>OU696473.1:14542500-15792500 GCA_916048165.1 Spilarctia lutea
TGTTATAAAATATGCGTGAGTTTGTGAGAATCTATAGATGTTTGTTACTTTCATGAAAAATGTACCTGCTACGGATTTAGTGGAAATTTTACTGTTTTATAAATATAGCCCATGCATGATTGATGATGATTGATGTTGATTGTAACAAAAACTCAAGCCTCCATAATAACTAAATGTACAACTAATACTACAGGGTAAAACCGGGATAGATGCCGCAACGGGATAGATGCCTCACATCCAAGAAACCTAACTTCCCAAAATCGCAACTAAGAATTAATAGTGTAAGTAGGAGCCGCTGTCACCCTGCACCTAATTTATCCACGAGCTGTCATGCTTTGAGGATGTGTTTTGCTTATGTGTATATTTATATCCGAAATGAGCTTCACTAACACATAGAAATTTTGAAAGTTACTATTTTAACGTTGTATAACTTTATAAGTAGTAATAAATTATGTTATATTTTTTATTAGGTCAATACACTGGTTCATTAAGGATGCATCTAAATGTAAATAGTTGCTTTTTTGTATTTAATTTATTTAAAAAATAGCTGGGCATTTATCCCTATTAAAAAGGATAGTTGCCATGATTTTTTGGAGGGATAGATGCCCTGAACTTCATATTTTTGGACTGCCTCGTTGATCCAGCGGTTTGTATAAGCGACTACCGATCAAGTGGTCACGGGTGCGAATTTCGGGTCGGACTGCTGTTGGGTTTTTCATATAAAAGTTCTTAATAGCAGCCCATAGTACGGTAGATGGCGGTGTTTCCCACCCGTGCCTCGGAACACTTTAAGCCGCAGGATTGCGGAGATCTGATGCCAACCGCTCTATATAATAGCTGATATTCAGTTATTCCACGAAGAACTAGTAGCCGACCCCAATTATTCTAGGTGATAAATAATATTTCATTTAAAAAAAGTATAATTATTGTTGAAACTTAACAATTAATATTAGAAACTAAGATTTAATACCTTTGTTGAACAAATAGTTTTAAAATTTATTTATAGTTGTTTGTGTCATATTAAAAATAAACGTTTTTCGTAATTCAAACCATGTTTCTTGAAGAATTTCTGTTTTATACAGTATGAAGGGCATCTATCCCGCACTGCAGGCGTCTATCCTCCTTGTTATTTTCATGGTGGGGCAACTATCCATACAGGGAGGCGTCTATCCCAAAAAAAAGCGTTTCACAGAAACCTACATTTTGCAAAATCTGTAATTGATAGGTCAGCAAAAACAAATAATAATCCAACTTAAATAACTAAGCTAGCTACATGCACAGAAATTATCCATTTAAAATTAATATTTTTAAAATTATGAAGATTTTTCAAAAAGTGGGGCATCTATTCCGGTTTTACCCTACTATTGAATGTTGAGTGAAATGATGTCATTAAAGAGTTAATTAATTATAATATACTTCTATTTGTCGTGCTCATAATAAACTGAACTGATGAACAGCACAGACGAAGACGTGTTATATTATACTCAGCGCCAATAATCCCAATAATGAGAATAACACATACAATACTGTTTACCGCGATAACTGATATATACGCAGGCGAAAGCTAGCTTATACGAGTAATAACTATAAAATTATTCATATTTTTATTAGTATTGTAAATCATACTACTATTATAAAGGCGAAAGTTTGTAAGTATGGATGTATGTATGTATGGATGTTTGTTACTCTTTCACGTAAAAACTACTGAATGGATTTGAATGAAACTTTACCACAATATAGCTTATACATCAGAATAACACATAGGCTACTATTTATAAAGATATAGCTTCGCCTCGCGGCGTTGCCCGCAGTTATCATCGTACCGCGGGTAGCACCGCGAGGTTCAGCTAGTTTTAAATAAATGTGTACGATCTTCAGTACTATGTTATCGTTTACAACAAGCTCCGAATAAAACGAAAGAAATTTATATGTACCTTCTTGACGTACAATAAATACATATTTTATTGAATCGAGAAATATAGAAACCTGTTTTATTTCGTATTGATATTATACTATGTGAATAATGTAAGAAATATTTTACGAACATTTGACAGATACATTGTTGTGAAAAATATTTTAACAGACTAGAAAAACATAAATCAACTGACAAGTTTTTGTCTGTGGCAACTTTTGTGGAGGCGTATTGTACAAATATGAGCAAATATGTCAAACAAAATACCGCAGTATCCATTTTTACTGTTTGAATAAGCAATTCAATGAATAAATACGAGCCAATATTTGTTACAAAGCAAAAGCCTTATCTACAATGACGCTACTTAGAATGGCAATGTAGCGAACGGACGTGTCAGTTTTTATTTGCCTCGCAGCTAATGGAGAAAAATAAGCAAAAGCGACGTCCCGAATGAATCACTTATTTACTCTGCAAGATACTTTTAGGTGGGAAATGTAGATAGATCTCGTGCTAATTAGATAGGGCAATAAGTAGGTACATTTACACTATATTATCTTTTACATGTACTATCTTTGATTTAAGCGACATCAATATTCAGTTCAGAGGAACTTAAATTTTTTCAATTCCCCTCACTTATCTAACATTTTGTATATGGTTAGCAGCCAAAGTTCAGTAGATTTCTGTCACAATCGCATTTAAAAAATGTAGAAACGGGACTTCTATGATAAAGGGAATCGCGGTTAGTCCTACCCCTGTGTAGTACTTTGCAGCAAAATATTTATACAAACCGCCAGTATTATATGAAAACCACTAAACTATTTAGAATTTTAAAAGTGTAGTGCAGGTTACCACTTGCCTTGTTAGGAATTCTTATTCGTATTTTGTTTGCTGTATTTTCTGCACAAACAAAAGCCTTTCATTTGTCCTGTTTGATTTGTTACTCATTTTATTTTACCCTAACAAAATGAATTTTGTAGTAAATGTACTTCCTTCTCCAGATAGATTACATTACGCGCTGTTAAGTTTTTTGCTCCATTTTACGTCAGTCTACACGAAAAAGTCAAACAAAAAATCAAGTAAACTCTTACTAAAGCTACTAACTAAGCTATCCCGAGAGAGATTACAATTCGATCAAAAACAAGGATTTATGTTGTACAAAATAGCACAGCAGTTTGAGAGAAAGAGTGCTATATTTAAATTATTTAAATGAAGTTTAAAGAAAAATGTGATTTTTTAGAAATTGAATAAGAATGTGATAATATTTATAGGTACCAAGTAGTATGGTAATAAATAGTATGAATGAACGATTTTTATTCTATAAACTTTACGAATTTACATCATGTTTCGAAATTAAATTAAATTTTCTGCCACGCACAGCAAAACTATGGAATGAGCTGTCGCCTGCGGTGTTCCCGGACCAATACGACCTACAAACCTTCAAGAAAAGAGCGTACTCCTTCCTAAAAGGCCGGCAACGCACTTGTGACGCCTCTGGTGTTGCGGGTGTCCATGGGCGGCGGTAATCGCTTACCATCAGGTGATACGTCTGCTCGTTTGCCCCCTATATAATTAAAAAAATTGATTGTTATTAATTTAATTTTATTCGATTAATATGTTACGAATAGCGATACCTTATTCTCAAGTCCGATTACATTAAAATTAAATGTTCAAATCTACTGTAACTTCTTTCGAATTATTCTGCACCTTATTAGATTTCTACTGTAAGTTCTAATATTCAAGGCAAATAATTTATGAACTTTAAGAGTTCTAAACGAACTCCAGAACTCCGAACATACATTTAAGCATGGGTAAGCTATCCAAATCTAAATTTTATATTATACAACAAGCTGCGCCCCGCGGTGTTACCCGCTGTTGTGTAAAAATTAACTGCGGGTAACAATGCGGGGCTAAGCTTGTTTGAAATAAAAGGAGCCAGCTATCTGCCAGTGACAGTTCCGTCAAAATCGATCCAGTACTTACAGAGATTAGCCGGAACAAACAGATAGACTTCTTTTTAAATAACTCCTTGATGCAAGTAACAGTACATTCACGAAAAGCTGTTAATTTGAAATTACAAACTGACATTTCAATTTTATTTAATTGTATAGATTAAAACAAAGCCAATGTGTCAGTACCAATGACAGCGCTGGTAAATTGCTGTAAATCTGTTACATAAATATTCGCATGCGTTTTAATTTAGACACTAGAAAGCATTTTCCGTCATAAAACACTTGACATTAGTGGAATCTCTGCGTTGACTCTACACGCGAGATAGAGTCCATAAACAACTAATAAAATAATAAAGCATTTTCCGATCCAATTCGAAGACTAGTTCACTTGTCACGAGGCCATTGACATTGAAGTTGCTGGCAGCATATCGAGTGCCTTATTCAAACATTTTCATGGAAAATTATGCCATACCAATTCCGCAGATATAGCCAAGTCGTTTTAACGTAATCCTTACTAATAAATAATGCCTCGTAATCGGAGGGATTGGAAATCGATGATGGATTTGTTTCGTGCCCCAATACATTACTGATGCGAATCCACAATGTTTCAACATTAAACATAGCAATAAAAATGCTTATAATTAAAAAGCAAAATGTTTTTAAATAATATTTAAATGATGAAAAGGTTTTAATGAAATAGACATGCAGACGTAATGATGACTTTCATTCTAAGTGTTCACATAGACATACGTATGTATGTATGTATGCATGTTTAGAACAACTTAAATATGATTACTCTAGAAACATGCGTGTAAATATGTAAAATAGCAAGTAAATACTCTAAAATTTATTGTCAATTGACAAAACCAACAACGTTAATATCATAAAATTTAACGACATGCTATTTTACTTTTGAAAGTATCTTTATTATTTATGTTAACAAATAACAATAGCAATGACCGCAGTTTTATGAATAATGTAAAAAAGTATTTTGAAAACATGATTTTGCATAGAAGCTCATAAGTGTTCCTATGTTACATGCGGATTAATTGCACAATGATTTTAATCAATTGCAAATGCGATAATATTTCCTAATTTTGTGGAATATTATTTCCAGTTGTCGAAATGTCGAACTGAAAGAACTCTTTTCATTAAAATAATTCGGTTCTTAATTGTATTGGTTGTTTCTACTCAAGGTTGGTAATCAATTAATCCCAATTTTACTAATTTTACCTCTAAGGGTATCACCCTTACCATTAAGCGACGAGGAATAACAAAGCGCCAAGCAAATGTAGCTAATTATTAGCTATTTTAGTTGCAGTATTGAAATTTATATAGTCTTAAAATAACTTAGGAAATTACTATTTGTTGTTTATATATGAACAAGATTTGATCACGTCGCATCGATATAAAATAAGCATAAAATTCTCGGAAAACAAATAAAAAACTAATTAATGACAGTTGATAGGAAAATAAAAATATATTTTACAGCTTCATAGAATCGTAAAGGAAATCCTGAACTGTTCCATGCTAATCTTTAGACTTGACGTTGTTGACGTCACAGGCCGGACGCAGCTGTCGCCGCGGGCTCAGCCCTAGCCTGGGAAAGCGTCGCCCTCGTACACTCTCACTGCCGACGACTCGCCGTCTGTCGGGATTCGCCATGACTTTCAACGTCAATTATTATGAACTTGGCGTACTAGTTTATTTGCAAACAGTGAAGTCAATATGAAAAACAATATTTGCGAAATGACATATGAAGTTCTCATCTTGTAAATATTATTCGTAATGTAACTTAGCATTAAACATAAACATTTTAAAAGTAAGTAATGAATGTACAGCATAGGTACTAACTAATATGTATCATAAAGTTTTGTTTACGAATACGAGTAAGTCGAGTAGATTGAATTGAGAACGAGTAAATTGCTAAAATCTTCCTAAAGTAATCAAACAAAAAAAGTTTGTGTTTTTTGTTGATTAGTAGTGATCTGATAAATCTAAATAGATATAGTGAACTACGAATAATATTTTCGTGTTTGTGAGGCAACGTTAAGACTATTAATTTAAAAAAAAAAATAGGTTGAAAAAGAAAGAAAAAGAAAATTCGACTCACAAACATATCACTTTCTTAAAATGTTTTGTAAAATTAATTCAACAGAGAACTGTTTTTTTTTATCTTTATTAAATTAGAGACTTTTATTACATAGTAATATGTTAGTCTCATCGTACCTTATCCTATGTTATATCAGAGAACTGTTTTAGATACAATGTACGCAATATATATGTTTAAAATGTCGATTATGTCAATTAATGTAAATTATACAAGAGGGTATTTACCTCCATTTGAAAAGTTATTAACGATCAATTTTAAGCTTTACAAAATATTTTAACAAGTATAATTTTAATGATGACAACAAGGCGTCATAATATATAACACTAAGATATTAATAAAAAAGAAAAAAATGCAATCGAAAATAAAATATTAGATAGACATGACCGCTTTGATTCAACAGCATTTTAATGGGTTTCAATGAAATTGTATTTCCGAATTACTAAGTATGCTGAATACCAAAAAACAGTGTTATAAATACATAAATCTGTTGTGTCCTAATAATAGAACAGAGCAATTGAGTTACGAAGCTTTCAGACATTATTTATAAATGATGATTACCAAAACTGTAACGGTTCTGTTGATAATAATATTGAGGGCAACATGTAAATGATAAGGCAACATTAAACTTTTCCAATTTCTTTTTACATAACGGATGTCTTAAACTTCTTAAGAGAAATAAAAGTTACCTAAATCAAGAAAAGAGCTGAGTAATAATTCTACACGGAGTTTTTAAGCCTCCTTTTAAGAGACGCACAACTCCGGCGGGTAGGTACCAACGACAAACTGCCAAGTCGTAACCGAAATGACTGAAAACCATACGGTGTTGGCCAATTACCTATTGTGTATATCCATTGTCGGTATTTATCTTTGCTTCAACACACCTTGGCCGCCTATCAAATAAATGCGGCCTTGTCTGTATATGTGAGGGGTCTAGCCCGTCCAGTCGCGGGGACGCGGACGGGGGCAGGGGAGAGGGATTACAGGTCGCGCCGCCGTCTCGACCTTTGTTCTATCAATCTAGTAACATTAGAACAAAACGGCTTTGAAATATTAGGTTTATAAATGTCTAAAGTGATTGTCATTGCGGTATATTTTACGCTCCAACCGTCGACGGTTATTCGTGTTAAGTACCTATATGTCCCCGTAACAGGAAACAAAGGAACCAGATGGTCTTTCTTCATTAGTAAAGGGGTAATAGGTACTACTTTACCTAATATCATTGTTGTTAATATCATATATAGCAACCTCATCGTTTAACTCATTATTTGGTAGGTTATTAAATAATAAGAATATTGTGTACCTGTAATGTGCATGCATACTAGTTAATATTTTTGTGTAATATTGTTAAGAGTGATTTAAAAGTGTACCATATATACCATACCATATAATATACCTATACCACACTATACGTATACTATGTAAATAAATAAATGATAGGTGTAGCTAAAATTTCTGTAGTTTTTAGACACGTTACACTGGTATTAGTGTGAATGATTTAGAAATTCATTCTACTTGTATATTTTACGCATAAAGTACATATTTAAATTGTACTTAATATTATAAATTCGATAGTACAGTTACAGCTAAACCGCCGCACCGATTTCAATGAAATTTGACATGTAAATACTTGATTCTTGAGAAAAAAATAGTTTTGTATGAAACTACATTTAGATTTTTCGTAGTACGAAACAGAGCTTTCAATTAAGTATTACGTTAGTGATGCATGTACGAGTATGTTATTTCACTTATAAATTAAAGCAGTCACCTGAAGTTATCTCTTCAAGAATGTCTACAAACGATTTTACATCTTAAAGTGAACGAAATTCGTATTTTTCGAAATTTGGTAGAGGTTTAATATTTGCAACACACGAGTACGTATGACTTTTATACGTTGCTAAAATAAATATAGACAAAACCTCTTTCCTAAGAAGAGAAACCTCTGTAAGGTGAATTATTAAAGACTATTGATGAAGATACATTCAAAATAATCTGAGTTAAATTACCCGTCTGTAAGCTTTATCTATACATAACATACAAAATGAATACATTTACTAGTCAAGAAGAAACACTTACGAAATCCATAGTTGGATCTTTACTTAAATATATTTTATATGTTTCCAAACGATAAAATTCGTGAATATGGACAGATGCCTTTTCACAATTCCATCAGTGTTCGTGACTGTGTAAAGGTGAGGGGTTTGAAATAGGACAAGGTATTGATAGTGATTGCTACAGTTCGACGCATTTTGCAATAGACAATATTGTAATGACTGGCATTTTGTTTTGGTTCCCCAAATTGCAGTTCAGTGGCTTTAAATTTTATACATTTACAATATTTGTTCATTCTAATTTGTACACTATAATTGTAATAATATTGACCTAAGTTTATAATTGTCAGAAAGTTCAAAATGTTATTAACAATATATAGTTTCTAGAAAAACTATTAAAGGAGGTTTTTATTTAAGAAACAGAAAGAAAGAACAGTTTAAAAATAGCGGGAGATTTTTTTTATTGAACCTTAGCACAATCTATTATTTAATATACATTTTGTACGAGATTTTTTTTGTAAAGACTAAAAATATCCAATTTGGATGATGTTTATGTTTTGTGCTAAAGTGTAAAGTGAATTTACATTTAGCGTTTGTTTTATTTCAATCGGTTCACAAATAAAAAAAATACACTGCAATAACCGACACTAATTCTACAGTAACTAATAAATATTATTGTGTGTATATCACAACACAGCAACTGTAAGAAAGGTACAGAAATGCACAACTGATATCACTTTCAGAAACGACGTCAATTCGAAGCCAGAAAATTAAATAAAACCCGAACAAACGCAAACCTATCGCAATCGGTAAAATGCAACAAATATATTGTCTATTCGTGATCGCATGGTAAAGATCTTTCTAAGGCCGTTTATGTCTGGATTTTACTAAGCCACTATGAGCTCCTTTACGATCAAAAAGGAGCTTGTGGACTTCAATTCCCGTTGTGAAGTGGACTAAGACGTCGGGGATGCGTTTAGAGACAAGAGCTCTTACAGCGACCGATATCCTCAACTACGTTCAAGTCAACTCAAGCCAACTGTAACTTTCACCGACACTCGTGTGTCGTCTTAAGTGTTTGTATTTGTTTTAGATCTTGTAGTTAATATTCTGCTAATATCAGATGCCAATAGTGATTGCTTACTGATTAAGTTTATTAGCTCATTGCTTCTGGGCATCTATAGGCATCACGACGAATCGGATATATCGAAAGTGACATACCTAACCTAAAATAAATGTAAAAGTTTTTTATTAATTGAACTCAAGGCTTAATATGTAAGCGTCAAACAATGATGGCGCTACGAGAATTTATACAAATAAATAAATTAAAGTGTCTGTTTGTAATATTAAAATAACCACTGTTTGATAAATGCATATGAGCATGTGCATAAATGGTAAATATACCAAAATAACATTTTTTTTTCTTTTTTTTCTGTCTGTCTGTCTGTTTGTGCCAGCTAATCTCTGAAACGGCTAAACCGATTTTGACGGAACTTTCGCTGATAGGTAGCTGATGATATAAGGAGTATTTTTTATAGACTGGATTCGCCCCGCGGCGTTTCCCGCGGTTATTGTCGTACCGCGGGTAGCACCACGGAGTTCAGCTAGTAGTAAATAAAAAAGGAATAAAAAATTGGTAAATATTTTTTTAAACTTAGCTTTATGTACGTCAGGATCGTCGACATGTTTGTATACATATATGGATGTTGGAACCTCGCTCTGTGCTGTAAGCGAAGGCGTGTGTAATGGGTCATTGTTTTTGCAGTAAGTGGCCTGAGATTACACAAATTGATGCTTGTATGTTTCAAGTGAAAGGAAGTGTTCTGTTCTAGATAGTGGACTCGCTTGTTTTGTCTTTAACAATGGATAGGTTTTGGATACGACGTTCATGTGATACGTTTAAGATGTATGTGGGTTTATCTATTATTCCCGATTTCAACTGAACTGGACATTAGAATTCACATTGTATAAATGAATGGAATATAATAATAAAGATAATAAAAATAAAATAATTAACCGTTATTTTAATATTTTATTATATACTAGCTGAACCCCGCAGTGTTACCCGCGGTTATTGTCGTATCGTGGGTAACGCCGCGGGGCGAAACTAGTCTAAAAATGTAAGCCTAAGTTACTCCTTGTACCATCAGCTACCTACCAGTGAAAGTCCCGTCCAAATCGGTCCAGCCGTTTCAGAGATTAGCCGGACCAAAAAGACAGACAGACAAAAATTTTAAAAATATATATAATGGTATGTGTACCGTATATACATTCATATGCATGTAGTAGAAAGCGGTTATTTTAATATTACAAACAGACACTCCAATTTTATTTACAATTTGTATAGATGTATAGATAATATATCAACGCACAACTAAAATTCTAAGTCTTTTTACCCGACTACGGCTAAGCCAAAGGGAAGGTGTATGTTCCTCTGTAGCTCTTAACTGCTGAACCGATTTTAATGACTAAGAAGTCAATAGATTCTTAGTAATGGCACGGGTGTCAAAAGGTATATTTATGTATTTTGAAATAGTAACGTAGTCGGGTTATAGTTTTTTTAAACATTTTCTTGTACTCATCCTGTATTTTCATTTATAATTATAATCACAGTACTTTAATAATACAACCATAAAGTACAACAGAAGTCACGACCTTCAACAATTTTACTTAAATCACATAAACATTTGTATCAAGAGAAGATCGAACAGTTTGCGTGTTAACCAATTTAGTAACTGCGTCATACGCATAATGCGATGGTACAAGTAGCGGCAAACGAGCGAAGGTCAGTCTGGTAGAAAGCGATCACAGTTATTTGAAACTCTGTTTGTCTCCTATCAAATCTCTAGTTGAGAAAATGTTTGGCAAGTTGTCTATTTTTTCCACTTTGATTAATATCTTAGTGCATTTCGTAATTAGATTGCCAAATTTATGAAATGGACCGAGCTAAATAGGCACAAATCGAAAATGTTTGTCTTTCGCGTTTCTTTTTTTCTCGTTTTTTTTTAATATCTCACAGATTATATTTATTGTTATTTAAGAATAAGTGATACGAGACCATTCATTTTGAACTAAACTGTATCTATTGAATATATTTGGTATATTTAACACGTAATTATTTAAAAGAGCTCTAAAGGCCTAAAGTTAATAATAAATTGAACAGATTTCGTCACCCGATATTCGAAGGTGACTTTATAAGTTAAGGTTACTCTCGGCCGAGCGAAAGGCGATCTAATGAATTCACTTAGCTTGCCTGCGACAAGATGTAAAGGTTTCATGACGAACACTACTGTTGGTGATTACTTCATCCTATACAAATATTTATACACCAATGTCAATTGTTCGATGACTTCATCATTTCGGTATTTTCAATACAAATTTTGATACTAAACTCTGGCTGATTGTGCAATCATGCAAATTCGTATAATATCTATTATACGTTGAACGTTTCGTCAAAAATACATTCTTACTATAATTTGTTGATGATTACGAATAGCTCTTTTCAAGTTAAGTGATCATAGATACCTAATTTTTGCAACCAATAAATTATCCTATTGTAGTCCACTATTGGATATTCATTCTAGTTTAATTCATTCAATACCTTCCTTGCTACTAGGTAGTTGAAGGTAGGTACCTTCTTCCTATTATTAGCCACCTACTAGAGGCGTCTCAGATGTAGGACGCGTTGACTAACTTATGTGACTGGCTTTATGTTAATTCACATTTGCACTGAAGATTTCATTAAATAATATAAAAAATGTTGTTAAGGTTTCTCTTGTTTCAGATAAATTAAGCACAAGGTTCTGTCAGGTAAGCACACTATTTATTTTAGTGAATAGGTTGTTTGTTAGTTAGTATAATATCGAAAATTGTATGTGGTGAAGACATTGTGTAAAATAAATAAAAATCATACCACCTTAAGAAACTTTTTCGACATCACAATTTAAATATCAAGTTTAGAATATATGCAGCTAAATTCTAAACTTAAATTTCAAAAAGTCTCTCAGATTACGTTGATATTTCACGCATCATGTGCAAGGGATCGCATTTCCACGAGAGGCTGTCAATCTATTTTATATTAAAGATCCGTTCGTGAGGCGCCCTCGGCGTTTGTAAGCCTACCACCGCGTCGTGGTTGGTTCAATCGAAAATCACACCTTAGTCGTATTATGATCTGCACTCTTATATTGGATTTGTTGTTAGATCAGTCCGGAAGCAACGGTAACACTTGGTGGGTGCGAGAGTAGTTGTAAAACAAGTCTAGCGCTTTTGTCGCGTCTAGACGGAGAGCGCCGGATCCCTATCGGCTGCCGTAAAATTATGTGACGTAGGCGGGCAACGTACCGTACTAGCATATTCGGATGAATTCGAGATCTTTATTTAATATACCTATTGCAACGTTAAGTTTTCGACATCTGGCCACGCTTCAAGTAACAAGTTAACAAAATGTTGTTAACCAGTGCTGTTATTGTAGACTATAGACTCACTATACAATAAGTCAGTTCAATGAACTTGATGCTTTTATTGACGAGGTTATTCATATGTGAATATAACACAAAGAAGTCTATAAATAACATATTTGGTCATTGATAGAATTCAATATAATATCTAACAATCCTATCGCATTTCATGGATGGGAGAGGCTTAGGCCCAGCAGTGGACCGCAAAGGACTGATGATGATGATGATATTTTTATTAATGACTAGCTGTGCACGCTACTTCGTACACGTGAAAATTATGATTTTTCAAGATGTGTTTAATTATTCACTGAGTAAACCTTCCCTGGACTATGACAATCATTTAAAAACCAAAATCAAATAAATCGACCCAGCCGTTCTCGCGTTTTAGCGAGACAATCGAAGAGCAATTGATTTTTATATACAAGATAAGCATTAAAATTTCTATTTACTAAATAAAAATCGGGCATTCACCACATAGTAAACATACAAATGTAGAATTATTCACTTCAGCATATCTCGTTTAATAAAAATTGGAAAAGTAACATGAATACCCTAGGATACAAAACTGCTACTGAACTTTTGAACAACTCTCATCATTCACTACACTTATCCACAGTATTCCAGTCAATGTACCATTGGTGTACATAGTTGGAGTGCTAGTCGGAGCACGTCGGCTGGAGCGAAGGACGACAGGCGCCCGGGGAACCTAATAGAACCGCGTCGCGTCCCGCCTCTGATCGGCCGCATACTACATTCCCTATTCGCAACTGAAAGCCTGAATAGACCGTAACACCTTCAATTTATTGGCAATCTTTTTCCGCTCCTCGGAAACCGAAGACTACATAAAATTTACGTCAATATGTAAAGAGAAAACATTAATTTCCTGTATACTAATTGGCCATTTGGTTGCCCAGAGATTAGATTGCGTCTATAAATAACAAAGCAATTTTACATTTTTCGTATAAACACGACATAACATATCATTCATCGTTAAAACCGTTTTGATTACAATATTGATATGCGGCTGTCGATGAAATTTGATTCCATAATTTATAGTTTGATAAAAAAGTCATTATTTCCTTATTGATTTTAATTTCCGCTCATATATTCTCAAATTTCCAAGGAGTGAAGCCTTTTTTTTTACGTGTGAAATCCCCCTCTGGCCGTCACCAACGCCGGGGTTTGCGGCGGGGCGGTGTATCGGAATCGAACCGACTAACACCACATGGTGTGCCACTCTACGCCTGAGAAGGGAGGGGTCCGGGAACTGCAGTTATTAACACGACCGGACCCCTCCCAGAAGGATAAAAGCCTGCCTCAAGGCTCTCCACAACTACCGGGTCTGCGCCATCCTTATTCATCGACCGTTTTTCGGCTGAGATAATGATGATAATGACTACGAGATATGCACGAGAGAACATAGTTTTCTGAAGATCCCGTTTAGTTCACTTATTTGTTATTTTAAAACTTCAAGCAATTAATAATATTCAATTAAATAATAATAAACTAGTTGTGCTTGGCCACATGCAGTACCTCAGTGATAGCCTTTGCAGTGTGTATTTACTTTTCATTAATAAAGAAACAGATGACGTGATAATAAACATTTCACAATTCCACAATAGGTCGCTTGAGATAACCTGTGCCGACTAAATAGAGTAAATATAACAGCCGACCAACAAAGAAATCTAGATCAAACGGACAATACGTTCTTTACGAAACTCGTTAGTAATTTGTGAAGTGTTAGCAACTTTTCTCCGTGGTGAGAGTCGTACTAAGTGGCGAAACTATTGCTTTTACAATGGAACAAAGGTTTGCCACTGGGAGTTGGGACGAGGGACAACGACGCGGCGTAAGCGCATATCTGTTGCGGGTCATCGCGTTGCAACCTTTCACTAAAGCCTATTACTATATCCATCTGTGTATAACAACGCCATATAAATAGAAACCATATTAACTTGTCACGTTTTTTTTTTAGAGATAAGCAGCTATTTATTATATTTAGTTGTAGATTTGAAAGAAGAAGGTTACTTAGCATAGAATACGAATATATATAATATGTATATATATTAGTAAAATAAGACTGATTTACGACAGAAGCCAAATGTGGTATATTTTGTAAATGTTTTGGTGATCAAAGATTTACAAATTCTAATGAATTTGGACCAATCTGACGACATTGTGTATCTGACCTTTACAAAGAGATATTGCTCACGACCGATGTCAATCTGATCATAATCAGTTAGGTTCACTTCTAAATACGTGAACGGAACCATTTGCTTTGAATTAATATATTTTTACTTTTTGAGATTTATCTTGAAGTAGTTTTATCACTACAATAAGTTAAATTTTATGACAGTTTTTGTTAAACAAAAAATAGCATTAATATGAAATCTATTTTACCAGTTCTACTCAGGACAGTCCTTTAGAGTAGTTCAGTTAGTATTGAAGTGATTTGGGGTGAGAATGGAAATTGTGCTACACTCTTGCCTAACTAAACATGTGTACGAGGTATTTTACAAGCTCCCTACATAATTCATGGCTCACTCTAACGTATGGGTCTATTACAACACTGTAGGGTATAAAATTTATGAAACGTCTGAAATAGTCCAGAGAAAAGCTCTTTTACTGCTTTTTATCAAGTTTTGCAGATTCTCAACCACAGTCTCTATTAATTAGATTCGCAAACAGAGAGATAGAATATTTCCATGTGGTCCACTCCCAGAAAATGTTCGAGGCATGTTTATCAAAGCCCTTGTGGTACACAACTGTGTTCTATTATTAGTGAGGCGTGTTCGTAGAAGATCCGTTTAAAGACACGGTGATATGACGCAATACTTAACATACTATATATATAAATAGCTGTTATTCAGGTTTCAGAAAGACTGAAAATTGTACTGAATTTTATTATCAACTACCCGTAAACGAAAGACTTATTTTTATTTGATAATTTGTTTTTAATAATATAAGACATAAAACAAGTTGATTGATTAATTATTAATTAATCTATCGTAAAAAAACTTATACTTACTAATATAGTTTTGCCTTTCATATTGTTATGCAGTTCGTGGCAGTTTTTGAAATTTAAACGATGAATAGTATTGATTATACGGTAGTTGCAATTTCATTACACAGCTGCAATAAAATCAGTAGAAATCATATTATTACTTTTTCATTGTGTTAACTTGTACATGTCATGTAGCAGTATGTGGAAAAATAATTTAGTTTTATCTTTGACTTTTCTTGGATTATTTGTATTCCCAATTTTCAATCAAGTAAGTTTTCTTTTATTTAGCTTGTTTGAAGGCAATTTTTACCCCGTATGTTTTATTTTCAAGGTTCATTATAGTTTAACTTATCATTATTTTATATTTTTTGCCTTGGTTACCTATGACCCGTTCTGCTAAATTTAGGTTTAACATATTTATGAATTTTTCTTTGAAATCTGCACCCAAATACTCAAAAGCTACTTTTATATCAGACTGCCTTAACTCTGTTTTTTGTCAATACAATTTTATGTAAATTATATAAACAGATTGAAACACCATATACACTCTATCGATCATTGGTAACCTTTTTCATTCAATATATGACTTGACCTTGTCTGTTAAGACCCTTTTTTATTTAAACACATATTTATTTAATTAACTATTATTGTTAGGCAAACGCCAGCAAGTATTCATCTGGTACGTGTAACATTACTATATTTCCTTACTAAGATTTTTAAAACAATAGCGTATTAAAGTTTTAACTTTAATTTTTCAAATAGACAAACAATCTAAGAGTTGTTTTGGAAGAGATGGCGAGTGTTATAAATCAGGAGAAGGAAAACCAAGTTTAGAGGAAAAAGTATCACTTGCACTTTATGTTGAAAAAAGTAATGAAGATGGCATCACGGCCCGGATAATTAGTGACAATGAGCATAAAAGTGACATTCTAAGTTCACTCGAAGAGGACAAGAATGTAAATATGCACACTCAGAGCAAAGAAAAAATCGAAAACTTAGCTGATTCTAATTCTGATATAGTCAGCGAAATTAATTCTAAAGAAAAGAATGATGATAAAGTTGAAGGTTAGTATTAATTTATTTATTATTTAGATGGTACGTCAATGAGTTCTAGAACATGAGTTTTCTAAGTAAGCTTTCCAGAGAAGATCTCTAAAACTCGATATAGCCTTAACTCTTTGCTTGATTTCGACTTTTCCATCTCACATTATTGCCTCTCGAGCCCCATAACACCCATACCCTAAATAAGACGAATTCATATACTCTTCAACATTTCAAAATTTTGCACCTTTACGTTTGCTTCGTTTATGGGCCTGGTGCAGAGAGTTGAGTTCATTGTCTTTCATACTGAACGAAATGTCACAGACGGCAATTTCGACCAAGTGTGGCAAGAGTACAATGTACAAATAGTGTTATCTTCAATAAGACACTGTGACTAAAGAAATAATACAATATAAAATATGCTGTACTACCATACAAAACCGGGGGGTGTTGCTTGTAAGTTAAGCTAAGAGCTGCGCCGCTATAACTATTGACTACGTTTCAAATTAAAGTGAAAGTAAAAATACAAAGCTCATGTTTCATGACGATGCTAATAAAAAGAAATACTCGATGTTTCTTTTAACGATATGCTTTGAGTAGTCATCGTCGATTCAATAATTGGTATTGGAAATGCCGTCATAGAGAAAATATGTTATTTTCGTAACCACAAATGCACAGTAGAACATATTTATCAGATTTATACTTATTAAGATAGTGATATGATAGAAATATGTTTATCATTTCATTACAACAGAAAAAAGTCGACTTATAGTCGTTCCAATACTTTATTTAACTTTTGACAGATCACGCACATAAAGTTTTGTAATAATTTTTGATACAATGTACTACAGATAATACTGTACTTTATGGGCGGGCTCCGCCTACTTAGGGATGTGTCATTCGTAATTAATGACCACAGACTATAAAAACGGTTTTGAAATAAATCGATTATCGATTATATTAATAAAACATACAATAAAATTATTGTGATTATATTTTATATCAAATCACGTAAAAAGCTTTATTATTTTGCATTAAAATGCCCTAAATGTCTCTGTTTCAATGCATAAATAATTTGCGTAATGAAAACAGTTCCATCGTACTCGTACCTAGTAATGGGATCGAATGTATTCGCCGCAAATTAATGAATCTAAAATAATTGTTTAGACTTACTATAGTTGGTTCAAATAAAAACTACCTGCGGTACCTACTTGTAATGAACAGGTACAAAATGTTGAAATTCGTAGTAATTTACGGATTAAAAATAAAACAACCAAAAGAGGTACTGTAATACTAATTTTAATTATAAAGAATCGTCTTCTTCGTATGACCAGGAATCATCATCACTTGAGTTCTCAGTAATATTGATTATCATTTCTTGGATAGATAAATTGTCGAATGCAACATCCCGATCCCAATCCGACATTATCACCTTCTTTGTTTTTTCTACAACATTCGCCCAGTTTTCTGGAGTTATTTTTTCACACGCATTTTTCAGTAAATTCAGCATTTTTCTTGCGGTGAAAGGAGGAGTTGTATTGTTCCTCGCAGCATATCCTTTAACTTGTGCCCAGATCATTTCAATTGCATTATATTGGCAGTGACATGGGGGAATTCTGAGGACGGTATGCCCATGCTCTGCTGCCATTTCATCTATGACGTATCGTTTTGGCAGCTTCTTTGTTTTTAATATCTTTACTAACTCTACTTTTAGTAGGGACTCATTCACCTCTTCGCCATTGTCACGGAGCCAGTTTATAATTTCATGTTTTTTGTTGGCCTGTGTTGGTATTTTATTAATTTGACGAGAGTGATAATGTGCATTATCAATAAATATTATTGATGGCTCTTCGAGTGATGTAAGCATTTCTCTGAACCACTTTTCATACACGTTCGAATTCATCTCCTCATGATAATCTCCTGTTTTCTGGGATTTAAAAGCTAATAGAGCGCCTGGCACAAATCCTTTTACTGTTCCTGCATGACAAATAATCAGTCGTTCGCCTTTTCCCATTGGTACTGTAGAAGTGGAGCCAACGGTGTTGTCAGTCCAAGTTTTTGACAGCGTATGATTCGCATTGAGCCAAGTTTCATCTGTGAAAACAACATTCGACCAATCTTCTATTTTTTTTGCTTGTCTTAAAAAATCGCATCTATACAAAGCAATATCATTGCGTTCCATTAAAATTTTTCGTTTGTCACATTTTTGGAATAACATTCCAATGTCTTTCAATACCTTTGTCAGAGAAGATTTTTGACCACGGAACAAACCACTATTTCGAAGAGATTGTGTTAGTTTTTTTAATGTTGGAATCTCTTTTCTTTGGTAATAGTCGTATATATGACGACGAATAGCATCAGCGTCAAAATTGTCAACGGCTGTAACTTTACTAGGCGGACGTTTTTTCTTAGGTGTAGATAGCTTATTCTGTTCCATGCCACTGCTGCCGTAGCCTTCTTTTGTTATTTTTGCCACTGTTGGAGCACTAATACCTAATGCTGCTGCAACACGGTCTCTAACTTGAGTCACTGGTATAAGAGGCCCACCATTACGGCTTTCCTTTTCAAAGTATTCACGAAGTCGCAAGACAAACTCTCTTGTTTGTCCTTTGAGTACTTTCTTTTTTGGCATTTTGACAGTAACGAAGGCAGGAACGATACGCTCAACTCAACCAAACGTGAGAATTCACAAATAAATCAATACGGAGGAATATAAATACTCAACTATATTGAAGGTTACTCATTGAAATACTGTAGATTATTTTAAAATAGACATAGAGAGATTTAATAAAGATCATCAATAGTTTAACAAATACAATATTAACCACTGAATTACAACACAATACAATAATACATTTTGAAAATTCAGTTCCTTTTATATATTTTTTCATGACATAGAACCGTCATATTTGAACAACATTCTTTTAATCCATTTCTTCTTTATTTTGGCAAAGGAGGTCGCACATTGAAACACATAGAAATATGAAGTACGAAATTATCTATAAAATAATGAGTTTGTTAAATCGATTAAAACTTCTTAATGCATAAAATCGATCGATGAAAGAAATCGAATAGGTAACGGGTCAGGGTATCACTATTTGATTAAGTATTAGAGCTGTCAAAAGTTAAATAAACTATTGGAACGACTATAATTTGGTTTCGTTACAATATCGCTATAAACAACTTATTAAGCGATGTGATTCGTGATGCAGGACTTCGCTAGTAACCCAAACTTTACACCTTGGGCTGTTAATGTTAATAATCCGCGCCACAGAAATCTTGTGGACACACAATATCTAAATAAAAAAAATACACCTATTTCTGTTGCACGAAGTTAAGGCCAAATTAGTCCACAGATCACTCCCTGTGAATTAGTCATACTCTTACATTATAACTTTGAAATGTATTAAGTAGCGAGTTACGTGTAATAAAGAAATAAATAAATAAATAATGATATTTATTTCCAATATTTTTTTTTATTTCGAACATCTAACACACAACGCCATCTAGTCCCAAGCTAAGCAAAGCTTGTGTTATGGGTACTAGATAACTGATATAAATATATATATATACTTTTTTTTTGTAAATACATACAAATTATACATAGACAACACACAAACTTCGAAACAAATATTTGTAGATCACACAAACATTTGGTCCGACCCAGGATTTGAACCCGAGACCTCAAGCACAGCAGTTGCATTCACTACTACTATGCCACCGAGGCAGTACTAATGTATTGCAGTACTAAATGTACTGCAGTTATCCGCATCCGCGTAATATATTATTTTTTAATTAAATACGTATACAACTTTACTTCACTTGAACGTTTACCATACTGGAAAATAATTTAAATAAACAAACATTTCATTTTGAGGCAATGAAATACAACATTAGTGTGCGAGTTGGTACAGAAAAGAATTAGTATTCTGCCGTCATACAGAAGTCACGCCAGGTGATGGAGAAACGCTAAACGATATGTCCTCATACACGTACGTAGGGCAGATATGAAAAGAGGCGCGGCCTATCTTTAAGCCAAGAGGAAAACTATGGAGTGAACTTTTTTCATAGGACTCTTAGTAAAAATCTATGTTCAATTATTTTTTTAGATTTCGACATTCTGTCTTTACGCGATATCAAGAGTAGATTGTAAATAATTCTATCTCTAACAATTTTTTTATTATTTGTTATGCGTAAATGGACATTTATATGTCCAACAGTGGACTGCGATAGGCTGATGATGCGTACGTTTTTTTTTATGCTAGTAGCAGCGAATGGATGCGGACTGCCCAAGACCGGCTCATTTGGCGATTCTTGTTGAAGACCTGCATTCAACAGTGAACGTTGGTAGCTTGATTTGAATAAAGTTATATATTTTCTGTTTCAGGTTTACTGAGAACACTTATAGCGGGTAATATTTTTATTTCACTTTAAAAAATATTTATGTTACAACTATTCCATCTACATTCTATCTGTGTTATCATCTGGAAGGTGTCAATAAATGCTAATACAAATATGTGTTACTAAACAAACTGCGAACAGCATACCCACAAAATGTTTCAATTTCTGTTAAGTACCTAAAATACTCAACGATTTTATGAGTCATGTGGACTTTTTGGCAAATAATAATAAACATATAAAATTGAAATGTTCAAACTTCTCATATATGTCGGATCATAAAGTTATATTGTTCCAAGCCAAAATAACAACACCCAATATTTCGTTGTATATCATAGGGCACTTTTAGCGAAAGTAGAAATTGGCGAAATGAAAATATCTAAATTCAATCATAATATTGTTTACACTTAAAAGTTTAAAAAGTAATATCTAATGTTTTGAAAATTGAGTAATCGAAAATGAAATACTGATTTACACTTTCAGGTGATATTTTTACTCCTAATGAACTGCTACCAGTAACTGAAAGATTGTTGGCGAAAGGTAAATATAGTGTCAAGACATAAATTCCTTGAACTTATATAGGTATTTATTCACGCATCGGTATACTATCTAACTTGGTTTGGTAACGACGACGAATAACGATGTACCTGATAATTAGTACAAAAATTTAAACCAAGTGACTAGTATTTCACGTTTTCATACGTTGTTTTTGTTAATATTGTCAGTATATAATAGTAGTATCATGATTAACGAAGGATATAAAATGTAATGTAATACTAATAAAAATATAAAAACTTAAATGTACATTTCTTAACTGCGATCTAATAATATGCAACTAAGTATATGAAACTAATCTAAGTAAAATAACTAGACGTCTTTAAATGATGTCTATAGTACATGGTATTCGTGTGAAAAAAAACCTTATTTTTACTTTTTAAATGTGTGTAACTTTATTTTTTCTGCCTTACAGTTGAATTGCCAAAAGGAAGTATGTATTTTTAGACACATTTGATTGATTATTTTTTATTTCGAAATATTGTTTATGTTTATTTTTTTTCATGAACAGCCGGTAAAGGCATTGTGAGTGGATCAAAGAGTCCAGAAGACTTGGCCGACAAAATCTTTGCAGCTTACTGTATGTATTTTAAATACACAAACATGTAAATATTTATCAACTTAAAATCTTAGGTGTCTTGTAAATATTTTTAGATGTCGGACTATTTATAGTACTTGTCCGGTTCAAGCACAGAAAACACTACCGTCATCGTCAATTTTAACTTTTTGTAAAGTTACTAAAGTCCGTGATAGCGGCTTATTATTACAAAAATATGATAAATCATACTCTAGGTAGATTACCCTTTTGTTTTTTAATCGACTAAATCTCCCTTTTAAGAACTTTAGAACAGAGAGCTCTGCCTGTGTCGAGCAGTAAACTATTAAATACTTTTGACGACACCTACTTCTTTATCAGGGTAGAATAAAATAGGGACAGTGTTCTAGTAACTAAATGTAAACAGTAAAGTCAGCTACTGTCAGTCACTACTGACAACACTGATTAAGTATACGCTTCATCGAGTTCTCTAACGGAGTGAATAACATAAATCAAGTGTCTATGGCCTGTTGGTGCTAGGTGCTTAGGGCATAGAAGTTTTGTTTACGGGTTATAGATGACTATTATCAAATATACTTCATCATCATCATCATCATCTTCCTAGCCTTTATTATTCCCAATATTTGGGGTCGGCTACCAGTTCAACCGGTTTTACCTGAATATCAGTTTTTACACAGAGCGACTGGCATCTGACCTCTGGCTTATTATTATCAAATATACTTAATTCCTTTAAAATAAGCATTCAAGTTTTTATTTTAAGGTAATCGTAAGGTAAGCGATTACCGCCGCCCATGGACACCCGCAACACCAGAGGCGTCATAAGTGCGTTGCCGACCTTTGGAGGATAAGAAGGGGATGGGCCTTCGGTATCCTCACTCACTTGGTGAAACACAGCGCAAGCGCTATTTCACACCGATTTTCTTTGACGCCGTGGTATCACTCCGATCGAGTCGGCCCATGCATGAAAGTTTCTGTTTTTTTTTTAATTTTGACAGATGTTGTTATTTTAGTTCTGTGAGAAGGTACTACCGCCTCGGTCGTGCTGACTCGTTCGTGCTGAAATCTGGGTGGCTCTACTACCTTGAGAGTTTCAAGTGTTTCAGAAGTTAATTACAACTATCTGAGTTTTTGTTCTATAGTACCTTCTGCTCAGTACATTATGTCAAACATCCTGTCTGTCTGTACTCCACCCATTTAAGCAATATCTACATACCCTTGGTATTCATGGTGTTTTATTTTTATTAATATGCTTCCAATTTCCCTATCTCTGGTAAGCGGGAAAAAAATTTGTTGGTAAATAAAATAAGTAACAAATAATGCATTTGGCAACTAGCTAACATTCTAATGTGATTTATCTTTATTCACAGTTTTGACCATGAAGAGAATTATAGTTTTAAAAGGTGATCATTTCTACTCCTTATTTTCATATTTTGTTGTTCTCGCCGTCTACCATATTGTCATGAAAAATAATATATTTCAGATTTAGACATTGTTGGTTTGGATGACCTTCAATCTTTGGCCCTTAAGGACGACCGTAAGTAACTAATGATACCAATATATTCTACAAAATCAAATGGTTTTTGTTTCAAGTACACCTTTTCATGCACTTTCAAACCGTATTATTATTGCGGTTAACGAAATATTCAGTCAGCACAATAGCACACAATAGTCGATTGACTACTGTCTTCTATTAATTATCACTCTACTTTAGTTGATGGTGAAGAACTGGCAAGATACTTCGTTACTCTTATACAAGTACATTTTAAATTTTTGTATATTATTATAGATGTACATATTTTTTTATATATACAAACGCCTAACGCAGGGATCATATGTGTGCAATATATTATACTTTATAAATATACTTTTACAACACACTTCTTATGCATTCACACATTCGCGTCTGATTTGAAACTAGGCATTGCCTGTACTATAACTAGCCTGCTGATAGACATTCTTAAATATTACTAAACACGTGAATATCATAGATAAATAACAACCTGCTCCAATGTTTGAACTTACACGTCACAAACTATTAGTCCTGGGTGGGAATTGAACCCACGGCCACTGACTTAGCAGTCAGGGGCTCTAAGCACTAAACCAACAGGCTCGTCAATGATCTAAATCAAAGGACGTTTAAAGAAACGAGCGAGTTAATATTTTTAAACGAGCAATTCTTGTATAGGTATATGTAATCTGAACCTAGAACGGGTCCAACGAGTTTCATGATATTTGGTATGCACGCCTGCATAGGTTTGGGGGCGATAAATCGATCTAGCTATGATTCATTTTAAGGAAATTTACAGAAAAAAAAACTATTTATGTAATGTCGGTATAAAACTCTCAATTATATCATAGGGTTAACAAAATATTCAGTCAGCACAATACTGCACAATAGTCGATTGACTACTGTCTTCTATTTATTGTGATTCTACTCTGCCTCCTTAGCCAAATTGACATTCTACAAATGTAAACATTAGTAGAAAACTTAGAAATATATGGGAATGACGTCATCTGAACGGTAACTTATGTAGTCAAAACAAAATATTACTCAACTAGCTGAACCCCGCGGTGTTACCCGCGGTACGACAAAAACCGCGGACAAGACCACGAGGTGAAGCTAGTATCTTTATAAATTGTAGCCCATGTGTTATATGTATATTATGTGTAGTAACAGAACAGAAACACTTACGTCCCTGCCAAGGGGGCTGATTATACAACTTATGTCCTTTAGCCACATATTTAACATTGCGTCTATTTTGTTTTTCATCTTTGGTAGAAAGATTTTAAAAAGGTTCTTTCTCTGATATTAAACACATTTCTTATGACAGCTAAAAATTCAAAATACGTGGTAAGAACGATGACAAACGTACCGAAAATAGTAATACGAAATCCAGGTATTTATTAAAATTATTACTCGTGTATATTATGTAAACATAAATGTATAATAAACTTAAGGATACGGTTTGAATTTCAGATAAGGAGCTCGAGTCTTATCTACCGCCAAGAAGGAGCCGTTATAAACGTGAGTAATTACTATAAATCATCGAATGTAACTTTTTATTACAATGTTACTACTATGTTTTGCAGTGCTTACAAAGAAAAAATCGAAAAAAGGAATTAATTCTGAACGTCGAAATGAAAAAATGAAGAAGCAAAATATAAGTGAGTAAATATGTTTCGTTTTTGTAGACTTCTTATCTTTTTTGCCTATCAACTAAATAGGGTACTATTTAATTAAAATTACATCATAATTCATACTTTATATTAAAATTCGAATATAACTAAGACACTGAGCACTAATTTTATGAAATTTGGCTACTCTTCGCTGCGTAAACCGACATACAAGCGGGCGGAGCCGCGGGCATAAGCTAGTTACGTATAAGGCTTCTTACAAAAACATTCCATATTTTAATGGAGTAGTAATTCGACACGTACGTCACAATGACCTAAACCATTTCATTTATCTAGTAACATTTGCCTCTTTGGCATTTTAAAAGTTTAATATGTACATATTTACATAATATTATTAGTGCTGAAGCTCGAAAAGAAGATGAATAAAAATCGACACCTCATCGTCAACTCTAAATCTAAGAACCTCAAACATGGCAGGAGAATGCAGTCTTTCCGAAGAGGTACGTACGAGTATATACAAGTTTAGAGGCCTCTAAAAACACAAACATCATCACATCAATCCTCTAGTTTATTGCCTACTATACCACACGCTAGGCAGACGGATTAGAATAGGGTTTGTTTCAACTTTTCCTTGTCTTGCATTGATGTTATGATGCCTGGTTACAAATTCATTAGAGTGAACTTTACTCAGAAACAAAAGAAAATAAATAACATGCCTTTTAGTGATATTTAACCGTGGTTTTGTATAGGTTGAATATGTTCCCGCAGCTGCGCGGATATTTACTGCAATGTAACTAAAAGTAAAATACCCAACAAAAAAAACAAAGTTCACAGTCTTCATGATTTCATAATATCGCTAATGAAATTTTCTTCCCTTGGAATATTCTTTTTCTGACGTGAACTACACTTTTTAGCAAAAAATACTTCTCTTTCATAATGTGAAGTGAACATTACTTTTTTTTTTTTAATGTAAAGTTGCTTGAGTCTACTTTGTATATAGCGAGATTTGTATTATAAAATTCATTACACCGTATGACTTTGCGGAGCGATAACTAACTGTGTGGCTAAATTTCGCATTTCTTTTAACTCTGAAGTAATACCAACGATCTAATCGAGGTTTTTAGTCAAAGTTAGGCAAATGTGAAAGAAAACATTGTTAAAATATGTTATATATTTAACTATGTATGTTTTAGCTTTATTGGAACCCGGATGCACGTGGCATTATGAATGTAGAGAGCCGCACGATTTAGAATCATGCCATTTAAAAGCGAAATGTAACAACGAGACCTTGTCAAACGGATATATGGATGGTGAGATAATACACTCTGTATCAGAACAAAAGACAATTCATTATCATTTAAACAAATTGATACAATGGAAAATACAATGTGATGGAAACCATTATAAAGCATTTTATCGATCTTTATTTACTTTTTTAAAACAGGCTCTTCAAGTCAAACGAGCAGGTACGAGGTTTCGAAAGAGAGTGACATTACTATCTCATATTCTTCGACATGCTGAGCTTAAATCCACTTGAGATCAGGAAGTTAACAAACCGTTGTACGTTTAAGGCCAAAGTTAGAGAACTTTACAAGAGACAACTATCAGATATAGCTTCATAATATCATTGTCTCAAATATAACCTTATATTTTATATATTTTATTCTGTATGTATATTATATAAATATTAATTTGTACATGTATCTATGTAAAAGTATCTATGCTAAAGGTTAATTGTTATCTTAAATATATATTGTTCATAACTTCTCTTCATAAGACAAATGCACCTGCCACGTCCTTTACTAAACCATCCAAAGATTTGACTGGTAGAAAATGCCATTCGGCTTTAAGTTCGCCTCATGCAAATGTGATGCAGGAAGAATTAATAAATAAATAAAATAAATAAATCTAAAAGGTACTGAGCCTTTTAGGCTGTGTCAGCCTTATACTCTAAGTGACCGTGAAAATGGATTCTTTCTTGGTACTTTACATAGATAATAAAAACTAACATTACCTAACCATTTTCCAGGGGTCATTACACCATCACCAAAAGAGGTCACTATGTCTCTAAATTTCCGACGTGCTGGTAAGTTCTTATGATATCAACAATCATCGTCTTCGACAATGTTTTCTATCTAATAGCTGGAGTAAATGAGAAATTAGTAGTTTGTGTTTTAAATAAATATGAATTTCCATTTTCCAAAAGGCAGACTTAGTTGCGCGGGTAGGTAATATCTTTGGCAAAATTATACTATATTATATGCAGTAGACGTTTGAATTTTTCAGCCACTACCCAATAGGTTTTTGGTCACGCCGTTTGTTGCGATATATGAGTTACGAGTATAATACTTAGATGACAATTTTGTTCCACAGTAGGAGTTGATTCGATTGACGAAGCGGTTGAAAAAATAAGTAAGCATTTTCATTTTCTTATTTAACTATTACCCCTAACATATTCTCCGAAAAACACTTAAATTTTATAATCTATGGTCCCTTATGCAAAATTCAACACAGCCATCCAAGATTTTTAAAGAACTTTTAACGGCATACAATATGTTCTAAAAAAAAGGGTGATGAGTGATAGGCAGGGGACTAACTACTCACTGCATTTGTGTATAGAATCATATAATTTTTTATTTACAGTTGCAAACCACGTTTTACTCATCAAGCCTGAAAACTTGCGTAAGCGGCATTTGCTATTCTATTCTATAAACATCATTATTATATTACTAATATTATGATTGAAAACGAATGTTATTTTACAGAAAAAAATGTAAACATAGAGAATTTGGATGAATATTTCAATAGGCTGGTATCTGCTCATCATGCGGGTAAGTGTGTGACAGCTTTTATAATCTGATTCATTATTTTGACTTTTGCCATGTATCACATTAACAGTCTTAAATAGTCCACTGCTGAACATTGGCATTTCCTAAGAAGGGATGCTTGGTCTACTATACGACGCTGATTCGAAATGAAAAGTATGTAATTTTCACCAAAACTTATCTTTCGTGTTATGGTACTCTTTATTTATGATATTACTTTTTATTTTAGACGTTCTTAATAGTATTTACTCTTTTCTTCGATCTTAATATAGATAATAAATCACTACTTGAAATACAGTCTTGATGTTTCCTCATAATATTAGTATAGTTTAACAGTGGGAGAGCTATGCTTCGGCATGAATGGGTCGGCTCGACCGGAGTGATACCACGGCCTCACAGAAAACCGGTGTGAAATAGCGTTTGCGCTGTGTTTCACCGAGTGAGTGAGGATACCGGAGGCCCATATCCCAACCCCTCCCCCCATCCCCTTTCCTATCCCCAAAGGTCGGCAACGCACTTGTGACGCCTTTGGTGTTGCGGGTGTCCATGGGCGGCGGTAATCACTTACCATCAGGTGATACGTCTGCTCGTTTGCCCACTATTCAATAAAAAAAAAAAAAAAAAAGTTATCTTTTTACACAGAAAAAGTTTATACATTATATTTTACAGCGAATTTCGATGTTCGATGTTATAATCTTGTAATATCGAATGTGTTGTATTTCACTCTAATTGTTCAACAGTAAAGCAACTTCTAAGAAACATGTTCCCTTTTCGTATAATATTATTTTATTAAATTAATAACAATCAAATACTTATACCTGTTACAAACACTTCAAAATACCTACTTAATTAACAGAATCGGTATTAACAATTGAATAACTCTTTTCTATTTCTCACAACGGTTTTCGCTTGTTGTTGATTGTACACTTGGTTATAAAATATTCTAATTATAACGTTGAGATGTCTAAGAAAACCATGTTATAATTTATAATTATATATAGGTACCACACCAATAGCCCTATTGAAATATACAGAGAATTCAAATGATGAGAATGCCAATTCAGATTCCGAAGCAAAGCTCAGTGGAAAAACAGAAAAGGTAAAATAAAATGTTTTTTATTAACATATTCTATTTTACAATGTACGATTTGCGACATCGCATTTTGGTCTGAAAGTGTTACAAATCGACGTTTTACTCATTTCTGTATTTTAGGGACTCCCGACTATTCTATAATTCTCCTGTCCTGGTCCTGTCGCTTCGGAACATTTATTATTATTTTGCAGTTGTTTTAGATTAAAATCCACAATGCATCTAGTAAGCTCTAAGGTTATGTTCATTAGTCATGAATTTCACTAATAAGTACTCCAAACTTAATAAATCTTGAACTTCTAACGTTTTATTTGGATAAAAGTGGGACCATTGTCTTAGTCGATTTAATTATTTATTATACTATTTTTACTACCGCAAGTCGAATCAACGATTATAAAAGAATAGATTAGCTAATTACCATTTTATATATTTTTTTTTTAATGACATTATTGGTAAAATAGATCTAAGTTTATTTAAACATACTTGAATTACAAAAACTAAATCATAATCACTATCAACAACAACAACAACTACTCAAAAAGTTTCCTAAATAATTACTGTAATAAGGGTCCTTGCTAACTTCTCACAATAACAAGTCGCGTAACTTAACGTATAAATGTTAGTTGTAATTAGTGATTTAATGATCTAATTAATAACTAAAAGTTAAATACTTTAACAATTTTAGGCATAGCAAGATATCTTCACATAAATTTTAGTTGGTTTAATTTCCAACATACCTACCATATTAGGTAACGAATCGTGCCCAAAAAAAAAGGTTTTGCCATCTTCTACAAAGTTATTACTTACACAAACTAATAATAACGTTAGAAAATTATTGAAGCCCTAGATATTCCCCTTGCCGTTACGATATTAGTGTTTATATTTTACGATCTAAGGCAAAAAGAAAGTCATGAAGAGACTAACTTACCAAAACTATGGAGCTCTTTAGGTATTGACTATGTTTAATATTTTATTAAACCATTTCTATTTACCGGGATGCATCAGAAACCGAAGGGCAATTCAAAATATCATCAACAACCCATAACGTCCCTGCTCGGCTCGGGTCTCCTCTCAGGAAAGGGTTCAAATTCAAAATATATCAGGTGCAAATAAGTAAAGTGTAAATTTACTGTATTAATATATATAACTTGCTATTATAGTTAAATAAAAAGCGTTATGTTATTATAAAATAAACGAATAACTTTGCTGCAAACTAAGCAGCTAATCCAAGTATTCTTTGTGTATCACAGAAACCCGACTGGGCGATTCCTCAGTTGGGGATACCATAATGGACTAACAACGTCACAATCACCAGCACTCGCAGACCCATAGTACGTTATTGTTTAAAAAAAACACTTTTTGGAATCGTAACTTTTAGTAAATTTTAGGTGTGACTAACAATTTTTTATATCACTATCTATATTTTCATAATGTTCCTGTAGTTTTTCCCATATTTTCTTGTGGGAAATGTGTAACAGTGACAGAATAAGGAATGCTGATGAAAATGATGTAGATTAAATCCAAAAATGCCGTAACTAAAATAATTTCTAAGGCTATTGCGTGTAGTTGAGTGAGTGCGGGCAGGCCCCGAGAAATATGCACTTAACGAATCGGCAGTGTACTGAAGAAAAGCTTCACTAAAATACCTATCTGAAAGGCTAGACGAATGTGGAAATAGGTTTTATTTAGAGGTATTCAAAGAAATTCAGTCTTAAAATAATTATTCATTATGTTTAAACAAAAACATTTCTTAATTTCAGGCAGAAGAATTGACTAAGAAATCAGACCTCAGAAATTTGAACACAAGGGCTGAAAATTCTCAAAATAAACCACACATAGTCAAATTGTTAAGACCTTCACCTAAGTTGAAACAAAAAATCACAACTCCAGTTAGTAAAGTGTAGTTCGTACGTGAAATATATCGAAATAAAAAAAGGCTCACATTTGGTGTGTTTAATTGTAAGATAATACAGCCATATCTTTTTTATTAAAATCTTTTAAGAAGAGTTAAAATGATAATGATTTATCTCACAAAATATTCATTTGAGTATTTTCATGTTTATTGTTATTCAAAGGTAGTGATATAAATATCACTATCAATTAATGTAAAATTAAAAGAAATCTTTAGAAATCGATTTAGATTTCTTTTAATTTTAGATTTCTTTCAATTTGACATTAATTGAACATTCACAGAGTGTTTGTCTGATCTTTGAACTGAATCTTTGAACTATGCTAATAATATTGTATTATTTCATTTAAACATTATGCCTTCATAATGTATATCAAAAGTAAAAAAATACATGTAAATCATTACCGTCGAGGCTCAACTTTGGTTTCCATAGCTTCGTTTTATTTTCTATTTCTTTGTTCTACTTACAAAAGGTGAAAGGCTACACGTGTATCTGCATCATCAATAGGGCTTAGAGTACATTATTCTCATCTAGTACAAGGGCACATCAACTAGCCACACCGGCTGCTAGAACGGAAGAGAAGCGATACAGATGTCGAGGAAGCGAATGACAACATTCATAACCATTTCCAAGCTATTCAATGCTTATTTATTATTTTACTAGCTGAACCCCGCGGTGCTACCCGCGGTACGATGATAACTGCGGGCAACGCCGCGAGGCGAAACTATATCTTTATAAATAGTAGCCTATGTGTTATTCTGATGTATAAGCTATATTGTGGTAAAGTTTCATTCAAATCCATTCAGTAGTTTTTACGTGAAAGAGTAACAAACATCCATACATACATACATCCATACTTACAAACTTTCGCCTTTATAATAGTAGTAGGATATTGAATATTTGTAGTTTTACAAATGTAACCTACTGTGTCTAAGCAGTTGCTTTAGGTTTTCTTTATGTGGTGTTATTATAAACCACCAAAAATGGATTCTTTTTGGATCTGTTAGCATCTTTTAGTAAAAATAAGATCAAAAAACAAAGCATATTTTAGGCATCCGTTGTATAATCTATTTATTTTAAATAAGAATTCATAAAAAAGGCCAAAGTAGTCTTATTCCTATCTAGTAGCACCTAGCAGTAACAATAATAGAAACCTTTTTCCTACAGTTTCGTTAAAGGTATCAGAAAAGTTTTGTAAACATTTGGAAATTTAATTACAAGTGTTTTTTTTTTATAGTGGACGAACGATTAGACATATCACCTGATGGTAAGCGATTACCGCCGCCCATGGACACCCGCAACACCAAAGGCGTCACAAGTGCGTTGCCGACCTTTGGGGGATGGGAAAGGGGATGGGGAGGGGTTGGGATATGGGCCTCCGATATCCTCACTCACTCGGTGAAACACAGGGCAAACGCTATTTCACACCGGTCTTCTGTGAGGCCGTGGTATCACTCCGGTCGAGCCGACCCATTCATGCCGAAGCAAAATGTGTGGTGATCAACATGTGATGCTCGAAAAAAGAACAGCAGACAAATAATGTTTGATACAAGTTTTCTCTCAACTTCACCAACATCAGAGATGCAAAAGAAAATAAAGTGTTGCACTGCCCACTCGTAAGTGTCGAACGCAAACTTACGTCCAAATGCGAATAAATAACAATAATATAGTTCATTACATAATACTTTCAACCACCAACCTATTCAATGGTGCATTTATTTCTACCTTATACATCTAAAATTGTTATTATCCATAATCCAAAATTTTCCTAAATATCAGAAAGCCAAGATAATAAAATTCAATAAACCGAATCTCATTTCAGCTTAAGAAGATATCTAGATAGATCCACCGACGATTATGTTGGACTAAATCCTCTTTGATAAGTTATATTTATTTAGTCCAATTAACTAAGATATCAAACATAGCATAAAACCTTTTTTCTCAAGAAAAGTTTTTGAAACAATCTCATTGTTTCTACTTATCTTGACAAGAGAAGGCAGGCAATGCGACTCGATGGCTTACATTTTAGAACGTTCTACAAAACAATGCAAACAAATGATCCTAACGTTAATAACAAACCACGGCTTACGTTATTTGTTAAAACAATTAAATTTAGTTTTAAAATTTAAAAATTATGTACTTTTTGGAAATGTGAACATAATATAATAAAGTGATTTTTTTACATTTATTTATAGATTTTTCTGAATTCCCAAGGACGATATTTTCATAAATCGTATATTTACTTTTAGAATCACTTTAGTGCTAATAAATGTCATTAAATACAAAGATAATATTACCACTGTAAGCAGTGAAGCAAATTACGATATGAAACAAACACGCAAAATAAACTGCAAAGTTGAGAATGTCACATGCTACGTTACGTGAATATTTGAACGGGTGACATTTCAATTTGACTTTGTTACGCTCAGTTACCAACAGCTGGAACAGTGACCGAATTTTGATCGGTTCAAACATGCGAGTGACAGCACAATCGACTTCGAGATTGAGTTGCACACAAATAGTTTTTTAAATACAAATCTTGATGACGTGAGCCAAATAAAGTATTCTAACCACTGTCATCAACGTATAACAGTTTTATTTTCTTGTAGGAATAGGCACTATAGAAATAAAATCGAGCCGAAAACTATTTTTTTGACTCATTTGACATTTGATAATAGCATAGTTTAAATCTGTGGTGGTTAAATTCGGTCCTAATTTTCATATCTACCATGTTTAATAACGACATAATAGCTCGTTACTACATGCACCTAAATTATATTATTTGGTACTGATATTTAAAATGTAGTTTTTAAGTTGTTTAAGTTAATCCCTGTAATTGATGGACTCATTATGAAATTGTAATGATAGAAATAATAACATTTAGGTCATTCAAAGTAAATAAATATAAACACAGAAATATAAACTGATACTTATAAATGCCACTGCTGGTTAAAAGTTGTCGTAAAAGTTTGTCGTCAAAGGCAGAAAAAAGTTTTTCAACTTAAGTTAAACTATAGTCTGTCAAAAGTTGCTACATAAAAAAATATATCACAACGAATAAATATTAAACTATTTAATGTATGCTTATTGACGTACACTCTTACAAATCATCATTTCGTCAAACATTATATTTTATATTAAGTACCTACCATGTTGTTTTGATGTATTTTAAAAGGGAGCTACATCAACCAACAAACTGAAAAAATTGTTTGGCAGAAGTATATGTTGGAAACTGGAAACGCAGTTGTATCATTTGGATTAATTTTTTTAATATCAAAAGAATTTATTAAGAAAGTAAATAGCTTGCCTAGTTATTTTTTATACTCGATAAGTTTATTGGTAAAGCTATTACTAGTATTTAATAGTTTTTATTGCCTGCAATTTACAAATATATAAGGTATTTGAATAATCCCTAAATGCTATGGCATAAACCCATTTAATTACAGTTTTTAATCTCTTGATCTTCATAAATTAATTTTTTGTTGGTAGAATATTACGTTTACAGAATTTGAATCATCGCTATGTGTGACATGAATTTTTAAATTGAACAAAGAATTAGGTACATGATGCAAATAGCCATTACAATATGTAATTGTAAATAATATAATATAAGATGTATTCTAATATATCTGAGGTTTCTGAATCTCAAACTCATATTAAATAACAGATATTAATACCTATATTTAATCACATCTCATAATTAACTTAAAAATACAAATTCACCTACTTCAGTATCAATCAAATCGTTTCTTTAATTTTTCTTCTTCAATCTACTATCTTAAAGAAAGACAAGCCTTCAATAACACTAATTTATTTCAGGATTATTAAAATCAATTTGAATGATGTGCAAAAAAAAATCTGACGAGCGAATCAGATAACCTCCTCCGTTTTTAAGTTAATTGAAAAGCGATTACTGTTAACTATTAATTACAGTACAGTTGTTGGGCTTGTACTGTCGATTGATTTTTCTTTTGTCGCCATATCTATACTAGTTGTGTAAGTAATGTAATGTGGTTGTAATGTGGTTGATTAGAACCCAGTTTATTTTTTTGAATAACGTACACTTTATTATAGACAGAAGTGATAAGTGACTTCTGATAATAACACCATTAAATGCGTGTCTTAGTTTGAGTATACGATATACATACGTAGATAAACGCGAGTATATCTTTAAGAAATACCTATCAAGTTTCAATATGAATTTGTACATAGTTTACATAAAAATAAATGTGAACTATTTATCCAATTCTTAATTCATTTTGTTTCATATAATACATAAGTTATAGTTATAAGTTGAATGTCAATCGTCGTTAAAGCACTTATCTAAAGATTAATCCGACATACATGTAAATTTGTATGTTATTTCCGTTTTCACCGCTTAACCACAGGATACCGCATCAGAGGTCGCGTTTCTCTCATGAGATGACAGAAGGCACGTACCGATTTTCTCCCTTTGCCTATCATAAGGAAATTATAAAATATAGGTATATAGAAAGTTCTGTAACGATTTACAACACGACACAATGTTGAATATGTGCGGAAGTGTCGGAGGAGGTCGGTTAGGGTTAACATTTACCGATCAAATTGGTGATGTTCTGAAGTAGGGCCGTGTGAAAATCACAAGAAACCGATGAACATGCGTGCAGTGATTGATGAATATGGATAAAGAAAAGAGCAAAAGAGGTGTGTGTGTCAGGACCGTAGTAAGTGGAGATAGGTGTGACTTTATTTATGTTTCATAACAGTTAAATATGAAGTAGTTTATTAAGTGTGCGGTGAGACAAGTGTGTACACTCAATTACATTTCGATCAGGGCAACGCCGGCGGCGCCTGCGGTCGTCCTAACCGGATTATTGGCCGGCGATGCAGGGCGGCATGGTAACTAACATGACTGCGCGGGAGCGGTGGGGCCGACGACCGCGCACTATAATTCGATACAGATTCATCAACAATTTAACAACATTCACCTAGCTGCATGTTTAAGACTTGATACCTTCGACCGGTGCACAAGTTTTTGTACTAATATATGTAACTAATTTCAAAACATTTCGTTACGTTGAAATAGTTCCTATTGTTCGCAATCGATGACCCAGTGTAAGCCTTTGTTATCGAATTATTGTTTGGATTCAGTTAAAACTACTGACGTTAAAGAACTTTAATATAATGTTAAATATAAGTTTGGCAGGCATTACATATCATCATCCTTCGGAATTTAATATTCTGTGGTTAATAGTCTCTATTAGAGTCATAGTAGTAATATTTAAGAGTGATAAGTATAAATAATTTAAACTTAACAAAATAATTTAATTATTTAAAATACTCTGATCTATGAGACCTCAGAACTTTAATAAACACATATTTTTTAGTGTCATAGTTTCAGTAACCACCACAAACGGGCACGACTAACAATCAATGTTAGCAATCTGTCACAAAATAAAGTAAAAAAAAATATGAAACCAATGCCTACCGTCCTGGAAACTGATACTGGAAGCATAGACAAGTATTGAAACGTTATGCACTTCATCGGGTTTCATGTTCGAAATTGGATTTAAAAAAAATATTGCACGGAGACAATTGCTTGGGAATCCAGTTAAGCTCCAACTGTCAGTTTGTAGAAAGCTGAATTAATATGGACATGACTCCGTACTTTCAATTAATATGGTTCAGTATCGATTGGTGGCTCTACTTCAAAGGATTCCGATGACCCAAATATGTCAGTACATATATCAAAAAGGTCGTAATCTGATTACGTCCTTGACTCCCCGCTTGTTTTCTTTTCGTATTCACGAAACGTCTATTCAACTTTAATTCTTTTACGGCTTCCTTAGTCTAATTATGTAACGGGGAGTTTATTTTATTAACGACTTTGACTTTTCTTTATTTTGTGAACTGTGCCCCAATTTACGATTGCTTTACAATTTACAGTTATGAGAGTATTTTTTATCTATCATTGAAATGAATAGTATTTTATATGCATGTTTTATGAATATGCGTAACCTTTAAGTGGGTCAGGCAGCAGTCATTGTAGGGATATCATTCTAAAATGAATATTTATTTTAATGCCACACCTTTAATCTTGCGGCAATATTATTTTAATGAATATAAACTAACTGCTAACTTTATGAATAATTAAATTGTCTAACAACCCAACATCTTGCAGCCGGTTTACCGTGAAACGGTGATTGTTAAATTGACCTTAACAATTTCATAGATGGACATGATTTGACACTATTTTAAAGATTTTTTTTTATCTTAGGAGGTCAAAATGGTCTCCAAACTTTCCGAGTATTGACTGACTGACTGAGACATTTTTTCTTTTTTTTTCTACATAGTCTCTTTCAATCTCTCAGTCATGTTAAATGAAATATATAACTAAAAAGCATGGTACCTTGACAGAATCCTGTAATTTTGTCGACTAAATGCCAAATGCTACAAAGATAGATGTTTCCAAAAAAAAAAGTATATAAGTATTTATGTATATCAGTTGTCTAGTACCCATAACACAAGCTCTGCTTAGCTTGGGACTAGATGACGTTGTGTAAGATGTCCGGAATATTTATTTATTATTATTATTATTTATTATAAAGTCACAAAATAAGGGATATTACAACGATAACAGTTAGACTGTCTTTGAAATCTAAACTCTAGTCTAGAAAAGGCGGAGAAAGAAGCAGTTTCAAAATTGTACAAAGTTAAATATTTATTTTGCAGTGTTATCTTTAAGAAAAGGTTTTTCTCAAAACTTGCTAAGCGCCGTAAGCCACGGGTCATAGGTACATGTTTCTTATTTAATCTAAATGCGTTTAGCTACAAAATCTTATACTAACTACAAAATCGGTATGCCTACAAAAAAAACTATTACAAATTTAATTAAAACTGAATCAGATAAAGCGAAAATTCTATTTCGCTGAACGTGGGGACTTCAGTCGTCCATTATGAATAGCGATCCCACTATTTACTTAACCTGCTTCAGAGAGACAAAACCCGTGCTTGTTTCCATTCCCGTTAATGCCGCAGCAGCACGAGCACAAAGGAAATAAAATACTGTCACTACGGGAAATAAAATCCTAATAGAATGATCTTTTTATTTCATCCTTTTTATGTTCGTTTTCTTTAGAAATGATTATTTGTACTTTACTCTTGAAAACGTGTTTCAATTACCTCCCTTGAAAGCATGTGAAGCAATTGCTAGGAACTCGCATAAAGGGACTTTACCTTAGCGAAGTTACGCCACTTCTAAAATATTCAAATCTCGAGGGTGACTTCCCCGCGCACCAGTAAAATGCAAAACAAGGAAAGTTTCTCCTTAAATCAGCGTAGTCAGCAAAACTCCCTGCGAGCTCGCGACATGCCCGGACAACAAACAAACTTTCATTTAGCTGCAGTGGTCGTGTTATCAACATTCCCCTAAAAGATGTTTTATTTCAGACCAAGAAGTCAACGTTGCCACCTTGTTTATAATTACTTTGTTGAAGTGATTTACATTTTAGATCAACTTAGCAATGTGCATGATACACCTTATTATGATACCTCCTAAGAGATAGTTATTTCTTACTTTTCATTAACAAAGTAAATAGGTTTGTTGTTTGTGATTATTTCTCAAACTCTATATTAATTCGTCAATCAATTAAATTGACTCCTTTTTAAACATTGTTTGTTCTGTTATCTTCTGTTTGACATTACAATTTTGTCCCTAGCCAATACAATATTTATTTTTCATTAAATTATGTCACCGATAACAATAAACAATTATTTTTATTTCATTAATTAATTTTATTTTTTCTTTTAAGTTATCGCTGGACAGTATTCCTCAGCCTATTCATTTCTTTCGACGCATCAGGGTTGCAAGAAATCTCCGAAGAACTTATCAACACAATTCAAAAGAGCTCAAACTCGAGGCGGTTACCTTTCAACTTCATCGTCAAACCCTGGTAACCTTTTAAGACTAAGTACTCGACAAGACGAACCAAACGATTCTAAACTCGATGGTGTTGCGTCGTTCCATTACAGAGTTCCTATGACGACCTTCCGGATCCATCATCAAACCCTAGACATTATCAAATCATAAAGTTCTCGTCAAGACGAATCAAACGATTCTAACCTCGATGGGATGTGTCGTTTGATTATAGAGTTCCTATGGCCATCATCAGATCAGCTTCATGTCATCATAATATTGCATTGTCATGCTGCAAACATTTGCCTGCAAAATTTCAATACAATCGGTTGAAGATATCTGCTTCAAATTTAACTTGCGAGATTTGATTATAGGCAAACATCGGGGCAGGTGAAACTAAATAAAGGTTGTAAAAAGTTTAATTTTATGGCATAGATAAGTAAATTACATTACAGGAATCGTGGCTTTAAGTCTGCTGTATTAAACAGCAAATAACTGCAAAAATACCTAAATCTGTATAACCATTTTTAAAACGTAAAATAAACTAAGTTTAAATTTATATATTTAAATGTTTTCAGACTTACACAGGCACACTTACCTATATTAAATAAGGTTATAAAAGTATTCAAATTAATATTGGTAGTATGTAACCCATTTTACTTGTAAACATTTAGAAAATTCAATCCGTAGCTGGATTGAATACTCTTATGCAATAGGTTTTCATTTAGATTTTCAGTTTGTTATTACACACGTAACAGTTGTTGTGAAACGAAAGTTTGAACTAGTTACCTACATGAGAACTGGGAGAACGGAGCCGGATATTTTCATTCAAATTTTATTCACGGATATTTACAGTGGAGTGCGGACACAAAATGCCAATACAACTGCGCAACTCCAATAGGAACGATAAACATTGCTCTCCTGTTAACTTCGAGAAGTTTTTTCAATAAAAATGGCACGTACCTAACAACTAGCAGATATCTGAATGCAAACAATGGAAATGAACAACGGATGAGGAGCTATTATCTGACTATAACCTAGTTATTACATAAGAACGGAAGGCTTGATACGGTATATCAAAAAGAAAAACTGTCTGCCTATCAAGATCCAATTCTTCAAGTCGTTTAACAAAGTCAATCAAAACCTATTACCTACCATTTTTTTTGCTTTAGTATCATTGATCCGTATTTTTTTCTCAAGTTTACGATTGAATTGATAGATGTATTTGCACATCCGGTAAACAAGGGTCCAAAAACTTTTCCCCCTCAATTACTATTAAGTAATATAAGTCGTTATAATACTTTGTTCGTTCAATCGAGGAAGTTTGGATACCTGATAAGGTTAATTCAGCTAACTGCCAAGTTGATAGAATATTATAAGATGTCCAAAACATTCTCCTTTTATATGAAAATAACTTAGTTTTAGAAATTGAGTTAGTGAAGTGAAACTAAAAAATAATATACACAATTTATTCGTCTAATTCAGATAATATTTTAGTGGTTTATTTTTTAAAGGGATATTAGTTAAAGGATGATTCGACTATTAGACCTTCGCTTAGATTTTTTTAAACTACTCAACGAATTTTAATCAAATGCAAAAAATGAAGTGATTAAAGAGAAAGGTTTTCATGTAATACATGCGTGTTGCAAAGGAAATTCGAGAATTTCAAAGCCTTCCGTGCACAGCCGGGTCGGGTCACTAGTTAGAATATAAACGGTATTCTTAAGCTCAACCTACCTTTTACTTGTCACTCAGTATTAGAATTGTAAACGAGATGTATCTGAAACAGAAAATAAAACTTTATAACTAGTGAAATAAAATACTAAATATGAAGATACAGTTTTTATACCTCTTAAAATTAAGTGCCTTATACTTAATTTTACCTTACATCAATAGTATAAAAAAGATCTTAGTTTTTCTAGCTGTTGCTTCTAGCCACACATTCGCTCTTTCATCGATGTACTGCAAGCGAAATTATCTACTTACATGACATTATTCCAATTACTTTGTCGCATATACGAGTACATACATACAACATATATAGATACACCTCTGATATTAATTTAAGTAATAGGTACATCATGCACATTTGGTACACTGGCGGATTTACTGCATACGGCATCTTCTACCAGTAAACCATTTGATGATATTGGTTTTAACATGTGAATATATACGCATTTAATTATTTTTTTTAAATTTGTTTTCATAAATCTATCCTACACGTATTACTAGAACCCTACATATGTTACGTCACATTACAATTTCATACCATAAAGTTGTACAATTGTTTGATTTTCTGCATTGTAAACCCTGATTGTATATGTTTCATATGTATATGTTACGCAATAACGAATAAGTACGGTCTCAGCGGCATACATTAGAATAGACCCAGTCGAGTCAGTACATCCGTTGAGGATTGCGATGGGATCGCAGCACGCACTCACAGCCCCAATAGGCATTCAAGCCGTCCTCACTTTTTCTCCTAGTCAAGTGTTCTGAATAATAAAACTGTGTGCATTTTTTAGCCTCTCCACATTGTCCTGTGTTGTGTCCGTGATTACGAGCTGTAGGTTGTATTGATTGGTGAATATCCGCGGCATTAACGTGCCTATATTTATGGTAAAATATTATACTATCGCTGACCTTGCCGTTTGTTCATATTTGATAATAACTTTTCCCCGCAGCTACGCTCGCGTATATATATCGATTATCGCGGTTAAGAGTAACCTATGTCCTTCCTCAAGAATCAAAGCATCTCCATGTCTTTCATTCAAAATCAGTGCAGCAGTTAGCATAACAGACAGACATACACACAAAGTTTCTTTCGAATTAATAATATTAATATGCACGGAACATTCGTCTCCCATTTGTTTTCATTGTAAGTTGGCATTTAATTGTCAAACTTTTCATACTATGAAAGTACTTCCTGGATATAGGTACTATTCGTGTTCTAACCGTCTGCAGCAATTTTTTTTATTAATGTTAGATTTGTTGAAAAAACCTGTATTTAGAAAACAAGTTACTAAATAGATAGTACCAGTATCGACCAAGCACATTTTTTCAATTAAATGGATTACTACTTTATCTAACCATTGAATCACTTTCGTCAAAATAATCAATGAAATAGCTTTAGGAAAGGACTTCATTAAATGAAAGGGAAACTTAGTTTTGGACACGCCCATTAATTCTAATCGTGTTATTGGTTTTCTTTCTTTATGGAGCTGTCAAATAAATAAAACTCCCGGCCCATTAGCTTCGACCGGCCCCGTACGATGATAACCGATAAATGTAACAAGGGAGTCTGCGAGAGTAACATCGAACCTCATCAATATCTGTCATCAGTCACCGAGTAGCCAAATAAAATGTTATACGTTAGGGCTCTGTCGATATGCTATAGCTCAGACGTTTCTCTCATATTACATGTGATGACCTAATTCGAAGGAAATGTTTATCGTGCCAATGGGCAGATTAACGTCATTGACCTATAATTATGTTATTCGTATTTCCATTTTACTCCCCTTTATAATTTAGAGTTATTGTAAATTATATAAATTAGACTTCTGTTTGAAATTATATTGAAATACAGGCGAAAATAAAATACCAGCATTGATCAATATAGCTCAAGAAAAGCTTTAGAGTTTAAACTTTTTTTGGAATAAGGAGCATATTGTTGTACAACAGTTGACTGTAATGATAAAAAATTGGCACTCGAAACTAGTTCGTAATTTCATTTAAATTAAATAAAAGTAATTGTCATAGTTTTTTATAAGAAGATGTTACGGGTTGATGGCAATTTTTAATGTGAAAAAAAATTGTCCACCTACTTAAAACCAATGTAAATGTGAGTTATAATTTGCTGGGAACAATTGTATCAAGGATGACAAGCGGAAAATTTCTTTGAAAGCGTACAATAAGTAGAACTCTGCGCTGAAACAGCCGGTTTGCACCCGGCCAGTAAAGTAGACGTTAACATTGTTCTTCGCCTCTGGCTGTTAAATAAATGGCCATCTCTTTAGCACAAGAATAAGACTAGACTATGAGCAATTGACGTAATTAATTGTCATAAAATAGCATTTTTGGCTAGTTTTGAAAGAGTTTCTTCGCTACAGGAATCATAAAAGTTTAAAAATATATATAAAATGGTGAATAGATTAAACTGGCACGTAGCCAGCGTTAATCTGACAGCTGCATTGATGTAGTGGCCGTTGCACATGGCCGATTAATCTGTTGGTTCACTTTTATGTGTACACGCACCATAATTATGAAAACATTTATGACTCAGAAATAGAGCCGGTATCTTGAACAGCTGTAGAATGATGTACACAGATAAATAACCATTATGAGATATCTTAAAAGGATCATATTTATTGGAGTATTATGACTAATGTATGGTTTGTGACGGTTGTGGGTTCGACAAAACCGGCGATAAATGAGTGATATGTATAAACGAAGTCTATTTTACGATAAAGCAGTATGTAGACTGTACACTATATTATACTGTATATTTTGCCTTACTATAGCTAGAATCGCATATCATATCCTGTCCATCCATGTCATATCTTGGCATTAAACGGTTACTGAGATTAAAAAGTTATGAATAGGATCCTTGTCAACAACACATCAACATACGCCAAAGACTATTACCTATTCACCATAAGAACTTAACACGACGTTCATCTGTTTGCGATCTTTCACATAAAAGAAATTTGGCTATCATTCCGTGAGTATAGCCTTCGCAATCTCTTGGATATTTTGTAAAGTGACGGCGCCAAAACAAAAGGCATTTGGCATCCGTATGATCCTCGCTTCATATTTGTCAATACGACTACGGCAAGTTGGCTAGGTTTTCCTAGTACGAATATAATATCTAAGCAGTTGGAAACTAGTCTACCATAAATACAGTAGAAAATCTAACAACAGCTTGATTTTGAATAAATAAAAAAGAAGAATGAATGAGTGCAAAAGTATCCATAAGGCTCCTTTCTACTATGAGTTCTATGTCCAGTGGCGTGGCTAAAGGCTGTTGACGAGTCCATAAGTGTTTATTATGTGTGCCTATTTTTTGATGTGAATTCCAAAAAATATTCATAACTATCACTCAATCTACCAAATCAGTAAAACTAACACATCGATAATTATACTTACATTCATAATATTGAATTAGATCACTCTATCCAAATTTAAACCTTAAAATCATATTCTACTAATATGTAGTATAAAAAAATTTCAAATTAGGTACATATGTCAAAAATAAAATCGTATTCAGTTATTTTAAAAGACAGACAGAAAGATGAACACAAAGAAACTTAAACTAATAATATTCTTCGTAAAATATGTATTCTTGGTCTGAATTCGCTGAATCTAACTCTATATTTCTACGTTATATAACTAAGAATCAGCAAATTCATAATAAAAGACTATTCCCACATAAATGCCAAGTAATAAATTAAGTAAGAAAATTTAGGGTCAGTCATAATATCCACATTTACGTAACCTGAATCGTTTGGATAGAGTATTTTTTTTATACATTTTAGACATATGTAGATCAAATAGAATCTAGTGCTACTTATATATATATTAATTGTAACACAGTTTTACTATATAGCGGGACTTATTATCGATAAAATTATTTAAAAGAATTACGAAAAACACAAATAGCAACATGTTATTCCAATACCTGGGTAGAAATGTGGCGTTTACAAATCATGTTTCAAATTGATTTCTTACGTAAACGATTCGGGTCATATCCTTTATAGAACCATTACATCGAGTAACGATAGAAAGTACAAGTAATCTTAACAGTTTTTATTTTTGTTTTATTGATCTCACTATTGTGCTATTGACCGCACTTTTTATTTTATCTCACAATAAAGAAGGCATAATTAAATTTAAAAATGTTAAAGGTATGCTATATAAAAATATTTCGGACATCTAACACACAACGCCATCACTAGATGGCGAATCAGAGCTTGTGTTATGGTTACTAGACAACTGATACAAATACATACATATTATACATAGAAAACACCCATTTTCAGATCATACAAACATTTGAAGCATCAAACGAGACTTTAACTGGCATACGCTGTGCGTAAAAGTTCCAAAACAAAAAAAGAATTAAAAAAAAAACGAGACTTTAAGCACAGCAGTCGCATACGCTACCAATGCGCCATCGAGCCATGCAAAATATACTCGTAATTAGACTGTTTATTAAGATTAGAATGAAATACGATCAATAGACATAAAAAAGTGTTTTGTACTTGTACTCCTATCTAGTATTGTGAATATTGATAGCATCTACATCGCACTATGAAGATTCTGTTGACGATTGATATAGAGGAGCATAAACTCGTATGTTTAAAAGTCTATACACATAAAACTTCTTGTCCTGACTGACTGATTCATAATCGCAGACCCTAACCCCCTATGGCTGTGACTACAATCATGAAATTCTGAAAACTGTTGCATTTAATGTTAGGAGCACCCAAGAAATGAGGTATGAATGTTTATACGGAAACTCGTCATTTACACTTTTAAAAACACGAAATGAGAAATGATCACGCAAGCGAATAAGTGGATAATAACTAGTTATCATTTGAATGTTTAAATCAAAATAACACACTTACATTAAGTATAAACTTATATGGACAAAGTATACGAACGTTCAATAATCATACATAAACAATAGGCATTAGATATTCATATAAGTTAACATTACTTCAACGAAAGTTACAGATAGTTACACTTGCATGTTTATTAAAACGCATTGCACGATAAAACGTGTGTAACCAAAAAAATATAACGAGCACGTGTCCAGTTAGGGTCGGTCAATGACCTCGAATATAATAGGTACCAAGCTGTAATTACTTTCGCGCGGGAAGTATGAAACACACTGCATGCATTTAAACAAACCCATTTTATCAATTTTCTGTTTAGTAATTGATTCGTAAAACCATTATAAGTATATTGAATTATTTCTAATAGAGAACTATTCGGCGACTAACAACCATTTGAACTATGGCTTACATTCCCAAATCCTTTCTTACAAGTTACTAGCTATAACCTACCAGGCTTCGTTGTAGCACGTTGTGATTGCCTTGATAAGAAATGTGACACAGATATGTGGTAGACAAATACCACATTTGAAGCAGTTTTATATTGTGTCAAAGTTTGAGCGCAACCGATGCAAAACTTTTTGAGTTTTTGAAGCGTACAGAAACCAGCTTAACATGCCATTACCTATATAGCTTACCTATATATTATAGCTTACTATTATAAAAGTATGTACGCTGTTTATCAAACCATGATCACTATAAATTGAAACCAATACAAGGTTTCTCTGTCTAAACGTTACGAAGCACACTTGCCTTTGATGTAACTGTATTGTTCATGTGTTTTCGTTCAGCAACAACGTACAAGTAAGAGTGCCTTTATCTACATGCTCTGCTATATACATATACATATTGGTTGAGTCATCAACACTGACCCTAAAGTCGCTGAGAATACAAACTTCAAACTTTTGGTCACTAATGCCATTTATATTGTAAGCACCGACTAAGAAAAGATTAAGTATTATAAAATTAAGTAAGTTAGAAGAAAAAGTAAAAAAATAATAAGTCTTGTTAGTTCCAATATATACAATTGTTGTTGCTGTTTGCAATAAACAAACGACTGCATGGATGACTTAGCCCTATAAGCTGTTACTTTGCCGCTTCCTACTGCGGTAAGTGTTGTGATTTCGATCCCTACATGAGTCAACACTTTATTTGATCCACAAATTATTGCTCTGAGTTTCAGTCTGTGTGTTCTGTGGTACCTATTTCATGAATGTTTGTAAAGTCCCTCGCCACACCCAATATACTGTCATGCTGGGGCCACACTAATGAGAAATGCCATTAATTATCGCGATAATGGACGTTCACCATAGGTGTAGCCACAACTTAACGGGATAATTTGACAATGGCATTAACAATGCCATTTGGAGTTAGGCGATAGCTCAAGTGGCGGTACATCAAAGAGATTAACGCGAGAATTGATGCGATGAAGCGGCCACATTACGTATTGTCAGTGTGCATCGAGAGCGCAACGGGAGCGGACGTATTTGTTTTTTTACGACGGATTTGCCTTAAAATCGCATGATTTTGACTCAAAATACGTACTATGGCGTCGGAGTGGAGTAATCATCCACCTTCTTCTTTTTCTTTGTTTCCGTTTTCTTTTTATTCGGTAATGACTCAATAAAGTCAAATAATATAAATTTACACTCATGAGATATAGAGCTCTGTCGACGTCCATCTTGCTTGAATTAAAGTAAATTCAATGCCGTTTTTATCGCCAATAATGAGCATTCATGTTGACCGTTGAAGTGTAGCCACCCATTTTAATGCGGTAAAAATTATCGCAATAATTATCGAGATAATGGGCATTGACGTTAAACCTTAGTGTGGCCCCAGCATTACTGTCGTAACAGTATTACTCAATCTAATTACATCTGTAATGCTGGGGCCACACTAAGGTTTAACGTCAATGCCCATTATCTCGATAATTATTGCGATAATTTTTACCGCATTAAAATGGGTGGCTACACTTCAACGGTCAACATGAATGCTCATTATTGGCGATAAAAACGGCATTGAATTTACTTTAATTCAAGCAAGATGGACGTCGACAGAGCTCTATATCTCATGAGTGTAAATTTATATTATTTGACTTTATTGAATCATTACCGAATAAAAAAAAAAACGGAAACAAAGAAAAAGAAGATGGTGGATGATTACTCCACTCCGACGCCATAGAACGTATTTCGAGTCAAAATCGTGCGATTTTGAGGCAAATACGTCGTAAAAAAACCAATACGTCCGCTTCCGTTGCGCTCTCGATGCACACTGACAATACGTAATGTGGCCGCTTCTTCGCATCAATTCTCGCGTTAATCTCTTTGATGTACCGCCACTTGAGCTATCGCCTAACTCCAAATGGCATTGTTAATGCCATTGTCAAATTATCCCGTTAAGTTGTGGCTACACCTATGGTGAACGTCCATTATCGCGATAATTAATGGCATTTCTCATTAGTGTGGCCCCAGCATAAGAATTTACGCTAATTTGCAACCACTATCAAGCAAACTCAACAAGTACAAAAAATATAGGAGTGAAAAGAGGAAATAACAAATATGTTGAATTTACTAAAATAATAAATTAACAGAACATCATCTCACAAATTCATGTGTACTACTACAAGTGTTTTGCATTGCGCAATGCTTACTAGATAGCAAAATCCCAAATAAAAAATTCTAAGCCACATTATAGCCTGTTTTTGTATTTGTTCAATTTAATTTCAAAGTTTATGTACATTTCTGTAGAAAAATCAAATCAATGTCTATTTTATCTTCTGCCATGTTTGAAGTGGTAGCAGAAAATAAGGATATGGTTTAAAGATAAGATTAGATCAAACATAGGATTGTTTACAACAATAGTTACAAAAACACACAATACTATTTGTTTTATTGATATCAAATAACATTATTACGTTACGCGGTTGTAAACAAGCCCCATATATTCATCGAGCCACAAAACAGTCGGTCACGTGGCGTGTGATTGTACTCTTAATAAAAACTCCTCACGTCTGCCCTCCCCACCTGCAAAAAGCCTCCCCGATAACGGAAAATTCGGAAACAGGGTGAGAGTATCTCGTCTGGACACATTTACACCTAATCATAAGTATATTAAACAGCCTCAATTCAGGGTATCACCAAATGTTTTAAACTAAATTAACAAAGTATAAAATAAATAGCTACTGCTGTGTTTTCGTTTTTCTAGAATCGTTTTCTCGTTGCTAGGCTAAAATTTCTGATTACCCTCTGTAATATCTAGTATAACCATATAACTGACACTTGAGACACGATTTAAACTTACCGCTTAACATGTTCATTTAGAAAGTAATTGGATGTTATTTTATCACAGATCATAAATACTAAATGGGAAAACTCTATTAGATAGCTTTGACTACAAAAGTACTGCGATCACTGTTTATTTTCTTTATACTTGGTATAACGAAGAAAAATATCTTTTTATGGACTTTTAACTTAATCTGTGTTTTGACTTAACTATAAACGGTAGTAAAACAAAGAAGTTACCAAATACTAAGTTAAGCTGATTTCGTAAAGTGGTTTCTTTTAAGAAAACTTTAACACTATAAAATTTGAATTCCGAAACATCTGATAAAAATAAAGTAGCTCCTGACAACATAAGTATTGTGATAGCATAAAACGGTAAAACGTAACCGTTTCAAGCAAAATGTTAGAATCTAAGGACAAAATCTCATAAACGTCCTCTCCACGCCGCGCCATGTAACACACACTTATATATATAGGATGTAACGATACGACATTTTCGCACCTCTACACGCTTAGTAGTGCTGTGTTATGCGGTTGACAGGCGTACTAAATCCAACCGTGGCATAGACCGTGCAAGTGAAGTACTACAAGATAATTTCAATGCATTTGACACAGCAATAACATATTATTCACATGCATACAAAGACTTTATATATTACATAGATAATATTAACGTGTCAATATAAACAAATTAAGTATTTTATATGACATGACCATTCATACCTATGTACAGTGTTTGAACGTAACGATGAGTAGTTTCAGCAAGGCTTTTTGTACCAAAGAAAAACTCAATAAGCAAGTTTACCTTGAAATTACGCAGCAAAGTGCCTGAGGCTATATTTTAAATATATTTGTTGAGATAAGATAGAATGGAGATACGGCAGGTGGATACCGCATTGTTCTCCCGACCCAACGTCTAACCTCGCCTTAAACATATGACGCTAACATAAGCAATATATGGCTCGCAACGTTTCCTAACTACGGTGATATTAGCGTAAAATAAATCTTTTTCTTTTCTCGAAATTGTCTTGTGGACGACTGACTAGTATAGAAAATTTAATACATAAAAAGATTTTAAATCACAGGTCTACTTCGAGATTTTTATCTAGCACTGATTTTAATACAAGCGAAAAGGTTCCTCTTATTCCAATAGTTGATGGCGATTCACGAATTACAGTACAGTAGACAGTAAAAAAGCGTGTGTAATATATTTTATAATGAATATATAAAAGTTCATATAGCTTTTAATCATAACCAGCAAAGGCATTCACTCTATATTAAATGAGAAATGTATATAGTTTAACTAACGCAATTTTCCGAGGAGGCCTCTTTAGTTAAATTTGTCATGGTCCCATGGACCGAAAAGCTTAAGTTCTCCAATGAGATGGACAGACAATCTTGTTGCGGTTGCGGTTGTCATTTAAGTAATGATTATGAGATACCAATTAATGAAAATCTTAAACCAGAAAATAATATTCAAGATTACGAAATAAAATAAAATTATCTCAATGTCGGTAACTTCTTACTACATTTGTGTTATTAAAATAAAAATAATTAAATTAGACCTTTGCCGATAATTGGCATATTTTGAAATTTTCATATATTTAATAGAGTTTTCGCGCTAATATTAAAGGCTCATGTGCCCTGCTGACCGGACTCAATAGCGGCCTAAATAATTTAAAGCCCGATACTATTTTAAGTTCGCATAGTTTAACACTATGGTTTAGTAAATAATAATCCCTAATACTGTTGTAAGCGCCATGGCAGTATCAATTAGTGCCGAAACATTGCATTCGTTGTTCAGCATAAAACGACGGGTTAGGAGTTCATAGCAGATAGTCTATTGTTCGAGTTCATTGGCCGCTTGAATTAGCGCATGTTACGATATTTATGACTTCTAAGGGAATAAAGAGATACAAATAATTCAGTTACATTTAAAAGAGTTTGTTATATTTTTTATCTATTGATATATAATCTAATAAGATATGTGTATGTGTATGTTTCGAGTTTTCTTCATTCCTAATGTTTTTCTTTATCGGGTTATCCTATTTCAATGATCTTCTTTATTAAAAAGATTCAAAGATCTCTCCAAAATTACTTCTTTACTCGAATACTTTACTGGAATTGATAACCAAAATCTCAGTTTCGGTAATAAAATAGTAATAAAAACATATAGCTATGATAATTACAGTTAATCAACATCGCCATGAATCACTGCGATGTGTAAATCCGTTTTTTACCATCACAGTCCTTATTGTACTAAATACACTCAAGAATACATTGTGTATAACAGATCGGATTTTGAAAAAAATATCAGCAGGACACTTCTTCAGGAGGAATTCTTTGAGATTTGAGAGACTTTTTCACTAACCGTATCAGGACCATTTGGTTTTCATCTAGTGAAGGAATAATCGATCGGTTGCATTACTAGAGTACTAAACAAAACAAGATATAGGTATATGCTACATATAATAATTTTGACAGGTTAATACGGTTGCACTTACTGACACATATATCAATCTATAAATATTTAAATGAGTGTGGCTACAGACTTACAATAGGTGTTTTAAAGATAACTGATGTAATTTAAATGGCCTAACAATAATAACGCCGTATGTATTAAATTACCTAATAATGTAATGCTTACCTATCTACAAAGAGCGATCTTGACTCTCTTTAATAACACGAGATTAAAAAAAACGTCAAATAAATCCGCATTCTTATCTCGTTGCAGGTACTCCCGCTGTCGTAATAACTAAGTTCGAAGTGGACTTTTAAATTTGGGCAGCTCCTGAGCCGAACATTAATGACCTGCGCCGCCATTTTGAAGGGCTGTTTTAAGGACAACCCCCTGGTCGCCCTCGCTGGGGAAGTAATGCATTTTCCTTTATCATGGTGCGGACAGTTTGGGCACTTCTTGCAGAGGGGACCGGTTTTTACGATTATTGTGCCTCACATCGTTACAACATAAGATCTGTAATAAAAAAAATGCTGGAATTGATCTCGCACGCCGTAAACGACAGGGACGCTCGTTCAGATTACCTATCCGAAATGATTACGGGTTTAGTTTGGTTTAAGCCAATCATTTGAATAGTGCTGTCCAAATCGTACCTTTAAGGTTAATTTTGAAAAATGATCCTTTTTCAGTAGATAAAAAAGATAAAAGTATATTTTACGTATTTTTTGGTATTTGATACCTTGGTGGTTTTCTATAAGAAGAATAGATAAAGTTTCAATATAAATAGACTTACGCGAAGCACCAGGCGTGACATTTCAAAGCACGTGACAAGTTTTAAAAGAGTCCGAATAATTATTACGAGTATCAAAAAGGTTTGGTTATTTCGACGTTTACTCGTTGACGATAAAGTTGATGTGAAATAAATTCACACTAAGCCTTCAGAGTGTAGATATCTAAGGCCCGTATTTTAAAAGGCGTGTCAGTCGTGAATCTAGTTATAAAAATGATTTCAGAAAGATATTTTATTATTGGACGTCTCTTGAAATAAGATTCACTGATCCTTAATCAAGTGAGTACAGGTCAGTGAATCTTGCTGAATAGTTTATTTTAGAACGATGTTTATGTCAAAATCTCCTCTCAGGAATCTCAATGCAGTGTCAAGCGGTAATTTCTATGGTCGTATATGCGCTATTAACGTGTTTTATGATGATGTTTCTGAATAACAGCGAAAAATTTACTTTACCTTACTTTATTTAAAGAATTACTTATAATACACATTTCAATTCACTTTAATTAACATTAATTGAAATTCGATTCACTATTGTTATTAATAAAATTTTCCACCACCAAACATTAATTTAAAATTTTTAACTGGCTCATTTTTTTTTATTCTTAATGATCTTTACAAGGTACTTAAAAGGTATTTTTGTCTAGTGATTATTTCAACTTAGAAAATATGAAAAAAGTGAAAATTAAGGGGGTAAATTTAAACTAACAAAACATGTCACCATTGATCGAAACGAAATGTGACGTCGATGGTCGGTCACTTCATCGAAATTATCGGCGTCGAAATTCATACTGTGTTTAGTGTTTGTAAGAAAAATTAACTTCTTTCATGATTTTTATAGCAATCAAAACTGTAAATAACTCTAAAGTAACTGAAACACTGAATAGGAAACAAACACGAAATGGCAATGAAGTCATTGGCCGTGTCATAAGCGCGCGCAAAATGCCGCCCTTTGAAAAACTCAAATTTAGTCAGTGTTTTAAATTTTAGTTTGAAAATAAGTTTGACTATTTTCTAGCCAATTTTATTTTTTCTATGTTATAGAGACGTAAATGATCAGATTAAGAAATAATAAAAAACATGCTTATTCCCCATCCAACATGACAAGTATTTATAACAGTTTGAACGTTCTGATAAAGGATCTGATAAATATCTAGTGACTTTTGTTTTAATATTAATTATTAAATATAAATTTAATTCATTTCTTATACCTTCTTATTAAAATGTTTGTGTAAAATGGAATCGAACCCGAGACCTCAAACGTAGCAGTCGCATACGCTACTACCGCGCCACCGGGGCAATATGCAGGTGGCTGCATTATAATAATAGACAGATTTTATGTAAACTATGTTTAATATTTTGTTTCATTTAATTTGCTGCGTGATACGGAACAATAATTTCGATAATGCAGAAACGTTACAAAGAACAGACTGAGTTGAGGTTGATTACTGAGAGAAGTTTCAGCTGAGTAGAACTTAAAACGCATTCTATAATAAGAAGCGACGCTTGAGATTTAATGTGAACTTAAAACTAATTTCAGGTGATCAGAGTTCAACGGATACTTGAGACGCCTTTTAAAATACGGGCCAAGTTTGAGGTTGACGATTGCAGTGCATCGCTCACCAAAACATTATTGGTCACACAGACCGTGAAATAATTCACCACATGTTGAATAACAAAATTAACAATATCCACCAAAAACTGTTCACATGCGAGTGTAATGTAAAAGTTGATTTATTAGACGATCAGTTATGTACACATACCATTTATGTACATACTTAGCAGTTTCATACACGAGAGTTACGTGATCTCGTTAATATAGGTACAATTATATATCATGAATCGTGAAAGTTGAAAATTAAGTTTTACACAATACATGTTTAGAGCACTAAGGTTGATAACCACTTGTTGAACCACAAGTTTTAATTAGACCTATTGTGTAATTACATAAAAGGAATTACTATATTATCTACTTGTAGTAGTTGAGGTGTACTTCTAATAGTTGATGTAATAATAATAATAACATAACGATATTTGTACCACCATTATAAACTTGAAGAATACGTTTAGTTGGTTGAAAGTACTCATCTCAGGAACTAGTGATTCAAACCAAAAAAATCTTTCAGTAGTAAATAGTCCATATATCGAAGAAGTTTCTGAGCTATTTTAAATTGACTACAAAAAAGAGGAAAATTTATTCTCTTTGAGAGACCCAGACAAGCTTGCACGTGTCAGTTTGTTAAATAAAATAAGTATTTACTTACGACTATTTTTATTCAACTCTATTTCAAAATATAAGAGTTCTAATGGTTCAAAAGTAAAACATGATCACCATTAATATTTTCTACAGCTCTATATTAATAAAAAACGGCTGCATAAAATGTTAGTACTAGCTTTTTGTTAATTGCTCTCTCAGTGAGTTTTACAATTTTTTAAGACATAATTAATGAATAGCGTAAACTAATGCAAGCAAGATTAAAACGTGTAATAGCAAATGTTTTTGTTAAGTACATTTAAACATGATAGTAATATTGTAACAAGGTTTTCACTAAGACACTGTGTAATGTTACAATCATATTATTTATTCTTTAACATAGCTCTTTAACACTGTTAAAAGCACTTTTCAGACATTAATACAATAGTAACATATCAGGTTTCTCACCTGAGTTCACTAACCCCTCAGAATTATTTACCTTTAAAGATATAACTGTTCTAGTCGTGTCAACTGCGTCCAACAACAAACAGAGTTATTATGGTCCACGCTGCCCATGTTTAGAGAACATCGTCGGATGCCACGATAAATTTACACGTCAACGTTTCCTGGGAATATTTTTATTGAAATTGAGTAAGTATTTGTTTAGAACTTAGTTGAAAACATTTTATCAGCTATTTATAAATACATCTACGCCACAAGTGGATTAAAATAATAATAATAATTCTTTATTATAACAAAATAAATTTGTTTGTTTGAAGTATCATATCATTGGGCATCTTTTAATGTTACTTCTTATAAATTTTGGCAGTTGCCTCTCTTAGGTATAACAATACAACTATCAAAACGACCCATAACAATTATTTCTTTGTCTATAGTGCGAGGTTCATTGTAAAAAATTTTTAAATATGGCATATTAATTTACAATTAAGCAGAGAGGTTGATGGAGATGATGATTTGTTAATTATTACAAAATAAAATATAAGTAGTCTTTCATTGAAAACATGCAAAACGTTCTCATTAAAACTTTAAATAAATGTGACTTTTCACATCAAGTTTTTGATGTCTGCAGTTTATATAAAAGTGGGCTGTCTTAACTGATTAAAATTAATTTGCTATTTGTCGTGGCTCAATATAGAGCAATCGTGCAGGAGAAAGTACCGCCTGCGAATTGTGAGAGCGCCGGGCCGGGACGAACTTGGAGGGTATAGTGTGAGTTTCTTTCACTTAAACTCGCTCTATTGTGATTGGTGCCGAGTTTATCGTGGGCCAATTGCTACTCCGAACGCGGTAGACGTCAAGAGTTGATGAGAATGGAGTCACATAAGGCCCTTAGAGTGCAACTCGGTACCACTCACCTACCTCTTTGTAAGCGCCATCATTCATTCTTGAAGTAATGATCAATCACACAATGATAGTTCATGGTCTAATCGTGTCTTATTGTACGTTACTTTCATTTGCTCGTTGTGGCTTTGTTGTGTAATATTACGTTTGATAGTTTTTAAATGATAGTACAAACCTTTATTGTAGTAATTTAACATTTATTGTAGTAAAACACATAAGACCCTAATGATTATAGTGTTCTTTTGAGTTTTGAAACATTCAGCTTAAAATTATTTACAGTTTAAATAAATCACCAGCAAAGCCATTTAGTTTTATAACCACAAAATAAATGACAGAATTAATTAAAGTGGTGAAGTAAATTATAATGTATGGTACTTTCATCTTAAGTTTACTTTTCTAAGTATATAAATATTGCTGTATTTTCATCTAATACTTTTAATTTATAAAGCTAGTACGGGTATATTTGAATTCACCTTCACTTCTTTTAGGATGCACGCGAAAAACTGCATACCAGACAAACATAGTACATTACGAGTTACTTTTGCATTTAAAAAATCATATTAAGTAAAGATTATTCGATTTGAATATTAACTATATGGCAACTTGACTGCACGGTTGGCCGAGTGGTTTCAGCGGTCGCCATGACGCTTGTTACTGCGCCAAGTATCTTGGGTTCAAATCCCACGCGGTACTACAACACTTTGTGTGATCCACGAATTGATGTCCCGAGTCTGGATGTTCTTTGTGTCCGTTTCATGTATGTTTGTAAAGTCCCCCACGACCAGGATGTTTATTCCTAATGTGGGAGTTGTCTTTTAAAAAAAAAAAACTTTTATATTTACAAATTTTGTTGTACCTACATATAAAACAAAATTTGAACAATGATGACTTTTCATCATCATCACCATTTTCACCACCATCACCATTTTCATCATCATCACCATTTTCATCATCATCACCATTTTCATCATCATCACCATTTTCATCATCATCACCATTTTCATCATCATCACCATTTCATCATCATCACCATTTTCATCATCATCACCATTTTCATCATCATCACCATTTTCATCATCATCACCTTTTTCATCATCACCATTTTTCATCATCATCACCATTTCATCATCATCACCATTTTCATCAGAAATACATATAAGACGAAATAAAATTACACACGTATGAAAATGTTGCAGAGACACACAAACGAAATAAAAATGTGATGTAAACAAGTAGCACATAAACACATAGAACACAATAGGTGGGCGAATGTGTGTGCACAGAAACTGTGAATACGCTGTGGACACATGTTTGAACACTTTAACATATTATTATATATACATATATATTAAATTATAAAGTCGTCACCACACTTGCACTATACAAAACTAGATACACAAGGTCCCTTGTTACGTAAGGGGAAAAGCAGAAAAAAAAAAAAAAAACAATGATGACTTTACTGTTTGCATTGCGATTTATTTCAGTTGTATCATTGCAAATTGAAATACATACATGAGAACGTGACACGGCTGCTTACAGTAAGATCATTTTCTCTAGAAATCTTCCAATGAACGTTGATAAAACATCTTGAGGCTCTAAATCTCGACTAAGTGGAAAGTAAATGCTTTTCAACATGTACTACTTCAGCAAAGAATACGAAACGTTTTCGTGCCAGCAATAGCGTCCAATCAAGGATATTATACTAAATCTTCAGACCAAATTTTAAAATATAGCAGCTAAACCTTTAGAGAAAAATAAATTAAATCACCTAATTATATTCTTTAGACATTTACAGTTGTTGAAGTCCGTAATCTTATTACATTTAAAATATATATTTAAGCTTATTAATATGTTTAATGCAAATCGGGTTAAGAAGTCGCCCACGATAGTATTCTAGTTAGGCCGTAATAATATATAACGTTAGAAATAATTAGCATATAATGTTATATGTCAGTCGCAAGCCATCTTCACTGGTTAATGTAAGAAGTAATTCGACCTATATTAGTTAGGCTCTGGCGAAAATCATCATAAACTAAACAAAATAATGTATAAAGAGAAGCTGTAATTTTGATTGCACACGTAAACTAGTATGAAAACGCTGAAGAAACGAGGACAGTAAACGCGTTAGGAACTTATTTATTTAGACCGAGCTAATAAAGTGGTCCCGGGTAATTAGCAGCTCTATATTATTTGCTATTTGCAATTGTAGATAAACTGTTAAAGTGAGTTAAACTAAAAACCTAAATAACGCAATACGTTCACAACTTTAATAGCTTAACATTAATAATTTTGAAGCGAATATAATTTGTAGGCAATATATTTGTTAGAACAATTATTACAATTTACTCCGTCCGTGGTAAAGATGTTGCTGATAAATAGTAATTTAAAAAGATTATTGATCAAATAACAAATGTTAACATGGAACTTTTTAAAAAATAACATTAGTTTTTCTTTACATACACTTGTAATTAAAAAAAAATGCATGATTAACATAAATAAATAATTTTTAATTCGACTATCTTAACTAAAAATGTAATATGTAATAATGAATTAAAACAATTAAGTCTTTTAAAGACTCCATTTACCTTATTTAGACTTTATCATGACTGATCATAGCGGAAATCTTTAGACGGGCCTTTTGATCAGCAGAAGACGTTCCCTTAATAATGATAATGAAGAGGGCTAAATTATTAATGATACTCAAGAGGAGGAAAGACAAAACCTTTAATAGCTAAATTCCTTTGATTTTTTCAAAAACAAGAAAATATTACTGCTTTTTATTAACTTTATTAAATTTACCGTGGGAGAGCTATGCTTCGGCATGAATGGGTCGGCTCGTCCGGAGTGATACCACGGCCTCACAGAAAACCGGTGTGAAATAGCGTTTGCGCTGTGTTTCACCGAGTGAGTGAGGATACCGGAGGCCCATACCCCAACCCCTCCTCCCATCCCCTTTCCCATCCCCTAAAGGTCGGCAACGCACTTGTGACGCCTTTGGTGTTGCGGGTGTCCATGGGCGGCGGTAATCGCTTACCATCAGGTGATACGTCTGCTCGATTGCCCACTATTCAATAAAAAAAATAATGGATGTTTTACAAGTACAGATTCATTGAACTAGTCAAGCATCAGCTCAATGTCGGAGTCGTAATTCCTGCCAGCCTATCATAATAACAGTTCATTCCTCGACATGTTTGACAAGTCCTAGTATAAAAGAAACGTGGAACATAAATAGAATAGTGAAACATCCGGCGAAGAGGCAATAAACAATCGAAATCCCTTCCTACCAACGCAACGGTACAATTACAGAATGTAATTTTTTTCTTCACGTCTCCTTGAAACAAAAATAAAGAGTAACTTCTATAAAACTCTCACGAGCTATAAATATAAGTGAAATGTTTAAACTATTTAACAATTGTACAATTAGAGCATCATTAAGAAAGATAGTATCTTTAATATTTTTATAACTCCGTGTACAAAAAACATATGTGAATGTACGAAAAAATATATTAACTCTTCATTCTTGATTTATTTCGCAAAACCAATACGACAAGAAGATACCTTATACTAGAGGGGTACATTTTTTTAATTATTATTATTTAATGCACATCACATTTGTTGTCTAGTACTCATAACACAAGCTCTGCTTATCTTGGGACTAGATGGCATTGTGTGTAAGATATCCGAAATATTTATTTATTTATTTATAACATATATATCATATATTTTAATGTTTAATTGTTGATTTTAATACATTGAATTTTTATAATATCGTATATAATTATATTTTTTAATTTCATCGCGACTGTGCTGTTTTATATTGTTTTATTTCAGACAGCCCGTTTCTTATGATTAACTAAAAGTAATATTAAAGCTAGGTCATACTAAAAAGAAGCTGTAACTTTTAGCGTTACAATTCATTATAATTCAATACCTCAACCCAACCTCCATACACTTCTAGAGCACCCGCTTTTAATTAAACTACTTATGTATTGTACCACAAAGTTTCCTAATTTCACCTTTATAACTTATATTTCTAACAGAAACTGACTTATAAATTACTCACAAAAGTCAGCAAGCGGATAATATATTTTAGTGAAATAATATTCTCGTTAGAAAATAAAGTAATGGCTCTAGTCTCGCCATTGTTGTCGAAAGTTGATTACAAACCACAAAACAAGATAACAATGGTATTTTTTAGCGATCGCAGATACAACAAAGACTTTTTATATGTGTAGAACAATGCAATGTCATTTCCAAACCATAGATATTTGTGATCAAATCTAATTTGCAGTAGTACAGAACTGAAGTGGCTTAATCGAGCAGCTTTAACCGAACCTACGAGTAAGTTTGATGTTTGTAGTGATTTTACTGTTACGTTATTGGCTATAAATACCCCATAAAAAGTTTTTTTAAATTTATTTAAGTTACATTAACTGAATTGACAGTCATTACTTCAAAATTTAATTCAAAATAAACATCTAAGGACCTGCCTACTGTTTTGTGTCACAATAAAGCACGTTCACATTCTCGTAGCTATTTGTACGTAATAGCAGTTAGGTATATCACAAAATTGTTACATTTTATGAGACTTTACCTAGGAACTTGAACTTATTTTTTTTAAGTTTAAAAGTATAACTTAAAACGCATCTTAAAGTAAATAAAACTGTTATTGTGTTTATAGTCTGACACAAACACATCAACAGCTGAATCATCAATTACTTTTTAATGTCCTTTTACACTTTATTGCGTGGTAAACAATCAATATTTAACTGTTATTGGCATGAAATTATTCATAATGTACCCAGAAATGTTTTTATTTCAATAGAAGATTACCCCGACGATCACATTTACTTTCCTATTTAATATTCATGAGTTGTCATGTTTGCACGTAACTTCATTAAATAGCTGTGTTTGAGTTATTACACTTTCATTTCAAGACTTATACTTTGATGTGCGTCTTCTATTTTACAAGTTTTATTTCACAAAATAAAAGAGATTGTATTGAAGCTTATATTAACAAACTTTACTAGTACAATTAATACAATGCATAAAGTATAACATTAAATTTTATAAAGTTCCCACTAAAGTAAGCTTAAAAAAAACCAAAAAAATACGTGTGTTGCGACCCTTTAAGAAACCAGGAGGACCTTTAGAGTTGACCATAGCCTAGTCGTTAGATATTGGGAAGTTTTTTCAAAAGACTATGTGAAAAGTTTTGATTGCGCGAGTCAGCTTTTTTTTATTGAATAGTGGGCAAACGAGCAAAGAATTATAACCGAATTTAAAGAAATAATTTCCCATTCTAAAAAAAATACTATATTATTTATGACGTATCACCTGATGGTAAGCGATTATAATGATTAGCCGCCGCTCATGAACACCCGCAATACCAGAGGCGTCACAAGTGCGTTGCCGACATTTAGGGGATGGGAGGATGGGCCTAGGGTATGGGCCTCCGGTATCCTCACACATTCGGTGAAATACAGGGCAAGAGCTATTTCACACCAGTTTTCTGTGAGGCCGTGGTATCACTCCGGTCGAGCCGGCCCATTCATGCCGAAACGTGGCTCTCCCACGGTTAAATCCTACAGAACAGTTAATAATACTACCTACTTAATACGGTTCGTCCTCATTCCTTCATCACAAGATATTGAAGTACATCTTTGACGTATATAGAAGTCTCCACACTCTTTTAAGTGACTTTACTGGGGGTTTTGTATTAGCCAACTAAGTATACGCAGGTACATTGCTACATAATTTTACTTATTTTAAACCGTTATATCAATTTTTCTTTAAACATGGAAAGTAGGAATATGATAAATATATTACCGTTACAACAGTTCAATAAACCAACCCATATTAATAGTGGCTTTAGTTGATTCAGTCCAATTTGGACGTTGAATGTTTACGGCCTATTGGGGCTGTTCCATCGAAGTAAAAACATTTACATACCGCAGTGTGCCAATACAGGCCGGGCGTCGAACTGGTGCGCAAGCGACGGTATGGACGTGACCTCCGCTTGATATGCACAATGGGACTTTTTATTATTCACACTGTGAACTCCTACCCTTTTGCGTTTCAACTGCACTTTCCTCTTATAACAATTTGTCAAGGCGATGTAGTTGTTGTGTATAATTTATTACTATACTATTGAGTTTACCTGTAACCAGTTAGGTTTGCAATTAACACAACATTAAATCATATCTAAGTGTGGGTATTTATGAAACAGGTTTCGGAGTTCCTCGACTCCAAGTTCATATTTTAAATATTTTAATAAAATTATATTTAATTATTCTAAATAAAATTGAAGTGTCTGTTTGTAATTTCAAATTGACAGCCCTTCACTAAATACAAATGAAAGTATATACTAGACTTACATCAATAAATCAATTTTTAATTTTCTTATCTGTCTGTCGATTTATTTCGGCTAATCTCTGGAACGGTTGGACCGATTTTGACAGGACTTTCAATTCAAGGTAGCGGATTATATATGAAGTTACTTTCCTACTTTTTTAGACTATCTTCGCCCTGCGATTAATGTCGAACCGCGGGTAACACCACGGGGCTCAGCTAGTAAACAACTAATAATTATTTTGTCTGTATTGTTTTAAGAAAATTACAACAGATTGATGCCTGGCTGGTTTTGTTAGCGAATATACATTTTTTGTCTGACTTACGTCTATATTACGTCTATATAAATTTAAAAAAAATATTTCGGACCTCTAACACACACTACGATGTGATAAGCAACGTAATACGAGGAAGTGAAAAGTTTAAGCTAACGAGTGACGATCTTTGAACGTTCAATAATGACTTTATATCAAGTAATAACTCGAACAATTCGTGTATGCAGCAATACACTGGGAAAGTTGCGAACTCAAGTTTTAATAGGCGAGTTGATGCAACGAGATTATTCGCTTTACGTCATCACTTTAGACACGAATAGGTTGTCATGTACAATCGCAGTTGATTCAAGCGAGTAATAAGAAGATTGCTGGTAAAATGTACAAATGACAAAACGATTTCTGTCTAGAATCTTACTTTACATTGTTGAGACTTTGAGGCGAGCGACTACCGAGTGCAATAACAGACATCAATATGGTAAAAGTTAGCTTAAATATGTAACGGATAAAAATATCTACAGAATCCAAAAGTACATATTGTTTGAAGTTGTTAAAAAGACTAAAATAATAACATGAATACGAAACTATTCCGAACTTAAAGTTACATAATGCAATAGCTTATAATGTGCCGCTTATAAAACTGCATTAGTATTGTGGCTATTTATTTTTCAATTACAACATTAAATATGCATAGCACAAAATTTTGTTAATGACCTGATAATAATGTTCTCTCCGAAGTAATATTAACTTTGTAAACGATGAATCCTTTGAAAGTTCTCCCATTAGAAATTAATATCACAATTAATCGTCGTGACAATATTCCAATATCGCTCCGAACACGATTGCCAGAAACTTTGCCATTATTTATAGTTAAACCAATATGTAAATGTACACCCTCGATATTACCTACTTCATAACAAATTGCCTTTTAAAGTAGCTGAGATACTTGAAAAGGGATTACTCCTGAGTGTGCACTTAAATATGATCTTTCAACCTTCCCGATGGGTGCCTATATTACTTATAAACGCCCGTACCTTACAATAATACTCACCAATTTTATCATTGAAAGATTTGAAGTCTCTAAGGATTTTTTTTGTAAAGCTAAAATCAATAAGTCCTGGTGTCTTTAAATGAAGTAGTAAATCAAACAGATATTTGACAAAAGACAAAGAGCTAAGTGCTCTTGTAATTAGTAATACACAAAAAGTATATAAAATAGCATAATAGCAGTGAGTAAAGGATTTGTATCATTTGTTGAACCATTAGACTGTGGATTCTCTCATCCTGTTTTATTATTTTGTCTACCTTACAAACTGTACCTATCCATGTATGCAAACACGGGATTTATAAATGTTTTCCAGGTCTAGAAATTTAATTACCGATTGTTTTTTCGATCATGCACGGCATTCAAAGGGAGACTTTTATAATATATGACTCCATGCTTCAAGCAAGCAAGAACTTATCAGTAACATTTAGTTTTTTGCAATTTGATGATATGTATGAAAAGCACACACAGAAGTTTCATTACACATCACACGAACAATGATGAATTACACAACATTTTCACATAAATTAGATGATGGCAGTGAGGTGATGTAGTCATCTATTCACAGCAGTCCACACGGAAATATAATATCATGACAGGTACATAAAAACCAAAAGATGAGGTCACGTTATCGTTTTTGCACCGACATACATAAAATGAAGTATTAAAGTCACAAATAAAGTGTTAATGTTACCAGGGCAATGATAAGTGCAGATAATCTTAAAACATCATTTATGATTTATGCAGCTTTTTTTATGAAATGGCTTACGTAACAGATAAGATGAACGTTGCGTAAAATGTAAATGCATCTGTAGGCTGCAATGAGTAAGAGGAAGACTTTTCCGTTACCAGTAATGATACCGGTAGTGTATAGCGAAAGTCAAACATGCCAGACAGTCAATTGGCCAATGTATAATGCAGTAGTGTTAAACAGCGTATCTAATTATACTGGTAATAAATGGCAATGTTGACAATTCTAAATTGGACGTGTATTTGTTTACAATTGTTTCCGTAATCGTTCTGGGACAGTCAAAACTCTGCATGCCATGTTTTGACAGTAGGAACGGTACTTGTTTACCATTAATGTAAATGTATCTTTAGTGGAGCATATAGAGAAAGAAATGCAGATTTATCATGTATGAAACGATTAATTTCTTTTAGCTTCTTCAAGCATTTTACAAGGCCGCCATAGTGTCACCATGTTGCATTGTCCACATTCGCAATGAGTATGGTGGTCTTCATACTTTCTATCGTGATGAATAGAGTCATTTTGGCAGCTATAAGAATAACACTATATTATCTATTTTTAACACTTTTAAGTCACCTTCTTATTGTTTTACTGTGGGCAAATGAGCAGATGGGTCACTGAACGGTACGTAACTATAGTCGCTCATACTGCAACTCTAGTCACAAGTGCATTTCTACATTTTGGTTCCTCCAGAAATTTGCAAGGGCAAGAATTTATTCTCCGTTAACATCGTTCACTATAACTTAACACCAGTAGAGTGTGAGGTATTGGTATCACTCCGGCTTAAAAAGCCCATCTAAGTCAATATTCCTATAATCTGCTTACGACTCATTAGTAAATAGATTATTAAATATACTTGTTTGTAAGCAAGTATTTTTTTTTTTATTCAATAGGGGGCAAACGAGCAGACGCATCACCTGATGGTAAGCGATTATCGCCGTCCATGGACACCCGCAACACCAAAAGTGTCACAAGTGCGTTGCCGACCTTTGGGGAATGGGGAGAGGGAATGGGGGGAGGGGTTGGGGTATGGGCCTCCGGTATCCTCACTCACTCGGTGAAACACAGCGCAAGCGCTATTTCACCGATCACGAATTACAAAACTGATTTGAATAGGTAATAAATATTTACGCCACCCATTCCACACGTATTAGGGTAAAAAAATTTTAAAGGAAATGAGGCCTCAGGGTCGGGTCGCGGCGGGTTAATCATTGTTGCCAACGTGACGAATTCCGTCACCCCAAAGATCAACGGCAATTTGTGAATCACCTACTGAATGGCCTTCACTAAAGCTTTCAATAAATGCCTATCCTAAGAGACGACCTTACAATCAATATTTAATAAAATATGTAACACGATTTTTATTAGTCATCTCCCAGAACGGGGTAATCTCGGGCAATAAGCAAACGCAGCAGATTTATAGCTCTTCTTGATACTTTAATCCCTTGCGTACTTCTTCTGCGAATGAAGATAAAAAGACTTCAATGTAGGTACATAAAAGGATAATCTTTGAACGTAAAATTGATCGTAATAAATATTATTACAGCTACCATCTTTTGACATAATATCCGTATTCGGGTTCCTACTGTTGCGAAAAAGCAAAAAGTTTTACAAACGAACATTAGACACGGCAGTAAAATAATTTACATTTTTATCATAAATTACACGCATTATGTTTAGCAACGATGTTAATAACCAATAAATAAGTTGTAATGGAAGCTTCAACGTTTTGAAAGTTGATTGAATTGTAGAAACGAGCTGAGAAAGAAAGAAACTGCACATTTGGCCAAGTGGTTAAGCGGTCGCCATGACGTCTCAAACATCGACAAGTGTTGTGGGTTAAAATCCCACATCGAATAACACTTTGTGTGATCCACAAATTGTTATTCTAAGTCAAGGTGTTCTTTGTGTCCGATTTATGTATGTTTGCCTTACTTATCAAATAATATCCAGAAAATATCTGATATCGCTCTTTTAAAAATTGAGTCACGAAATCAGACAGAACTTTGAATTAAACAACGAAAACAAAACTGTAACGAATCTTTCAAAAATATACTAAAAGCGATGTTAGATGCAACTGTATACATAAGTATACCTAATAAGTCGACACTCACTCAATTTAAATATCAAATACGTTTCATTACTTTCAGTTTAAGACACCATGCATAATAAATGAAATTAAGTTCATCATGCCTACTATTTGCCATTGAAAATCCGATCGATCCCAATTTGCTGGATGAAGATATCGCATGTCGACGAATCGATATTAATTAAAAGCGTTCAAACAATGCTGTCATTATTCGCCCCGGCAAATCCCAGCGCCGATTGTCTCTAGATTCTCGTGACAAAGGAGAGGAGACCACCACTACAGACTGTGCATATCTTATTTGCGTGGTTTCGATCTATTATTAATCATCGATATTTCGCTACAAGGGGTAAGGTTAAAGGTTTAACTGGGATGACAAAATATGCATAGAGATTTGGGTGAACCCTTTGAAAGTATTTGCGCGCCTATTAGTTAAGAAAGCTCTTTCTCTAGTTTAGCTACAATGTATAAACCGCTAACCGTAAACTTCGTAAAAAAGTGTATCAGATTTATTAAATATAGGTGAAAGTTTAAATTACCATTTCGTATAACTTACTTGTGTAAAATAACTGAATAACTAGGTTTCTTTTGACAATGATGAATAGATTAAGATACTCGTATCGATTGAACGATATTGGCAGTCACGATATTGAACAACACGATTCATAAATACATGCACTCACTCGCACTCCCGTTAGTTCAAAGACCTAAATAATAATTATCATTACGAAAGAACGAGAAACTTTTGATTAGAATTATGTATGTAAGAAACAATTGTTACCATATCCACGCAACTCATGCAAGAAAACTTAATATCTACAGTTTGCTTATTCTATCTTGCGTGACAGTAATGGCGGAAAGTTAATTTGCTTGAAATGTTTCTCACGGTATTCACGAGCCAGTCCAGACATTACTGCGCCAAACATAATCACAGTCAGTCAGTCATGAGTAGCTCACAATTGCTTCGAAAGATTAAGTTGTTATTGCCACGCCTACTTCTATTGTATAGATTTAGGTAGGTAGTTGGTAATATTAAGATAGACACGCGTATTTCGCTTAATTTTCGCTTATTTCATTAATTTAAAATGTAATCAAGCATTGGAAATAACCTAACTTGTAGGTACTCTTCTTACGTTTTCATTGCTGTCCTTTTTACGTGTCTACGGTCCTAATTGAGGAACTTTCGCTGAAACGAGCTCGTTCATTTGAGGTTTAGTCCTCTAAGTTGGCTGAGTTGGAGATAATCGTTGTACCTAAACATTCAGCTGAAACTAAATGCTGTGGAGCAGCACGGATTTTTCGCATTTTTTTTAAATGTATGAATAAGAAACTAGGTCAATATATGCATATTAAAATGAATAGAAACTACTAAAATGTCAAATTTATTTATAATTTTTAAAATGCAGATTTAATACAGGTAATTACTTATAGTACTGTTGCAAATTTTTTGTTATTTTTTGTCGGTTGATGCAATGTTATAATGCATAACACAGTCTATGTTTAACTTAAATTAGTTAATTATATCCATGTAAGTTACTTGTCGAGAGCTAATTAAGTCATGATATAGGTTCTAACACCTACTCGCATCAGAAACGTGACTCACCGAACATCTGGCGTTTCGCAACAGACAAGTCGACACGAAACACAATCGAATGTTAGCTCACGTCACTTAGAGTATCTATTGTTGTGGACATATGCACGTGGACCTGTTACACGCGCAAATGTCAATCAGGAAACCTAACAACACACTATATACCTACTACAGAAATTCCTGACCTTTACCTTGGTGAATGATTTCCAATTGAATATGTGTATTTTACATTGGTTTTATAAACATACATCTTCTTCCATACGTCCTCTATTTTTGTAACCGGTTATCCTTGCTTACGATGTCAACAGCTTAAGTAGTTATGACTGTCCTAAATATGATGTGAAGCATATTGGATGTCTTTTGTGCTAGACCAACTCTTTAACTTCAATTTTTAGTATGTATGGACATTGATGTATGTAAACTTTCACATAAGCTGCCAGATGCACGCTCCTTGTATGACGCTATTGAAAACCAAAATAAGTTGGAAGAAATATTCGTTGATTCGAAGCATAATTATTAATCTCACATTTACAGCTGTAAAATACTTATCATTAAATTGCATGATGACGCGCCATTGATGGAAAAAACTGTATTTACTTGTTATGTATACACTACTGCTTCAACGAACATGGTTTTGAATTAGATACTTTTAGTCTTGATACTTTTTCTTTGGCTAAATTTATGTTTCGTGTTTACTTTCATCAAAATTTTATACCACAATATAACAAAGAAGAAGTTAACAGGTTAAGTACCTACCTACCTCTTGTAAGAAATTAAAATAAAAAGCAACCGAATTTAATACAAACAATTCTCGTATTTAATTTATCAAAACTCTACTATCTATAAAGCCATTTCGTTTCGAGAATCAGTAAGAAAAATATGACTCTTTTTATTCATAAGATAGTAATTTTTCTCTTAAATTCTTAACTTTAGACACGCAAGTACATATCTACTTTACAGACATAATGAAACATGAAAAATGCTAAGTCCTTTTATGGCTTACATATACCATATACCAGAAGTGCGTTCTATTTGTAACTATATTTTTTATCCGTAAGTATGGGATTCATAGAACCGCGGTGGTACGGCAAGAGCAAAGACTTGGGCTAAGTAAAGCGAGCGTGTTCGTTGCGATTGGCAACGAGCGTGAAATGTGGGACGACGCAGCTGAGCCGCTCACCAGATCGATACTTGATACGCACACCGCGCTCTGAATGTCGTCGTGACCGGATTCGATGATTTATCCATGAGAAGACCATTTTCTAAAAATAAAGAAACTGCAGTTACCACTCTAAATCAGAAAACATCCGGTACGAACGTACGCAAATTTACAAAAGATTTTATAATGGCCGATGACTCACTAAGTCTTACTTTGAACCAGTCAAATGATTTATTAAACGATTCTTCAATGATTCAGATATTGCTTATTTTAAAAAGTATTATTTCGTAGCCTTGGAAAATTTGCACAAATGTTTTTGTTAAAAACAATCTTAACAGTGATCATGGCATTGTGTCAAAATTTGAATATGAAGGTATTTTCGAAATTTGAAGAGGAAAGATATCTATAGATATAAAATTCTTTCTCTAAAGGTATTTACAAGTTATAGACAACACAATTAATAGTTGATCAAAAGTTGAACCTGAAAATTTGACTGATAACATTATATAATTATATACACAAAAGCGAAAATTCTAAGAGTCATTGTACTCATCATATATAAAAGGATGTAGGAACAGATTAAGACGATAATATAAACACGTAGTCCATTTATTGGAGTACCAAGTTCGAGGTCAGGTACTTTATCATTGTTAACAAGCCGGCCGGTCCGTGACGTGATCTGGATTTCCTAGCTCTTTTATGTATATTGCGCTTCGATAGTCGCCGCGTGTACCGACACCGTCAGTACCCAACACTTTCACTTGTTTGTTGTCATTGTATTTAACTAAAAAGTAACCGATAATAAGAAAATTTCTACATGAATTGTGAGGAAGTGTAATTTCGTTCAGATACAATGTTTAAATCGCATGTCTAACAAGCATTTTCTCTTGAAAAAGATCAAGAACTAACAAAAAAGAGAGAACATTTCGTAGTTGGTCGCGTAATTCGGCGTGATTTGAAACAATCTTATTTTTTTGCAGAGAAATTTAGTCAAAATTATCAGCAGTCACGCAGTTATACAAAATATTCTCTTAAATACATTTTTAAAAATTCTTGATTAGATAAAACCTTCATGGCTTTATCGGTAACATCGATTCAATTAGTAGGGGTCGTAAAGTGGGCTTGATGATGGAACATAGCGGTTACTTAGTGAGATTTAGCTGATGAGCCATGACAGCCTGCAGCCATTACATATAATAAATAGTCATTCTGAGAAGCCGGCCCGAGTCCGTTATCCGTCACGCTTCGGTCCACGATCCGAATAGCAATAAATCAGTTTCGGTTTTTACTCTTAGAGAAAATAATATCTGTCCTTATGTTACAAATAGTGTCATATTGTACGTGCCATTGAAGTTATTATCATTATTCTTACCATAATAGTTAATTTTACGGTTAGATTATGAATTTTAAACACTTTGTCAGCTGATAGAAAGTTTTTAAGTGTGTTCATCCAACGAATAGATCCAACGAATAGACCACACTGTCACTGACGCACACTGACTGTTTTGTTGTGTGTAATTTCTGAAGAATCAATTTTTTTCGTCTAATTATGTTTTTATAATTTGGTGTTCTAAAGTTATTACAATTGTAACATCTCGAAATTATCACAGAGTATGCTCTGTGTGCTCGGATAAAAATTAATCATCTAAAAAATACAACCACAGAGTAAATCAACAAAATATAATCCCCATCGGGACTACTCGGAACAGAACTAAGTACATAAGCTGATAATTTTAGGTGTATTGTTGCTCTACGAGTTTTATGCTGGCCCTGACTATAAATCGTGAACGTAGTAGGCAGGATCAAGTAGTCATAAGATTTAATTGGCCAATCCTCAATTGTAGAGCTCAACAGTTCATTTTTGTCAAAAAATTGAGTAGTTCCTATTAATCCTACTCGACTCGACGAGGCTCGAACTATGGGGTGCCTTGGTAGCTACAAGACCGAGTACAAAGGTGCGTGACTCTCTTACGATTTACGATGCAAGACGATAAAATGTATCTTTGGTCCGATTCCACAATTGTACTTGCCTGGCTATGTCTTTCCCTAATAGTAAACCGCCTACGTCTGTTTTTCACACAGAATACTTAAGTTTTGTTTGAATAAGAATTTCCAGTCTTCGTCTTCGTCGTCACTGCTTTCAGAAGACAAATAACGATATCACCACCCATAAACTATAATCAAGCTGGCCGTAACTATACACTACTATAAATATCATATTCTTAACAAACTATTTACCACATATTCCGCTATATCTACCTTCCATTTCCGTTTATAGCAATATTAATGCGACCGCAAAATTTCTCATCTCATAAATAATACAAACAATATACATGTGTACAATGTTATGAATTATGTGTATGGTACATGCGCTTGGTGGTTAGTTGAATTATTAAGGCATATGTCGACCTTGAGCATCGTTCGCTTCGTTGCACCCGTCAGTTCCGGTCTCTCGTCTCGCTCCAAATAAACTATTAGATACATATTAATATAACATTACTAGTATAAAATTACACAACTTTTAAACTCCTAAAACATGATAGGTCTAAAATACCCATTTAATTTGTAATTGCATCAAATAAAACGGAAGATCTCCTCTTGCGAAATGGATCATTAAATAATGTCGTTTCCTTCATGAAGTATAATTTACAAACATTAGTATTCTTTTAATTTATGGCAATACCTGTTAACATCGTTGACTTAAAAATTGATGAAAACGTACAGTAAAATTTTATTTCTCCATTTAAACTGTTTTATTAAGGTGGGGTGAATAAGATACACACTCAAATTTTATTGTACATAACATTGCAAAAACGTCAACGTCCTTGAACTGATACGACCTTGGCCTACATCGCAATACCTCGCTTATATATCTGCTTTCTCTTTATTTCAAATTTATTTTGCATCTGAAGAATACGGCTTTCTCCACCATTTTTACAACCTCACTCTATTTGTTTAAGGTTTGTGAAATGATCTACCTATTTAAATCTCAGACATGTTCAACATCAAAGTGAAAAGTAAATATAAACGTCACTTATTCTTTTTGTTTATTAATTGTTAATTTTAATTTACCAATTATGAATTAATATGTGTATCTATCTGGAATATACCCAGTTACTTGTTAACGAGACTAATAAGTATGACCTCGACCTCGGTCCTACCAGCGTCAAACCTGTATTAAGAGAATGAAGTTGCGTGAAAACTAATTAAACTTTGACCTCCCCACTTAAGGTTTATCTCATACACCTTCGTATTGAATAAACAGTTATTAATAACATTAAAGACTTTTAAAATTAAATCAGAAGAAAACTTGACAAGGTGATAAAATGAAAGGAAAACTTTTTAAAGCAGATTTAGCAAATGGAAGCCGTGAACCATAAATAATGAGATGTTGGCGATGGAGGGTCATCTTTTTTATCTCGCTACATTACGAGGCCCAATGCGTCACAAACACTCATTCATTGGCGCCAACCTACAATACTTGTAACAAAAGTTTTTTTATCCAAGTTAGCGCACTTGGTATTAAAAATGTGTAAAGAAAATCTCGTGCCACCTTCATTTTTTTACGGATCATCCTATAAATCAAGCGATGATGGCGCAAAAGTATAATTTAAAAGACAGACAGCTCGTGGAGTCGGAACGAATGTCAAGCAAAAGGTAGATTTCAAGCATATTTCGATTGTTACTATAACCAATATCCTATCACCACTCTACAACCTAATCGCTTCTTTGTCGTCCTGGCCTGACCGCTGTCTTTGCCAACTTTAAACACGATAATACAAGCAACAGTTACTTTAGAGCAGGATCAATTAATTTTAACTGTATAATAAGTCAAAAACTTGTTTCAAAATGGTGAAACTATCTACTTACATTTAACTTTCAGTGGTGTTTTGGAATACCTAAATAAATACTACAAAGATGTATAACGGTGTACGGGTATTTCCGTAATGAATATGGCAGCTGTTATAAAAGTGGAATGGGGTCAAAAACGAGTTGTTGTAAGCAGAGATCTACATTAAATTTTGATATACAGTAAGTACGTCTCGATAATCTTCAAAATAAACGTTTGAATCTAAATCTACAATAAGTCAGGGACTCTATTAATTTCCTAACTATTTACAAGTGAAGTTAACAAAAATATGTTCATATTAAAGTTAACAAAAAAAAGTTGACAAAGTGACTTGGACATAATATAATAGATGCAATTATAATATGTTAGTGAAATATTATTTTTTGGTAGATAGCGAACTGTGCCGATGTCGACAATTCTGCCAATGTCGAATGTATAATGGAGTTGATGCGTGTGTTCGTACAGGAACAAAAAACATGCTTTGAAGGATATCACTGCACAGTTATTTAATTATAATCCATTAAAGTTATTATTATAATACCCTTACAGAATGACCTTTACTGTACTATTTCATGATGTTTTATTAGTGATGGGTTCATATTATCTTCGGTCTTTCAAATATATACTCGTAGCTATATTTAAATATCACATAATTATGTACTCCCTGCTTTTCTTTAAAATCCAAGCAACAGTTCCATTTTAAACAAGTTTTAAGGAACTGAAGTAGGAAATATATATTCGTGTTTGCTCAAATGTGTGGGGTATATTCCCTACGGATAGGATAGGGCGTTGGTTGATGCTCTTTACATTCAACACGCATTAGCAGGACGCTCGTGGATAACGTGCCAGGGACGTTGACAGAAATTAATGTACAGTTTAATTATGATGGCTAATTTATCTAAGGGCCTTCTAATTATTTAATAAACCAAAAAGACAGGCCACTTTACTTCCCATTTATTTTCCGGTTGGAAAATACAGTATAGGAATCACAACAAAGGGAAATTGCCGACGGGTCAGTCTCATTCACAAAAAACGTCTTTACATGATGTTCTATTTAAATAGGTCCTAGGTAAATATGATTCGAGAAAGGATACTCGTGTAAAAATGACAATAAAATGAGTAGTAACACACGATACACAAATTAAACTTTTCCCGGATTTCGTTCATGGTATGCCCATATACCATTCCAAACAGAAAAGTTAAAAATTTCGGGTGTGTATAAGTGTCAAACGTTGATCTGTCAAAAGTTTCAAATTCATAATAGTGTTATAAGATACGTAATTCGGAACAAGCTGATATTAGCAAAATTTATCTGTTTAAAATTGTATTACTAAATATATATATACAATACATATACAACAATATATATACAAAATAAAATAAATATCTATATATCTCCTACTTTCTAGGTCATCTGACATCCTGAAGATTGAAGCTAGTGAAACTCTCATTATGTTCTAAAGTTCACGTCATTCTGACTTAAGAGTAGATGACATCATGTATTGAGTCACATACACACAAATAAGGACGCTATATATACATTATATGGTATTTTATCTCGTTATATTACCTTTCGACTTTGTTCAAAAGCACCTCACCCTCTGAGTAAATGTTTGTATAATAAAGTACGTTATCTAGACTTCAAATAATCTTGAAAATGCACTAACAAATTGTAACGAGCGATATCGAAGAGCATGTTGTAAATTGTAAAGTATGAATTTGTTTGGCTTAGATAATTCACTGAGTCACTGCTAACGTCACTGCTAACATCGTAATAACTTTTTAATGTCCTTTTCATAGGACACTAAGTATAAATACATTTTGTAAGTACCAATGAATGCGTTTTTAAGGAAAACCAATTTATGCTAGTCACTCTGATTCAAATTCGTAATAACTACATTTTTATTATGCTACTCGAAAATGGTCTTAAATATAGTTCCTATCCCGTAAGCGTGGACTTAATCTCACATCTATCAGTACAACATTTCATCATCGTCATCATCAAGCCATTAACAGTCCACTGTTGGACATAGCCCTAGAAACTGTATGTGTAACATAAATAGCTGTCACTGAGAGCTTATGTCCAATAGGATAACAGTTATCGATCTTTAATGCCTCATAAACAGATTCAAGTGTAACATTAACATAAGATATTACATTGTAAGCAAAAATATGGTCAAAATTATAAGTGACTATAGATGTCTTTCAAGTATATCAGTTTTGAAGTGGTATGTGTAAGTATAGTGATAAAGGACCTCACTTAAATTTATAACATTAACTATGACTAATTTGAACTACTGATGGAAACAAGGCGCTAAAGTTTGTATCTGTACGTAAGTAAGTACTGTCACCCATCTGCAGAAAAAGCAGATTATTGACACGCAACAGGTTAAGTCATTTAGTACCTACATCTATTCACACTCGGTAACTATCATTTGTAGTCTGTCGTAGGCTTAGTATATTTGAATGCGTGGTGCAGTATTATCTAACGTCACATACGTAACACAGAATACAGTATTTAGCCCCAGGTAAGAAAACTAATTTTCTAAGTCCCAGAAGCTTATGTTAATGGAATACGAACTTTTAGAGGCGAACACGTACAGTACAAGTAATTTATTTTAATTTCCCTGGAGACTAATGACATCCTTAAAAGCTTTGTTGGTTCCTGACACAATATTGTACATGCGAAGTTAGATTTTAAACTGTTAATTTGATTTCTCATTGACTTATTTCCGTATTTAATTAATATTTTGGTAAATTAGTCCCCTTGAGAAATACTGCTATTGAGACTCGGGGCGTGTGAAATGCATAACTTGACCATAAATTAAAAGTAAAAAATGAGTTTAGTTTGTTAATTTAACATTTAACGTCTTCAAAAAATTAAAGCACGAATTCTAAAGTACGTATAACCAAAGCGAATGAATATGAAGTGTGTACCTATAGGTTTAGTTTATAAACGATTATAAAAAACATTTTTAATTAACTTTTGTATATAAAACAGCGGTGAATTTTGTTTTTCTAATTGATATCTGCAAATCATTTGCTCACAACTACGTCGCGCGTCCCCGGTCTACATAACAATTTTTACTTATTCTTGATTGTGTAGAAGCCCATTAAATAGAAAGCTTAATTACGCCATGAGGTTTATTTAGAAAACTCATTTGCAAGGAAATTTCACCTGTGGTCCATTACAATATTTTAGAATCTCAATTCAAGTAAAGTCATCGAAGTATTTATACACTGGCCTATGGGTGTTGTGGTTAGTGCTGTTGACTGCTGTCATCGTGATCGTAGGTTCTAGACTCACCAAGAGCAAGTTATCGTGTAATAAGTGTAATCAGTTTTGACCGTGGGAGAACTATGCTTCGGCATGAATGGGTCGGCTCGACCGGAGTGATACCACGGCCTCACAGAAAACCGGTGTGAAAAAGGGTTTGCGCTGTGTTTTACCGAGTGAGTGAGGATACCGGAGGCCCATACTCCAACCCCTCGGCGGTAATCGCTTACCATCAGGTGATACGTCTGCTCGTTTGCCCACTATTCAATAAAAAAAAGAACACTTTTCTTCTCTGTAATCTGTTTATCAGCAGTATGTTCAATACAGGACATGTTCTGGCTAGAGTGCCTAATTCCGAATCAGACGGCGGACTGTGAGATGTATCAATATAACCTGTATTTTTGTATACAATCCTAAGGTAGACATAGACAAGTACCTATGGTAATAGTACCAGAATTGTATTGATGTCCATAAAACGTTAGTACATGAAAGTTAAAAAGAACCGATGTAACTAACTAAATCACCCGTATAATATAATAAACTCGTAAAAATATAATAAATGTATGCTAATACAATAAACTCAAGGACTATTATTCGCACAGATTGTATATTTTCTTAGAGGAAAGAAATGTTCCATTTAAATTCTGACCTTTACAAGCATTACATTTTACGTTTCAATTGGAAAGTGTATCGAAATTTAGATGGATTTTCATGTCGTCCATTTCATACTGATTAGAGTACATATTTTAGGAATTACGTAACAAATAATGTTTAAAAAACAATTTGGAACATGATTCAATTCTTCAAGATGACAATACAATCATTTGAAATAATACCACCTTGATAAGTTATTACACGATGCAAGAACGAACGTTTGTTCTTTCTATTTATTCTATCTATTATTACTAATTTATTTATTATTTATATGTTTATAAAATCCTGCATCGATGCAGATGTTTGTGCAGTTTCTTTTGAACTTCAGCTCTGGCCATTGCAACAGCGTTCTTTGCCTTCTTTTCCTACTCATTATATTCTATTTTTCTAATTCCCTTCATTCTTTCACTGCCTTTTTCATTTTACCAAGATTTAAACGCGTTCTTCTTTACTATAAAAACTTTCTGTATTTCTTCATTTCATCACCATCTCTATCGATCACACCTTCCCTTTCGTTTCTCCAAACACTTCTTTTACTGATTTTCTTATACGATTTGCAATTTCGGTTCAACTTTTTTTCGTTTTGCATTTCACCCATTTCTATCAGTTTACGTACTAATTTTCCCTTGAATAATATAGCATGCTGTTGATTTTCTAACATTCTCCACTTGATTCGAGGAGGGCCGACCCCCTCCTCGAATCGATAAAACTAAATATTTAAATAGAATGTTCATGAAATTCTCGAAAACAACTCCGGGACAAAGTAAAAACAAAGCATTTTATAAACAAATGGAAGTATTTTTCGTGAAAGAACTAACGTTCGTTCTTAATCCTTTGCCGCCAAACGGATTTAGAACATACACACGTAGGTTGCAGCCTGGATTAGCACATACCCCTACACTCTACAGATAATAAGCATACCCACAAAAGCGACACCACTACCGAAAGCTTACGCTAAGTAAAATATCTCATCTCATATACACAAAAGAAAAGAAGTGTCGACTTCACTGAAAGTATCTTATAAACACTATGCATATTATACTATACTTAGATTTGTAAGTAAGTATATAAATAGATGCGAAGAACAATAAAAAAAGATACAAGCATAAAAAGTAAAACATTCTATAGTAAAAAGATATGTAATTTATTAAAGAGATCATTCATTGTTGTTATTGTTCTAACTGATTGTAGTTTACTTTCATAGGCAGAAAATAAAAAGAAATACATCCCTGTGAAACTTTACATAATTAAAATTTTAGTAAATTGATCAACTAAAATAATAGAAACTTCAAGATATATTATGTTCCACTATCAAATTGCAAGCTGGTCCGATTTGAAAAATTCTTTCAGTGTTGGATAGTCCATTTATCGAGCAAGCATAAGCTATACATCATCACGCTACTACTAATAGGAGCGGAGCACCAATGAAGAATGTTTCAAAAACGGGGGAAAATTTTCACGCTACAGGCAATATAAGACGCAAACGAGGTTGCGTGGGTCAGCTATTCAGTAATATATATAAAGTGTTATAACGTTAGTCAAACAATTCTTTTTAATGTAAAACAAACTGCTATAAAATTAAGATCAATACTTGATAAAGTAATGTAGTGGATATTTGATAAAAGTCTATTTTTAGGACTTTAACTTGCTTCCATAAATTTTATTTTCTACTACGAGTAACAATATACAGAAATTGAGATAAATAGTTGAATGTAATGAATGTGAAACACATTGCTAAATGCACTTGATATTCTATTTATACAAGGTGAACGATAAATTATACTAATGACGTAGTTTTATAGATCAAGCATCAATTAAAACTATGAAGATGATTTTATAAATAGATTTTTACAGACTATTTTACCCGTCAGTGACTCTGGTATAAACACCTAGATTGTGCCGACATATTTCAGGACTAGGTTTAAGAAGAAACGCCGTAAGAAACTCAAGTTTACTGAAATTAGAAATATGCATGTCATGACAGCATTTAAAGACTTGATATTCTTATTGTTTGGATTATTTTGGTTTAATTCAATTGTTTTTAAGCTAATCACGAGTGGCTATGCATGTCGAACTGCATATTTAACAATTTCTTTAAATCTTGTAAGAACAACAAAACGTAATACATTTAACCGGGTTAGGTAGGTGTATCGGTAAAATTAGGTTGCTCCATTTCAAATTTAAGATTACACAAGTAGGCCAATATACTTTCTTTTATAAGTGATGTTACTGTAAACAAGTAGAATTAGTATTCTTATAGATACTTGCGTAAGATACTACTGACCTATAAGTATGAACTGAATTCTGGTTGGTAACATTTTTTTCTGTTTGGATCAGAAAAAGTGTTAAATTATTATGAGACGACAGAAAAAATTTTTATGAAGAATGACATTAGTTTGATTAACATAAAAAAGTTTGTTATTTTAATTACTTTGACACCAAATAACTTCCACATAGGCATTTTTTTAAACTATAGTAAATGATATATCAAAAATATCATAAATTGTGAAATTATATATTATGTTTAATCTAAGCACCTTACTCGTTATCATAAATATTGTATTTATTCATTTATTTTTATTTAATCATTAATTTCATTCTGAAGAACACCTAAAAGGCGCCATCAAGTATTTTATAGGAGTTTTGCAGTTAATTACTGTGATAAAAATAAGTTTTACTTCAAAATACTGCAAAACCTTTTGGATGGTCGTGCCTATGGATTTCAGTATAAAGCACACCACATTTACCGAAAAAAGTACCGGGCATAGACATACTTAATACGTGAAAGCAAAGACAAGCCTGTCGGCCAGACGACCTCATCCCGACGCCATTGTAACAGCGCCTGCGCTCATCAAATATTAGTGGACACCCTGAAAGAACGGATACCCTACACTTTTATCAACTATGCTTGAAAACATCTCACTGTTCCATATGGACAGTGACCATACTATAAGACAATGTATTTATGCTAAATACCTACCACTAAATAGTGCGATGAACCAGCTTCTCAATTGATTCACTTTTGATTTCTCAGAGATCGCAAATCGCAATAAACTTAAGGGTCCAGTATATAATACTATAAGTATTTAGAAATAAGTAAATTATGAAAATTTTTACACATGTTTGTTCACAGTGAAGACTAGCTATATGACTTAGACTGCACGGTTGGCCGAGTGGTGTCAGCGGTCGCCGTGCCGCTTGCTACTGCGCCAAGTGTCGTGGGTTCAAATCCCACGCGGTACCTACAACACTTTGTGTGATCCACGAATTGTTGTCCCGAGTCTGGATGTTCTTTGTGTCCGTTTCATGTATGTTTGTAAAGTCCCCCACGACACAGGATGTTATTCCTAATGTGGGAGTTGTCTTTTTTAAAAATGAAAAATGAATCTCAAATTATAGTCGCAATTTTAATTTATTGCTAAACAAATCTATGTCGCATTAAAAATGATTTCAAAACTAAAAACGTAAGATGACTTCTTTGATCGGCTTCTACAAAATTGTGCAACTCTACAGGAAGCAGGTGCATTAAATAAATTTCCAATTTTGGTAACGGTGTACAGTAAACTAAGAAAAAATTTTATTAGAGAATTCGTAAAATCTATTTTCTATGGAATTCTAACATAGGAGAATAAATCAGTGGTCATGCCTATAAAAAACTGACCTTTAGGAATAAGCTATAAAGAGGGTAATTTCATTACCATTATTTAATAGGCAGTTTTGCACAGACATCACATTAATAACTAACGGCCTGTAACGGTTCTCAACTTTCATGCTTTCTCACATAATTTTGTAAAACCTGTTTCTCATTGTGTAATTGCCGTTTCTTAACCGGTCAGGATCGCGTAAAAGGGGTTCATGGTAACAAGAAGCTGTGCGATCAGTCCCGGTACACTTAGATGTGTGTTGTATTGTATTTAAGGGGATTACAATTGTGCTTTGTAGAACATAGGTAAAATACAAAATTTGTATATTAAGTTACAATACTGTAATCAATCTGTATTAATCTCACGATTACAAATAAATACCCAACCTAGTCATGTTTCTAGTTAGGTATTTTCCTTTGTTTCTCTTGAAATATATTTAAAAGCTTTCACTTTCACTTTGACTTAATTTTTACAAACTTACTTATGAAAGTAAAGCATGTACCTAATAAATATAAAGCAATAAATATAAAAGCAAAATATATTTGCTATTTTCGAGAATACCTGCCCATTTTTATTTCATTAAGTAGGTAGCTAATTCAACCCACACTAAGGTTTGCTATAAACAGTAAATTTCTTCGTAGTTCTCCTAGTAGGTATCTAAACAAAACAATTCTATAAATAGCTATTATTTATTTCAAGTGTAATAATAATATTAAGGAAAAAGAAGCATTCAACACATTTAGTTTATACAATTCACAGTTTATTGTAAATATAAGGTTTAATATTGCCTAAAAAAATATCTATCAGCTACATAAATCAAAATAAAAAAATGTAAACAAAAGCAGATATGTATTTAGTAAAAATACAGAATAACCACTATAACAAACATCTACTTGGTACTTGAAGAGTTAATTAAGCACAGGGGATAACTTACCCTTTCTATGTTTTCATCCGCAACGTTGATAAGGTAAGTGGTATCAGACAATCACATCGCGCAGTCACCATAGTGCATATTCCCAAGGTAAACAAAGATTACGTAAACGCAATCCCACGCACGCACGTCACCCAATCGATTTTCAAACTTTCGAATACGCCCACTTATATCTTAAATAATAACTTAGACCAGGTCTTAAAGATCAACATCACATTCACAACACTATCTAACCACAGTCTATGGCGCCCTTGAAAGCGTACAGGTTATGTTATCGATAAAGCACAACACGCGCATTCGAGCAAACAATCACAGGTCAAGTTCGGCGCCGGTCTCTCGAAATGTGAATGTAAGATGCTACTTGTTTAATAAAGTTTAGGAATATTCGATAGAACAAGTCACATGAATGTTGTTTTACACGGTGACGACGTGTTTCGACGGATGGCAAAGCAGCTGTCGTAACGTAAGGTTAGGAGCGAAGCTTCTCTCCCGTGGTCAGGCGCCGACTGACTGAGCCGCGAGGGCGCCGCGGCCAGAGTGCCGAGGACGAAGCCCCGCGCTCCGCCGCCGACGCGCGGTACCGTCGAGTGCGCGCGCCTATCCGCACCACCATAACAAACCAAATTATTTATTTTGATACAAGATTATCAACTATATATAGTATTACTATGAACAAAGATAGTTAAATACCCAAGTCACAATTATAAAAATATAAATAAGGAAAGACATTTAGATGATTACAAGTTTCGAACTAGGTAGAACACATTGAAAAGAAATACTACTTCCTAAATATTATTTTAATATTTATTTTACTTATGGTTAATGAAGAATAAGTTACACATACACGCATATTATTATTGTGCATTTGTGCCATGCAGCAGGTGTATAAAACTAAAATCAAGCAAAGCATGGTATTTATACGTTTAGTGTTGTCAAGGATAACGATAGAACTTAAGTCTGACAAAAGACCGTAATTTTCCTATTGCCTAACGTTTTCCTTAAACCTTGAAGGAAAATGAGTATTGATTAATTAACCATTAGACAGAAGTTTCTGATGCAAAAAGATAACTAACACTGAAAATACTTTAATGAAAAAAAACTGTTTTAGATTTTAAAAGAACAATGTTACTAACAAGGTATGTGTAGATAAATTTTACGTGAAATAAATCTTTGAACTTCAGTAGGGAGAGAAATAATTATAATATTTTACGTGCCCATATTTTACGACAAAAGCTTATCGATACGACACACTCTTGCATAATAATAGATGATAAATATAATTTGTAAAGAAACTTCTTAGGTAAAAGGGAGGGTGGCAAGGAGTCACTGGATACTGTCAAGGGCAGGTGATTGAGTCTTTATCGCAGCCGACGGGGCCCGAGGGTGCAACCTGCGTCCGTGTCACTGTCACTTCCCCAATCATTTATCATGTAGCCAGTTTTGAAGCACATCCTTGATGTACATATCTAAGAAAACATAGCAGTTAGGTTATGATTTTATTTCAATGATGAAGACAGGCAGGAATTTAAAGCGATGACAGCATGTTAACAAACACGCAATCCAATAACGCATAAGAGGCTTAGTGGCATGGCTTACGTTTGCCAACCAATGGTATGGCTATCGCATGACAATTAATACTCGGTGACATACATTGAGCTTGGTTAGTGTGACATACTAATCATTATGTGCTACAATATAATTTTACGAGTACTTGGTCAAAATAGGAACAATCGACGGCAGTGTATGATACTTTCGTATCTAAAAAAAAATCAGAAAATTATTTAAAAATTAATAAAAAAGTCTTAAGAATATATGTGAGTACTTATCAATACAAAGTGAATCGAATGATTTATGTTTTGTCTTATTTGACAGATTTATTGACACATTTATTTTATTTCTTCGTAAGTTTAGACGTAAAACTTTATAAGTTAATAATTTTTGAAATAGAATTTGAACGTTCCCACTTTTCGTGTCGAAGTAATTATAATGTTTAAATTTGCCTAGAAAAATTTTTTCATTTGTGATAGGTAAGTATACAATATCCGTTTTCATATATTTTTATACATGTATTATAAAGAAAATACGAACCTTCTTAGTAAATGATTTTCCAAAGAGTGAATATTAATTTCTTTCTCACTACTAAGCCTTAGTGTTTTTCTTCATTAAATATAGAATTACAAAGATTATGTATCATTTTGTATTTAAAATATACATAACCCAATTAATGTTTGAATTTGCGTGAGGTAGAGTTTATTTATTTAGTACTAGTAAGTTCTATAACAATTCAAAATCAAATTTATAGAAAAAATGGCAGTCACGGAATAAATAAAAACTTCTTTAATTAAAATATTTTCAAACAAGTATTTCACTTATACAAAGTAGCTATATATCGTATTTATATAAATATATAAATACGACTTTGTATATAAATAAAGACTACCCGTTTACATCAAACAATAGAACCTTAAAACAAAACAAACAAACAAACAAACCTTTGGTTTCGATGAAATTTCTCCTTGATTTTTTGTGTTTTTTGTACTGGAGAATAACGTTCGTTGCTTAATGGCAGGTAAAGTAAGAGGGAGGCAGGTAGTCAAGTGAGGATGCTGTCTCATTACGTAGCCCACTAACCTAAGCTTTCCAAGAACAGGCCACTCACCGACGGCGAATCTTTAACTTTTTTAGTAAAAAAATGTACATTGCATTCGGTTTATTTAGAACGCCAATTGAATTGACAAGTTTTTAGGAAAACTAAATATGCTATCACTAATAATAAAATATTATATAAAATTATGCAAGTGTTTTATTAAAGAACATATGTCAGTAAGTAAATGAATGACTTACTTTGTACAAACAATATCTATTTTAAGAACTGGGTACAGTAATAAAAAATACCAATAATTATGACAAAAGCATAACTTCAGTTCCGTCAAATTGTACGTTGGTTGTAATTTATAGATACTAAACTATGAGTTTAATACAATAAGTTTAATACAATAAGGAGTTGTTTGTTTATTAATATTTAAATTCTAAGCATAACAACATTTCAGAAAGCTATAAATATTATCTATGTGTCGGATACCAACAAAAGTGAATTTTCATATCATATATCCCTTACCCTTTCCGAGGCTATGCAATAGGCCGCGAATAAAGGGCTCAGACTCCCTCAATCATCTCATTCCCGATATTTACGACGACATATTTAATAAAAATCAAGGTTTTTTTCACAATGAGACATATATTTTTATAGTCTATTTCATAGTTAAAAATACTTCCTGTTTATTTCGTTTCTAGAAACTATCCAAAGTCATATCATAACCTTTACACATCATACCTTACACTTAATACATACCCTTACCCATGAATATTACTTCTGTTAATGTTTATATAAAGTTATATAGTACATATGTGAAAAGCCAAAACAACATAACATAACACAAACACAGTTAAAGCTCGAAATCTAACGGTAAAGCTCATCTGGTGGTCATTTCCTGTTCAGACGCGCTTCAGACGGCGTGTATCCCTAAATATAGACCTCATATTGCAAATCAATACGGAAACTACGGGTTCACGCGGCAGCTTAGTTGCACTAGCTTACATAATATATCACTTGGAACTTCCTTAAATGGCTATTCCTATTATACATGTAAACTCATTTCAGAAAAAAAGAACGCGGAGGACGTACTGTTTGCAAAAATTGCAATGTAGATAAAACTCAGACTGTTTACATTCGCTCAACAGAAATAAGTTGTTCTTAACTGTTGTTGCATTGTGAGTATGCGGCTTTCATTCATCTTAAACCTTTTCAGATGCAGGGCTTAATTCTCGCCAGACGCAATGTAGAGGCGAGCGGCCGGGTACCGCCTGCCGCGCTGGGAGACATAAAAACATTCATTTGCATTGGTGCTCCCGCCACTATTTATCCAGTGTTACAATACCGCATAATAAGAGAACACGGTAAGCTTTGTCGTGACGTAAACTTATTAAAAATCCGTTGAATAATAACGTGAATTCTCGCGGGACTAATTAATTGGCTGTCTCTGTCCCGTGACGGTGGAAAAACCAATACAGACATGCGATACTTTACACGTTCTAATATAATTTATGTCTAAATGTTTGATGCCGGTACTAGCAATTAAGTGGACAGTAAATTGCCTACCAGCGGTAACTAGGACATGACACGCTCCTAATATTACGTTGTGATCACATCACACATGTAATACAACGAGATTAGGAGATTGTACTGTTGTATACTAACAATACAAAAGATTGTGAGCAGCTACAAATTGCCTAACACTGCGTTTGGTTAATTATTAAACAATATTGTGGAATGAATTAGATTAGCCAACTGTTAAAAATGGGTTGAAATCAAAGATATATGGTATTTTTACGAGTATTCTATACTTGAATGGTCTACTGATATTACTAGATTTTAAGCGTATGTAATAGGTACTTGTAACTAAATGATGAAATGATTTGTGTTATGTATAAAGTTACGATTAATGTCCGGTATTGCATTTTTTCCGCATTCTTCGGCGCCACCACCAAAACATTTTATCGCAGTATGTGTAGCACATGTCCTGTGTAGCCGTTACTTACAGACATTAGACGTCCGCGCCATGGTTCCCCTTACCCTTCGGTTCAAGGTAACATAACAAATAGTAATAACAACTTATCTTCATCGCCTGTTTCATTTCCGTGTCCAACTTATCGCCACATTTCAGGGCAGTATATATCCTCGTTTTGTTATAATACACATAAAAATATCAAGTATTTTTTCTTCTTCTAATCTGCTCCTGTTATTTTATTCTATTAAAAATATATTTTTCATTTCATGTAGGTACAAAATTATGGTGTATAAAAAGTTCACAACTTGTAGTTGGTGACATAGTTTCGATAGATTCTATTACGAATATACATTTATGTCCATCCGAGTTAAGCTTATATAAGCGTGTTAAAAAATATAAAACATGAATATTGAACATGATGCGTAAAAATCAGTAACAAGTTGAAAGTCAATTTAATGATTTCTTTACAAATTTATTTGAAACAGGCTTTCTAAAAGGTACTGTACCTGCGCATTCGAATCACGTTTTAAATTTGTCAAAAGTACTTTCGGTATTATTCAATTCAATGAAGTGTTATTCAAAACAAAAAACAGACATTTTCTGTAAAGAGTTTTTGGGAATTAATATATTTCAAAGTATGCCTAAAGTAAGAAGGAAAGCAATATTTTCCATTGTAGTAACTTTCTGATACTTATTTCATAAATAATCGGCCTAATTCAAAACTTATTTCGAGCTTTTGTTTTATTTAGAATTGATTAAAATATGTTCGCTTTTCGAACAACCGGGTACTGTAATTTTTTTTTATAAATTTTGCGATTTTGGTTCTTAGTTAATTTCCAATAGGAAACGATACCTACGTTTTAGTTGCATGTTCCATATTTCACCTTTCAGGTGCAGAATTCTAATTCTAATCAATATGTAAACTATTTCCATATTATTTCAATATCTCAAGATTATAATCCTACTATTTAGGTATATCATATATCCTAGTATATAAAATTTGTGAGATACACTAAATACCAGTTTGCTGTCTTCAATATTTCACGAGACTTTTCTCTCAATGATTAAGCGTCTACGTTTAATGCTAGTCAAGATTACCAGGATTGTTAAATGAGGATGGTGATGTTAAAAAAACTTCCACCACATTTTAATATAAAAATTAGAATCTGAAATAGCAAAGTCTCCACCAACAAGTAAGTTATTTCAAATACTTCACTTTCAAAATAATTCTCCTTATTCTTGTTTTAAACAGTAAATCCAGGTAATAATTAATATCTGTATAAAAATTATTGGAATGTATGTTTCTCTAACAGTAAAAACACTTTTTTGATAATATGATAAGGTCACAATCACAAGTTCATAATATGACTGTCAATGTGAAAATTAAAATACAAATCGAATAATAAGGTTATTAATCTCTTTAGAAAGAGAGCCCTTAAGTTTATCAAGTACATACGTTACAGCTTCATACAATATTACGTGATATAGCCGGTCTCCATCTCCCTTATCGCTGCAGTGGTTGTAGCCGGGAGATCGCCTCAAGTGCCCGTAGTGATTTAGTGGCCATTTTTCATGTGTTTCATTGCACGTGGCCCAACCTGAGCGCCTGCCGTGCCGTTCTGCTGCCCGGCGCCAGGGCTCTCTACCGCAATCAATTGTACTATCGTTTTTATTGCACACTCCAACAAGAATGTAGAATGCTAGCGATTTTTGTTTTATGTACACGTGATTGGCTTGGATATAATTTCTAAATTATATGAAATAAATAGCGTTGCACTTTTACTATTTTGTCTCACATTGTGTATAGTATCAATAAATTGAAATATATTTTGAATAACACATCAGATGAAATACATACTTAAATTTGTGGAATTAAAGTGGCGAAAATTCCTTTGATATGAAGAGATTCCCTTGCAAACCTTAGTCTTAATCTCAACTTATCTTTCAGGTATCAGCGGTGATGATTTCGATGCTGTTCCAAAATTAAATTTGAGAATTAATATTACAGTGAGTTCGAGTAAGTAAGTTTAAAATCTAAAAATAACTAATAATTACTAATTTAAATCTTGCATCTGCCATTGATTCAACAACACAAACACAAATTTAATTGAATGAAGAAATTCCTTTAAATAATTTACCTTTCATATGTTCTTTCGTAACTGTATTTTCAGACGAGTGACCTGATGTAAACTGGCTACCAACGCCCAAGAACGCCTGCAATTCAGGTGTCTCGAGTGCATTGCTGTGTTTTATAATAGCAGTACGCTTTGAATATTATTATTTTTATTTCAGGTCTCTGTTGTAAGGCACACTTTTGCCTAGTTAGCAGTTGTTTCTTTTTATATGGCACAGAGAGCTAGCAGACGTGTCAGCTCATGTATTGTATTTGCCACTGCCCATGGACACCTAGAATACAGTGCAATTGTTTAATTATGAGTGTGTATATAAATTTTGACTGTACGGTTACCGTAGTGTTTAAGCAGTCGCCACGAGTGGAGTATTGTGGGTTCAAACCCCATATATATTATTATATATAGTGTTTTCTATGTATAATATTTAAAAATTTACAAAAAAAAAAAGTATATATGTATTTATATCAGTTGTCTAGTACCCATAACACAAGCTCTGCTTAGCTTGGGACTAGATGGCGTTGTGTGTAAGATGTCCGAAATATTTATTTATTAATTTATATATGATAACATACATAAACTATGTGATCCAAAATCTGATGTTCTGGGTCTACCTTATGTCCGTTTCATGTACAAAAGTTTATAAAGTCCCTCACGACACAGCAAATATGTCTAAACGGGAATTGTAAAAAAATATGTCAACAGGTGACGCTTTAGAGTACAATAATAGTGTCGTTGTTATCAATGGTGTCGATTGTGGTGGTGTCGTGAATTAGTCATTATCTTTCGTCAAGCGTCATGCTCATTACCGAATGACACTAGTGATTGATACTATTGGTGATGCTTAATTAAGCTGTAGCATTTATTGGGTCTTCTCTTCATTTGTGAATCGTTATTTACAGTGTAAGTGGAAATGAATATATTGATTAAGTTTTCCGATATTTTTAGGGTTCCATAACCAAAGGGTAAAATGTGACCCTATTACTAAGGCTTCGCTTGCCGTCTGTCTGTCTGTCCGTTCGTCTCTTACCAGGCTGTATCTCATGAACCGTGATAGTTAGTCAGTTGATATTTTTTTAGATATGATGTATTTATGTTGCCGCTATAACAAAAAGTACTAAAAACGGAATAAAATAAATATTAAAGGGGGATCCCATACAACGAACGTGATTTTTTGCCCGTGTTTGCTTGGTATTGGTAACGGTAATAGATAGACATATGAAATATTCACAGACTGTTAGGTTATATTTTAAGATTTAGAAATAAAATAATTAAATTGAAATAAAACAGATATTTAAAGAGGGCATCCATAAAACGTGATTTTTTTTCTCGTTTTAGTCCGAATCACGTTTGGCCGGTGTTTTTAAACTAATAAATTATTAAACGATTGATATAAATCTGGGAACTCAGTTTCAACCCACTGGCTAACTGGTAAAATTAATATTTTAACTTAATTCCAGGCTTTTTTCTTTTTTCGTTTGTTCATTTAAAATTAAGGCATGTTTTAATTTTGTTATATTGTATAAACGTTTGATCTCCTACTAGTCCCGAATTTTCAAAGCTTTTTATGTGCCCTCAGAATTATAAATTTATGTATTGCTTAATGTAACAGTATAATTTCTTAACCAATTTCATCAATAGACTCCCGTGACATAAGCATATTATTATTATAGTCGTTCCAATAGTTTATTTAACTTTTGACAGCTCTAATACTTAATCAAATAGTGATACCCTGACCCGTTACCTATTCGATTTCTTTCATCGATCGATTTTATGCATTAAGAAGTTTTAATCGATTTAACAAACTCATTATTTTATAGATAATTTCGTACTTCATATTTCTATGTGTTTCAATGTGCGACCTCCTTTGTCAAAATAAAGAAGAAATGGATTAAAAGAATGTTGTTCAAATATGACGGTTCTATGTCATGAAAAAATATATAAAAGGAACTGAATTTTCAAAATGTATTATTGTATTGTGTTGTAATTCAGTGGTTAATATTGTATTTGTTAAACTATTGATGATCTTTATTAAATCTCTCTATGTCTATTTTAAAATAATCTACAGTATTTCAATGAGTAACCTTCAATATAGTTGAGTATTTATATTCCTCCGTATTGATTTATTTGTGAATTCTCACGTTTGGTTGAGTTGAGCGTATCGTTCCTGCCTTCGTTACTGTCAAAATGCCAAAAAAGAAAGTACTCAAAGGACAAACAACTGTCAAGTGATGATGATTCCTGGTCATACGATGAAGACGATTCTTTATAATTAAAATTAGTATTACAGTACCTCTTTTGGTTGTTTTATTTTTAATCCGTAAATTACTACGAATTTCAACATTTTGTACCTGTTCATTACAAGTAGGTACCGCAGGTAGTTTTTATTTGAACCAACTATAGTAAGTCTAAACAATTATTTTAGATTCATTAATTTGCGGCGAATACATTCGATCCCATTACTAGGTACGAGTACGATGGAACTGTTTTCATTACGCAAATTATTTATGCATTGAAACAGAGACATTTAGGGCATTTTAATGCAAAATAATAAAGCTTTTTACGTGATTTGATATAAAATATAATCACAATAATTTTATTGTATGTTTTATTAATATAATCGATTTATTTCAAAACCGTTTTTATAGTCTGTGGTCATTAATTACGAATGACACATCCCTAAGTAGGCGGAGCCCGCCCATAAAGTACAGTATTATCTGTAGTACATTGTATCAAAAATTATTACAAAACTTTATGTGCGTGATCTGTCAAAAGTTAAATAAAGTATTGGAACGACTATAATAGTTTTTTTTAACAATTAGTAGAGTATAATTGAACTACGTATTTTCATTTAACGTATTTTTATGCTTTTGAATACGTTTGTTTCACGTAATATATTTTCCATTAAGCTTATTATTGTTTCCTTTGTGTTCATATGTTCACGATATAATAAATTTTCTGTCTTTCTTCTTTTTGACATGACAGAGTAGATGTGTTCCATCAAACAGTCAAATTTCAGCTTTTTGAAGTTTGTACTCCCATTAGAAATGAGATATAAAACTAACGAAAAATAGACCGGTTTAAAAAAAAAACAATGCGAATAAAGCAAAACATGGTATACACAAACCTACTTTTATCTCCGATGGCCAAATTCTAAAAGGATCCGTCTGAATAATGAACAAATTTGAAAGGGAATTGTGAAAAACGCACAGGCGAATTTCATTTTAGAGGGAAATGAAAAAATTGCGTCTGATTCAGGAATGGCCCGGGATGGGCTGGAACGGTAACGTCGTAATGGCGGACCTAAATGCCAATTATATCAATTAAATACGATTGCGGTTAGCGTAGGCCTTTTTGACGCTTTTTGTGGATATATATATTTAATGTCTGCACAGACAAGATTATTTTTGCATGCCTACTCAGACATTAGCCAATACGAAATAAAATAAATAGGACACTATGGTCGCCTTTTTATATAATCACAGTTTAACTGACAATAATAATAAATGTCAATTTAATGAGTCCGTAATAAGATTATGGAACTCAATGTTTACCACTGACAAGTAAACGTCACATAATATACATGAATTAAAGTCGTTCCAATACTTTATTTAACTTTTGACAGATCACGCACATAAAGTTTTGTAATAATTTTTGATACAATGTACTACAGATAATACTGTACTTTATGGGCGGGCTCCGCCTACTTAGGGATGTGTCATTCGTAATTAATGACCACAGACTATAAAAACGGTTTTGAAATAAATCGATTATATTAATAAAACATACAATAAAATTATTGTGATTATATTTTATATCAAATCACGTAAAAAGCTTTATTATTTTGCATTAAAATGCCCTAAATGTCTCTGTTTCAATGCATAAATAATTTTGCGTAATGAAAACAGTTCCATCGTACTCGCACCTAGTAATGGGATCGAATGTATTCGCCGCAAATTAATGAATCTAAAATAATTGTTTTGACTTACTATAGTTGGTTCAAATAAAAACTACCTGCGGTACCTACTTGTAATGAACAGGTACAAAATGTTGAAATTCGTAGTAATTTACGGATTAAAAATAAAACAACCAAAAGAGGTACTGTAATACTAATTTTAATTATAAAGAATCGTCTTCTTCTTATGACCAGGAATCATCATCACTTGAGTTCTCAGTAATGTTGATTATCATTTCTTGGATAGATAAATTGTCGAATGCAACATCCCGATCCCAATCCGACATTATCACCTTCTTTGTTTTTTCTACAACATTCGCCCAGTTTTCTGGAGTTACTTTTTCACACGCATTTTTCAGTAAATTCAGCATTTTTCTTGCGGTGAAAGGAGGAGTTGTATTGTTCCTCGCAGCATATCCTTTAACTTGTGCCCAGATCATTTCAATTGCATTATATTGGCAGTGATATGGGGGAATTCTGAGGACGGTATGCCCATGCTCTGCTGCCATTTCATCTATGACGTATCGTTTTGGCAGCTTCTTTGTTTTTAATATCTTTACTAACTCTACTTTTAGTAGGGACTCATTCACCTCTTCGCCATTGTCACGGAGCCAGTTTATAATTTCATGTTTTTTGTTGGCCTGTGTTGGTATTTTATTAATTTGACGAGAGTGATAAGGTGCATTATCAATAAATATTATTGATGGCTCTTCGAGTGATGTAAGCATTTCTCTGAACCACTTTTCATACACGTTCGAATTCATCTCCTCATGATAATCTCCTGTTTTCTGGGATTTAAAAGCTAATAGAGCGCCTGGCACAAATCCTTTTACTGTTCCTGCATGACAAATAATCAGTCGTTCGCCTTTTCCCATTGGTACTGTAGAAGTGGAGCCAACGGTGTTGTCAGTCCAAGTTTTTGACAGCGTATGATTCGCATTGAGCCAAGTTTCATCTGTGAAAACAACATTCGACCAATCTTCTATTTTTTTTGCTTGTCTTAAAAAATCGCATCTATACAAAGCAATATCATTGCGTTCCATTAAAATTTTTCGTTTGTCACATTTTTGGAATAACATTCCAATGTCTTTCAATACCTTTGTCAGAGAAGATTTTTGACCACGGAACAAACCACTATTTCGAAGAGATTGTGTTAGTTTTTTTAATGTTGGAATCTCTTTTCTTTGGTAATAGTCGTATATATGACGACGAATAGCATCAGCGTCAAAATTGTCAACGGCTGTAACTTTACTAGCCGGACGTTTTTTCTTAGGTGTAGATAGCTTATTCTGTTCCATGCCACTGCTGCCGTAGCCTTCTTTTGTTATTTTTGCCACTGTTGGAGCACTAATACCTAATGCTGCTGCAACACGGTCTCTAACTTGAGTCACTGGTATAAGAGGCCCACCATTACGGCTTTCCTTTTCAAAGTATTCACGAAGTCGCAAGACAAACTCTCTTGTTTGTCCTTTGAGTACTTTCTTTTTTGGCATTTTGACAGTAACGAAGGCAGGAACGATACGCTCAACTCAACCAAACGTGAGAATTCACAAATAAATCAATACGGAGGAATATAAATACTCAACTATATTGAAGGTTACTCATTGAAATACTGTAGATTATTTTAAAATAGACATAGAGAGATTTAATAAAGATCATCAATAGTTTAACAAATACAATATTAACCACTGAATTACAACACAATACAATAATACATTTTGAAAATTCAGTTCCTTTTATATATTTTTTCATGACATAGAACCGTCATATTTGAACAACATTCTTTTAATCCATTTCTTCTTTATTTTGACAAAGGAGGTCGCACATTGAAACACATAGAAATATGAAGTACGAAATTATCTATAAAATAATGAGTTTGTTAAATCGATTAAAACTTCTTAATGCATAAAATCGATCGATGAAAGAAATCGAATAGGTAACGGGTCAGGGTATCACTATTTGATTAAGTATTAGAGCTGTCAAAAGTTAAATAAACTATTGGAACGACTATAGTAATTTAAATATTTAAAATTTGATCAAAAATAAAATGTTATTGCAATTCTAAAATAATGATAATAATGCTAGTTAATACATATATTATTATTAATACATCATAGACCAGCCTGGAGACTGGTGAATAAAAGTTCGTGTTTGCGCACACTCGTCGCTATAATGATCATTCATATTCATTCGAAAAGCAACAACCTTTTGAAGTGATCTTCATAGAATGTTACTCAAAAATCTTGACAAAAATATTAATTATTTTAAAAATAAAGAATAAACAACTACAAATTTCGGTGGCCTAACAACATTTGATAAATACTTTGCTTTTTTCTTTCTTTTTATTTTCTTTTTCTTTTGAAAGAGACAACTCCCGCACTAGTAATAATTCCTGTGTCGCGGATGACTTTACAAACATATATGAAACGGACATTAAGAACACCCTGACTTAGAATAACAATTTGTGGATCACACAAAATGTGGGGATTTGAACACAACACTTGGCGAAGTAGGGAACGGCGTGGAAACCGCTTAACCACTAGGCCAAACGTGCATTTGAAACAAACTTCAAAAAAAAAATAGTACAGGACCATAATTATTGCGTTTCCGTAATGGTTTCAATGAAAAGAACTTAAGTTGGCTAAATGGTGGCCGACATTGTGAAGGGTCGACTAAAGTATTTAATTACGAAGAGATTCTCGACTAAGTCTCGTTTGTTTCGGTACAATCTTGTGCATATACATAGTATACATGCTTTTCTCGGGTCTCATAATTATTTATTGGCCCATAAGTATGAAAAGTTATTATTATTACGTAACTTAACCTCTGACAAATCCATTTCAGTTTTCAAATGGGGTGAGAAATATTTTTCTATTATATCTTAACGAATACATATTAATCTCAAGCACATAATGCCTTTAATAAAAACTAATGCAAATTACATTAAATATATTCTGAGAGACATGATAACGTCACGATGTGTGTAAAAATTGTCATCCTGTATTTCATTTATTTACGGCTATGATGAATAAAATTTTACTTTCAACAAACGGTTTATTAGCTCGAGTTATATTATTTACTTTGCTGATGTGATTCATTGTCCTATTAATTGAATTTCTGTTAATTACAGTTACTTAACAAACGTTTAACGTTTCACACTTGAACTCTTTGCTTTCTTTGTTTGCGTTTGTGTTTTCAAATTTCATTACACAGAAAAAGTTTCACCGAGTATGTCTATTGGGACGTAGGTATTAACTTCACCTAAAATAGCATTCACTTCATTTATGAATAATAACTAAATTTAACTGTAAACAGATATTGCAATATAAGCTGTTTTCTACACGTTTCTAGAAACCAAGGTAAGATTATGTACTTTAAGTGAACGTGAGCGCAGAGGACAGCTCTCGGCAATGCTTAAGCGACCGCAAACTGACGCTACACGGTGAAACGAGCTCCACTAAACTGATTTTCATCATTAAGGTGGAGCCAAGGTGCAACTAACCGCTGGGATGCAGACAGTTCTCTCTCTACCTATAAACATTTATAGAATAATGAATTAAAGACTAGATAATTTTGTAAGTTATATAACCTATGTGCGTCTAAGTCTACATTTTAAAAGAAAACAGTTTAAACCGAATGACTTGCTAAATAGACTTACAAGTAAGAAATGAAAGTTCAAATTGGTTGGTTTTTATTGTAGGTGTATTAACAGCGAAAACATAAAAAATAAATCACATAGAACGTCTTACATAAAACTTTTTTTCATTCTAATTGTTAATAATAATAGCTAAAATATAATATGAAATAGTTAAGAGAAAATATGACAATTTAACTTGCCTTTGTTTCATTATACTATCATTTCTTTACCTAACGACTGTGTAGTTATTATATTGAAAACTTGATACTCTTACATACAAGTATATATTGCAAATTAATAAGAAGCGTATTTCAAAGAGAGCCAGATACCAAATAGTCTGTAGTTACTTTCATGGGCGTACCCAGGTTCGGGGCCAGGGGGGGGCAAATCGGGTTTTTTTAAAAGCACCTCGTCAAATAAATAGATGAAAAAGGCATTGGCATGGAATCAGGTGCACCCTCGGAAGGAAATCCCTAGAACCCCGATGTACCTCGGGCCACCTATGGTTTGTAGATGGCCCCCTCCTGTGTAGGAACCCTGATGCTCCTTTTCTAATTTAAAAAGGGGCGCGAGCACTTTGTCGAGGTTGCGCCGGTAACCCGGCTTGCTTCTGCTAGGGTGATCCTCACCTTTGGCCGGAACACCCCGGATGTGGAGGCGGAAGTGCTCGCCGAAGTTTATCGACGAGCGGCTGAATTTCGAGCCACCATGGCTAGTTGGTCGTCCCGACTGGAGGCTCCACGCGCCATGGTTTTGCCACCGTGGAGGCGCTCCAGCCGGTCATCCTCGAGTGGGCAGGGCGGCAGCACGGGACTCTTGCCACCTGACCTGCCACCACTGCAACTGCAGTGAGAACTCGGCCCAGCACACGCTAGCGATCTGCTCCGCTTGGGCGTCGCAGCGTCGGGCCCTCACTGCAGTCATAGGAGGAGATCTCTCGCTACCGGCCATCATACGATCCATGGCCGGTAGCGATTGCAGTTTTACCGCGGTCGCATCCTTCTGCGAAGACGTAATTTCGCAGAAGGAGGCGGCGGAGAAGGCCCGAGAGGACCCGATCCGCCGCCGGCGAACCGGGCGGCGGAGGCGCGCATACCAGCGCCTCATGCCGCCCTGAGTGTGGCCGCGGATGGACGGGACGGGTTTTCCCCTCCATCCGCAATACAGGCCAAAAGCGAGGAGGCGACGTACGCGTGTTCCGTGCGTCGCCTAAATTGAGATTTGAACAGCAGACGGTGCCCGCTTCAATGCGGGCAGGCGCTGGAAGGGATTCGGTCGTTTTAATAACTGCAGTTCCCGGACCAATCCCTTCTCAGGCGCAGAGTTGGCACACCGTGTGGTTTTAGTTGGTTCTATTCCGATACACTACCCCGCTGCAAACCCCGGTGGGGTGACGGCCCGAGGGGGTTTTCACACATTAAAATAAAAAAAGTGTGATCCTCACCTGTCACCCCCAAGCTTGCGCTTGTGGAGGACGCAGATCGTTTGGCGATCTCCGGCGCCCGAGTCGTCTGCGGTACCTGGCCCGTTCCCGGGCCTGGCGGACGGTAAGAGTTTTAACCTCGCACGGTCCTGCTCCGCCATCTCTTTCGCAAGCATTACTTGCTCGCTGAAAAAGACGGCAGAGTTCTACGCGCTCTCGCTACGCAACATAGTCGCAATAATGTTACCAAGCGAGAGAACCCCCACTCCGATGGCCGCCTCGACTCGCCCTACTCCGGACATTCTGCCAGTGTGTGGAATGCCGTGTCTACGGTCTGGTCAGTGGTCAGTGGTGGCACTCAGACGTTGGCTCCTTGCGGATCAGACACAGGTGCTCTCCGAAGCATCCTTTCCCAGTGATCACCTGTGTTAGCCGTGATGCCTCTCTAGCCAATCCTCCATAACGGGTCTTACCGCCTCAATAACGGCGTGCCCAGCACTCGGTTGCCCAAGTCGTTTCTTCCATTCCTCCACAAGAACCTGGTGGAATTGAAATTTTTAGTCTCCGATTTCTCGAGTCTTAGGTCTCCTAACTGAAGGTCAGCACTCGTTGCGGACGTCGCAATAACCCGATATTTCTGGCCTTCAGGACCTCAGTCCATACTGGGGACCGCACAACGCCCGCGTATAGTCTCCTGCAGGAGTTATCGGCCCCCATCATATTTGGCAGCAACCGTGCCAAGCACGCGCTGCGCCAGCTTGGGAATCAGACTTCGGAAATGGTGTCCCATCGGCCTTCGAGTGCGAGCCAATGTGGGCTTACATATAGACCGGTGGAAAAACCATATCAAAGCAAAATAAGGTGATGATATATTTAGGCGGCACAAAAACCTGTACTAGATGCTAGGACGAAACTACAAATTATTACTGGACAACAAATTTCTGATATATCAGATTCCGATTCCGATGCCGATTGCCGATCTTACAACAGCACAGAAAATAAATCTGTCTTTGTCCATAGTCGATCTTAGTCACGTTTTTACGCGTCTGAGTGTGCTTTATATATAATCGAGAGAAGAAAATAGTAGGAACGTCAACATCTAGGGGGGGGCAGCTGCCCTCCCCTGCCCTACCCTGGGTACGCCCATGGTTACTTTGAACCTGATGTCTAGGATCACGCCTGTGCTCGTTACGCGATGAAAGCCCCTTAATTGAGTCGTCCTTCATCCCCTCTACTTCATGAAAATACACTCTTTTACTGACCGCTATAAATAAAACGAGGTATCATTGAGTCTTTTTAAGAAAATAAAGACTCAGAAATGAAGGCTATACGTAAAAATAGGGATCTCGGTGCACTATGTTTTATTCAAGTGAAAATCTCGCTTTAACAGCAGGAAAATGAAAATTATGAACTTTGCTTTACTTTTATATTGAGACTTTATGTACACAAGTGATTATATTACAATATTGTTATTTAGTTTCTTAAAACTTGAAAGATGAAGAAGTAAAGGCTTAAATATAAGAGGTTATCAGTATCACATCTAAAGTGATTTTGGAGACATATCTTGTTTTACTTATGTTATTATTGCCGGTGAATTAGCTACCAGAATTTAAAAGGCGGACTAACTTAGTCCGCCTTTTAAATTCAAAATAAAAGTATGTATAATATTCAGAAATATAGAAAGAAAGCACGAAATAGGCGCTCCAAAATTTGTAGGGATGTAATTTTAATAATGATAAAGTTAGATCGCACCTTATTCTCTCAGTACTCATTAAACATAGCCATATTATCAAAACAATGGAACTAAATAAAAAACAGGTGTTACTTAAAATGTCATTCACATGGCATCTTTTTTAAATGTGTTCTGTTTCTGAGTTTGTGAAATTTTAATGCGATAAAATTAAAATGTTATTACAAACTTTTATTTACTTGTCTAATGTTTTTCTGTAATCAAATCTTGCAAGTTAAATTTGATCCAATTTCCGATTGAGTTGAAATTTGAAATATACATTTAGTTGTGATGACAATGCAATTATATAATATGGTCGGTATTATTTTTAATCCAAAATAGCCGCCGTGACAAAATGGCGGCATATGGCAAATGATACGGCTTAAAGTTATTTTTTTATTAATAAGTAATAAAAGGATGTTTAAAAAAAAACACTTGTTTTAAGTATTTATTTTAAAGGCAAGATGGATTCAATCATACATTTCTAGATACTTTTATTGATACAATTCTTAATATAACTTAGAGATACATCGTATAATAAGCACGATTGACTGCCTCGGTGGCGCAGTGGTAGTGTATGCAACTGCTGTGCTTGAGGTCTCGGGTTCAAATCCACGGTCGGACCAAGTGTTTGTGTCATGTACAAGTATTTGTTTCGGAGTTTGGGTGTTTTCTATGTATAATATGTATGTATTTACTAAAGAAAAGGTATGTATGTATTCATGTCAGTTGTCTAGTACCCATAACACAAGCTCTGCTTAGCTTAACACTAGATGGCGTTGTGTGTTAAATAACCGAAATATTTATTATTTTTATTATTACAATAAAATATAACTGTGACCCCAATACAAAATCATGACACTGAATGGTGTTCTTAACTAACTTTAGAGCTCATGGTAGGAATGGAAATCGTCAAAATTATTGTAGGTAATCGTTATTAGCGGTGAAAGTGATTCTTTATTAATATTTACGACTAGTCTTCTCTTCAGAATCAAAGCATTCGTGCATGATGATATTTTTGACTCCGAAACGTCAAATTGGCGTGAAAATTTAATTCTGATTCGTTTTATTTCCTAATATTGATTACAAGCTTTGAGTTGGATAAACTGCTATTTATCATTATAAAGATTTAAGGAATTGGTTATAATTAGTAAAAAATATTAACGCATTGTATTTCTAATGATTTATTTAGTCGTGAATGCATGGTGTTATCTTGCCATCCATGCTACTTTTATTTAACGTGAAACACTTCTTATTTTTAAGTTAAGACATTTAGCATACATACATGAAGTGAGATACGTTTTATTGCAAATCTATATCCATACAAATAAATAAATTGAAGTGTCTGTTTGTAATTTCAAATTAACAGCTTTTCACTAAATGCATATGAAAGTATATAAGGTACGTACACCAAACGCTGTTCCGGTCAGTCTCTGGAAGATTGATGATGGCTAAACCGATTTTGATGGGACGGGACGGGTACAGGCAAATAGCTGATTATATAACTTTACTTTTTTTTTTTTTATTGAATTGGAGGCAAACGAGCAGACGCATCACCTGATGGTAAGCGACTACCGCCGCCCATGGACACCTGCAACACCAAAAGCGTCACAAGTGCGTTGCCCACCTTTGGGGGATGGGGAGAGGGAATGGGGGAGGGTTTGGGGTATGGGCCTCCGGTATCCTCACTCACTCGGTGAAACACAGCGCAAGCGCTATTTCACACCGGTTTTCTGTGTTACTTACTTACTTACTTATAATTTACTTACATATAACTATATAAAAGTAACTTAGGCTAGTTTTTGTGTAAGAGCTACGCCCCGCGATGTTACTCGAGTTCGTTGTTATAAAAGTACAATAAAAACCGCGGGTTAAACCGCGAAGCGCAGTTAGTAGTAAATAAAGACTAGCACATATCGAAATAAAGTTTATTTCTTCAATCACCAATTTACATTATTTTTTTCATTAATTGAAACGCCCTTTGACGAATGATTTATTTTTCGGGTCAGATTTCTAATAACGTTAATGTATTCGTAAAGTCAAACTTGATGGACCTTCCTAGTCCTCTGGGTACCCAAACGGCCGAAGTCATCTCCCGAGGCTATTATGAATTACAATAGCAGAACGATTTGGTTACGACAATGCATTTGAGAACAACGTTTTTAATGAACCAACTTAAATTTTGGGATCACAGTTATTATGATTAACCTACTCCTTTAGTATTCGTAATGTGGTCATATAATGTAACTTAGTAAATATTTAAACAAAGGGTATAATGTTGATGTGATGATCACCATCATTTGTCCTGTGTCTGAGTGCAATTCATCTATTATTTTTTCACCAATGGAAAACTACACTATCAGCGAGTAATATATTGTACTTTTAGGCGATAACCGACATTCACTCGAGTGTTTTTTTTTTTATTGAATAGGGGGCAAACGAGCATACGTATCGCCTGATGGACACCTGCAACACCAGAGGCGTCACAAGTGTGTAGCCGGCCTTTTAAGAAGGACTACGCTCTTTTCTTGAAGGTCGTATTGGTCCGGGAATACCCCAGGCGACAGTTCATTCCACAGCTAAAACTATAAATCTCAAAATGCAAATATACAAGCACCAAATGAAATGTAGGTTATTATACAAAGAACCCAACACAATAACTACGTCCTATTTTAAAATTTCACGTCGCTACATTATCATACAACTACATATATAACCTATTACAAAAACAACTTAATTATACATTACGATTTAGTCCTTCTGAAGGCGCTCTAACATAAATTTATGCAATATATGCATAATTTTAGACATTCGTGCGCATTTGCATTAAGAGCACAGAATAAAAATGAACAGACGAGATTACACATGAAATTGCAAACACATAACAATGGTCTCATATTCAGTAAGATGGCGACGTAGCATATTTTCAGTAGCGTACACCCGCGAGCCGTATAGTGTCCGAAAAGAAAAATGTGGGGCGGGGAACCCGGAATAGTGTGCGAGGTCGATGACCCCAGTAGGCGGCAGCCGTACGTCTGCACAGCCTTCAGCACCTTCAGCATTTTTACATTATTTAGCGCGATCCATGATAAGTAACGGTACCTTTCCTTATATTATCACTATAAAGGAATTGGAATTGGTATAGAAGGTTTGATTTACGCATTGATATCGTCTATCGTTATTATCTAGTATGAGTAGCTTCTAACAGAAAAGTAGAGATGCGATATTATTAGATCTAAATTCAATTGTTTTTTTTCGGAAACTATTCTGTCAATCGAGTAAAACACTAATTGGTGTTATTACACACAAGCAATGACTAGCATGATAATAATATTTCACTAATGTATTGTATTTAAAACCAGCCAGCCATGCCAGCCATTATTGTTAAACACCGTCTGTCGTTTTAGAGTTTATATATGGATCCAAATCTTAAAAAACGCCTATAGAAACGTGGTCGGAAATTAAACACACGTCCAAGGAAGGATAATTTTATTGACATAAATTACACTTATATCGTCATCTATCGAACTCAAACATAAATAATGTACATTATTTACATTGAAAAATACTTATAGAGAAATTAACTTTTACCTAAATTAATGTATTAATAGTGTAGTGAATTATTAACACCAACATTAGCAACACAACAGATTATTAAGTTATTTCAAAACGTTCTGTAATCTATTTATAAAAACAAAAGCAACAGCGTTGGAATCACTTCAAAATTAATACGTTACAAATATTTCAGTAATGTTACAGATATCATTGGTCCCTATGTTTGTTTACAAACTTATTTCTTAAAACCGAAGTCAAATTAATAACATTTCGGATATTTATTTCTAAACTTTCTGGCACAAGGTATCCCGATATGAGTCCACCGTAAATTGGACCCTTAAGACTTCTTGTTGGGTGTTATCTTTTATTCAGATGGACAGCCGGCTGTCGCACCGCGCACCTATGACAAATGATGAACGCGGGGAGAATGAAACTGAAGGACTGCGATGTAATACTACTGGTAAACATTGACAAATGTTACTTGTTTGTTTTTAACAGAAAGTTTTTGTTTCGATTAAATAACGTTAAGCAGGTTAGGTAGCCTCTGTTTATTGTGAATTTATAGCAGCATTAAGAACATAGCATTTTGTATTTTGGTATGTAAGCGAACAGTTATATAACTGTATACATATCCAATATAGACTTGATTGTCGGGGCTTCCCCGTGGAAAAAACATAAGAACTTGTCTTCGTGATCGCATACTGAAATAAGATCCCCAAATGTACGTATCATTGTTAGCAAGTATGCAGGTATATAGTAAATCTTCCTGTTAAACACAATCACATCACATCAACGGTTTGGAATCAGTCTCCTTCTGGACATAGGTCTCTGAAAATCGATCGAATTAAAAAACAAGATAAATATTCTACTCTATAGGTTACTTTTAGCCTTTTAGGTTACACATAATTGCTTAAAAATTAAAATATCTAAGAATAACACTATCCTCAGATTTCTTTTATATTTTGTTATATGATGCCACTATAATAATTATGATAGAATAAACACTATAACCGATATTTAATAAAATAATAATTTGATTTCAATTACAGAAGATAATTTTCCCTAACATAATTGCTATCAGCGTCTTATAGGGTGGCGTTTCTCATCAAAGTAGGGCGAATCTAATTCAAAGAGAAATTTGCTCTTATGCTTTCAAAACGGTTCTTAGAGTGCTGCCTCCTAATTAAAAACGAACAAGATATGAAAGAGTAAAATACGACATTTTTAAAAAGTAACAAAAGAGACAATGTGATGTCCAATCAACAATGAGTGAAGGCGAAATAATTAATCGAGAAGGTCTAAGTAATAAACCCATGCAGGTAGTATAACCGTTATTAATTTATTTGAATACATCTTAATTACACTAAATCTTATAGGTTTACCCGTGAGAGAGCCACACTTTGGCATGTATTGTTCGACACAACCGGAGTGATACCATGGTGTGAAACAGCGCCTGCGCTGTGTTTCACCGAATGGGTGAGGATACCGGAGACCCATCCCCCAAAGGCCAGCAACTTGTGACGCCTTTGGTGTTACGGGTGTCCATGGGCGGCAGTAACCGCTTACCATCAGGCGATACGTCTGCTCGTTTGCCCACTATTTAATAAAACAAAATTGTGCCCATAGTCTTGCGACGAATAAATATAGGGGTTTGAAAGTCTCACACAATGCAAAGAGATTTTGCACAATAAAGTGCTGTTCTGTTACTGGCATAAGTTGCATTTCTATTGATGAGCAAAACGGATATTTTTATAATGAGTATTGGTAAAAGACCTTTTAATTTCGATAAGAAAAAAACACCCTAGAGCATATCGCTATATTTCGCATTTCAAATATTAAACGTATCAATCGTCCTTTTCATTAAGTAGACCAGGTATGAATTTAAACATATCCATGGTAATAGATCATTTTTAATTATTTTTTATCCACAATGAGCTACAAATATAATTATGCAAAATACGATCTTATGTTGTTTTGGGTCTATTACTCTATAATCAGGGAATAATTGTGTTAATTTTCCTTATTCATATTAAGCGTTTGTGACGGAATATTTATTTCATTAGGAGTCTTATCATGCTACATCTTATAGTAAAGTATTCTGCCAAACAGGAGGTGACTCTGCTATGAAAACCCAACAGAGGCATTACCCTTGTGTGAACTCGTCGCGACACCATCTCATTTCAAAAACAATCCACACCTTAAAAACACCCTCTTAGATTAAATTAGATAATATAAAATACATATGGTTAAAATGTTTTCTTTTCCAAGTATATCGCGTCTGCAATCGTTATATTTTTTTGTAGAACATACTCGTACCTACCTACGTTTTACGAGTTTACGAGCGAAAGTGTTTACGAGAGCTTCTTGAACTGAATAAGTTATGTCTGTCGCAGTAATAGCTTCTTAATATAGAGGTAGGGTATAGGTGAAAAAATTGTTATTATAATAGATTTTAAATATTATTATTTTTAATATAATTAAAAATAAAATCCTATTTTTAACCGACTTCAAAAAAGGAGGAGGTTCTCAATTCGAATATATTTTTAACCGACTTCAAAAAAGGAGGAGGTTCTCAATTCGTTTGTATTTTTTTTTATGTTTGTTACCTCGAAACTTTCGACTGGGTGAACCGATTTTGATGACTTTTTTTTAAAGCTAGTTAGCTAGCTTAACGTGTGGTCCCATTTCAATTTGGTCCAGTAGTTGAAGTCGTTTTTGTTGTTGTTAAAATTTGTTATTATTAAATCTAACAGTTACAGAGTTGTAATGTGAAAGAATACATAATCTTAAAGAAGAAATAACTCGCACTAAGCACTCTCTTAGCGTTTTACACCGATGCAATGGTATCACACTCAGAAATATATTGAATATATTGAGCATTAATTGCTTTTTTTAAAAAGAAAACCGGTTTAACCTAAATAAAAACTCTTGAACTAGACTGTATGTCTAAGAAAATCAAAAGCGCTAGTAAAAAGTTCGCCTCATAAATATTTACATGAAAGCATGAATAACAAAAGCACGATACAGTTAAGGCGCCATTCCCGTACTACGCTCTCCATATGAGTGGTATGCGAATCACGCTCCACTTTTCCATATGAAGTCAACATTTTTCATCGAAAGACGCTCACCCGACGACACCTTGTCTCGCTTGGTCGTTCCCCTCGCCTTCGCATCAACGCTTTCCAATTATATTTAACAAGAAAATTTCAAATTAATTGCATCACATGTTTCCGCACAACTGAATAAGATATTTTTTCCTTAAATATTTTAATGTCTACGGCAAAGTGAAAACGTAATCTGTATCGTGGAATTTTGCGATGAAATGTTCTAGTGTTTTGAAAGAGTTAGTAGAAGATATTTATTAAGATTCACTCACATTCACTATTCTCTTTATTTGCTGATTCTCACACTTCGAATGCCCTTTTTATTCCCATGTGGAAATACCCTTGGAGACCACCTCCTGGTGGTATGTCGGTCTCGAACCGAATAAAACCACACGCCATCTCGGGTACTAGGAGCCGGGGAACCAGGTACACCCTAGGAACTCGACGTACTTCGGGCTACATACGGTTTTGAATGGCCCCCTTCAGTGTGGAAACCACACTTGGAATGCCCTGAAAATATAACACATACAATGCAAAGACATTATTAAACACTTTCAGAATTGAGGAAGATAACTTTCAATATATACCTATATACACAAAAAAGGCACACAGTAAAGTCCAATTAAGTAATTCCATTTTTAAGACAATTAAAAATATATAAATTTATATTTTTCATATACATACCTGTATAATTGTTTATGGAACTAGTTTAACGAAAATATTTTGTCTAATAAAGAATATTAAGGCAATGGGGTGACTTAATTCACGTAGAATAGAAACCAGCCTTGAATATGTTAACAAAGCTTTCGGCTCTTGAAGACAACAATAATCCCCTCTTGGGTACAATATCCCATCGGAAATCTTTCGATACCTACGTATTAGGCTTAAATCCCTGGATACAACGTTACCTCAAAATTTGTGAGGAGAAACACTTGGTAGGTATTTTAATATTATATTGGTTCTATAGCCATAAGAATTTTATGTCAAATACTACAAAAAATAATAAGAAATGATTGTATTTACTTCTGAAAGCATTGTTCGCCTTTTTCTTATGGAGTGCTGACCTGGTTTTCAGGGATTTCAAGCCGTATTAAATTCCCCATATCACCCCAGAAAAACTTTTCATACGTTCAGGTAGTAACTATATTCGCAAAAGCTATGACCCAGTTTTATAGCGCCTGCTGTATAAATTTCCCTTTTTTTCTGTACACTTTTCAGTTTTCAATGGAACATAGAAACCGACCTATAAACACGAAGCAAAAAATTGAAATTAAACCTCGTTGAGTAGGTAGAAGTAAATTTTGAGCCCACTTTGGATTTTAATTTTACTAGGTATAAGAAAAAATTGAATATTTGATTTAAAACAAAACAATAAGACAAAGAATAGAATGGAATTAAGCAATCTAACTTCCAAAAGTCTGTTAATTACAATGTTCGGAGTCAATTGATGTCTGACCTAAATCTGCATCTGAATGAGAGCCTTCTCAAGACTTCCGACAAGTTTAGCACAATCGTAACTCAATCTTAATAATTCCAATTTCGCAGTTTGAATATAAACAGTGCTGCATTGCACTACCAAGATTATGATGGTTATTGTTTTGACCTCTCTGAAATAGTTATTCCTATGGAAAAGCAGATGGTTTATATGAATTGCGGTTTTTTGCGTTTGCGTTTGCGTTTAGCGGACATTTGTTTTCATTTAAGCTATATTTAGTGTTTCATACCTTCGTGGAGAAATAATAGTGTACACCACTGGGCCACGCCAGAGGTCACATGTGCGAGCCTCATTCAGTACAATATTTAAATGCACGTTATTGTATTGTATTTATCTTAACATTACTCTTAATAAAATCCACAAATGGGTGCAAATGTATCCACAAAAAAAAATATATATATACTTATTTACGCCTATGATATCCACGCAGAGAAATCTATAAATTAATTCAAATGTGACACTGATAAAACTCATTTGTGAAAAATATAGGAATCATAAATATTGGTAAACAACAACTATAATATGGTAATAAAATTTCAAAACTATTTTCACAGAACATCTATTCCAATCAAAGCTCTCGTAATCGCAATGACACAATCTTGAAAAGGCAATAATGCATTCCGATTCCTGATCTATCTCATCTAACTCATAAAACTTTCAACGAAGAGATCACGATCGGCTTACACCAACTTTTACCAAGAATAGAATCGCGTCCTACTTTCATTTCATCATATGTAGCTAACTCGATCTGTTTGGATTTTGATTACGGACTTGGAATTTTTTTCTTTTATGCAACTGTCCTGAAAAGGAAAAAACATTTAATTTTTTTTATAAATGGGCTAGCCGAAGTGGGTGAGAATGAGTACTCTGTCTGATGGAAAGAGCAGAAACCAAGAGTAGTGATCATTATACACATTGCGAATATAGACAATGCAACAAAAATGGAGATGCTGAGATGAAAAGAGATAGAAACATGAAATAAAACCAAGAATTCTGAATACAACATGTTATAACATAATACATAACCAGTATATAATGTATTATAACATGTGTTCGGACATTTTTATACACATAAGGTACCGCCACGGTATTGAGCAGTGAGTCGTACACGTACACCAGCCTACGCTCGTTCGAAGAAAAAACTATTTTGCTTTCAATTTCGACAACTGAAAAAATAAATTATTATAAACATTTTAAACAATAGTGAATTCCCACGGTTCTTTTATTTAATGAAATGAAATGCTACGCTCATTCACGCTTTCGTACATCTCATTAACCTTATTACCGAGTGAGTGCTGCGTGAGGAGTCGCTCCTTTCCCTTGAATACAACCCTTTATATCCAGGAGTAGTGACCTACAAATAACAGAAGGGAAAAAAATTACGAAAAGAGTATAGAGTATAACATATGTTGAATATGTTGAAAATTAGAAACTATTTTTATTTTAATCTTTGCCTGTGTTTTTAAGTGTAAGTATTTCATAATAAGAAGCATTGTATTTATGTATTATTGGCCAATAACTTCCAATTTGTAATTTAATTATATATAATTAAATTACAAAATTGATTAAAATCATCAAGTTTGTCACTATTATTTCTTTAATATCAAATCTATGAATTAAAACCGCAATAGGAACTCTTAATGCGGGAGTTGTCTATAAAAAATAATATAATAAATCCTGTGCGGCGAGGAAATATAAATGGAACGAACTCAAAGAACACCCATACTTAGAACAACAATTTGTGCATCAAACAAAGTGTTGTCCAATGTGGGATTTGAACCCATTACACTTGGCGAAGTAGGGGCAGCCGTTTATACCACTAAGACATATGTGCAGTACTTGTACCATGATATGTACATTTTATAATCTAGCATACAAAAAAATATGTTTTGTGCGCATCTTAACTTGAATATAAAACATTGAATACAAGTAGTACGTTTACTATAATTTAATAGTAACTGTTAGTCTCATAATAAAAATTCGTATTCTAAGAATGAAGATAGGTACACTAAACATAAATGAAAAAAAATACTTAGACAATCTTTTTAATGTTCTATGGAGCTTGTAGACTTTAACGTTCGGTATTGATTTCAAATTTATTCCTCCATAAGAAAGCATTTCTCAGAAACCGTGGGAGAGCTATGCTTCGGCGTGAATGGGTCGGCTCGACCGGAGTGATACCACGGCCTCACAGAAAACCGATGTGAACTAGCGCTTGCGCTGTGTTTCAACGAGTGCCCGTACGGCCCATACCCCAACCCCTCCCCCATCCCCTTTCCCATCCCCCCAAAGGTCGGCAACGCACTTATAACGCCTTTGGTGTTGCGGGTGTCCATGGGCGGCGGTAATCGCTTATCATCAGGTGATACGTCTGCTCGTTTGCCCACTATTCAATAAAAAAAAAATAAAAAAAAAAACCTTGAAGATCCATGTTTCGTTTTGACTACATTTACGAATAGTTACCACTAAACTAGTTTTTCTACAACCTACAAAAACTTGAGTCTCTTAGTGCTGGGTTCAGCTGCCTAATGGTAGAAAATTATTGTGAGAAACCAATTAACTTCCAAGGCTGAACCCAGGTGACCTCGCTCCAATACTCAATCATATTTTGTCTCCCATTGTTCCACTGGGATTAGGTATGAAATTACAATTGTTTATTATTCGATGTTTGTACAGCTTGTCCTAGTTTATGATGCGTATAATATTAAACGAATAACATTTGATACAACATTTTAACCAAGTTGATTTTTCTCTGGATTCTCACATTTGACTACCTCGGTGGCGTAGTGGTAGCGTATGCTACTGCTAAGCTTGATGTCTCGGGTTCGATTCCCGGGTCGGACCAAATGTTTGTATGATCTACAAATATTTGTTTAGGAGTTTGGGTGTTTTTTATGTATAATATGTATGTATTTACAAAAAAAAAGTATATAAATATTTATATCAGTTGTCTAGTACCCATAACACAAGCTCTGCTTAGCTTGGGACTAGATGGCGTTGTGTGTTAGACGTCCGGTATATTTATTTATTAACCTATTTAAAAGAAATATCTAAACTCTATATCTGAATAAAGTAAGAGTTGAGTTCTACTTTCTTCTTGGCGTGTAATTAAAGGGAACATAGATATGGAAAATAAAGTAAAAGAGTAAACCTCCTTCTACAGTGAAAATACACAAAACTTCACTACACAACACAGACGATCGCATAATTGGCTAAGCTACGTAAGTGGTAATTTTATACCTCTTTATTGTACGTTAACGTATTCATTACAAATAGAATTACATTCATTTTGCCACAAACACTTCTCTAAGATCAGACTTCTGAATAATAATAATAATTAACCCATATTATAGTATTGTGAAAGTAGGTACTATGTTTCTAGTATACTTATAGTCGTTCCAATACTTTATTTAACTTTTGACAGATCACGCACATAAAGTTTTGTAATAATTTTTGATACAATGTACTACAGATAATACTGTACTTTATGGGCGGGCTCCGCCTACTTAGGGATGTGTCATTCGTAATTAATGACCACAGACTATAAAAACGGTTTTGAAATAAATCGATTATATTAATAAAACATACAATAAAATTATTGTGATTATATTTTATATCAAATCACGTAAAAAGCTTTATTATTTTGCATTAAAATGCCCTAAATGTCTCTGTTTCAATGCATAAATAATTTGCGTAATGAAAACAGTTCCATCGTACTCGTACCTAGTAATGGGATCGAATGTATTCGCCGCAAATTAATGAATCTAAAATAATTGTTTAGACTTACTATAGTTGGTTCAAATAAAAACTACCTGCGGTACCTACTTGTAATGAACAGGTACAAAATGTTGAAATTCGTAGTAATTTACGGATTAAAAATAAAACAACCAAAAGAGGTACTGTAATACTAATTTTAATTATAAAGAATCGTCTTCTTCGTATGACCAGGAATCATCATCACTTGAGTTCTCAGTAACATTGATTATCATTTCTTGGATAGATAAATTGTCGAATGCAACATCCCGATCCCAATCCGACATTATCACCTTCTTTGTTTTTTCTACAACATTCGTCCAGTTTTCTGGAGTTACTTTTTCACACGCATTTTTCAGTAAATTCAGCATTTTTCTTGCGGTGAAAGGAGGAGTTGTATTGTTCCTCGCAGCATATCCTTTAACTTGTGCCCAGATCATTTCAATTGCATTATATTGGCAGTGATATGGGGGAATTCTGAGGACGGTATGCCCATGCTCTGCTGCCATTTCATCTATGACGTATCGTTTTGGCAGCTTCTTTGTTTTTAATATCTTTACTAACTCTACTTTTAGTAGGGACTCATTCACCTCTTCGCCATTGTCACGGAGCCAGTTTATAATTTCATGTTTTTTGTTGGCCTGTGTTGGTATTTTATTAATTTGACGAGAGTGATAAGGTGCATTATCAATAAATATTATTGATGGCTCTTCGAGTGATGTAAGCATTTCTCTGAACCACTTTTCATACACGTTCGAATTCATCTCCTCATGATAATCTCCTGTTTTCTGGGATTTAAAAGCTAATAGAGCGCCTGGCACAAATCCTTTTACTGTTCCTGCATGACAAATAATCAGTCGTTCGCCTTTTCCCATTGGTACTGTAGAAGTGGAGCCAACGGTGTTGTCAGTCCAAGTTTTTGACAGCGTATGATTCGCATTGAGCCAAGTTTCATCTGTGAAAACAACATTCGACCAATCTTCTATTTTTTTTGCTTGTCTTAAAAAATCGCATCTATACAAAGCAATATCATTGCGTTCCATTAAAATTTTTCGTTTGTCACATTTTTGGAATAACATTCCAATGTCTTTCAATACCTTTGTCAGAGAAGATTTTTGACCACGGAACAAACCACTATTTCGAAGAGATTGTGTTAGTTTTTTTAATGTTGGAATCTCTTTTCTTTGGTAATAGTCGTATATATGACGACGAATAGCATCAGCGTCAAAATTGTCAACGGCTGTAACTTTACTAGGCGGACGTTTTTTCTTAGGTGTAGATAGCTTATTCTGTTCCATGCCACTGCTGCCGTAGCCTTCTTTTGTTATTTTTGCCACTGTTGGAGCACTAATACCTAATGCTGCTGCAACACGGTCTCTAACTTGAGTCACTGGTATAAGAGGCCCACCATTACGGCTTTCCTTTTCAAAGTATTCACGAAGTCGCAAGACAAACTCTCTTGTTTGTCCTTTGAGTACTTTCTTTTTTGGCATTTTGACAGTAACGAAGGCAGGAACGATACGCTCAACTCAACCAAACGTGAGAATTCACAAATAAATCAATACGGAGAAATATAAATACTCAACTATATTGAAGGTTACTCATTGAAATACTGTAGATTATTTTAAAATAGACATAGAGAGATTTAATAAAGATCATCAATAGTTTAACAAATACAATATTAACCACTGAATTACAACACAATACAATAATACATTTTGAAAATTCAGTTCCTTTTATATATTTTTTCATGACATAGAACCGTCATATTTGAACAACATTCTTTTAATCCATTTCTTCTTTATTTTGACAAAGGAGGTCGCACATTGAAACACATAGAAATATGAAGTACGAAATTATCTATAAAATAATGAGTTTGTTAAATCGATTAAAACTTCTTAATGCATAAAATCGATCGATGAAAGAAATCGAATAGGTAACGGGTCAGGGTATCACTATTTGATTAAGTATTAGAGCTGTCAAAAGTTAAATAAACTATTGGAACGACTATAATAGAATCATATATCTCATACTTGTGAGTAGAATCGGGAGTTCATTACTACCATAATAGGAAATATGTTTTTTTTTTAATTGTCTGAAATATTTTTTTCTAGATTCTTTATTGTCTTTACAATTTACTTAAAAGGTATCTTTTAATAAGCTTTATTACTGTAAAGTTTTATTTAAATACATTAAGTATTTGCGTGAAGGAGTAACAAGCATCCATAGGTACATCCATTCTAACAAACTTTTGTATTTGTAAGTATTATTAGTAGGAAAGGATACTAATAATAATAAATAAATAATAATAAATATTTCGGACATAAAACACACAACGCCATCTAGTCCCAAGCTAAGCAGAGCTTGTGTTATGGGTACTAGACAACTGATATGAATAGATATATACCTTTTTTTTGTAATATATTGTATACATACATATTATACATGAAAAACACCCAAACTCTGAAACAAATATTGGTAGATCACACAAACACATGGTCCGACCCAGGATTTGAACCCGAGACCTCAATCACAGCAGTCGCATTCACTACCACGACGCCACCGAGGCAGTCGAACAAGTAACAACTCACCACATCAGCATGTTTTCTATGTCATTTGTTACAATTTTATCTTTAATTAGTTTTCTTTAAAACCCTTTAATATCTAAAAGTTAATTTTATGTAACAACACAGTAAGCCACGTCAGGCTAACGGTCGTAAGTGTTTTAGAAATTAGAAATTTAATTTTACAAAGCGGACTCTTGCAGCTCTGCAGTATTTAATTAGAATTGATTGTTTACACTAATCTTCATTCCAAATTAACCAATTTCAGTGAACAAAAGCTGAAACGGGTGGACACGACCTGAGTGATACTACGACCTCGCAGAAACCTGCGTTAAACAAAGCTTTCGTTGCACTTTACCAAGTGAGTGAGGTTACGGGAGGTCCAACTGCTGACTCCTATACCCTACTCAAGGACAGGCTTTCACAGACTAAAAACGTACTTGTGACTCTCGAGTGCTGGATATTCATAGTACCTAGTCACTTTACAACAGGTTAATCTTCTTACCGTTTTCCCCATAATATGTAGGTAATAAAAAATAGTGTATGATATTAGACTAAAACTAACTTTAAGTTTGACTCTAGAAAGTTCATTTTAAATAAATTAATGTCAAATCTGTACATAATAGGTAAACAAAAACAATTACTTCTAAGCATTTTAGGAAACTTAAATTCAAAAACAATATTTATTAGTAGTCGTAGTAATAGTTTCAAATAACCTTTGTTTTTTTCTTAGAGAGATTATTGTCGTACATGCAATACACCCACCACCTAATATACCCAATATCTGAAATTTACCGTGGGAGAGCTATGCTTCGGCATGAATGGGTCGGCTCGACCGGAGTGATACCACGGCCTCACAGAAGACCGGTGTGAAATAGCGTTTGCGCTGTGTTTCACCGAGTGAGTGAGGATACCGGAGGCCCATACCCCAACCCCTCCTCCCATCCCCTTTCCCATCCCCCAAAGGTCGGCAACGCACTTGTGACGCCTTTGGTGTAGCGGGTGTCCATGGGCGACGGTAATCGCTTACCATCAGGTGATACGTCTGCTCGTTTGCCCACTATTCAATAAAAAAAAACAAAATATATACAAATATACTCTGGCTTTTCAAATTCAATTCAAATTCAAAATCATTTATTCAATTAGGACACTAAGTGACATTTATGAACGTTAAATTGAAGCTACGGTTTAAAATCATAGTTCGACACAAACAGACGCCACAGCATGTACTGGATTGTTAAGGTAAATTAGGTGCAAACACCAAAACCTACTACCCGCTTGTCTCGATCTTTAACTTCAAGATTCCACCTTATGTATGCCACCATTAACCCCCCTTGTAACTTCATCTTAAACCTTGTAATGTTTTATTGTCCTTACTGAATAAGTGTCACGATAAAACTGATTGACAATTGTAAAATTGTGTAACAGTCATTTGTGAAATTTGTGTGTCACATCATTAAATGTTAGACTAGTTTCTCTTTCAATGCACTGCCAAATTTCTCATCGTTAAACATCAAATTGCCTGCTTAACGTTACTCCGTAAAATAAATTAGCAGTAACATTATTCAAGCGAAATGGAATACGTCCTGTTAGAAAGAAAAAGCTAAAAGCATTCCCTATAAATTAACGTGTATACATCCAGGCTATATCTATAGCTCGTACCTGTTTCAGCTTTAATACATATACATACATGTCGAACACCATATAATATAAGTTAACGACTGGGGTTCTTCAACAATATTCGTTCCCTTCCGCACTCCCTTTGTGTAATGAAAATGAAGATTTATAGATGGAGGCGAAATTTTGACACCTGTCCTCGGTAAAGCAGTAAATGTCGATGAAAAATTACGTGCAATCTTTTAATTGTTTGAAAAGTTCAACGTTATTTAGAATATAGTTCGTTTAAATAGCTTTCATCGTGGGTTTTAATGCCTATAGTTTTACTAAATGATAATAAACTTTCTTTAGAAAAGACACCTCGATACGTGTTTGTCTGTAGATGTAACCGTGATTATACCAATGAAAGAGTTTATTTAACTCTTAGTTTAAAAGGTGTTGTAAAGCATGTTTAATTGAACTTACTTCAATTACAATTATTTTTAAAACAATGACATACGTTAAAAACATAAATATATTCTTATATCTTACAAGTTTACAAAATTTACGCAGATCCTAGTAAAACTTTTAATGTTCCTTGTAGAAAACTGTTTAAATACAGAATACAATACAAATGATTAAACTCAACAGTTGTGATGAATGTTACTTTATAGTAATTTTATTAATACATAAATACTTTGTTACGAATTTGACTTCTCATATATTATACTGGCTGACCCGCACAACCTGGTCTATGACTTGTATTCCCTGTAGCGTGATGTTATGTTACGTGATACGGCGTGTACAAATTTGTTTATTGTAAATAGATTAAAACCAGCCAACCTTAACAGATAGACATAATTATACTTTCGTAGCCTTTATTATATTAAGTAAGTAATTACATTTTTGAACCGTTTGCGGTCAAGACGCTAGGTTTATGGGATTCGAGTGCTCGCGCTATGTTTAAACAACTAGCTAAGCAACCGATTGACACTTCTCGAGACCAGAAATAACCTTAATCAACGTAATTGTCTGCGTAAAAATTAATCATATGTTGAAGGATATTTTTAAAGGGACAAAACTTGTTAGTACATATACGTAGTTGTTAAATAAATAATTTATATTTTGTCGATCTATCACTTGCGACGAGTTGGCGTGTAGGTAGATGCGGGATCTACTCCTCGTAACAAGTCACGATCGATCACTTTTGACGCAGAAATTCGCCTACAATACAGTAAATTAAGTATATGAAGAGATTACATTATACTTATAAAAGTAACGTAACAGAATAAAAAAAAGTGCGTGCGTACAAAGTACACATGTCAGAAGTGAAACTTCTTTGGCAAACTAATTATTAAAAATAATTAAAGAGAATTATTAAAATACATTTATTTTATATTGTTTTTAATAAAAATAGTAAAATCTCAGATCATGAATATTGAATTCAAATTCGCCCTTTTTCACTCTCTCTCAATCGGTCTCAATCGCTCTCTCCCTCTTCTTCGACAAAAACGCTGCACATCTTCGTAACGTGTTTCATCCGTAAAAATTTTACCCTCATGCGCCTAAAGAAGTTGCACTTCAAAAATAAATACTGTGGTAGTATTTAGTATAAAGTTATGTCGAAGGAAGAAGCAAATAAAACTCAATTTCGGATTTTGTTTATGATCCCGTATATTGAAGGACGTCGAAAGTGAGGCATGTCCTTGGTGATAATTTACTGGCGATCCCCACGGGATCAACCGGATAAACGCCCACCTATAAATCTGAGCGTTTTTATTGTTAACTCTGCAAAAAATAATATATTATTCCGAATTGAATACACGCGATAAATATATGGACTATATACATTCTGCCATTAGTGACATCTGCTGTACGATTAGAGGCTATTAGGCTATTGGTCATAGTTTTTTTCTTGAATATTAAATTGGATCGTTTCAGAGCGTTTTGATGAGACGTAAAGCGACCAATTAATCGTTCAGTTTCATAGCCGTAAACCCATTAGCTCTGTCACATATTGCATCGGGGTACGAAGGGATTTATTCCCCCTAGTTGAGTTGGTTAGTTTAGTTGACCAAAAGGGTTACAACAGTAATAATTTACAATCAGTGTGTGGTCGTCATTTTTTTTGCCAATTAAGTTTTATTGAAAAGGTCCTGTAATATAGTTTAATATCGTATTTATTCTAAATGCTCTTATCTGATGAGCATAGTGATCTATCAGAATTAATTCACACAAATTAACACAAAATTGATGATTCAAAAGGTGTTCAGTCATCGTTAGAGAGGACACCGATCAGTAATGTCTGCAACTTCGCTCCAGATTAGATTGTCTTCCAAAGTTGACAACTAACAAGTAGTTCGTACCAAATTGGACTAATTTCCTGTCACGCTGACAAAATGGATGCGCAGGGCATTTATCCTAGTTTAATGACAACAAAAATCCAGGTTATTACGAGTATGTATGGATTTGGTGAGGTGAGGTGAGGTGAGGTGAGGTGAGGTGAGGTGATTATTTAACTAAGTAAAAAAAATTAAGTAAATGTAATATTGAAAACTGTGATATGATTATAAAGTTGGAAATTTTACCCTAAATGACCCAACCATTCAAAAACATAATAAGTAAATACTTACGAGTATTTTTTATATAATATATAACTAAAACAAGAATTGTAGATATACGAATTCTTATGAAAAGCAACGAATGGAGTAAGTTCAAAAAGGTTTTTGATTTATAAATAATCACAAATTTTAACAAAAAATAACCGACTTCAAGAATTGGACCAAATTACAATGGGACCAAACGGGAAGCACCAGCTTTCAAATAAAAAAAGAATCATCAAAATCGGTTCACCCAGTCGAAAGTTATGAGGTAACAAACATGAAAAAAATACCGTCGAACTGATAACCTCCTCCTTTTTTAATTCGGTTGAAAAAAGGTAGTTTAGGTGCATTTGAAGTTTACAATAAAACATTTACAATCTTTTTAATTTCTGTCTCGAAAGACAGTGCCTGTTTATTAGAAAATTGCAAATCATCGATTACCATTATTTATACCATTATCGATGAAAGTAGGTTACTGGTACCGATAGTTACGTATTCAAAACATCCATAAATAACATTCCTAAATGTAACTTGTGTTTTTATGAATACTACTTTGTGTTATTATTTATGAGGGAATATTTTGTTTATTAAACACGGCCCACCCATAGTATTATTCGCGTTTAGATATATTTATAGCCAGCTTTGTACTGTACCAAGTACGGATAAACTGACAAGTTCAAATAAACCAGTCCTTTTTGGCGGGAATATAACCAGTACGTAAATAATATCACGACCACGTGTTTAAAATATACTCGTAATAAGGATCAAACAATGAAACGGACATTTTAACTTTTTGCTAACTTTTAATTAAAATCAAGCATTCATGGTTAAAGTTCGTGATTAAATTTTATTTAAACATTCTACATTTCAATATTCTAATATTTTTTTTTATGATTTTTGTACTTTTTTATTAGCCGTAGGTTAATAATAACATGCAGTCCCATCCATAACCTATTATGTAAACTAGCTATAAATACAGCAAAGCTTTTGGTTTTTAGTCATCATCGTAATGTACCTGCACCAAGAATTTTCATGAACTCTTACTAAAAGTTATGAGTTATAATTTCTATTAAAACAACAGTAATTAAAATCTGTCACTAATTTTAGGTATTACAAGTTTTTTTAACATAACAAAACAAAAGTATACCTGAAGTGAAAAAACACACTAAATTCACTGCCGTTCCCCTTAATGTCAATCGCTCAAACATTAAATTGCGCAAATCCCTCATAACGATAGTTTTTATTGGCATTACTTTGTTCAATTCCAGATTAGTTTTTTCTCTTTTATGTTTACAAGTACAAATGATGAAGCAGGTATTAATGTTACTTGTGTGTTTTTATTTGAGTTACAGGAAAAAGTCTCTTACATTCTACGGTCAATCCGAATCATATTAATTAAAATAATAACGATTCATAGAGTTCTCTCAATTGTTTCCTATATTTTTTTATAAAACTTTGTATATATTATGGAGGTATTAAACGAATTGAATTATAACTAGTGTAAAAGTATTTTCAGTTTAAAAGTCATAGCTCTTGTCCTACAAGACTAAAATACTCGTAAAATGAGAACTCGGTATTGTATCGGTTATAATTGCTAGTACGCGAGCTGTTCCAAAAATTGTTAGTATAATGAAAATTAGTAAAATATAAAAAAGTAAAATAAAGTGAAGTTGACAGTCCGTAAATCCCCAAACATAGTCGTTCGGGAATATAGCCAATATGAATCATTATTTCAATTAATTTAGGATTGTTACAGGCTCTTTTATCTGCAACAGTTCATACAAAAGGAGCCATGGTAGAAAAATGCTTCGACACAAATGAGACACCACAGACTCACATAAAACTGTTGTTAAGCAAGTCTGTCGTTGCTTTCATGATTGCATTCTAATTATAAAATAAATGAAAAAGTACCCTATAACCTACAAAAATTAACTTTGCTGAATAAAGATACTAACCTAATATCACATTTTATTAACAACCATAAATTCATTAATGAATTTAGAGCTTAATTTTCTTCGTTTATGAGACAAGTGAATACTGGTATTAAAACAGGAACATAACGAAACATTTTAATGGATTAATATTTTATGCGAGCTTAGAGTTATAATTTAAGAAGCCTTGCTTTCGCATCAGGAATAACAGCGACGTGCGCGCCATCGCGCCATCGGGGCGCGCAAATATTCATCTCGGATGTAATTGGAAAGCTTGCTACAATAAAAGGCAGAGAGTGACGCGGAACGATTTGGCTACATCCATCTGTGCCTTCAATCACGTAACGATGTCAAGAGCCTACTTTTCTTTTGTAAGTACAATACGATTTCTTACGTTTATTACACATATGTAAGGCAATCACTGAATATTTTTGAATTCAAAACTTTGTGATTGAAGGAATTGTATCGCTAGAAATAATCTGACATAGACACATACAACAATATCTATTTGCATAATGGCAAGTAATTACAGCAGCTATTTAACTAACTACCACATACATTTTACAACATTAGTTCAAAACACTGCATAAATTATATAGCACTAGTTTTTGCCTGCGGCTCCGCCTGTGTGTACATCTATGATGGCGATAAAAATTAGCTTATGTTCTTCTACAAAGTCCAATCTATCTCTGCACCGAATTTCATTCGAATTCACGTATGCTCGTCGTGCCCCCAATATAACAAAAAAAAATCTATTTGACAGTTTAGTCGTGAAAACGTAACAGACAGACAGGCAAACAGACAGATAGACACAGTTTCTTTCGGATTTATAATATTAGATGGATGTATGAAAAATAAAGTAAGTTTAAGTTTTACAAGAAGTTAAAATACGAGTATATAAGAAATATTTTAAGTGTATTATATGAATAGCATTTACTTTCTCATATTCAACACAAACAAAAATAAAAGACGTTATGTGAACCCCAAAGAAATCGCGATTAAACGCACCTAAAAAAGAATAAGAGAATTTATAGTTTGCTGACAACAGTGTTGGCGGATACGACGCAGTGCGGAGTATGATAAAATGTTTTAATAGAAACAGATGAAATATTACATGAAATCTACTCCCCTCCCACTGGATAATCGAAAGGTACGTAGGGCGGAAGAGAGGATCAGTCGCAGGTACAGCTATGGATGGAAAAAACGAACGCAACGTTTGACGAAAAAACAGCTACGCATATGATTCTCGCATCACTGACTCCATGAAAGCTTCCACATTTATGTAGGTAGCGACTTTGTGAGCGGTTGGTCGTTGTAGTTCGTAAATTAAAACACATGTAAATTATCCGACGCTATTCCTAGACGTACATAATTAATTATAACTACTAATTAAAAGCATGCCAATTAATTTAATTCCTTTCCTTCCATAGATTGAGAATTAAAACCAAATTTAAACTACATGGAATAACATTTACTACACATACAACTCGTTACCACTATGTTCTAAAAATACATCGTACTCCGAAGCTGATGGATCAACGGCTTAACTCATGTAAACTAGGTTGCAAGCATACAACAAAGCAACTAAATTTTAGACAATGCACAGACAGGAAACCTGCTTATCTTCCGTAGACAGGCAGAACTGGGGCGTCAAAGTCGCCCTATTAATGTCATAAAGCTGATTTTCGTAACCTTACTCTGAATAATTTCAATTTAGTATTTACATAAACAATCATTTAAAGATTCGGGTCAAATTGTTAGTCTAACTCAAAGCGTAAAGGCGTTGAAAATAGTATTTAGTGAAATCACAATTAGTTTCAGTAATCTATAATTATAAATGTAAGTTTCTTTGCCACGCTTTCACGCGAAAACTACTTAACCGATCATCATGAAACTTTGTATGGATATTCTTGGAGGTATTAGAAGTAACACATATACTTTTTATTCAATGCGAGCGAAGCCGCGAGAGAAAGATAGTTATAACATAATATAATTCACTTTATTTTATTGGATAGAAATAAAACTTTATGTAAATATTTGAACTTGTAGCAGGTATATAATGAATCTGGTTGTTGCATTTATTATAAATGACAACATTCATACCTAACTGGTAGAATAATTACCCTGTTTTGTTTTACTTTCTTTGGAAAAACTCGAGCTAAATCTAAGAGCCTATTATTACCTGACAAGATATTTTACATATAACACTATAGCCAGTTTATGATTGAAACTTTCATTTAGTTTAAAGAATAAATTTAAAAGTGTTGCTCTTACAGAATGGTTCAGGGAACCATTTAGTATTAGTCAAGCTGATTAAAACTGGCAGTATATTAGCTTATATTCAGCTAAATGTTATCAGAATTGTTTATGTAAATTTTAAATTTCTAAAGTTTTGTGTGTTAATAATAGGTTGAAGTTTTGACAAAACTACACAAATAAGGTTTTATGATTTTTTATAGATATACATATCCTAAATCTAGATCTTTCTTCTGTCACAAATAAAGAAGGTTACACTATACCTAGCGTGCTTTATTCGAGTCTATTTTTCACCCCTTTTTATTTTAATATTATAAAAGAAAATAGGACGTGAAAATGAGCAAACGCAAAATGTTATAAATGAGAATGACGGATTCCTAATTTTAATGTAATGTTATTGTTCTTTAAATATCTTTCATGCCATATCTTAACTCTCAATATTTTTTTCAATCTAATCAACGCAATGACGTTCTATTTGTTTCTTTACTGAATATCATACTTTACAATTCTACTTCAAATTTTTCATGAAGTTTATATGGACATTGTTGTTATAATAACCATTAACACACAAAAATTTTATGTTTTACTAAGCAGCCAACTTTATTTTTTTTTTATTGAAAAGGGGGCAAACGAGCAGACGTATCACCTGATGGTAAGCGATTACCGCCGCCCATGGACACCCGCAACAACAAAAGCGTCACAAGTGCGTTGCCGACCTTTGGGGGATGGAGAGGGAATGAGGGAAGGGGTCGGGGTATGGGCCTCCGGTATCCTCACTCATTCGGTGAAACACAGCACAAGCGCTATTTCTGTCTGTCTGTAATGTCTGTGAGGACGTGGTATCACTCCGGTCGAGCCGGCCCATTCATGCCGAAGCGTGGCTCTCCCACGAAGTATCTTTGAACCTCACGGTCTCTATTCGAGTCTATAACTTCATACATGTGACAATATGCACTCAAAGATTCTTAAGTAACATACAATAGACAGAAATATTCAGCAAATGAACTTCATATCTTTTGTTTAAGACGCAAAAACATTTTTTTTTACTTTATGTTTTAGGAATACAAGAAAATACAAGTGTGTTATTTATGTTTGTTACGTAAGCGAGAATTTCAAGAACTGCAAATGCAATATATTGTAATGATATGATGTGAATGTTTCCGTACTGTTACCATTCGTAAATATCGGATTCGCATTTGATCTGAAACAAATCAGTTGGTATCGGCGGTAAACGTCATCTTCAAAATGATAAATTGTTCCTCTGACCTGCTTAGAAATGTAACCAATATTCTTTCTTGTATGGGAAACATAAGGAAACATGTTATTTAATGTAACATAAAATATATTACTGAAATCGACTTATCGACATAGATGTTTATCTACAATATTACATTAACATTGTTGTTCAATATAAGACAATTCTACATATCTTTTAGTTCCAACCAATAGAAGTCATACTTATACTTATAGGATATCTGTTACATTTATTAGATATATTGAAAAAAAACTACTATTTATTTAAATACTTTATGAACTTGTACATATAATTAAACTCAAGCGTGTAGTTTCAATGAATTACTGATTTATCAATATATATATATATATTTAATAAGCACATATATTAATTTTTTTTAACAACTTATCTACACTAATATAATAAAGCTGAAGAGTTTGTTTGGTAGTTTGTTTGTTTGAATGCGCTAATCTCAGGAACCGGAAGGTAGGATTTAAAAAAATCTTTCAGTGTTTGATAGTCCATTTATCGAGGAAGGCTATAGGTTATATATCATCACGCTAATACTAATAGGATCGGAGCACTAATAAAGACTGTTTAAAAAACGAGGGGAAAATTTCACGCTACGGGCAATTGAAGACGCAAACGAGGTTGCGTGGGTCAGCTAGTAGTAGATATTCTGAGGAAAACCACGACAACTATTTACGTCAGTTTTTTAGATCCAACAATTGGCCAATAGAGATCACGTATATATGTTATTCCGGTCTATGTAGGTTGGTAATTAATCAAAATATGTGATAGCAACTCATTGCACACTAATGCCAACTAATAAATATGTAGTTTTCTGAATTACTAGAAATAAATCTCTCTCTCTCGTTCTTCGTCAACCGAACACGTCGTTTTATTTCAGGTTACGGACCCAGACCTACATAATTCTTTCGTGGCAGAAAAGTTTTCTGACTGTGATAAATATTGTTTTGAGTGTGGACTTACGTCGTCGTTATATTATTGTTAAAACGATGAACAATATTATGAACTTAAAGTGCCTCGTGGCTTTCGTGGACTAACAAACAATATGGCTACAAGTCTGAATATTAAAAAGTCCTACCGCCTTCTTGACAACTCGACTGACTGACTGGTTGTTAGCTAAAACCTTACCGCTAGCAAATTAATTAAAATTTACAGAAATTTGCCGCCATGTAAGGATCGAAACTACAACATACATCTGCAAGAATCAATAAAACACCACTATTATTATTGTTTTCAACACTGTCATGTTCTCGAAGGTGTGAAGTAAAAGTTTGGTGCATCTGTTCATCCAAAACGGTGACAGGACTATGTAATGTTGAAGAGACGACTCATTTCCCTTCTAAGCCACGTTCACAAGCTGTTTTCAAGAGTAATCACAAACCGTATTGCGCGGATATGGCACCATATGTAACATCTACACAGTGCAGCAGATTATACAGAAGATCGAGACGTCTAATCTACCCCTTTTTCTAGCGTTCGTGGGTGTGGGCTGAGACGGCCCTTGACTCGTGCGAAATCTGGTCAGTTCTGGAGTCCTTGGAGATTGGCGATTTATCCGATTGATGAAATGTCTCTACGAATCCGCCACCATGCCCATTCAAGTACGGAAACGACACTCAAACGACCGATGCCGTTGCATCGAAGAATGAGACAAGTGAACGGTTTTTGTCCAAAATTGCTAAAGCACAACAAGCGCTTTAGAAAAATGACCAGCAGAACAATAACGAATACCACCCCGAGTTCTGTGTACGAAAGTTAACAGTCTTAATTATTTATATAGTCCTAAATTATAATTAAGTAATCATAAAAAGTCAATAGTATTTTTTCTTGTTAGAAACAAATTTGAAAATTGCAAAACGAAAATGGCGTTTTTAGTTCGAGCGGCTGTCGGCTCGTCACTCGATTAGGGAAGTGTTCATTAAATTACGCGATTGCCGGCGTCCAGTTTGTCGAGCAGATTGCACTGACGATAGGAATTTCTACAAACTCAGCAAAGAGCCCCCAGGCAGCGCAGCGTTATTCGCCTTTTTGCTAACGTTAATTGAAAATAAACGTTAAAAATAAGTATTGATGAATTGTTACTGCTGTTGATATAACTGACTAACAACACTAGGTATGACTATGGTTATAATATGACCAGAAAACTTTGTTACTTTGTCTCAGTTTTAAAATATAAAACGTGTAATTTTATTTTTTAAATGCAAGCAACGAAATGAATCACTGAAAAACTGGAGGTGTTATTTGAATAATTGGATTTATTTTAACTTCAAGAAAATCTATTAAAAATTTACGTTATTTTAGACCAGACGGATTAAGAGTGTCTTCTAACTACTTATTATTCCAGATCAGTTCGAAGTTATATTAACGAAAAAATATTAACATAATCTTGACAACTTTCGAGTGTAGGTCTCAAAAAAATTACCATCGAATTTGTATGCCGATGCATTTTTTATGTAAAATATATATTTTGCAAGCCCCAAAACAAAAATCAGTTTGTTATTAATGAAAATGAATAAAATTTTTCAAGTCACCATTCTGACATGTTAGAGCTGGGGGTCACTCGGGAAGGTACCATTCACTTTGTATGCCACAAGTTTTTCTCAGTTTTCCATCGTATTTTCTCGAAGTATTGATTTTTAGAAACTGTTATTTATTAATTTGGGGCACTCATCAAATCGACGTGTTTCGCTCCCTATCCCGCTTTTTCCTGCCACTATCAGAATTTGGTCCAATAATAAAAGTTGGGGGTCTCGTCAAAACGAAGCTGTGTATAAACTTTCAGCCTGTTATTAATCACTGAAATCCCTTGTACGTAGGCCCGTGGACTAGTAGATTTCTAAAATTTTAAGTGAATCAGTTTTGTATTCAGTATTCGACGAACCTTAAGCTTTTTGTCGTTATTAAATCACTTTCTAGAAAATTTAATAAACCTTCAACTAGATTCTCATCACTAACTAGAATCATGTCATCATTTTATTTTTAGAATATTAATTTAGTACCGTTTTTACATACAGAATATATGTAACTGTCTACTTATAGAAACAAATACAATTAAAGTGTCTGTTTGTGACCGCGAATGTGTTAGAGGCCGCGATTAGGAAAACGTAGTGTAGGGCGCCCTGCGGCACGATAGACCGATGATAGGCTGGTGACGGATTTATGCCGACTGCCCAAGACCGGGACAGTTGGCATTCCTTAGAAGAGACCAGTCGTTCAGCAGACGGTGATAGGTTGATACTGCTTCTGTGACGTAGTGGTAGCGTATGCGACTGCAGTGCTTGAGGTCTCGGGTTCGATTCCCGGGTCGGACCAAATGTTTGTATGATCTGCAAATATTTGTTTCGGAGTTTGGGTGTTTTCTATGTACGATATGTATGTATTTATAAGAAAAAGTATATACGTATTCATTACAGTTGTCTAGTACCCATAACACAAGCTCTGTTTAGCTTGGGAGTAGATGGCGTCTTGTTTTTTTTTTTTTTTATTGAATAGGAGGCAAACGAGCAGACGCATCACCTGATGGTAAGCGATTACCGCCGCCCATGGACACCTGCAACACCAAAAGCGTCACAAGTGCGTTGCCGACCTTTGGGGGATGGGGAGAGGGAATGGGGGAGGGGTTGGGATATGGGTCTCCGGTATCCTCACTCACTCGGTGAAACACAGCGCAAGCGCTATTTCACACCGGTTTTCTGTGAGGCCGTGGTATCACTCCGGTCGAGCCGGCCCATTCATGCCGAAGCGCGGCTCTCCCACGGAAAGTGTGTGTGTTAGATGTCCGAAATATTTATTTATTTATTTATAAATCTTAAGATTATATTAGTGGTAATGTTTTCTGCAATTACATGACACTTATTGCTAGAACAGGTGATTACACTCGTGTATATAAACAGTAAATAATATATGAAAAAAAAAATTTAAATACATTAATTTATTTATATCGGTTCCTGGATTACATATGCATGTAGGAAAGGTTTTCCATTTAAAACTTGGTTTTTGGCCTTAATAACGACGTGACAGCGACATGGCCCGACGGCTGCTTCAGCTATTTGCGTCCCGTCTGTGTCCACACATTATCCCATAATTTGGACCCTCGACCTAAAATATATGACATTTCGAGGAAATCCTTTCCTGTGCCTGATTCTAAAGTCAAATTATTTGAATAGTACTGAAGTATTTGCAAGTGATTTTCAAATTATATATTTGAATTCGAAACACGTGCGGTATTTTAAAAATAAATCAAAACAATTTAAAATATCTGCTTATTTTTTTTTAGAGACAATAATGTACTTAAATTAAAAAGTGGTTTACAAATCTCCTCCGTATTGATCATTATTCTATGCCTAAAATTATAAATTTATTGCTATGTAATTTATTACTATTGCCAAATTGTCCATTATAAAATCAATTACTGCACATTTTTAGCCTAAACTGTAATCGTAATATAGTGTAAACGCATTTGGACAACACTAAGTGCAACAGAAAATATTATTTATTAAACGTCACTAAATTAGTCCCATAAATACATTCTAACGGTTTACCTCCGTTTGAAGTTTATAAAATCATGGTTGTAAATATGCTATGGGACGGATGCCAATATCCGCCTTAGCTTCGCTCCAATCCATTTATCCAGTGAAAGTATCAACCCAAGATTGATGGGGTAAATATTCAGCAGCGACAAACCGGGCATTTGAATTGATTATACACATATGTATGTACCTACTAATGTAACATGATAATGGATGTTTGTACGTGAAAGTATTTACCTAATCGTGGTCCTCAAAAGTTGTTATGATACAACGATAATTTAATAATAATTAGTGGAGGACTGGAGAATAATTACTTTGACTTAAAACTTAGATAAATACTGAAAAATCACTTTCAGTAAAAAAATTATTAATGCTTGTTAAAATAGATTGGTTGTAATGTATAACACACAAACTTGAAACAGCATCTCTGAAAATTTCAACTGTCTATCTCGATTTATGAGACACAGCCTGGTGACTGACAGACAGGCAAGCAGACAGAACAGGGTTCCGTTTTACCCTTTGGGTGTGGAGCTCTAAAAAACATGACACGAGAATTAAATGTAACACATTAGGCAAGTGACAATCAAAAACTAAAACTACTTTAGCTGATTTCTGCAGGTAAATTTCGTAGAAAGTCCTGACGAAAAGATGTCGTACTAAGAACTGTAAATAGTAATAATCTATACAAATAAATAAAATTGGCGTCTGCTTGTAATGTTAAAATAACCTTTTACTAAATGCTTAAACTTTTTACTAAATGCATATGTATGAATATATAGCAGATATATTGTCAAAGCCGTGATATTATAATTTCACTAATAATATTATAATTAAACGGTAGATTGTCAATCGACAAATTTCTTACAATTTAACGACCTTGTTTTGGTGACATTTAAGGTTATGTTAGGGTTATTTTTTTTGTTCTGATAGCAAGTTTGTTTTCTTTTAAAATAAATATTTATCCTTTCCCTTCTTTCAGGTTTTTGTTATCTCAAAGAACCTGTAACTTACTGGCACACAGTTGCGACTTGTAAAGGAATCCTAATAGAAAAACTAGATACAAATTTCCAAGAAATATGCTTCAATTAACAGTACAAACATCAGAAAATTTATACTTAGAAGTAAACGAGGAACTGATATATTTTTTAATGTCTGAAATCATTATAGTTAGACTTGCTGAACCTCGCGGTGCTACCCGCGGTACGACAATCTTTATAAATTGTAGCTTATGTGTTATTCTGATGTACAAGCTATATTATTGTAAAGTTTCATCAAAATTCATTCAGTAGTTTTTGCGTGAAAGAGTAACAAACATACTCACTTACATACTCACAAACTTTCGTGTTTATAATATTAGTAGCATATTATATACATTACAGTGCCTGGTTTGGTATTATTCAGTACCTTAAATTAATGTTTTAATGCAAATTTCGTAGATTTTAAAACTGGAAATGCAAGTCTTATCTTGCAAATCTTATTTGCATAAATATCATATGTGTAAGTATTAATATGTACAATATATTCTACTGTATAAATTAATGTCTATAATCTACTATTATTACTTTTTATTATATTCGTTTCTCTTCTGATTCCTAAGTACGCATGACTATGCCTTTACATTTCTCTACTCTCCTGTAATAACTCAGGGTGTGCTGAAAGAAAATTCAACTAGTCTTTGTACATAACACTTCCTTGTATCTTTTAAATTTTTGTGTTTAGTGTGTACAATAAAGAATAAATACAAATATAAAACTTAATGACAACATGTTTAACATTTTCAAAGAAGTTTGACCTACGTACCTACGACCTCGTACATAAGGAAGGAAACTATCTAATTATTTCAAGGGCGTTTCATTCAAGCGTCTAACTTCTTAAGAAAATGTGGTATCGGTAATGAAAATTACCCACTCTCACTTCAGAAGTGTAATGATTTGGAAACAAGGTTTCCCATAAACAATTTAAACTCCTGGAACTTCCGCTTTAACAGGGGCTTTTACGGCTTTAACAGTTAACAATTTTGTCTACTTAAAAATCTCTAGACTGTTTTGTGTGTATATCCACCATGTTACATATCCAAAAAAATAATGGGTGCCGAATAAACTACCTTCTTTTTAATTCAAAAGCTACTCTACTTATGCAGGCGCACTGTGACTCTGATAAATGCGATATGCAGGCGACCTCCAAATCGACTCACACGCAAGAGTGAATGTGAACGAAGCTATAGGTGGTGCCAACAAGGGCTTAGAGTCCATTAGAAACTGGTCCAGCAGGTTTTGTTTAACGGTAAACTCATCAAAACCCCAAGTAATCATCATAGGGAGTCCTAGAATGACGAACAGAATTGATTCTGATGATACCACTGAAATCATCTTTAATGATACTATGTTGCCCATTAGAACGTCGATCAAGGATCTCAATTTGTACATCGATATGACTTTGAACTGGCAATCACAAGTAACTAGCGTCTGTCAGAAGGTTATTAATATTTTACGTATATTCAATCGTCTGAAAAATTTCCTCCCCGTAAAAACAAAAAAGATGCTTGTGCAGACTTTATTTTTTCCACTCATCGACTATGGTGATGTGTTATCTCGACCTGAATGCAGATCTTTATTCTTTATTAGACCGACTTCTCAACAATTGCATTCGATTCATATTTAATCTGCGAAAGTATGACCATACATCCGCTTATCGTGCACAAATGTTCTAGTTACCTTGGTGGTATTATAAGACCGCGCCGCAGTTCCAGAGCTCGTACTTTGTTGTACTCCCTTCTCAACTCACCGCACTCACCTACCTACTTAAAATCCCAACTAAGATATATCTGCTCTAACCATAACAGAAATCTTCGCTCTTCTAATAATCTTCTACTTCGTTGCCCTTCTCATTCTTCCAATATTGTTCATTTCTCCTTCCAAGTTATAGCTGTCTCTCTTTGGAACACACTCCCCATAGAAACCAGGACATCCACTAGCCGATTTACTTATAAGCTTAGTAGATATATATAATATATATTTATAAGTCTTTTTCTAAAAAAGACTCAAGGCATACAAATCCGGCTTAGCACTCTTTCAACTCTTGATAAATAATATAAAATAAAAATTATTAGCATAATCAAAGTTACAAGAAACCTACTCGTTCCTTTGATTTATACATCTTCTAACTGTAACTACAATTTGTTGTTTGGAGTTGAAAAATATTGCTTTTCCAAGTTTTGAAAGTAATCGGGGCGCGTAACGTATAACTTTAAAAAAAACTTTTTAGATCAGATTGAATATTATTGTGAAATAGTGAAACGATGCAATATTGGACAGCTTCTGTTCATGACAGAAACTGTTTTATTTTGACTATATAATCACAAAAAAGTTTATTTGGTGCAAGTACCAGTAGGTACTTCATTTATAAACAATTTTAGAATTTGTTATATTTTCACAAAACGAGGAAAGTTTGTGATTTACCTTCGTGATAAATGGTTCTTATTAACCTTTAAGGAGTTCGCGGAGTGAAATTTATCTTTCTCAAACTTTAACTTGGTATAAGTATAATCGAGGGAATCAAGTTAGGTAAACGATGAAAATGTAATCATAATATACAGACAGAAGCTTAATGTCAACAACAGGCAGACACCATAAGTCATTAACAGATAAAATCTACAGCTAAAAGTTTATCATAAAAGTATATTACATTAACATTTACTGTGTCTTAATTTGTTAATATTAATAAATCCTCTATAATAAATAATAATATCCATTTATTAATGCAAATGTATTTTCCTCTTTTTGACCCTATCCAAAGACTGTTGAAACCAGTCGAAGGTTCGTTAGTATCCTTAGGTTTTTCTTGGCATCCAAAGACTTCCAAGGTATGTCTCGGCCTCTTTAAGTATACCCTATGTTACCGACGACTTCTGACGTATACCAAAGTGTCCTTAAATATGCCTTAACCCTGTCGAATAATTTCAAAGTATGCCGAAGTGAAGCCTCAACTATCTTGACCTGCCAAGCTTTACTTATTTTTAGAAGTCAAATCTCACAGACAGATGACACAGCTGTTAATAAATATCAATATGTTGCCATCGACATCACTGTGCTGTGCTATATATACCTACTAAGAGATTCTAAATCTACATGTACATGCCACAAAGACCTTACAGTCAAGCGTTTCTTCTTTTTGATGTGAATTCAAGAAGCAGGGTTCATCTTTCAATACTTGAAAGCTAATTAACAAAAGTAAATAAGGATTACACCACTACATATATATCTATGCAAACTTGGACTAGGTATTTTAACAGTTGCATCTCAATATATATTTGCTAATATTATGTTTGTACGGAAAAACATAGATAAATATAGTAGTAAAAGTGATCATCATTCACTAAACACAAGGAATAAGCACAAATTAGTAGGCCCATATTATCGCCTTAACAAAGTCCACAATTCATTTAAAGGACTTGGTGTGCGTTTTTATAACAAAATTCCTGTCGAAATCTTGAACTTACCCCTACAAAAGTTCAAGAGTGCCGTTAAGACTCGTCTTGTGGAAGGGGTCTATTATACGATAAACGATTTCTTGACTGATACAGTGCCTTGGATGTGAGTGAAAGTGAAATAATTTATTGGATTGTAATTAATTCTTGACATCTTACTCTGCATTTATTACCTGACATTTGAACTTTGTTAAGTTGAGGCGATCTGTGTTTACATTGTTGGAGCGTAAATAATTTGTATTTATTATTTTATTACATTTTGAACGTTTTTTTCTTTTTCTTTGGGACCAGTATGTATGCACACATTGCTTTTACTCCTTGATGTGTAAGTGATTGCAACCATATATGCTATGGACTAATTTTTATTATTTTATTAAACAAAAAATTTATTTTCCTAGCTTTAATATCTAATAAGATATTCTAGCGGTCTAATAAGACCGCTTTCTAGCCTTTGTGTTTTGGTTGCCTTAACTTGCACATAGAAATACTGTTGTCAAAAACAAACAAGCTTTATATGAATTATCTGAAAAGATGGTGCACATGAGTTTCTCACCAGCTCTTCTCATGAATGCAATACCCATCGGAGCTGGTACTTGGATTGATTTCAATTTAAACCTTTGAGTTGAATTGAAATCAATCTAAGCTCCGGTAATTCAAATCATCTCAGTGCATTTAGTATTAGGAGTTTTGTTTTATATTTTTATGTTTGTATTTTTGACGTGTTCAAGTGCCTTTTGGGGCCAATGGAAATAAATGATTTGAGTTTGAGTTTGAGTTTTGAGTTTGGACATTTTAGGGAACTCTGTATCATAACTAGAGTTAGTTTAATATCTCCTATGGGACCTGTAAATACAAATTATAAGTTACACCAACTGCCAAAGAGGTAGCTAGTTACCAATAATATGGTCTGGTTTCCAATGTTATTAAATCATGTTTGTAAATTATTGGGTATATGCATAAGTTATGCACAGCTTTAAGATTTATTAGTAATGACCTAACTATATATGTATAACTAGCTGAACCCCGCGGTGCTACCCGCGGTACGATGATAACTGCGGGCAACGCCGCGAGGCGAAGCTATATCTTTATAAATAGTAGCCTATGTGTTATTCTGATGTATAAGCTATATTGTGGTAAAGTTTCATTCAAATCCATTCAGTAGTTTTTACGTGAAAGAGTAACAAACATCCATACATACATACATCCATACTTACAAACTTTCGCCTTTATAATAGTAGTAGGATAATTAGTTCACAAGTTTTTCAAAAAAGCAATATAAATAATATACAGTAATAGAATATTAGCCTGACGCAAACATTTGATTTCAAAAACGTAATAGTTAAATTGTTCTAATTAGTGTAGGTTCGAATTATAAGATAGTGTGTAAGGTGGGTTACTACTCAACTTGCGGAGGTGAAAATAATAAGTTCAAGTTACGGTTATAATGTAAGTGTCCTGTTACTCAAAGAAATATTAGAAGGTGCAGTAGAAAGAAGTTATAGGCACATTCACGGCACAATAAACAGTTCGATATTATAAGACAGATAGTTTAAAGAATAACACAAGAAGACATACGCATATAAGCAGTAAATAAGCACTAGCACACAGTACATAAGCTTATTCGAACAAGTGTGCTTTCCACGTCGATAACGAGAGCCGTATAGCGCGGGCGCACCGCTCAGTCGTATTTGCGCGTCACATATCGGCATAGTACCCCAGGTGTCGATAACCGATATCAATATTGAACCAATAAATATGTTTTAATATTTTATATAAGTAACTAGCTGTCACCCGCGGCTCCGCCCGCGTTTATGTCGGTTTTTTCGTGTTTTTTCGCGATAACGGATATGTGACTGATGCAAAAATTAGAAAAAAACAATCCTTGATGCGGATTATATATCATTCTAAAATTTCAGCTCGATCGGTGCAGAACTTTTTGAGTTTTTGAAGCGTACACAAACCAACATAACATTTAAATATATATAGATAGATATAGCTGTACATATAAATAGTACGTTAATTATAGTATGTCTGGATGTATGTATAAATGTATAAATACTTATAAAATTTAAGTTTATATAAACTAGTTATAAGATTTCATTTTGATAATATATTGAAATATGTGTACCTATGTATTTATATGTAACGAGTAGCCTACAATAGTATAGATTCGTTCGAATTATAACAATTTTACTATTCCAATACAATATTCGAACATACTCGAATCTCCTTACGCGTCTGGACAACTGGGACGAACATCAAACAACCGACGTTGTTTATTTAGATTACGTAAAAGCCTTTGATCGGGTCCCAATTTAACGGCTTGTAGCCAAACTTGAACACCTTATGGATATTATAGATAATTCGTGGACAGCTTCTTCAGTGGATGGCAGACTTTCTAAGCAACAGAAAGTTCAAAATAAGAGTACGTGAAACACTATCAGACACTCACGACGTACACAATGGAGTACCTCAGGGTTCAGTGCTCGGACCGATGTGATGTTTGTGTTGTTTACAAATTGTTTAGTTCGAGAACGTATTTGTGCCACTCTAAAACGATGACTTCCAAGACTAGCGCGTGTTATCGTGTAAAGGAAGGAAGAAAGTGGGACCAGTTCGAGAGACTCCACGATGAAGATACTAGAGGACTGCTATAAGACGACATCTCTTTGCAATTGCAAACTCGGTGACTTGATGAGTGTCGATAATGCGAATTCTTCTCGGCTACAACCGATCGAGAGAATTCAGCAAATACTGCACACATCCATCAAAAGATAATAATAATAATAATAAATATTTCGGACAATTTATTCACACACAACGCCGTCTAGTCCCAAGCTAAGCAGAGCTTGTGTTATGGGTACTAAACGACTGATAGAAATACTTATATACTTTTTTTTTGTAAATACATACATATTATACATAGAAAACACCCAAACTTCGAAACAAATATTTGCAGATCATACAAACATTTGGTCCGACCCGGGAATCGAACCCGAGACCTCAAGCACAGCAGTCGCTTACGCTACCACTCGCGCCACCGAGGCAGCAGATGAGAACAGTATTCCACGTAAGAGCAAACCCGTGTCTTATATGGAAGATACAGATGCTCGGGTGAGTAAAACCGTCTCGTTTTGTTCAGTACACTTGCTTTCGCGAGACCACCATAATGACGCTCTCAATGTACTTACAATAATAAGGCATTATTATAAATCGTGTATGAATTCATACAATCCTAAACTGTTCAAAAATCATTATTATTAATTTAAAACATGTACATAGCAATCAAATAACAACAGTTTATTTATCTGCATGTATCATAAAATGTTTGTCTCAGTTGGCAAAAGATACCACATTTTCTCATTTTTCCAAAGTTAACCGGTTAAGTGTTAACGTTGAAATATAACTGGTAACTGTGCAGGGTAACGTCAAGCTTTAGTCATAGTTTGCCAGAGCACCGAGACCTGACAATTAGTGCACTGCGAACGTTCTCAGACGGCCCTCCGCCGACTTTCAGAGTGTTGAAACTAAACGCGACAGAATCACTCTCGACAAACTCAACACACTTAAAACGCAACGACTGTTACAAAAATTGCAATTTTAATGCACGAAAACTATGCCACTAGGGATAAAACTACATCTTTTAGATAAATAGAATTAATCGCTCATCAGAAGATTTTATAATTATATCGCAGCCCTTAAAGATAATATTCGACAGGAATGCGAACAGTTAACCGGAAATCTTTCGGAAAGTCATGGAAAATGCTATAAAAGGTACACAAATGTGTATCAACACTGACGGCAGCCACTTGACGGATAAAACCACATCCACTTAACAGAAAAAATGTAAATCAAGATTTAAATCTATAATAGATTTAAATGTTTTTTTTATTTAGTTAAAAATTTCTACTAAAACAAAATTGAGTAACTAATTTTACACCATCTTGTATTTATTAATTATCATTATTCAGTATTACAACTTTTTAAAGAGAGTTTGTCTATTTGGGATAGCTAAGTATTTTCGACAAGATAAATTCAAACAATTACAAAAATCTGTACTTGAAGCGTTGTGATGAAAACTGGCACATCTTGTGAAAAATTTCACATTAACATAATTTATACCTATCTACAATTTAGAACGACCATCTAATGCCCGACAAAATATTCATTATATAGTCGTTCCAATACTTTATTTAACTTTTGACAGATCACGCACATAAAGTTTTGTAATAATTTTTGATACAATGTACTACAGATAATACTGTACTTTATGGGCGGGCTCCGCCTACTTAGGGATGTGTCATTCGTAATTAATGACCACGGACTATAAAAACGGTTTTGAAATAAATCGATTATCGATTATATTAATAAAACATACAATAAAATTATTGTGATTATATTTTATATCAAATCACGTAAAAAGCTTTATTATTTTGCATTAAAGTGCCCTAAATGTCTCTGTTTCAATGCATAAATAATTTGCGTAATGAAAACAGTTCCATCGTACTCGTACCTAGTAATGGGATCGAATGTATTCGCCGCAAATTAATGAATCTAAAATAATTGTTTAGACTTACTATAGTTGGTTCAAATAAAAACTACCTGCGGTACCTACTTGTAATGAACAGGTACAAAATGTTGAAATTCGTAGTAATTTACGGATTAAAAATAAAACAACCAAAAGAGGTACTGTAATACTAATTTTAATTATAAAGAATCGTCTTCTTCGTATGACCAGGAATCATCATCACTTGAGTTCTCAGTAATATTGATTATCATTTCTTGGATAGATAAATTGTCGAATGCAACATCCCGATCCCAATCCGACATTATCACCTTCTTTGTTTTTTCTACAACATTCGCCCAGTTTTCTGGAGTTACTTTTTCACACGCATTTTTCAGTAAATTCAGCATTTTTCTTGCGGTGAAAGGAGGAGTTGTATTGTTCCTCGCAGCATATCCTTTAACTTGTGCCCAGATCATTTCAATTGCATTATATTGGCAGTGATATGGGGGAATTCTGAGGACGGTATGCCCATGCTCTGCTGCCATTTCATCTATGACGTATCGTTTTGGCAGCTTCTTTGTTTTTAATATCTTTACTAACTCTACTTTTAGTAGGGACTCATTCACCTCTTCGCCATTGTCACGGAGCCAGTTTATAATTTCATGTTTTTTGTTGGCCTGTGTTGGTATTTTATTAATTTGACGAGAGTGATAAGGTGCATTATCAATAAATATTATTGATGGCTCTTCGAGTGATGTAAGCATTTCTCTGAACCACTTTTCATACACGTTCGAATTCATCTCCTCATGATAATCTCCTGTTTTCTGGGATTTAAAAGCTAATAGAGCGCCTGGCACAAATCCTTTTACTGTTCCTGCATGACAAATAATCAGTCGTTCGCCTTTTCCCATTGGTACTGTAGAAGTGGAGCCAACGGTGTTGTCAGTCCAAGTTTTTGACAGCGTATGATTCGCATTGAGCCAAGTTTCATCTGTGAAAACAACATTCGACCAATCTTCTATTTTTTTTGCTTGTCTTAAAAAATCGCATCTATACAAAGCAATATCATTGCTTTCCATTAAAATTTTTCGTTTGTCACATTTTTGGAATAACATTCCAATGTCTTTCAATACCTTTGTCAGAGAAGATTTTTGACCACGGAACAAACCACTATTTCGAAGAGATTGTGTTAGTTTTTTTAATGTTGGAATCTCTTTTCTTTGGTAATAGTCGTATATATGACGACGAATAGCATCAGCGTCAAAATTGTCAACGGCTGTAACTTTACTAGGCGGACGTTTTTTCTTAGGTGTAGATAGCTTATTCTGTTCCATGCCACTGCTGCCGTAGCCTTCTTTTGTTATTTTTGCCACTGTTGGAGCACTAATACCTAATGCTGCTGCAACACGGTCTCTAACTTGAGTCACTGGTATAAGAGGCCCACCATTACGGCTTTCCTTTTCAAAGTATTCACGAAGTCGCAAGACAAACTCTCTTGTTTGTCCTTTGAGTACTTTCTTTTTTGGCATTTTGACAGTAACGAAGGCAGGAACGATACGCTCAACTCAACCAAACGTGAGAATTCACAAATAAATCAATACAGAGGAATATAAATACTCAACTATATTGAAGGTTACTCATTGAAATACTGTAGATTATTTTAAAATAGACATAGAGAGATTTAATAAAGATCATCAATAGTTTAACAAATACAATATTAACCACTGAATTACAACACAATACAATAATACATTTTGAAAATTCAGTTCCTTTTATATATTTTTTCATGACATAGAACCGTCATATTTGAACAACATTCTTTTAATCCATTTCTTCTTTATTTTGACAAAGGAGGTCGCACATTGAAACACATAGAAATATGAAGTACGAAATTATCTATAAAATAATGAGTTTGTTAAATCGATTAAAACTTCTTAATGCATAAAATCGATCGATGAAAGAAATCGAATAGGTAACGGGTCAGGGTATCTCTATTTGATTAAGTATTAGAGCTGTCAAAAGTTAAATAAACTATTGGAACGACTATATATATATTTTGCTGTGACACTTTCAAAACTAAAGAATGTCCCATCGTTACTTGAAATACTCCTAGCTATTTCTGAATTGAATGAATATTTGATTCAGACGAAACTCAAGAAGTCAAGCTTGGAATAAACCAGAATCTAAATCGAGTAGATCCAAAACTACATCTGCTGACTAATTGGACAGTAAAGGTGTTCAGCTTCGTTGCAAATAATGCCTATTTATACGAAATGCATTTTTACATTTCAGATATTTATAACTTTGTAAGAAAAACTATGTCAAATATTTTATAGGGAGGAATTATTTACAGACTTCATGGAAAGAAAAAAACGATGATTCTCAATTCAGTTGTATTTCTGGTTTGTGTTTTTTTGGGACGCTACACTCCAGGTTTGATCCCACACACACGTATTTATCTACAGGTAATTAAATAATATGTTAATTCACTAGTCCTAAGTGTGGTAAATAGAGCAATGAAGAAAACTGTTTATTAAAATTTATCATGGCGCTCTGAAGAAGGTGTTACTTCTAAAAAAGATCAAATAATGAAAAGACTAGTTCAATGTCCTGCAGTGGACTCCAACGCGATTGATCATAATGTTGATGAATGTTAGATATACATGTTTTTTATCGTTAACCAATCATTGAATAAATGCCGATTCTTATATAGATACCTTTAAAATATTTAATAATTTAGTATTTTATAAATAATTAGCAATCCGCCCCGTCATCGCACGGGTGGATTTCAGATACACCCACAGACGACACGCAAATCTTTTTTTTTTTTTTTATTGAATAGTGGGCAAACGAGCAGACGTATCACCTGATGGTAAGCGATTACCGCCGCCCATGGACACCCGCGACACCAAAGGCGTCACAAGTGCGTTGCCGACCTTTGGGGCTAGGGGATGGGGGGAGGGGTTGGGGTATGGGCCTCCGGTATCCTCACTCACTCGGTGAAACACAGCGCAAACGCTATTTCACACCGGTCTTCTGTGAGGCCGTGGTATCACTCCGGTCGAGCCGACCCATTCATGCCGAATACATTCATTTAAACCACATACTGTAAAGTACCATATTGATCTATATTAAATGTACAACGTATTTAAGTTACTTAACTACCGGTCGTGTTAATAACTGCAGTTCCCGGACCCCACCTTTCTCAGGCGCAGAGTTGGCACACCGTGTGGTTTTAGTCGGTTCGATTCCACACACACGGCCCCGCAAACGCAAACGTGGGGGTTTCCACACGTAAAAAAAATATTTAAAAATATGGTACCCCTAAGAGATAGACATATACCATCGCGGACTTTTATGTAGACCTTTTTAAGGTGTACAGTACTGTACTACATTATTTTGAACTATCTCGTAGGTTTTAGCTGGCGTTTCTAATGTAAGCGCAAAAAAATATGTTTATTTACGACATCACATTAGAAACCTCTAAAATTATCAGTGTTGTTGTTTTTATACATGTATTATAAATATAAATCTTCCTCTTGAATCACTCTATCTATTAAAGAGAACCGCATCAAAATCTGTTGCGTAGTTTAAAATATCTAAGCACTTACAGGGACAGACAGACAGCGGTAATGACTTTGTTTTATACTATGTAGTGATGTAAACCTGTCACTTAACTTTTAATTCAGTAAGATGTTTCATGTGAAGAAATTCGATATACTTACAATTGGCATTTTTAGTAAGTTTATTTCAAAAAGGATGGCAAACGCGCTCTGTGACCCTTATCAAAACTTGGGTACGTCTTCAAAAAAAAATATTAAAACAAAATACGAGTATACTCAAATAAATTGATATATTACTTACGTGGATCTTGTTAGGCCCCTCTCGCAAAATGTTTATACATTTATTATTCAGTTAAGACATCGCTTGTATTTTTTATATTTTTGTAAAGTGTTACTAGCTATTATCAGCGGATTTGTTAGTTTGATTATATTTCACGTTTCGAATTATGAAAATGATTGAAATAATACTAAAAACATAAAAGATAATGGGACGGAACATCCATAAATATTTTCTTAATGGTTGCTTACAACAGTTACAACTTAAAATCATGAGCTCCCAAAATTTCACTTAGGTAAGACCCAGCGGTTTAGGCTCTGTGTTGATGAATCAGTCGGTCAGTCGGTAGAAGTAATGGATAGATTTAGGAATTAATGCTTAGATTTTTTTTTAATTCGGAATTCAGTTATTAAAATTCTTATAGGATTGTTATTAAATCACTGTAATATATCACGTCCTCTACGAAAAAATCTATTTCGCGAGCAAAATTGCGGGGAATCAAATTTTGCGAAAAATCTCGTTACCTCCTCGTTTTGCTACATAATGTGCATATGTGGAGACAGAAATTTATATGTGTATGATGTGGGAATGAAAGAGTAATTTTCTACCCTACCGCGCGTAACCGAATGTAATCTCATTACTATTTATGTAAATGTGGTGTGTAATTTCACAAAACGTGAGTTTGTGAAGTTAGCTTCAGGAGAGGATGAGTGAAGATTTTGACTTCAACACAATAGGTGTGTCATATAATACACTCTTTTGCAAAAAAAACGGGCACTTAAGCAAAGACCTATTTTATAGTTACTATTAGTTTGTTTGACAATTTTAGGTATTGTTATCCTCAGAATTTCATAAATTAATTAGGAAGGAATAGGTATCATCAGTTTTATCATAACATTTTGATTAAATTATTGAGAAATAATGTTTAAGCTCAAAACACTATTATTGTACCTGCTCGCTAAATAAAAATGAAACGCGTTAATTTCTTTGTTTTTCTTGAATAAATTAAAAGCAGATAAAAGTTTAGGATTGAGTGTGACCCCCTCTTGCTGAAAACACGGCTTGCATTCGTCTGGGCATGCTAGCGAGTATATCTTTTATGGTTTCTTGGGGAATACGTTCCCACTCCGCGGTAATCACATTCTTTAGCTCTCTGATGGTCTGCGGAACCAGCTGCACTGATCTCACTCGTCGCTTCAGAACGTCCCAGACATGCTCTATGGGATTGAGGTCCGGACTTCTAGCTGGCCAGTCCAAACGACGAATTCCGACTTCTAGCATATACGCTTCCACATCGCCAGACCGGTGGGCGCGAGCGTTGTCGTCCATAAAATATGAGTTTTCGCCAAGAGCGGTTAAAGCGGGTTGTGCATAAGGAATTAGAACTTCCGTTATGTATCGGTGTCCAGTCAGTGTACCGTTTTCGATGAAGACTAACTCCGTACGATCCATGGAATTTATTCCTGCCCAAAACATAACAGAGCCCCCTCCATAAGGTGTGATTTCTTCAAAACATGCCTCTGCAAAGCACTCGCCGACGTCGGTCTTCACCATGCAGAGATATCCTGGCTTCATCGGAAAACAATATCCTATCCCAGTCTTCATGAGTCCATGACACACAATTTCGAGCGAAGCTAAGCCTGGCAACTCGATGTCCACGGAGTAGTTTAGGGCCGCGTGCCGGGCGATGGCTGTGTATATTAGCAGCGAGAAGCCTCCTCCTGACCGTCCATAGACTAATTTGCACATTTCTTACTTCTTCGAGGCTGTTCTTGAGGTCCACATGAGAAGATTTGCGATTTCTCAACGTTTGACTAACTAGAAAACGATCATCCCGTGGTTCGGTACATGTCTTTCTGCCAGAACCAGGCCTTCTCTTGACGGAACCGGTCTCTTGACAGCGCTGCCAGGTCCTTTGAACTGTCGACCGACTCACATTTAGCCTCTGAGCCACGAAGCATTGGCTGCAACCTTCTTCAAGCAGCGCAATAATTTTGCTCGCTTTTATCACTTTATCTACCATTTTCGAGATTGCTAAACAGCAATAACAATACTTTTAAATGTCAAGGACATCAGATAATTTAATAAAAATTTACAAAAAGTTAATTAGAGTCGATATTAACTATAGGGAATTCGCGCCACAAAATGTAGTTAAAAGTTGTTTTCTTTGAAAACCAGGCTCAGTCAAAAATTTTAATTTGGAATGTACTCTTATAAACATTATGGCACTTTTATAACTGGCCAGTAACATGTTCAAATGATTAAAACCTTTTTGGTATTTTATTTTTTTCAGCCAGGAAGAAAATCGAAACCGCCCGTTTTTTTTGCAAATGAGTATATATATATATATATGTCAAAGATTTCAAAGTAAACGCTATTCTGGTATTATTTAAGTATGACAACACTACACTATTAACTTTAAATTGTAAAAAGTAACACAAAAAATTAAATTTTGATGAAACTTTTTTTTTTATTTGTTTCAGTATACTCTGACAAATCATCATGAATAGACTCACGCTTGAACAACGCTACGAAATTATCCAAATTTACTTTGAAAATCAGTCGTCGATTCGCGCAACTTATAGACGACTTCGTCATTTGTATGGCGTACATAATCGTCCATCTGAACAAGCCATTCGTCGAACTGTGGATAGATTTCGTACCACATACTCTCTAGAGGATGCAATAACACCAGCACGTCGAAGGAATGTGCGTACTGAAGACAATATCGCCGCTGTAAACGAAAGTGTGGAAGAAGATCCAAATTTATCGATTCGTCGTCGGTCGCAGGAATTGGGGCTCTGTCCGTCCACTACGTGGAAAATTTTGCGCAAAGATCTCGGCCTACACCCGTATAAGATCCAGCTGGTGCAGGAATTGAAGCCACGAGACCATTATATGCGTCATTCTTTCGCCGATTGGGCTCTAGAGCAGTTGGCAACTGACCCGTTGTTTTATCGCAAAATTGTGTTCAGCGATGAGGCGCATTTTTGGCTTAACGGGTTTGTTAATAAGCAAATAAATAAATTTTGACTTGTCTACAGGCTCAAAAACTACTGGACCGATTTTAAAAATTCTTTGACCATTCGAAAGCTACTTTATCCACAAGTAACATAGGCTATATTTTATTTTGGATAAAATAGGATTCCGTAAGATAAGAGTATTTGGGTTTTTCGGACACAAGGTGTAAAAAATCAACCAGAAAAGTTACTTATTTTGCGTACGCTGCCTAAACTATAAAAGATAGAACCATAAAATGTTCTAATTAATCGTAGATCTTATAAATATCTACAAAAAAGTCCGCGACACACTATACCTATCTATGTCGAGTGAGGCACAACAACCATTTTTTTATTTAAAAATCTTGAATTTTATTGGACTACATTTAAACGCGTTTATTTTACTCATGCTATCAATCCTTATCAAAATAATATTTGGTCTTTGAATGATAAAAATTGGATGTTTGGTTTTGAAGTAAGTACTTTGCTGGCGTGGCTTTTTAAAATAGCTATTCTATAATTAAAGACTTTATCAAAAAAATACCTTTTTTATATCCATTTATTTATCAAGGTGCTTTTAAAAATTCCGAATTCCGAAAATATTTGAAATTGAAAAATGGAATTTAATTTAATTTAGTACGCTGGTTTTGAATACGCAATAATGGTAAGAGGCAGAAATAATAGCACGATTGACATCGTTTTTGAAACAGTTTTTAGTTACGAAAAAAATGACTAAAATGCTAAATTTACTGTTACACATATTGAATATTCTGGACATTATTGACTTTCTGCCATGATTTGTGCGCTGATATGGCATCGAGAATAAGGAGGTATGCCTTTTAGAAGTATTGAATTGAATACAAAATAAAAGTTGAGAACAATCCAAGACTACACGCAGAACATCAAAAATGTCGATACAACTTTTGTTCCTGTGGCGACTTCCACTAACAGCGGTAACTAAAACATACGACAGCGCCATCTACCGAAGCTGCACTGAACTATGGAGGAACGTATTACACAACACTACTAATCCTGAATCGGGCAATAGAATTTCTCGCGCCGATTAGCATATTATATACAATTTCCCAGCATCAACCGTAGGGCCGTGGCCCGCATGGCAAGATCACCTCGCCTGGGCGTAGGCGGAGGATCTTCCCTTTGTGTTGGAGGAACATGACACAAGTTCCTCCACAGTTCGCAAATATTTAATTTATTTCTTGTTATATAAGATATAAGAATAGTATAAATTATTAATTAATTTTCTTTTTTACATACATTAATTAGAATTGTAATATAGAGAGTTCGAAAAATGCATGGTAGTTCTAGTAGCAAAACTATAAATTTTATACTAAGAACATACGTTATCTAAATACATTTAAACAAAAAAAGGGTTATAAAAAACAAAAGTCTTGAAGATGAAAACTTTAGTTTAGTAAAGCAACAACAGAATTGCACTAGTATCGGTAAGATTCTCAAACGTACACACATGACAGTTTGAATTACTTTTTTAGTTTGCAACTGGTTGTTAATTTTTTAACCTATATCACTTCTTCGATTTTGACAGTTCGCAGCTGGTGCTGTTGGATTGTTTCTGTTATGGATTTTTAGAACATAAAAACGCAGATATTACTTAAATTGGACCCAGAAACAAATAAGCTAGTGAATACTTATTGTATTTTACACTAATTATTAGGTATTTTACCATAATAACACAATGTTTAAGGTAAATACGTAGTTCTTATTCTTATTAGAAACAAGTTGATTGTATACATTATTTCATACAAAGCGTGTGTAATATCAAATAAATATTTATGTGGTTACGGTTTGAAATGATATATAATGTGTCTTTTGTGCAAATTCTGCTATAAAATACCATGCTGTCAATTTTCAACATGGCTCACTCCGGTCATTTCGTATTGTAGGTACTTTAATGTATAAACGTAATACAGTACATGACAGACAACACTTCGTAATCAACTTAAGCGACTATGAAATGAGAAAATTCCAAAGGTATCGTTTTTGAATCAGTTACATAAGTCCTTTAATTTTCAGGGTGAATGGGTGTGAGTGCCAACAGGAATACATGTTTACAATTTGTATTATACCATCATAAAGACTGTATAATGTGTTATTTTTCAGATTGACTACACAAAATTTAAGTCAATGATCACTTAAACATACAGGTATATAAATAAGGGTTGAACCTACCCTACATCTATTAATACTTTAATTTGTTAGTTGCAATTACTACATATAATTAGTAATAAAACTAGTAGATCACTCTTATAATTCAACTACTATTAAAATGTCTTCTTAACTGGTGATTTTTAATACTGATATAGTCAACCGGAATATAGGGCAATGGACCCAGTCATTGACAATGAATGGCTTGGATGCAAGAATGAACCAATTGATGACATGCAGTATGTGGGCAACATTGCTAGAAGTTGGCAGTGGAGGGAGAGAGGCATTAACCCTTCCCATTATCCCAACAACAAGACTGTGCTTGAAAATGTTGCAGAAGACATTCTTGTACAGAAATCTCTTCAAATAAGAGTAAGAATTTATTTTGAATACAAATTCCGACAGTTTTTTTCATTTTGTATTGGTTTTAACTGCTAACAAATATAATTTCCTTTCCAGAGCTGTGATCTTCCTGGATATCCAAGATCTACATTTTTAATGGTTTTCAGTCCAGATGGGTAAGAATCTCTATAATTTACAATGTTATTAATCCATATCATATCATTGATCACTAACTATGAGAATATACATATGTATGTCAAAAGTTTTTCAAAATAAGAAAATACATCAATATTGATTATGTCAATTAAATATATGTATTTATTTAATAAATAGTATGTAAAAACATTTGAATTATAATTATCTTTTGCTTGAAAATAATCCTGAAATAACAATCCCACTTCATGTTTCTCTGCTGTGCCATTAACTATTCGGAGACAAACAATTCAAAACAGAGCAGCAATTTTTTCTCCAATTTCCCTATTTAAAATTATAAAATGTTTAAGAACTGATGAACCACACATAAAAGCAGATTCTGTGTAGCATTCTGAATGATTGTAACATTTTAGATAAACTTTACAACAGCCCAAAATGTAATATCTAACACTCAACTATTGTCATAAAGAAGTATAAACAATATTGTCTTTGTATTTTAGGACCAAAGTAGCTTCAACTCATGGGAACCACAATGTGTATATAACTGAGCTAGCCAGTGGCAAGCATGTATGTGTTCTGAAAGGGCACCCAAGAACACCATGGTGCCTTGCCTTCCATCCTTCACACCCTCTACTAATTGGTTCCGGCTGTCTTGGTGGCCAAGTTAGAGTGTGGGATATTGCCAGTGTGAGTTTCAGATATACTTATTGGTAATTCATGTTATGTTTTGTATATAAACATATGTATAATATTAATCTAAGAACATAATGAAATTGCTAAGTTCTTTTTGTTATTTAAGTTTAATTTAATACTCTTACATAAGACCAACCTAAAATGACAGCATTGGTACTGAGGTATTTCGTTGGTGAGTGCTAGACCGCAGGCCTAATTTTGCAGAAGCATGTAATAGGCCACCATAGTGTGGGTAACCATGCTGCATTTGCAATAAGTATGGTAGCCACTACTCTTGGATTTTGTTTATGCTTTCCATCAGGCATAGTAGAGCTACATTGGCAGGCTCTTAAAAAATGTAATCTTATGATGTTTTACAATTTTCTTTGAATTGAAATATTTGAAACTTTTATAATTGCTTTTTTTTCCACAGGGTGGTAGTGAAGTATGGCATGTTCGCAATGAAACTGTGATTGCTTCTATAGCATTTCACCCTCGCGAACAACTTTTAGTTATAGCAACCCACAATGAACTTTATTTTTGGGATTGGAGTCAGCCGGCGCCCTTTACAAAAGTTTCCACAAACAATATAAATGAAAAAGTGAGGTATGTAATATAAGACCAACCTAATTAATTCCAACGAGCAAAATACTGAAATTACTTTGTAGAAAGAAATACTTTCTATTCTAGATGTACTATCGAAATCAACTAGTATTTGTTGTTGTTGTTTGCCTTAGTATTGGGCCAGGCGTAGTGAGTTTACCTTTGCGTATTATTATTAACAAAATACCTTGTAATTTAATGTGTATTCGCATATACATATTAAGAAATACAAATACATCGTCACTATGTTGAGGAGGGTAGTTTATTGTCTGGCAACAAATATTTAACTGCAGACTTCTGCAACACTTTCGGCAACGAGCGACAGTCGGTCGAAAATACGAAGCTATATATTTACATATCAATCATATAAGCAATCTCTTGTTTATCCATTTCAGATATGTAGCCTTTGATGCTCTGGGTTATAAGCTCATTACTGGAATATCACTATGGGCGTCTCCCGGTGGTAGTACAAATAGCTCACTACTACAACAAAATCCTACAATGGGACCAAGCAGCCAAAACAACAACTCGAGAAGAGACGACTCTGACAATGGTCCTGGAGGCAGCCGACCACAGGAGGTCTCTGGCTCTGGTTTAACACAAGATATTATCGTGAACTCTTACCAGCACTTAGTGCAAAGATATGACAGTTTGGTGAGAAACTATCAGAGATTATTTATGGTGCGACATAGGCTGACTAATACGCCACCACCACCTCCAAACACGGTAATATATTCTTACTTTAATCTTTGTAAAATATTGTATTATATATCTCACTCTCTAACCATAATCTCTAATATTTACGAGTATACACTGATTGATATACAAATTAGAAACAAATTAACGGCTAACTTTAGTGATATACGCTTGTTCTGCGTCATTTTTGATCACTTTACCATCTCACTTGATCACGGCACTATATAAAATACCACGTTATTTCTAAATTCGAAATTTAAAAATAACGTAATATTTAGGCGAACGATCTAGTAATAACTTGACTAGTTTAACACCCGTTAGGAACATTATGGGTTCTAGAATGTTAAAACTTTTTCTGGAACATTCGAATATGTCCACTACTTGATACCAAAAGGCGCCACTTATCTTGGCGACCGCAACACTGCGTCCTCCCCAAAGATGCAGGATTTTTAATAGAATTAAATTCGAATAAATAATACAATAAAAACAGTGGTTTCTGTATATAATCTATCTCTCATTACGTCAGCTTAGGAGATCCCTCTTTTCTGAGAAATGGTGTAGTATTTGATTAAGCCATTCTACCGTTTCTATATCGTTTTTATAAGGTATTTTTAGCCGACTATTCATGAAATTATTTTTTACTGTGTAGTGATAGTTTGTGTGTGTGTAATAGTGACATCAAATAATGACTATTGTATGTTATTTATTTTAATTAAATACTCCACTTTTTATTTAAATACACTAGTAATAGCAGTTATAAACTTGTAGTTGTACATACCCTTGTATTTACAACTACTATCTATAGAAGATTGAAAATAAATCTATCCTATATACCTACAATAAATTACAATCTAATGTTTATTACTTATTCTATAAAAAGTATATACCAAATGTTTTTTAATTAAATTTCATTAAAATTATAGATTGATCGCGGTACCGATCCCATGGAGACAGATGTTTCTGCCACTGCGAGTACTTCTGGCTGGACTACGACTCCGCGCACATCTACAGCTGCTACACAAGATGAAAGTAAAGAGTAATAAGTAAAATACTAAGTGATGAATGTTATGATTTAATGTAAGGAAGGTGAATGTCAAAGTCAAAGTTAAGGTGCAGACACTGGGTTGTTTGGTCAAAAATGGTTGAATGCGTTTCCTGCATGTGTAAAGTAATGCTACAACGAGATTTTAAAGAACCAGTAAAGGTGAAACTGAAAAAAGTACAAAAGTTGTGGTGACTGAAATGAAGTAGCCAAATGTGATATCCATTATTCGGCCGAATACTTACTATCCGAAAAGGCTAAATACCAGATGATCACAATTAGAGAATATAAAATCTTATTAAATAATATTTAAGCATTTTATCCAAGGAAATGTATTTTTTTCCAGCAGCTCCAACGCCTAGTACTTCATCAGCATCGAGTCGCCAAGATCCTGTTCAAAACGGTGATATTGAAAGTAGGAGCAGCCATTTACTAAACTTGGATATTTTGTGTATTGATAGCAATCCATCGAGGTGCGTAGCTCATTATATTCTAGGAATTAATGTTAAATTGAAAAAGCACATTCACATGGCATTCATTATTTTCAGAAATGAAAACAGGTCTTCTCAAGAACGTTCGCTGTTTGGCTCAAGTTCTTCAGCCTTTCAACCATTATTGGGACCAGAACGAAGCTTTAGAACGGTTGATCAAAATGAGCGCACTAGGTTGCTGCCAAATCCTTTTTCATCTTCTAGTGGAACCCCTAGGCCCACCAGAGTTACATTCTCAGGAAATGCTCCATCTTCAAGTAATACAGCAAATACCTCGCGAACTAGTATATTTATTCCATCCTGGGGACCATCCCTGAGGCCAGAAATGTTCGTGCCGCAAAGAAACTATCCTCCACTACAACACGACAACGACCCCTTATTGTCTTCGACTAGCAGTAGCGTACCGCTATTACCGCAGCACACGAATCCAGTTGATCCACCTCCTGAGAGTACCCCATCCACATCTGGTACTTTCACGCAGAGACCAACAATGACGAATTCATCTACACAAATGAGTCCTGTGTCACCGACACCGCCAGCAGATGCTCAAACTATTAACGAAAGTCTAGATTTAATTCGTGATATTCTTAGAGATTCTGGCACAAGACTGTTAAACTTGATCACTAACATGTCTTTGTCTACATTAGCTAGTGTAGAGCGTAACTTCCCAAGAAGAGGTCCAGGGGCGCGGGCTCACTCTGAAGATAGCGAAGGCAGTGGTAGAGTACGCGGACTAAGAGCACCTTTTGGACTATTTGGTGGTTCTTGGAGCCGGAATTTTCTATCTTCTAGTTCAGATTCCGATAGTGATCAGTCCCCTGAAGTTAATATTTTCAGGACAAGAAATACAACCTTTCGAGAAGAAGAGTCTAGAACCACAGGACGTGCCTCTACATCGACTTCTACTGAAAGACTACCGCATCCTACTGATAGAATGGTTTTTGACTTGAATGAAGAGTCACAAAACGTTGAACAATCAGGAGAACAGGGTGGGATAAATGTATCGTTTTCAAATGATAGGTTTCGTGTTCGAACACAAAGTGATACAATCGTAGAAACTGAAGGCAGAAGACCCACAGACGATGGTACTTCGGAACAACCGGATCCGAATGTACCTGACATAAATGGTAATAGACCATCTACCAGTAGGGACTATTTTTGGTCAAGTGGTAGTTTAGTTCCACCTGATGAAGCTTTCAGAAAGGTAAGAAGTGGCGTAACTGCGTTACAAAAACATACACTACAATTGACGAATCTTTGGCTGCGTGGCAACCGCATGACCATGAGAGAATTGCGCACAATGTGGGAAAATTTACGCCGACGAATATTAACTTTACACAGAGAAACTGGAAGAAATGCTCCAAGTCATTACACTAGACCCCTTTTAGATAGATGTATGATGTTGACTGATTTGGCCGACGGCATTCCTCGTAGTGCCAGAAATCCTAGAACTAATCCAAGAATCGATGATAATATTAGATTTTCAGCTAGAGAACGTACTGCAGGTTCCAATTCAAATAGTGGCAGCACTAATTCTACCAGATTGGGTGAGCTTAATACTCGTAGTTCTACTGAAAACATACTCGAGAACAGACCAACACAGACGGGTAGATCTTCACAAGTAAGATCTTCCCCGATTATCCGATCATCTCCATCCTTTAGAAGAAGACCGCAGTCAAACTACCGTTGGCGTCCAGAGGATGAAGTTAGGAGGCGATCGCGAAATCCAACAGCTAACCGCTTAGCTCCCCGACACGCTAATCGATCTCGAAGGGACTTAGCACGTGCGCTTGAAATTAGTGCCACTAGACACGAAATACGCATGAGAGCTATGCAAGTGCTGTCAGTAATGTTTAATATGATGATGATGTGTCTCGAAGAACAAGGTTTAAGTCAACTAATTATCACTATGTTACGAACTTTAAAAAGAGCCTTGGCATTGACATGCCTTATAGTAATGTCAAATAGAAATAATGGGAGAAACACTAACAATCAAGCGTCCACACCACAAGAAGTAGAATCATTAGACGTTGTTCGTATTCAGAATGTTGATCATAATGTCGAAGTAAATGTCGATGGTCCTGACGACCTTGTTGCTCCTAGTAATGCGTTCCCTGGTAATGCAATACAAACTACTGCACCTCCTGGTAATTCTCAACCTAGTGATGCACTCACTAGTAATGCCGCACCTACTAGTACACCACCTAGCATTTCCCAAGAAAATATTGCACCACCTGATGACACAACACCCAATAATGAATCATCAATAACAGAACCGGATTCAGAATCACCATCAAACAATAATACCGACAATAAATCTCCAAAACCTTCGACTTCTAAATCTGAACCGGTTACAAAGAACGACGATAATAAACAAGAACAAGATAAACCATCCCTCATCCCCTCTACTTCTCGTGACATGGCTTCTGAAAGGTGGAGTAATCGACTAGCAGTACAAATTGCCGCCGCTAATAGGAATAATTCTGCTACAGCGAGGTATAGAAGGGACTTGTACTTGGAAATGAGGCGTCAAAAAGCATTACATAGGACAAATCCTATGGTTAATCCATTCATTAGAAGGAGAATTATGCTTCCAGTGTCTAATAGCAGAATTCCGGCACTCCGATGTTTGCCAGCTAAAAAACCCGTGCCAAGATTCAGGAATCGTAGAGTAGAAATACAAAACAACGAACCGGTTGCCGGTCCATCTAACGCACCATCCAACGATCCTAACCCTGAATCGCCTGGTGAAGTCATGACCGAATTTGAGCATAGAGTCAACTTCATACGAATAGCTCACATGCAAGCTGTTAGATTGCGTAATGCTGCACGAAACAGATTTAGACGCCTGCAGACCATTCGTCTCTACACGCCGTCTTCAGTTCGAGAAATGTTCTCTCTTCAAACTAATAACAGTGACAGTCCTCCGCAAAATCGATCACCGGGGCAGAGCACTCCAGAAAGTAACCGACAACCGCGAGCAATGTTCCGGCCTTACATTTTCACGCCGCGAGGAGAGAGCAATAGTCGAGACGAGTTAGGACAGTTTGATACAGCTCTCAACCATGTGATTATGCCGCTTTTGCCAATGGACCGGCCCTCCAACTCCGACGCCCAAGGCGCGCAGCCACAACGACTTCCTAGAATACATGAATATCTTCAACCTATAATTTTAGCCCAGGTAAATATCAAAATATCCATCCTATGCCTTTTGAGTTCGAAATGGACACATAATTCGTGCTGCATTAAATAGTTTTCGTTATTCTACACTAGCTTCCCGGCCCGGCTTACGGAGTAGATGTTTTTTTAAAGGCCGGCAATGTACTTGTAACGCCTCAGATGTTGCGGGGGTGTCTATGGGTGGCGGTAATCGCTTGCCATCAGGTGATACGCCTGCTCGTTTGCCACCTAATCCATAAAAAAACGATAATACCCATACATTACACATTATAAACCTCCTATTTCAATCACTCTATCATTGCTGGAAACTGCATTAAATTCCGTTGAGTAGTTTAAAAGATCTAAGCGAACAGACAGATGAAGCGTACTTTATTTTGTACTCTGTATAGAAGATTATGATAGTTTTAAATCAAATTTATTTTGAATTTTCTTTTTTTTAATGCCTCTGTGATGCAGCTTTTTATTTCAAAACCTGGTGTTTTCCGTGTGGTCCCATTTTAATTTGGTCAAGTTATTGAAGTCGGTTTTCTTCTTTAAATTGTTTCATGTCTAAAGACAATAATTGGTCGATATAAATAATAAAGTATTTTATTAATCCTAGTACGCTACCCTGCTACTTGTTTACCTAGAACGCTATGGCAATGGACGACGAAGGTGGCAGTAGAGAGGGGTCCGGCGGAGGCGGGAGTGGCGGTGGCGGTGGCGGGGGTGGAGGCGGAGGTGGAATAGCTCCAGGGCCGCGCCGTATGAGCGGCATGGCAGGGCTGCTGGACGCCGGTATCATCCCAGAGGCACTGCCCGCGCCCTCGCACCGTGTGCAGGCCTGGGACTTCACTACGGGCAGAACACCTGAGATCTCTGATAGTGAGTATTGCAACTAATGCTTATGACTCCTGAACTGTAGTTGTTCATGGGTGGCGGCGATCACTTTCTATCAGGCAACTCGTTAGGCAGGCATAAAAAAGTACAAGACTAAAAGTTTTAGTCAGTTATTAGAAACACCTACTATTTTATATTCGTATGTTGCGTGTAAAGGGCATGTTCATCTTTGAACTAGATGACTCTATGATAAAGATGTTTTTTGTTCACGGAAGCTAGAGTCTGCAAATGTCCACCATACTTATCGTTCAATTGAGGGTTGAACTATAAATAATTAAAGTTGGTTAGGAATATTTACTTACCCAAAACAGCACTCAATTTATGAAAGAATTGTTTAAAAGCATATGTCTATCTTTTAATCTATACCCTTTATTAACCCTACGGGCAATAGAATACGCAGATGAGGTTGTGGGGGTAAGCTAGTAATTTAAATGTTAATTATATAAAACAATTATTTTACCAGGTTCAAAAAATGTTGTAGTGCAACGATGCAGGATTCATAATGACGCCAGTATTGATATCTCTAAGGATGGCAGACTCCTGGTGGCTTTACTCCCGGTGCCAAGATTAAGAAACACCAACCATTGGTTAGGTAAGTAAACATTGTAGTGTGAAAGTAGACTTTTTTGTAACACAATCAACAAGTTTGATTCTGCAATAACTCCTACTCATTCTATTCCTACATAAAACATTTCAATTGTTATAATATTACAGGTGTTTATTCACTGGAGTGGGGCCGTTTAGGACAATGTTTGCACACGGCAGTTTTAGAACAAAGTGCTGTGTCAGTGGCATTATCACCCACCGCCCGCCATCTCGCCGTAGGCCTCGGCTCGCGACGCTTTACAACTGCACCACACGGCAGAAACAACGTGTTTGCTCTGTTGTACAGACTTGACCCACTAGGTAAGCATATTTGTGTTTGGGTGTAATTTATCCTAATGTAATTTAACCTTATATTTATAATATAATGTTTGTGAGATGTGTGAACTTAGAGATTAAGACAGAGATTCCGGGTAACAGAACTTTAAAAAAATAAACTTAATCACACTGAAACCTATTCAGACATTACAAATAGTATTGGAACCCTTGGCTGTGTGGCTGATTAAACCGTACAATAAAGATAATTTAACACTAAACATTTACATATCTGAATAACAATTTATATATGTAATTCTTTTATCTCCGCTACTTTATTTAGACCACGTAGTTAGTGTTATTGGACTACAGGCCCGAGTCGAAAATTTATGGGTCATGTGAACCACCAGGAGACCTTTTTAGAAAGATATAGTGGCATAAAACAATCACATTTAGTATTATGCCGTCACTTGTAAGCTGTCCAACTGAGTACAGCTGAAGAGGAGGGAGCAACCCTTGGATTTTTCTCCCTTGTCACGATTTTTGTACGGAGTTGTTTTGTTGAGATGAGAACAATGCTTGAAAACACTACTTGATTTATAAATTTCTTACACACGGCTCATCAATGTCATTACTATCCTCTGCCCTACCAAAACGTACCTAGCAGGAAGGAGAAAATTTTTGCTCTCCTCTGCAAAGCTAGCTATATTTTAAATGATCACAAAATATTCATATACATAATCTTTCGAATACCTTTATAAAAAGACAGGGTGTTTGATAATCTAATACTATATTTTTGACTGCCTCGGACCACCTCAGTGGTAGTAAATGCGACTGCCGTGCTTAAAGTCTCGGGTTCAAATCCTGGTGTCACCTGGTGTCCCTATCAAAAAGTGTTTGTGTAATCTACAAATATTTGTTTCGGAGTTTGGGTGTTTTCTATGTATAATATGTACATATTTACAAAAAAAAAAGTAATATGTATTGATATCAGTTGTCTAGTACCCATAACACAAGCTCTGCTTAGCTTGGGACTAGATGGCGTTGTGTGTTAGATGTCCGAAATATTTATTTATATTTATAAACTCGTGTCTTGATCATAGATATGTTCTATTCCAGAAAGTTCAAGTCGTACAGGACTGTCACCGATAAAGGAATTGGAACAGAATTGGGAACATGGTTTTACCAGCCTAAACTGTTTGCGTTGGGCTCCTCAACCTGGGCAAGGTCTTGTGTATGCCAATAATACTGGACAGCTTATAATAATGACCTAATGATTCTAAAAGCCACAGATGGGTATTTGGCACTGCTGCATTGACTGCTCTTCGCTAATGAAACAAATTGTTTTAAACAACTGTGGCATTTGAGTTAGATTCGTCTTTAGAACTAATATAAACAATCGGTTCACGCCTGTTTGTACTTCATTGTATAATGAATCCAGTTTTACTGTTTAAGTATAGTGATATAAGAAGGATAACCATTGTCTACTTGAAGTCAATCTGAAAGAAATGTATACATAGATATTTGTAATATCAATACCAATGTTCACGTAATTGATCTCTTGAATTAATTGGTTGCGACTGATTTAATTTTTCACGTTATTGTCGACAATGTATTTTAGTAATTCATTCAAACCGAGTTAAACTTTCGTTCATGTATAACCGCGTTTTGGAATCTTAAAGAATGCACCTATATCAATGATTAAAATACATGAATGACAAAATTAGTTATTACGCCAGTCGTTAGATATTTATTCTTAGTCATAATCGGAATTATTAAAAATTCTTAGAATGTAATGTACATGTTTTTTAAGGTTTATATATATTTTCTGTGTTTGAATGTGATACAAATTATCTCTCAATGTAGGTAGTTTTTAAAATTCGTTTGATTTATTTACGACGTTGACGTATTCCTATTTTTTTTTAAATTATTTATACAACATCTCATTGGCAATTCAATCTTATGTACAGGCAACAAAGAATAATACTTTTGTGTAAAGGTAATAATATGTAAATGGCCATTCATTTTGGTTTCTCTGTACTAAATTTATACGTGCGTATATAATTAAAACAATATTTTATTTGTTAAATTACGCTTGGGTGATAGCTGCCTATTGTTCGTTGCTCTTGTGTGACACAATTTTATTATTTGAATTAAATTGTGTTGAAACATAAAACAAAGCATTTTCTTTGTTTATCTTGCACCTACTAGATTTGTGTCGCCCAAGCTTAAGACTGATTTTTCTTCCGTGTTAATAGACTGATGATTGATTCAACCAGGGTATGATGGATAGTCGAACAAGTAATCAACACTTGAACGGGAGATTCTTAATAACATTATTCATGATCAAATCTTTTATGTGCATTATATGTAGTACATTATTATTAAATATATTATTATTATTAAATAGATTAGAGACAGAAACTATCAAAGAAACCATAGAAGCGTGTCTGTTATTTACGCGTTTTGTAGCAAGGAAAAGTAAGCTACATTTTAAACATCATATCAATGTTATGAATGGAAAGATTTAGTATATTTTATAAAACATTTTTTATTGCAAATTTGCTGAGTGCAATAGTTATATCTCAAATGACTTTTTCTATAAATAACGCCTTGCTTACCATTTTCAGGGAACACAGCATGATACATATTCTAGACCCAAAAGCTTCCAAATGATTGAGTTATACATTTTATCAGTTATTTAAATAAAGTTGAATTATCTGAACATGTTTTAGAATCATTGACCATGCATTGTTTGTTCAATTCATTAGGCTATTAGGTCTACAAGTAAATAAATAATTTTCTTTATTAATTCAATCCGAAAAGCAATTTCTCCAAACAAATATGATAATAATTGACGTGAGGGATACCTTAACTGTTCCAGTAATTGATTTTAAACATAACGATAGTCATTTGGACACTTCCTTGTGTATCATATTTCTATAAAAATAGATTTTGTCATTTGTTTAATTGTTTTCAAAGTAGGATATTTTTATCCGCAATAGAGCACTAATACTGTTGACTTACACCAAACTTATTAGATACTGCATGTATAACACATTTATTAAGTATATTATCTGTTATTAGTACATACTTTTTGGCCTATGTTACTTGTTCTAAGTAGTACTTTCTACATGGTATCTAAAAACATATTTTAACATACTGCAGATAAAATATCTTACTTTTATGTAAATACTTTTATTTCAAATTATGTTAAGAAAAGTTTTAAATGACTGTACAGTTTTAAAAATAAGATTCTGTGTACAGATCCTTTCTTGTGTCTAATAAAATCCTAATAGATGGGATAAGTGTTTCATTAGTACATCTTTCCTATTAACTTGTTTCTACCTATAGTGGGGTCTCTATAAAAATAAATGTAAATGATATAAATATTGTATTTATTCTGTTTCTATAGAATGTAATTGCAATAATGATGCTGACAAAATAATAATTATACATTAAATTATGATACAACAATTTGGAAAAACTTAAGGTACCTATTTAAATATTAAATTAGTAATAAAAAAAATACCTGTAGAGATTTTTATGGTTGTGAATGTATTATAAAAATGTCAGAAACACTAAGCCAGGCACAAAATGGACTACATGAAAATAATGTTTCAGTTAAAATTATATAAAGATAGTATTACTCTCCTGTTGTAATAAAACCAATACTGATAAGAGTGATATAAAATATACTTGCCTTCATGTTCAACAATCTATAATTCTGATACTGATTTAGAATACAAAAATAAAATATTACAAAAGGCTCCAATTAAAAATGTCATATATATACAAAGTTCCTGCAAATATCGCGGTTACCAGTTCTATTTAGTCATATGAAAAGTAATAATAGCCTACAGAACTTGTGGACTAATGTGACGAAGTATGTTCATAAATATTTCGATTGTGACTCCGAGAGGCTGTCACTAAACACGTCATATAAACTAAAAATGGTTTCAACAACTTACAAAACATATAAGTCAAACCATAAGTAACACTAATTCCTACAATTCTTTATTTAAAAATGTTAATTTGCTCGTAGCACAAATATACTTTCCCTGACTCATCACAGACCAAATATAAAATCTATTTAGATTTCCAAGATTTATTACCGAACCTTGTGTCTTTGCGGCGCCGCACAACACCCTCTGGTGACTTAGAAGCATTTAAATATAATAGCATCTATAACTAACTTCTTTTTGAGGAGGAAGTGGCAATTTAATGAAATGCAATAAGTGTTAGTGTTCCGAGGGCTTCAGTTCTTTAATTTGCTTTATAAGATAAGCCTTCTCATCGTTGAACTGCTCATCCTCAGAGCGGTCTGTGTGAAACTTAGTTAAGAAGTCTACCAGTTTGTCTTGATTTCTTAGCAAAATATCCAATATTGGTTTTGGTTTATTTGGATTAGCTACAAATACCTGAAACAACACAACACTGGAATTAGTATCGAAAAAACATAACAGATAGCTAGAAGTAATCCTAATCAATATTTTGTGGGTAAAGAATTTATTTTTTTCAAAAAGAAGTTTACATTTCACTTACATGAGAATATGTTTTGTTTCTTGATACATTACACATACTATACACTACAGCACTCAATAACAAACAATTCAACAAGCTAAAAACTCGTATTTTTAACGGATTAACATTTTAATACTAATATAATAAAATAAATTTATGTGGGTACTCAACTTATCTACAAGTGAAGACGACAATACGAATATACCCTCGCATATTTACTAAAATACTTTCTACTTCATGGACTCATCTTTAAGCTGTACGTTCTATTCTGAGTTAACAAAGAAGGTCATATGGCACAAACATCTAAAATCTAGAAGTTTGTACCATGTATTTAGACAATAGTATAAGAGCCAATTTTCTTATATTTATATTGTAGGATTATTATGCATATATCTTAATATTTATGAGTACAGAGCATATATGTATCATTGAGTCTATTTTAAGTGCAGAGATTTCCTACCTCACTAAATTATTTGAAAACCCAAAGTTTCACTGGTAAAGAATGCCCTGAGCATTAAGTTTGCTGACGTACATAACTGCATAGTAATATATTACATGAATAAATCAAAAAAATATATCTACAAATGACCAAGATAGAAGTGGCTTTTGTTAAGTTACCCTTATCTCTGCTTCTTACAATATGCTCAAGTTTGTGGGGTATAATATTGAAAAATTATTATAATGCCATTTTGATTGGAATAACATGCATTTTTTTTTATTTTAGTAGTATGCTTTGTTCTATCCATGAAGTAATACAGTATTGATTAAAGCAAAGACTATTGATATAAAAGACTGCAACTAACCAAGTAACTTCTAGCTAGCACATAATAATTAACTGGTTAGGATAGTTGTGACTGTAGCAGTAAATCACTGCTAGTAAATATAAATGGGAAAATTATAAAAAGGTTTATTATACTTAGTCCAGTAGTGAGCGTGTTTTAGCTGAGATGAGTCCAAAATTTTGAAAGAGAAATTAGATTTTTGACTAACTTTTAAAAGTCATATTGTTTCTTAATTCTAAGCAATTAGCAAATGATGATGGTAACTAAATTATGTTTTGTTAGAATACTTAGTAATTCTTTAAATAAAGGGAAAAGTAAGTTTGTGTTGTGAATACAAATATATGCAGAAGGTAAATGAATATAAAGTACCTTAAAAACGTGAAAAGCTTCAAACTGTATATTACGTGACTTCTCTTTAAGCATATTCATCATAAGCTTGAGGTTATCAGGGTTTGTGATGTAACGTGTCATGATGGAGAAGTTGTGACGGTCCAGTAACAACTCTCCGAGCAGTTTCAAGCTCTGCCGTCGAGTCACATAGTTCTCAGAGTTGAGTAGCCGCTGATAGTGACTAAACACCTTATCATAGTTTGTTTCTAAAAACTCAGCACACAACATTTTATGTCGCGTTAGCAATTCCTGAAAATAAATAAACATATTTATATAAAATATCTGTGTTTTAGCTTATACCCTCCACAGTAAATAAGTATTCTATTATACAGGTAAATAATGATAAGAGCATATGCATACAAAGTTATTGGTATAACACACCTAATTATTAATATACAACAAATTATAAAAAGTAACAATTGAAGTATTAAGTAATGTTTAAAGCTATGCTTAGTTCATAAATCTAATAGAATTAATAGGTCTCTGAAGTAAACATTTCTATTATATTATCTTAGTGCAGGACAAACATTAATGATCCTAAAATGTATTTTCTTTGTTGGGCCTTTATCAATCTTTATTAGTATTGAAATTAATGTATTTCTTATTAGGCTTAATCAGTAATTGAACTTTAATGTATTTAAATAAACATTTACTGATTTAAAAAGATAAACAAGAATCATCAATAGCTTTTATTGTTAATTATAGGGGATAATACAAACCTTAAAAGTAGAAAAGGCATCTGAGGCAATATCAAAAGTGGAAACTTCTACATAACGGAAGAAATTGTAAAAATCATCTGAATACAACATTATCTTAGCCAATGCTTCATATCTTGCACATTCCCGAAGCATTGTACCACAGTTTGATGCAATTTCCTGGTGTTCATACCTAATAAAAAGTAAACATAATTTATTTTGTAAAACTGAAGTAAATAAAAAAAAACTTGAAAATATAGTATGTGAAATTTATCAAATATACATTACCCAGACATCAAGGTAAACAGTATCTCTGGTTTGGTGCATATGTACTCAACTGTGGGTGACCTGGTGCCAATCTGACGTCTAAGAACATTGTTAAACACTTGTGCAACATCCTTCTTGCCTTCAAAGTCAATTCGATTTAAATTCTGTAACACAATCACTTTAAGTTAACAAACTTAACAATGGTATTTAATCACAAATCTATTAATCATTTACATACCTGAATAAGAAGCAACAGTAAGTTGGTGTTATAAAGTTCTTGAGCTAACTGTGCTACAATAATATCCGTTTGTGGTTCAGCGTCGGATGTACCATACAGCATGTTCTTTATCAAAACCTATTGACACAAAACCAACACTTTAATTTGTCCACTTTATCAATAGAAGTATTGACCTCTATTTATTAGTACATAACAAAATACGCACCAAATTCTTGCTTACATCTTCTTGCGCTTTTTCAGCTTTCTTATCACCTCTTTCTAAAGCAGTGACTGCATCTTTTAATGATCTCACAAGCTCCGCTGGGCTTTTTTGAGATTTACCAAAAAGAGGCATAGTATTTTGATAAATTAGACAGATGATCTAAGCAATACTGTCTACATAAGATTGTACCTGCAATTAACAAACCAATGTGCATAACTATGAAACAAAATCAGAAGTTAAATGCGCTTGCTCTTGATATTTGACGAAAATGCTGGAGAAACCAAATTTGTCAAATTTATAAAATCGTTGCCGACCCGGTTTGCCGTCACTTAACGAAACAAATGCCAAATTCTATTCAAAATACATTATAGGAACACAATGCTACAAATATTAGCAAACATAACTCACTTTTAGATTAGATATTACAATTTTCCTAGTAAGACAAACCACACGAAACGAACAGCTGTGATGTCAATAGAAACAAGTATTACCATATTAAATATTTTTTTCAATCAACTATAAATTTATATACTCTGTGCACCGACAAGATGCGTTCCAAATAAATTACACTAAATTAAAAAGCAAAAGGCCAATTACAATATATTATTATATTATAATGTAATGTTTATTTATTATATAACTGAAATATAAAAATATTGAGAAAAAATCTTCTTTCATGTAAATACATATATGGACTATACATGTATTTACATGAAAGAAGATTTTTTCAAATTGAGAAATAAACTATCATATCTCTTATATTAAATTGGAACAAAGCACACATTTGAAAAAAAAACATTAAAATCGGTTCAGTAGTTTCAGAGTTCATCCCGGACAAACATCGTGACACTGGAATTATACATTATAGATAAATCAGACTTATGTGGTTACCTGTTGTACTAAACAATAAATTTGTTATCAATAGTCGATGCGTCAATCAAAATCATAGTCAAAGCATCCTATTTTCTCAAACAATTGATTGATGGTGTTTTTTGGCTAATGGACCATTACTATCATACCATATCATATGGATCCATATTAGAGCTGATTTTATACATATTTGAGATGCTACGACATTCGAAAATAATTTCTGTTTTTTAGAATCTGGAACAATAAACTTTTATATCTCGTTGTCTGACAAGAAACTCAAACTAATTAAATAATTATAAAATACATGTGAATATAATATATGTAGGTACAATAAAATAATTAAAAACTTAAATAATTTTCATGGTTGGCCTAGCGGTTTAAGCGGTCGTTCCTTTCAAAATAGTGAGAATCAACTCTCATTGCTCGTGAAATTGGCTTGCCCATTCTTAAATCCTGTCTCTCATTATTTCTTAATAACTTTCTTTTGGAAACACATAAAAACATACCTGAATCTCTGTAAGTTTAATATTATGGAACGCAACAGTATTTCGTATTTCTGTTTTTATTAGCTACAGGTTTCTGTATGTAATCATGAGCCATATGATTAGGTCTTATCTTATCCTCAACTTTTAATAGCAAAGTGTTGTTCTTAGACAACTTATAAATTTCGGTGCAAGAGGTGCGCGGATAATCTTTACATCGCTAATTGTAACTGATTGATCTATTTGACTGGAATATCTTTCAACCAGGTCACTTGCAAGGAAGTTGGCACATGGTTCGTGGTGAAGTTGTATTTGATTAATAATTACGACGAGTATTTTGCTTACAAAAAAGAAATAAGCAGTTTATGCATGTGCGCTAGATGTATGTTTTTAACTTTTTCCTCATAGATCATTTTTGTTTCCAAGGTCCAGTATGTCAGGAGCTTGACAAAACGGAAAACAGTAGGAAAATATAAAACAATATACCCAACTACTTGACTTGAGATTCACTTCATTTTTTAAATCATGTGAACAGTTACTAATTTTGAAACGGTAACACTCTTGTAACGTGTCATGTCAAATATAGATTTACCGTCAGTCAGAAAAGTGTGGTTATTCTAATTCTGCCATATTTTTGGCTAATAAGATATTTGTCTATTCTTACTAATAAGATTTATAAACATAGTTATGGCTGAAACATCCAGTGAAAAGTTATCAAAGAAGTGAGTATCGTGTGAGCCATGTTTACCTTGAAGAACCTGAGTACTCTATCATTCAGGACTAATGCTTTCATCAACCGATGTCCTAATATTTCGTCTGCAGTTAGCAAACGGTTGGTTGGAACTTGAATACAATTGTTTATTTTATGCCTACTGATGTGTTATTATTCATTCTTATTGTAGCGAATTGAAACGGCGGCTCAAAGCCGAACAAAAATTAAAGGAGAAAGCTGAAAAAGCCGCACAAACACCTGCCCCTGCAGTTGCAGACAATAAGGTATCTAAAGCTGCTGAAGAGGAAATAAGTCCAAATGAGTATTATAAACTACGAAGTGCTGCTGTGGCGGCTCTTAAACAGGGCCCCAAGGAAGACCACCCATATCCTCATAAATTCAATGTTACGATTTCGCTGGAAAACTTTATAGAACAGTACAATAATTTAGATAGTGGTGAAGTTCTAGACAGTGTTACACTATCTGTAGCTGGCAGGGTTCATTCAATTAGAGAGGCAGGAGCCAAACTAATATTTTATGACCTAAGAGGTGAAGGTGTCAAGATTCAGGTAACTTTATTTTTTTTTAGAAATATTTAACATTTACATCCTGTAAACACCTCTAAACCTTATGGTTTGTTGAGGTTGAGTAAACTTATTATTGGTATTATTTTCTTATTCCCTTTCCATTTAATATACCTCAACTGACTATAGTCTGGCCGCTGAGAGAATGCGTTTCTGACAGGTCGTGATCGAATGGGCGATGTAACTTTGAACTGGCGTACAATTTATGGCAAAATTTTAAATATCTTTTATTAACCTTACAATATAGGCACAAGCCTCTAAGCATTTATTTGACTTGCAAGATGTTGATGGTCTAACCTTTATTGAATTTCTGATCATTTGCATTATTGAACTGTCGAGTCAGTTTCCAAAATTTTATTATGATTTTATTAATAAAATAAACCAAATAGTTTTTATCTTTAAGTTGTCAAGTTTGTTATTGAATTGTAACAGTGTAAATGGGACTGGTAACAATAACTCATTAATGTTACAGGTTATGGCTAATGCTAAATTGTATGAATCTGAAGAGAAATTTGTTGCTGACACTGAAAAGCTACGAAGGGGTGACATTATAGGCTGTGTTGGACACCCAGGCAAGACAAAGAAGGGTGAATTGTCTATAGTGCCTAAAACCATCAAGTTATTATCTCCGTGTTTGCATATGTTGCCACATCTCCACTTTGGCCTTAAAGACAAAGAGACCAGATTCAGGAAGAGATATTTAGATTTAATTTTGAATGACAGAGTAAGTTATTATTTACTATCTTTTGAATGCGGCTCTGCTTGTGGATGTGTCGGCTATCACTATGATTATTTAAACTGGTGTATCTTCTTTACTTGTCATACCGAAACAAACACTAAATGTTAAGTTGACCACCATCCATTAGTAAAAACAACATCCAATTCATTGAGACCATTTCTGAAATTATCATGCACAAACACATAGAAAAAAATTCTTAAATCTGTTGTTTTGAGTTCAGTTACTTTAACAAAGATCCTCTGCTTATTTTTTCTTCAATTTTCTATATACAATGTATTAAATATATAGATTAGATGTCTACTTTTACTTGTCTAAATATAAGTAGTAAAATATATAAAGATAGTTAACATAAGATGTAAATATGTAACAGAATTGATTATATCTTTAGTATGGTGGTTATTTTTAATAATAATATTCCTTTTTTTTCCAATCTACATCTGTTACTGAGTATTATTAAATATACATATGTTACTAATGTACTCAAAACATATGCCTTTCTCTTCTTTAGGCTGTAGATAATTTGTTTGGAGTACTTATTAATCACTAAACTTTGAAATAACACTCAAAATTTAAATGAACAATATTTTTAGTCACATACACTGTTTTGCATTTCAGGTAAGACAAATTTTCTACACTAGAGCTAAAATAATTTCTTATGTCAGACGGTTTTTGGACAACTTGGGTTTCCTGGAGATTGAGACACCCATGATGAACATGATTCCTGGGGGAGCTACTGCCAAACCATTCATCACCCACCATAATGATCTGAACATGGATTTATACATGAGAATAGCACCAGAATTGTACCACAAGATGTTAGTAGTGGGGGGACTGGATCGTGTCTATGAAATCGGAAGACAGTTTCGGAATGAGGGTATTGATTTGACTCATAACCCTGAATTTACTACTTGTGAGTTTTATATGGCATATGCAGATTACAATGATGTCATTAATATTACTGAGACTATGTTGGCTGGTATGGTGAAGAGTATTCATGGAACTTATAAGGTAAATCTACACATTTACTTAGCCCGACTAATTCATACATGCTAAACTTATGTTTTATTATATACATAAATTGATTTTTATCAATTTTGGAATTCCAACAAGAAAATATTTTTCAAGATCTCAACCCAGTAATTTTCAAAGTTAGAAATATGAAATATCACTTGAGCAAAGCCGCAAGCAATAGCTAATAAATTATGTATCAATGCATACTGCACTTTACCTAATCTTTGACCTTTCTGCAGAAATTAAACAAAAGGTTATCCAACTTGGTAACCCTGATAAAAATAGCTGGAAAGCTATTATAAGCATAAATAAACAACTAATTATTATAAATTAATTTAATAGTAAAACTTTTACCATAATATCATAAACACTTAATTCTTACAGGTGAAATACCAACCGGATGGGCCGAATAGTGAAGAAGTAGAAATTGATTTCACTCCTCCATTTGCAAGGTTGCCTATGATTCCAAGCTTGGAAAAGGCATTAAATGTGACACTACCTCCAGCTGACAAGCTAGATACTGCTGAATCCAATCAACTGTTGATTCAGTTGTGTGAGAAACATCAGGTAAAGCTATTATCCCAGGCCTAACTTTGCATTTGTGATAGAATGATCGGCATTTAAAAATATATTGTTATGTTATAGAGAAATTGGTAATTGGAATTGCGATTGAGAAACATTATCTAAGTTTTCTTGGCAAATCCAACATCGTAATCCATCTTAAGATAGATTTCTATCTTATACAAGACTATGATTGTGATACGAAAACCACAGTATAAACACTAAGTTTCCCATTACACAGTGATACACTAGTGACATTAAATATTAGTACACTAAGAAATTTCGTTTTAGTTAAAATAGTTAATATTTCGGACATCTAACACACAAGACCATCTAGTCCCAAGCTAAGCAGAGCTTGTGTTATGGGTACTAGACAACTACGCTGGCGATCTGCCCCGCTTGGGCGTCGCAGCGTCAAAATTGATAGTTCTTACCAGCAGGAGGTGCCCGCTTCAGTGCGCGGGCAGGCGCTGGGAGGGGTCCGGTCGTGTTAATAACAGCAGTTCCCGGACCCCTCCCTTCTCAGGCGCAGAGTGGCACACCGTGTGGTTTTAGTCGGTTCGATTCCGACACACCGTCCCGCCGCAAGCCCCGGCGGGGTGACGGCCCGAGGGGATTTCCACAGGTAAAAAAAAAAATGGTAGACAGACAACTGATAAAAATACATATATACTTTTTTGGTAAATACATACATATTATACATAGACAACACCCAAACTTCGAAACATATATTTGCAGATCATACGAACATTTGATCCGACCTGGGAATCGAACCCGAGACATACGCAGTCAGTCAGTTTGGCTACAGGCTATGGTTGATAAAGAAATTTTTGTAAACCTTTAATATTGTAGGTTTATATTTATTCTGTATAACATAGAAATGTACTTTAAATAATGTCTAGAAGTTGACTTGGTTGAGTGATGACAGAAAAATAAGCAATTTCATAATTTGCCTAGCGTTTATAATTCCCAAGTTTATTTAGGGTCGGCTACTAGTCCGTCCGTTCGTCGATCATTTTATTTCGACTTTAGATAGTAAGAAACCTACGACGAAACCAGAGTTTGCCAGAGTTTCGCGGCCGAAGTCTTCGTCACTACTATATAAACAAAAATAAACTTATATTTCTCCAAGATTTTTTTATAATTTAACAATTAAAGAACAATATAAGTCTGGCATATGAAGGTCAAAATTTTATTATTTTCTAGATTGAGTGTCCATCACCAAAAACTACAGCAAGGCTTCTAGATAAGTTGGTTGGAGAATTTCTTGAGGAAAAATGTATAAATCCCACGTTCATATTGGATCACCCTCAGATAATGAGTCCATTGTCTAAATATCATAGAGATGTTCCTGGATTGACCGAGAGGTAAACATAATACACAAACATTTACTTTTAATTTGTTAGATAGTTGCATGTATTTATTATAGTTTTTTACATTTTTATTGGTACTTGTCTCCTTTTGCTCGTATAGCATTACATTATTCAGACCTGCTTGAATAAATAGACTATCCAACACAAAAATATATTTTCTATTCAAAACTGTTCTTCCTGACATGAATCTATTTAACCAAACTACTTACTTACTACTTTTAAGCTTTATAGTTACAATATACATAATTTTTGTCCAGGTTTGAACTATTTGTTATGAAGAAAGAAGTTGTCAATGCTTATACAGAGTTGAATGATCCAGCTACTCAAAGGGAAAGGTTTGAGCAACAGGCTAAAGATCGTGCTGCAGGTGATGATGAAGCTCCACCATCTGATGAAGATTTCTGTACAGCCCTTGAGTATGGTTTGCCACCCACTGGTGGATGGGGAATGGGTATTGATAGGCTTACTATGTTCCTCACTAATAACAATAACATAAAGGTAATTAATGTTAATTTGAATGATATTTTTTTATTCAACGCAATTTATGGACACAGTGTTTTTCCATATGGAGATTGAACCCAAAACACTTAGCATTAGTGTATGTCACAGAGAAAACTACTCTAAATGTCATTGATAATATTAAAAAAAAAGCAATTTGTCACACTTATTCTTATCTGCATACATAAAAAACAGGAGTCAGAGAAGTTTTTGTTTTTGAACACTACAAAAAAAGTTACCCTTTAGTGAGTAAAAGTGTTTGATAAAATTTATACACATACTTAGCCTTCATGTAGTATAATAACATTAGGATTGTAATTACATGAAATATATGTTGTAATTTACTACTATCACATAGAAACATTGCTTGTTTCTCAGGAGGTGCTGTTATTCCCTGCTATGAAACCAGATGACCCCAACAAGCCCAATGTTGATTCTGAGAATGCAGCAGATGAACCAGTGCAAAATGGAGCATAATTTTAAGGATGTTTTGCTTTTTATTATATAAAATAATTCATACTAACATTTATTTTCACAACTAAGGTATTGCTTCATTTTATAGTTCAATAAAAACATGTTTTACAGTGGAAAAAGTATTTACATACAATTATATTAATTCTTTGACCCTGTTTATTTACAGAATTCGAAAATAAGCTAATAACACATAAAAAGCTTTGCAAGCACACACAATTGTGGTGAATTTAAAATATAAATGGCAACATGCTGTTTTAATAAAAACTATTGAGAATCTGCTCAATGGCTTCAATTTTTGTTAGAAATACTACTTTCAATGTTTATATTTTGTCAAATTAAAATCAACAGAATTTTGCCACCAGTTTATAATATAGGACTCCCAGGTTTAGATAGTAATGGTGTAATATTGACAGCCTTTTGTCCGGAAATTCTCTCAGATACCTCCTCTTGGCATGTCGGACTCGAACTGATTAAAATGTTCCAGTGCCTAGCGAACCGGTAGAGCTCTAAGCCGGTCTGGCTCCGCCATCTCCTTGGTAAGCATTACTTGCTTGAAGAAACAAACGGAGATGGTCCACTCGCTCTCGCCCCGCAACATGGCCGCAATCATGTTACGTTCAATCAATATTTTTAAATGATATATCATTAGAACGTCAAATTTGTTGTTCATCAACAGCTATTAGTTCATTAAAAAATATCAACTGTACAGGATATTTTAATTTGTAATTTATATTTAATTATAACTCGTAAATCGTCATACAAGTAGTTTTACAGAGCCAGGTAAGTACTAACTGATGTATTTCTTCGGTGTAAATGTGGCTAATGTTCTATAAAATTAAGTCCAAGTGGTTTTTACCAAAATTACTTATTAAATACATCATAATTATTTTATTAAAATCTAATTCATTTTTTTGATGAGGTTATAATTGAGAATCTGACAGTTTTCATTAAATGACATGAGGTCTAATGCTTATGGCTGATTTAAAAAAAATATAAATTTTATATAACCAGCTATTAATCTTGCTGTACACTACTCATCTTCTTCAGAATTATATGGCACTGTTGAATTATAATGTTCTCCTAATCTATACATGTGTCGGTGATATGATATAATGAGAGGAGGACCATCATACTCGGTTCCTTGTTCAATAGAATCAGGACCAGTTGCTTGTATAACACTAATTGGGAACTTCAAACAGCTGGATAATGCTCTAATTTCTAACTGACCGCCCCACACCTTAGTATTCTCTATTTTATTACAATACTCTTCAAATTCATCATCAGTCAACATATCAAAAGTGTCTGGATTACTCATAAATGGTATAAAATCATCTCTATTTTTTCTGATGTAATCAGCAACACTGTGTCGCAATTCATTTACTGATATTTGTTTATTTTTTACAAGTGCCAATTGATGAGCTACAGCTTTGTATAAGCAGTCTCCATCTGAAGGTATAGAGAAACCTTTAAGGCCTTTTTCTTTTAACCTAACATTAATAGCTTGTTGTTCAGTATTTCTAGGGCCATGAAGATTTTCTTGCTCTTGTAGTTTGATTTGTACTTCTCTTTCTTTCTCTTGCTGTGACTTTTTATCCCTCCGTTTTTGAGCTTTGGAAACTTTTTGTTTAGACGTCTCATTTTCTACTAGCAGTGATTCTGTAGGTGTCGTTCCATTTTGTATGTTTTCAGTTTCATACTTATGCCGTGCATCCAATTCGAATTCCAACCTAGTAATTTCAGTCGCTAATTCTTTCTTCTTTGTCTTATCGTTTTTAGCGGTTTTCTTCATTGCTTGTATTTGGGCTTGGAGCTCCTTCTTCTCTCTTCGATGCTGTGCTTCTAAAGTATTTATAGTGTCTGTTTCACATTCCATGATGGTAAATAAGTTAAAGATAAAAAAAACTCACAGTAATAAAATAACTTAAGCGTAAAAAGCAATTTGCTGTCTTCTTTTTTTTGCTAAGATGGTAACTAATTTGATATCAAACCGAAGTGGAAGTTTTTGAGAGTGATGTGATGTGATGTGTTGACAAGTGATAAACTGACAACCTGACAAGACAATCCTCATGTCAATCTGACACTAAGTAAAGTGTCTTAGTGTCCCTCATGAAATATGGAGGGTAGAGGTAAGAAGTATCATATCATATCATATCAGAGTAAACTTCTTAAAATCAATACACACACTTTTTCATAAAATTGAATGATAAAAAATCAATAAACGTACTATTCACAGTTCAGAAAATAAAATATATTTACTACATTATTTTGTAATACGCATTCGTTCACAATTGCTACATTCATACCATACCCTTTGTCTACACCAGCGCCATTCTGGATGGTTTTCGAACTGTTATTTACAGCTTATGCTGGACACTTTTTTCAATTTTCTACCATATGAGATAACACTCCTTATCTCTACCCTCCATATCATGAAAGACGTCAGTTAGTCCACAGAAAACTTTTCATACAACGGAGTGCTGCCAGACTTTACTATTGGATTCCGCAATAATGATTGAATTAATTCTAAGGAGAAAGAGATCCAATAAATGAATTTCAACATTTTTGGTTCTTATATTGTATTCACATAAATGAGGTCTCCGAATGGATTTATACCAGATTGTCCAAATGTTTTACATGTTTCCACTAAAAAACAATCTTCCTGAATCACGCTTGAAAACGATTATTCCGTAAGCTTAAAATTATTTTTGGATTTAATTTTTCTTTAATTAGATCAAACAATATGGTCTTTGTTCAGGTTAGTTCAAAATAAATACCATAAACTAAAATTTTTAGTTTTCAGAAATTCAAACAGAGAAAGGACTTTAGAATTTTTGATAAATAATCTATAGATAAATCTCTTTATTCATAAACATTCCAATACTTGTATCTGTGTGTATATTACTCTCGTAAATTTGTTACAACCGCATTAACAAAACAGTCTACTTAGTATGAAAACTAGATGGCGTTGTGTGTTAGATGTCAAAAATAGCGATAAAATATTGGAATCGATATTAATGAATGAGGTTACTAATGTACTTAGTAAAAAGAGCAACATTTTATTGACGGATCAAGAATATTGTTGACGAATGATCTTGATTTCAAAAATATTAAATTATGCAAATCCCATACAAACTTGCCATTGTTCTTTTAGGCATAGTAATACAACTAATGACTAAAAAACGCAATGGCAATTATAACTAAACATTACATACAAGAATATCAAGAAAAGTTGTGTCTGTATTAAAAAATGTTTGGAATTACACTTTCTTTGCCTTGGACCACGAACACTATAAAAAAATGACAAATCTGACACTAAATTTGACAGTGACGGCAAATAGCAACATATCAGAAACCGCAGTTATTTTCATCTTTGTGATTTTTGGTTGATGTGGTAGTTAAAATACTCATATTTTCAATTAATTAATTAATGTGAAAGTTCTTTTTCAACATTGTTTCGTGAGAATGAATCCTTGCTCAATTGCTACACCTCAACAAGACACCGAAGGAGATGGAAGATGGAATAGTATTGTAAATTTTCATTGAATTACTTAATGAATTCCTGGGATGCAAGCATAGGGGTCTAGATGAATTAAATTATTTAGATTAGCTATGTACTGCTATAGATAATAATGAAATATTACCTATATGGTTGTCTTAAATTAGTATTTATTACATTATCATAAATAACAGTAATAGTTTTTGATTGCAGCATAACAGATTTTTGTCAGATGCAAAAGGGAAGGATGGTGAAGTGATTTTCATTGGTGACTCCATCCTTCAGGCTCTGGAACACACAGAAGTGTGGAACCAATGGTTTGCCCCGCTCCACTGTCTTAATTTCAGTATTCACAGAGATCAAACTCAAAATGTTTTATGGCGTATCAAAAATGGAGAGCTTGACCATGTTGACCCTAAAGTAAGTTTGTTTTTAGAAGTGTAATTATTACTTTGTAATTTTTTATATGTTTAAGCGATTTAGTAGTGATGCCTGCTTTGTTTATTAGATGTTAAAATATAGCCATTACCTATTTACAAATTGATGTTGGTCAATCCATAAATATTCAACTTTCCTAGGTACTTAGCTTCACTCTTCTATGTTTTTTTCTATCATTCAGAATTTTGTTTTTTCTGTTTGACTGATTCTAAGCTTAATTTTGTACTCGCTCAATGTCTATTTATTTTTTTTTGAGAATAATCTGTTAAGTAATTAATTTAGATGTGTTTGTAACAAATAAGCTTTCACATTTAATACTTTAAAGATGTATTTCTGTTTATGAGTCTTGTTTGATGATTCTAGAAGACTGATTTGAAGTACTTTTCTCATATTGTTACTTAGTAAATAACAGTTTGTATTTGGCAAGATCTCTATAACAATATAAATTAGACTTTATAAGCCAAACAAAAAATTATATTGAGATTACATTTTATATAAAATCTAATATAAGTAAAAATGTCTTAACGAATAAGAATTTTACTCTTTAAAAGGCACCTTGATAGGTTCATCTTAAGTAATTTATCAATTCCAAAGCAACAGATTTTTTTTATATAAAATTTTTCCTATACCATTTTGATGTCTCATCTCATACAATGTGTAAATTTCACAACAGTCTGTTGAGTGGTGTGAAAGCATAACAAACAAAACTTACATTCTCATTTAAAACAGTAATTAGTATTAATTACTAAATGTTGAAATTCTGCAAAAAAATATGGTGTACATATTGTATCCAGGTTAATACTTAGAAACAATTCAAATACTACAAACTTTATGGAACAGTAATTGCATCAGTCAGATTTACATAAATTACATCTTTATCAAATTCTCAAAAAGTACAACAGATTTGAAATGTCGTTAATTCTTTGACTGTGCCGTGGTATGAGACCGCTGTGCTTGAGGTCTTGGGTTTGATTCCCAGGTCAGACCAAATGTTTCTATGATCTGCAAATATTTGTTTCAGAGTTTGAAAGTTTTCTATGTACAATATATATAAATTTAAACAAAAAAGTTTATATGAATTTACATACATCATCATATTTTAGTACCCAGTGTGTGTGGTGTTTAGTACCCAGTACCTCCCTAGCTTAGTCCCAAACTCTGCTTAATTTGGGACTAAGCGGAGTTGTATGTCAGATGTCTAAAATATTATTATTTTAATAGCAATAGAGCCCTTTGAATATCATTTGATGTTGTCGAAAACTGCAGGATGATAAACCTGCAACGAGAAGGGAAACCTGAATCAAATTCTATAGATAGTATGTCAGGCTGGTGCAGTATTGTAGGCCAAAACCTCCTGTCTAAGGAGATACCAATGTCCATCAGTTCTGGTCTGTTAAAAGTGTAAGGCATCACAATAACACTGCCCGGTTGGCCGAGTGGTGTCAGCGGTCGCCTTGCCGCTTGCTACTGCGCCAAGTGTCGTGGGTTCAAATCCCACGCGGTACTTACAACACTTTGTGTGATCCACGAATTGTTGTACAGTCTGGATGTTCTTTGTGTCCGTTTCATGTATGTTTGTAAAGTCCCCCACGACACAGGATGTTTATTCCTAATGTGGGAGTTGTCTTTTTCTAACATTAATATTATGTTGTAGGTGATAGTTGTGCATGTTGGGACAAATAATGTTGAATATACTCCCGAGCAAGTTTGTGAAGGTATTCTAGAAATAATTAGAACAATCAGGGAGACACACCCAAGTGCTTATATAGTTTTGCCTGTAAGTATTACATTTTTACTAAAATTTTATATAAGTTATTGCAGATGGATGATAGAATGTTTCTGAAGTCAGATTAGCATAGAATAATAATCACATACTTTAGAGTAGATAGGACAGATATGGCTTGTCTAATAGTACATGGTTACCATAAAAGATCTAGAGAAAAATGTCCCTTCGTACTAGTTTTAGTTTAATAAAATATATGTAATTTAATACATTATTGATGGTAGTAGAGCCACGCTGATTTAAGCATGAACGGGGTAGTACTACCCTCTCACAGAAGACCAACCTAAAAGGACAACATTCATGCTGTCTTGGTTCATTGATGAGTGCGAGACCGGAGGTCCAATGATGAAGAAGCATGTCAATAGGCTACCATAGTGTATGTTACCATGTTGCATTGATGCAATCTCTATTCGCAATGAGTATGGTGACCACCACTCTTGGATTCATGCTCTTGCTTTCCATCAGGCAGAGTAGTTACTTTGCCAAGCTCATATAAATATATATACAGAGATGTCATATTTGAAATTGTTATATTACAAAACTTCTACACCAGTACAGATTAAAGGCTAATTACTTAATTAAATTAAGGATCAATAAGTTGTATGACATTGAATACTTGTTTGGCTTTAGGTGGTACATCCAAAGGTGATTCAACATCAATCAAAATTTTGATTACTAATTAAATGCAAGCATTCACGTCAAGTGAGGGGTACCTACTAAGTAAAATTGTATGAATTTTCATTCTGGTCCATTGGCCTAAAACAGTTATTTGGTTAGCATTACAACTAGCATTTATTATTTGACTCGACAGCTGTGACTACAAAAATTTCTTTGCTATTTTTACAGAGTCTGCTTCCACGAGGTCAACATCCAAACACTTTGAGAGAGAAAAATTCGAAAATCAATCAACTTTTGCGTGAGAAAGTTGCTAATATGAATAAAGTAGAAATGGTGTTCATAGACAAGGGTTTCATACAAGCTGATGGCACTATTAGCCATCATGATATGCATGATTACCTTATACCTACCAATGCAGCGTGCAGAAAAGCATTTGAACCAATTTACGATCTCCTCCAACAAATTTTGTCCGAGGGAGAACCTGAAAAAGACTTAACCCCTTCAGAGTAATGCAATTATTTTATTTATATTACATGGCAGCTTTTTTTTACTGTGCAGCAAGCTCATTGTGATGGAAACTGTAGTACTTATAATTAGCTTTTTTACATTAAGCTTAAGTGTCAGACATTTTAAAATTTATACCTTTTATAAACATTCCAAATTAGCATTATTGTGTTTTATCGGCTGTGTTTATTTAATCACTACATTTGATGTATAATTTATGATTGCTTATTATGTATTAAAGCTTCCTATAAATTATAAGATTATACTTCTATATTTTAGTACCACTGAAATTTGAGGACAGGGTTTAGTACTTATTTCATATTTATTTTTCCTCAGCTCTTGAAATTATTTATTATATTAAGATCAATGCGAAAAGGTATTATCTTTTCTAATGTTATTTTTTAGAACCTTTTTATGAAATTTTGTTAGAGGCTTAGCAATATTGTTAATTTAATTATAAAATATGTTTCTTAGATATATTCACATAAGTACATTAGTCTTATTTATAAACTTTGCACATCACAAGTACTAGAATTGTCTGTAACCAAAGATCGTTGAATATTAACCAACCAAAGCTATAACGGTGTATGAATTGAATGCTATTATATTACATACAATTCTATTTTTGATATCAAATTACATTTTTAAAACAACATAATAATACCTTTAAGTATTAGTAAGTGCAAGTAATACAACTTATTCAATGTTACAAATAAATGTATTGGCACAAACAGTGCATAATAAATCACAGTAGCTGTATTTAGTGAATATTTAATTGTTAAGGTACCTACTCAAGATGCCAAACAAGTTGCTTGAATCTCCAATTGTTACGTAATATTTATTTGCATGAAGAAGCTTGAAAGTAAACAGTGCAATTATTTATAAAAAAACAAATTTGTTTTATTTCATGCACCCAGTTTTATATATGTACTTAATCTATACTTATATAGAATTCTTACTGTGTTAAATAGCCCAGTTATCAAGGAAAGTTATATATTATCAGGCTGCGACCAAAAGGAACAGAGTATTAACGAAAAATGAAATTATTCCTCTGGAGAGCTTCCATCGGTTGCGCTTTTTCTTCTAATCTTTCTCACAAAAGGCATGAAACATAAATTTCAATGAAACAAACAATATCAAATTTAAACCATATTTATTGACTACTTTAATAAATTTAACACATCGTATGTAATAGGTATAGCTGCATAGATTTGGCATATGGCAAATTTACTGCCACTGGTTAGACATCATTGGTACTGTTTTACAAGGTTACAAAAAAGCTTGTATAGTTTTGGTTGTGCAACGGACTGCATAGTAAAAAAAATCGTCAAAAGAATGAGATGAATATTTATAACAAGGGTAGGATAATTACAAAGTTTTTTTGTTCAAAAATAAAAGTATTTTGATTTGACATTGCTCTCTCGCTCTGGCTCACTAATTACAGGCGACTTTTTGTATTTGTGTCTCTTACTTGTCGTTTTTTCCGTTGCATCCGGTTTGAAATCACAACGATTAAAAAAAGTTTCACTTCAAAAAACATGTTCTTTTTGAGGAGAGGCTTAATTCCAGCAGTGGATTGGTAAAGGTTGTTAATGAGTAATACATTAATACTATTTCGAATTAGCAAATAAAGCTAATATAATTAATAATTAATAAAGATAAGAAACCAGACAGACATTAATAAAATTATACTATAGGTACTTAATAGTCACGTATGGCATGGCATATATGGTCGGTAGACCATGCAATATCCTAAATGTAATTGTATTTCATGTATTTCAGTCCCATCGGCAATTCAGTTATATGTCATAATATAATTTTTTTTTTATTGTATAGGAGGTAAACGAGCAGACGTATCGCCCGTAACACCAGAAGCGTCACAAGTGCGTTGCCGGCCTTTTAAGAAGGAGTACTATTGCTATTGTAAATTAAATATACAAAATATACAAGTTGACATTCATATTTAATTAATAGGTAACTGAAAAAAGCATTTGACCGAGAGGGTATCGAATCCACATACCACACCCACCTCAATGACAAGTGCTGACTAGGTGACAAAGCTTTGTCTGAGTGAATTAATTTAAAATTTGTTTAGGATCCTATTGTAGTACAATCTAAGTGGTAACAAGGGACTGCCCTGTAGGAGTGATTTGTCAAATATATTAAAGTTATTTTTCTGTAATTTAGTGAGATACTGTTCAACTGTTATTGCTGGCAAAAATATTTGATTTGCTGTTTTCGGAACATCGATGCTTTTTGCCTGAAAACAAAAATATGCTTAGGAATTTTGACTGTTAAAGTATTAAATAGACTGCAATAACTTTGCACCTCATCAAGTGACATTGATTAATCTTATGGCATTGGGTCATAGTTTTGCAGCATTTAGACTGACCAAAATGTATGTATTATAGATAAATTGCATTTATAGTCTCTTCTTCGCTTTTGTATCTTTTAGAGTAATAAGACAGCGCCTATAATTTTATTCAATTACTTATCCAAAAATAACTGTATACAAATGGGCTGGCTCTACCTGAGAGATACCATGACCTCACAGAAAACTTGTGTTAGGCAATTCTTTCGTTGCTTATCAAGAGAATGAGGTTACCAGATGCCACAGTTTAGTCTCCTCTTTAATTGTATATTTTCAGTTGCAGGTTATTACACTTGCGTGTCTGCTTTTGTGCTTTCTAATGCTATAGGAAAACTTAGTGACTATACTTATTACCTTTTGTAAATGACTGTTTGCCCTGCTTGCAACCTCAAATATAACATTCCTCATGTTTTCATTATCAACTCCCCTCAACACATCTTCTTGACTAATTTTATTTTTCATTAGAATGTCCATTGGCAGGGAAACCATTTTATGTATGCTGGATACATGAACAGATCTAAAATGGAAGTATTTAACATAAGTTCGAATATTATTTAACTAGCTGACCCACACAACCTCGTTTGCGACTTATATTGCCCATAGCGTAAAAAAATTCTCCCGTTTTTGAAACATTCTTCATTGGTGCTCCGCTCTTATTAGTAGTAGCGTGATGATATATAGCTTATAGCCTTGCTCGATAAATGGACTATCCAACACTCAAAGATTTTTTCAAATTCTTACCAGTGGTTTCTGAAATTAGCGCGTTCAAACAAACAAACTCTTCAGCTTTATTATTAGTATACATAAATGAAACTGCAATGGTTCTATAGAGTCAGTATTATGTCAGTATGTGGAGAACTTTTCAATAGATTAATGAAAATTATTAGCTGTTTTCAATTGATTGTTTGTAAAGTCGGTTTACGGACGATAATTTTAAGTGATAACGTTTTAAGAAAACACGATTAATAAAATGCGTTACAAGCCGAATTTAGGCTGATCATGCCTTTATATCGATTGCACGCTCGGTTGAGGCGTATCGTGACAATGAGTCATGCATGCATGCCTTCTCGTCCGTTCAGCCGGCATTCATCGATTTCATCGATTTATAAGACTTATCACATCAAAAAGTTATCCCTTTTTCGCTAATGCAGGTACATGGGTAACGTTTCTCCCTTATAGAGGTACGCAGGTACATTCGACATATAAGTACTTTACAGGGGAGGTATCAAGATACTTACTTAATTTTATTTTATTTAAAACTTATTTACACTTAAAAAATCCGTCAATTTCGTTTGGGTTTCTGTTTTTGTATTTTGAATGTTTTTCTCTAACTCATAAATTTTGTCGAATATTGCTTGATCAACCACCGCCGCATATTTAAAGTACTGATGGACCGTCTCCAACACATTTAAAGCTAGCTGTATGTATGTATTTTATTGTAGCTATAGTTCCTCCTAAATAATATAAATAAAGCTCGACTGTCGCTTATAGAGGTATAGATATGTAGCAGTCTCACTTACAGAGGTCCATGAGGGAAAAACGACTCTCTCTTACAGAGGTTTCTGTTTCTCGCTAATAGAGGTTTTAGGAGCTTAAAATGACGGGTCCTGGCTATTACTCTCACTTTTAGAGTTTTCTCATTTATCCAGGTTTGACTGTACATAGTTTTTTTTGTCCTTTCTTTGAAGTTACTTCAAAATTATAAAGACAACCAAATCCATGACATACATTTTTGGCTCTAAATTATACTTAACCGCTCGAACGCAACGCGCCGAGATTGTTTACCTTTCAAGTGCCCCGATATATGCGCTCGCCGCGCGCTTTAAGGGCGGCTCATAAACCATTTTTTATTGACTTGTTAGTGATAAAACTCTATTCAAGTGATGTTATTTTTTATGCTTATGAAATTACTTTTTCAAGGCGTGTCGAAAGTTTGTTGACATTTAGTTTCTGATTCATTATATTCAAAGGTAAACATGGCTTACTGTTGAAAAAATCACAATGTGCATTTTAAACAAAATATTTTAAAAAGTAAATCAGTAACATATATATTTTATTACTTTTAACGGTAGATAGGGCTCATCTCCATGTGATAAAATGAAAAAATCATACTTTATTATTAAAAAATGTTTATTTACAGGCGTAAGATTAGCACCAAACATTTGCTGATGGTGCATAACTTTTTGCGCAACATTACCAATTTATTACAACTATACGCTTTAACGTAAATAAAAAATATTATTAGTATTTAAAGCTATGCTCATTTAAAAAGTTATTGTTAAAAAAATAAAAACGCATCTGGATAGAAAGAAACAAAACTTTTAAGACGTCTCAATCTGATATAGATATGGGAGGTATGTCCCTAAGGGCGCCGGTCGGAAAACAAAAGATTGGGACAGATGTCTCGGCCATTTGCCCAAGCGGAATAAAAACTCATAAATAGCTATGGAGTTTTGTCTAAATGATAATTATCAGAAATAGTAATACAAACCTTAGAATATTAGCTATTCCTTGAGCTTTTCCTAAGTGTGATGCAGCATGATCGGCATGTACATTGGCTAAACCTGCTACACTTAATAGCAGATGATATATTGAGGACACAGACTCTTCAGCATATTTCTCAATGTCTTCTAAGCTTCTAAAATGTTTAGATTTTAAAATATTGCTTCTTGACGTTATGAGTTTCTCTAGATGTCTCTTCTGGAGTTTATAACAGCAAGATACCTTAAATGAATTTATGTTTTGTTACATTACAATTAAACATGTAAAAAATTCAGACTATGTTGATTTTACATAATTAAAAATGCTTAATAATTATGATAATAGAAAGACACTTGAAGAACAAGAACTTGATTCAACGTGTTGAGAAGGACAAAGACCAAACTAAGAAAAGTGAACCAAAAGTGACGTAGACAAAGACTACAGAATACTCGTAGATATACTAAGATATTCTTAAGAAAACAAACTGAGGGAGCTTGAGTATGCTTACATTTGAAGACAATCTTATGACTTAAATATTAGTTAACTAGAATTTAATATACATTATTAAAAGTATTGTCACAATTGAAAGAAGACTTCTTAGGTGCAACAAGTCCTATTGAGTTTGTCTGATTATAGAAATGCTTATCAACAATCCATAATTTGAAACTTGGGGCTGCCAACATGCCTCATAGAGCATATAAAGCATTCGGATTTCTATCCCGTTGTGTTAGATATTCCTCCCATCAGATTATAAAAGTAAGGGAGAGCAATACCTTTTCTTTTTTTTTCGTGCGGAAATCCCCCCATATACCACCGACTGACTGTTGGCATGTCAATACTTGAACCAACTAAAACCAGGGTACCAGAAGCCAGGAAACCAGGTATACCCTCGAAAGGAAATCCCTGAAACCTCATTGTAACACGGGCCATCTATGGTTCGTTAGCAGCTTCCCTTGCTAAAACAGTGCTTGCGCCTCTACCCCAGGCTGCTTCTAATTGGGTGACAAATGATCACACATGCCACCCCCACGCTTGCACACTCATGCACTACAATATCTCCTGTGTATTGGGTTAGTCTCCATTCAGACTAGCTGGCGAAAATTACATAGGAGTAGGTACAACATTAACAACATAAGTTTAATTTAGGGTCCCGTTGACTGCACGGTTGGCCGAGTGGTGTCAGCGGTCGCCATGCCGCTTGCTACTGCGCCAAGTGTCGTGGGTTCAAATCCCACGTGGTACCTACAACACTTTGTGTGATCCATGAATTGTTGTCCCGAGTCTGGATGTTCTTTGTGTCCGTTTCATGTATGTTTGTAAAGTCCCCCACGACACAGGATGTTTATTCCTAATGTGGGAGTTGTCTTTATAAAAATAAAATAAAATAAATAAAATAAAATAAACTTTAAAATTAATTGTAACTTTCTAGGAAATCTATTTAAATTAATTACCTTAAATAACTCTTGGGCTACAGGATTAGCAGGTATGTTTTGTAAAGTCTGTTCGGCCTTAAACATATCTTTGACCGCGTCATGCCAAAATTGTAAGCGGAATGCAGCAGTCTGTACATCACTTGTTCGATCTTGAATACGAGCTATTTCTACATTAAAAGCTCTTATTACAAACGCAGGTGAACGAATTGAATTCGTCATGAGTAGAGTTGCCATAAAGTTTTCGTAGTCATGCTGCCTATCTGTAAAATATATACAGAGTACCAGAAAATGCTTTTCATTATAATAATTATAAATTTCATGTGAGGTTTGTATTCATTTTGCATTTACTTTACGATATTAGCACAGTAATCCAATGATGTCTCATTAGAAACTGATTCTTTGGCTAAGGTTCTGGATATGACCATAGCACGTCTTGAAGTTTTAAGCAAATTATTAAGCATAGTATTTCTATTCATTTCTGAAACTTTAAACGTAATTCTATAATGTATGCACAACGATGAACGATTGTAATAATATTAGTTTCCGAATACATAAATCATCTGTTTCGGACAGTCGGACTGTTTCTGACAATTCTGACAGTTATGAAAAAAGATTAGGAAACTAACTAGTGTAGCGATCTTGGTGAAATAATTGAGTCATTCAATTCGATTGTCTTGAGTATTTTCACCAAGAAATCAAATCGGTTCTTTGGTGAAAATACCGATCGTTCCGTGCATGGTATAGCAATATACTTCGCCCGTTTTCTTAGACCATGGTTCTTTGGAAAGCTGACATTCAAGTAAAAGTAGTAAAACCGGTTCAACTATTAGTAGTAGTGTCGTAACCCATAATAATCTCGGAATTAATAAGGTTAACAGGATGATGATTTAAATCCATTCGGCGTGTAATTATTAATTATCATTTTTTGAAAGAAATATTTTTGTTCTAAGACGAATAATTTTATTTCAACTTATTTTATTTAACACAATAAACAAAATATTGTCTATAACAACCTTTTTACCCAACTACGGCGAATCCAAAAGGAAGGGTCTGACCACAGAACACTTTTACTCAGGGTCTGACAGTCTATGCATGTAGGTATATATATCTGTTCACAGTACCGCCTAAACTGCTGAACCTATTTTATTAAATGAGGTGTCGATAGACTCATGATAATGGCTTTAAACTTTTTACTTGATTTTGTATTTTAAAGGTCGAAATGAGTAATTTCTAAATTCCTCTAAAAGTAAATTAACATTGCTTAATTTTATTATTATTTTACATATAAACCTACCACACACTGTATTCCTATTACACACATAGATATTTATTATACCTACTATTAGATATTATCGATTCGATAAATTTTGTTTATTATTTTTCATTGCACGTAACAATACGAACAACTCTAAAATTTACTACTTAATAACAATTATTTTAAGGTTCCGTACCCAAAGAGTAAAACGGGACCCTTTTATTAGGACTTCGCTGTCGTCGAAATGTTAGGTGAAATTTTCACAGATGATGTATTTCTGTTGCCGCTATAAATTTAAAAAATAAAAAAGCTTTCATGCAACAAATGTGTTTATTTGCTATTTTTATAATGGAACGGCACCGTCCGACTCGCGCTTGGCCGTTTTTTTAATTAAATTCATCAAATCAAATTACTATGACAAAAAGTTAATCTCAACAATTTACTGCTGGTGGTTTGCAGGAATTACTATGTATTGACTTGATAGTAAAATAGGTACCTACCTATTCAAATTTCATTCAGAGGAAAAAAAGTCTTGAAAATGTACCTACTCATTTCTGAGGTAATTGTGTTTCTGTGTCATAAGGATACATTATATATTTACAAGAAAATATTCTTTAACGTCAGAGTCGATGGCAACAACTGTCTTATTTTGGCTAGAAAGTTATCGCAAAATCGAGAAGCTTTCATTAAAATCTTAAATCTTAATCTTTCTGCTGTAAATTATTAAACTTTTACTTAAATTTCTCGTTTTATGTTTTTAGGCTTTACGTCACACAGAAGTACCTGGATGACGGAGTTTTGATCGGTATTTCCTTTCTGGTAAATTTTCTAAAAAAGAACTCTAAAGATCATGAAAATCGTTTGAGTCGCTTCCGAGATTCTGATTATATATATAGATTGTTCCGAAAATTTAAAGCCACAGAATAAATACAATCCCCTCTTTCTTCAAACTATTTTGGACGGTTAATTTCAACAAGAACCTCCTTTGTGAAAATCACTGGCTACCATGTGTAGTTTTTTTAATATGTTTAAAGATTATCTATCACTCTTCTTTTGTTTGCTACAAAGGACGTCTCGCGGGAAGCTTTTCGTGCTATGATTTTCTATGATTAGAAACGAGTGTTAAACTTCAAGGAATTTCAAGAAAATTTACAAGCTGCCGTTGCGGAGTCTGCTCCCGCGTTAGCAATAATTACTTATTGGTTTCGTGAATTTAAACGTGGTCAAGAGAACTTAAACGGTGTCAGCCGGACTCAGCCGACCACCAACTGTAGTAGACTCATGAAAACGTCATCAGGGTAGATTGGCTATTACGAGAGAATAGACATAGATTTTTACACATCGAGAGATCCAAGCTGAACTAAACATTAGTCACAGGCAGTTTCCACCAACCTGCTTGCACCGATGAGCAAAAATGCCGTCGTGTTGATTGGTGCAAATTTATGTTAGAAAAGTTCGGAGGTGGAACTTCGCAAAAGATATCCTACATTCTTACAACTGATGAATCATGTATGTATAGCTACGATCCTCTCACGTAGCAGCAATCCACGCAATGGGCGTTTGAAAAGGACGAGATGCCCGCAAAGTTGTATGCGGTTGGAGCGTTAATAAAAATGATCATATAATAAGAAAAAATAAAATGAAATGATAGAACCATGAGTAATAGACTACTGGCCCGTGTAGAAAAATGATGGGTCATGTGAACCACCAGGTGACCTATCTAGAACGATAGAAGAGCATAAAATACTAAGATTCAGCACTATGCCGTCACTTGTAAGCTGTCCAACTGAGTGCAGGTGAGAATTCAAAAGTACCGGTAGAGTGGGTACATTTTGGTCATATATTTTTGTACGGCATTCTTACCATCGATAGATCCATGAAAAATAATAAGAAAACGCGCAGTGCCGTAAAAAAATGGTGCGCCATAAAGTCGGGTTTTTATTTTTATTTTCCGACAATTTCGAGGGTAAATTTGGTCATTTGATTTTGTACGGCATCAGTTTCATACTATTTCAATACTGCTTCTAATCCATTATTCCGCAACGCCGTACATAAATCATGCGACAAGGAGAAAAAATCGAGGGTTGCAACCCCCTCTCTTTCCATGGTCCAGGGGGTGATTTGACACAACATAAAATTAATTTATTTTGTAAGTATTTTATGCATAGATAATATTTTTTCATATGCCGTACATTTTCGTTGGTCCAAAGGGGATAAAAACTGAAAAAGAAAAAATCAAAAAGTAGTCTATAAAGGGCTCTGTATTTTATATTTTCTACCTGGTCCTCTAATTCAGAACATACTTCAAAGGATCGAAGGCTAAAAAAGGTCTGTACTATACAGTTCTTTTACTTTCAGAATTAACCAATTGCATTTCATAATTTTCTTTTTTCTTTAAAAGTTACTTACGGGCAAGATTTTTTATCCGTGAATATTTCTTTTAAATAATTTGGCTTATACAGCTGCCCTAGACTCCAACCTACTTAGCCTTACTTACCTTAAACACGTAGATACTTTTGAACCTACGTGTTTAAGGTTGATCAAGACAAAGTCACGTCTAAATAACTTTTTTTGATAGTCCTTCATGGTAAATCTCACGAATTAAAAAACATTGTATAAAAATCCCTTAATAAAAGAGTGTCCGTGTGGTAATGGATTAAGAATACGGCGTGCCTCCACCCCCCTATTCATACGATAGGTATTGTAAGAGGTGAAAATTATCTGAAAACGAGACTCACAAACGATAATACTTACATCACTTTAGCTTCCATTAGAATATTTCAAAAAAATAACAAAATAAAACCAAAACAAAATGCCACTGTAGTTGAAAGCTGGGAGCACCAGCTTTTCAAATAAAAAAAAAACATCAAAATCGGTCGAAATGTAACGAACATAAAAAATACAGCCGTATTGAGGACCTCCTCCTTTTTTGAAGTCGTTTAAAAGGCAAAGGAAATCAAAAATCTGTTCAGGTTAAGACAATATATGTCATAATTATGCAGCCTACCTTCCAGTCATAGTTAGTCACTAAGTAATTTGTTGTGTTATTTTCAACCTGGTAGTTATTTGTTTACTGTTTGTTGTTTATATAACTGATAGACGTAAATATCAACTTTTTATGTAAACAATATTGCTCTACTACGTTGTAAATGACACGTTGTAATAGTGATAATAATCTTTAATGTTTAGAATTGAGGCTTATGAGTACCTACTCTTACTATACATGCATACGTATAATAAGTTGGACATTTAATAGTAAAAAAAAAGTCTTAAATGACTTTAAGATAAACGCAGGTCTTGCTGAAACATGTTATAAGAGCCAATGATAAAATGAATTCTTTTATTTATTTTTTACACCAAAATTACCTACCCATGAATTCCTCTTTATTTCTACAGTCGATTTGTTCATTCTAAGGTTATCTGTACGAAATTGCTATTTGACGGTAAGGCCGCCATTTGTTACATGGTCAGTAAATCCATCGACTGCACGGTTGGCCGAGTGGATTCAGCTAGTGGTTGCTACTGCGCCAAGTGTCGTGGGTTCAAATCCCACGCGGTACAACACTTTGTGTGATCCACGAATTGTTGTCCCGAGTCTGGATGTTCTTTGTGTCCGTTTCATGTATGTTTGTAAAGTCTCCCACGACACAGGATGTTTATTCCTAATGTGGGAGTTGTCTTTTAAAAGAAAAAAAATGATATGATCCCATTTGTAAAGTGTAATAAAGGTATACAATAAAGTTTATTTCATTCTAGGACCCATCATTATCAGTCCTCTGTTAGACGTACGCTTTTCTTTGAATGGTTTTAGCTTTTATGACATCCACGGGATGAATAGGGTGGTCTATCCACAGGTAAAATAAAACTCCAGAGTCTACAACGCTTGGCCACAGTAGCAACTACTAAATGCACGAAAACTAATCCATCAGCCGCATTAGAGTATCTTTTGAACTTGAGACCTCTAGATCTGATCATCAAACAACAAATCTGATCATCAAATCATCTCAGAGTGGAGTGCCCTGTGAGAGTCGCAGGAGAACCTCCCGCTTGCCGAAACTGCACCTTGGCCAAAAAAATTGACAAGCAGCACAACGCTTTCAGTGAGGAATGCCCGATCAAGAAGAGGTGGGACACACTAGCCCGGGCATCCGTGGCATACTGCTAAGGTTGTCGACAGAGTAACTCACCAGTACTTAATTATACAAGCTAACCTGCAGCGCAGCAAACTGGCTACAGAGGAACTAATGCTTGCGGCCCAAGCCCGAAAGGCGTCAGTAGCAATGCTCCAGGAACCATACGTGGGCGCAGCAAAACGGCTGAAGAGTTACCGGGGTACGCGGACATACCAGGCCTTGGAAGGCGGAGAAGGGACAGTCAAAGCTGCCATAGTCATCTTCGATGGCAGCCTCGACATAGTGCAGTACCCGCAACTATGTACCAACAACCTTGTGGTCATAGGAGTCCGGACCAAGGCGTGGACGGCGACCCTGGTCTCTTATTACTTTGAGCCTGACCAACAGATGGATCCACACCTGGAGCAACTACGAAAAATAATCAATACACTGGCCAACCAAAAAGTGATAATAGGTGGTGACGCAAATGCAAAAAGTATCTGGTGGGGTAGCCCAAGAGACGATAAAAGAGGAGAGCAGTTCTGCGGGGCACTCGGGGAACTCGGGCTGCACGTTTTGAACGTTGGAAGTCTTCCAACTTTCGACACAGTAAGAGGCGACAAAAGGTACAGCAGTCACGTGGACGTAACTGCGTGTTCGGTCGATCTGCTGAACCTGGTGGACAACTGGAAGGTAGAGGAGGACCTCACGAGCTCGGACCATAACGGCATTACATTCCACATACACTTACAAAAACTAAAAGGAGCACAAATTCAACGTACAACACGCATATATAACACACGAAAGGCCAATTGGAGTCAGTTTCGTGAGAAACTGACCCAAATTATGTCAGACACACATCTCACCACACAGACACTACAAACAATAACACACCACGACCAACTCGAACACACAGTCCAGGCCTACACTAAAGCAATAACACATGCATGCAGACAGACAATACCACACAAAAAGAACACAGAAACACTTACCTTGCCGTGGTGGACCGAAGAGCTCGCTGAGATGAAGAAGGAGGTTGCCCGAAGAAAATGCAGAATCAGGAACGCAGCGCCGATAAGGAGATCCACGGTGGTGAAGCTGTACCTGGAACATAAAAATAAATATTTAGACGCAACCAGAAACGCCCAAGTCGAGAGCTGGAAGAGTTTCTGTGAAAGGCAGGATAGGGAAAGTGTATGGGGGGGACTCTACAGGGTCATTAATAGGACAAACAAGAGGGAAGAGGACCTGCCTCTACAAAGGGAAGGCGTCATGTTGGACCGACAGCAGTCAGCCGAGTGGCTGGCGGAAACATTCTACCCGGTGGACGACATGACCAAAGACAACGCTGAACATCAAAGGATCCGACAGCTTGCGAACCAGGCCAACGAAAGGGGCCATGATGAAACCCATGACCCCCCGTTCACCAAGGGCGAGCTGCAAAGGGCAGCGCAGTCTTTTAACCCCAAGAAGGCGCCCGGAGAGGAGGGTTTCACGGCGGACATCTGCGTACGGGCGATGGAGTGCGACCCTGACTACCTGCTGTCACTTCTAAACAAATGCCTGGAAAAGCAATATTTCCCGAGGATCTGGAAACAAGCTATCGTGGTGATCCTCAGGAAACCTGGGAAAGACTCGTACATCGTGCCCAAGTCGTATAGGCCGATTGGGCTTTTGCCTGTCCTGGGCAAGATGTACGAGAAAATGCTGGTCGCACGCCTCAAGTTTTACTTACTACCAAGTATAAGTCCAAAACAGTACGGCTTCATGCCACAGCGTGGCACCGAGGACGCCCTCTATGACCTGATGAGCCATATACGTGGTAAACTAGCGGAAAAGAGACTAGTGACGTTGGTTTCACTGGACATAGAGGGTGCCTTCGACAGCGCATGGTGGCCAAGAATACGTCTGCGACTTGCGGAAGAAAACTGCCCCGTGAACTTGAGGCGTGTCATAGATAGTTACCTAAGCGACAGGTCGGTGACGGTAAGGTATGCGGGGTCAGAGGTCAGCAGAAATACGTCGCAGGGATGTGTGCAGGGGTCTATAGGTGGCCCAATATTCTGGAACCTTATTTTAGATCCGCTCCTAAAAGACTTGACCGAGCTCGGGGTCTATGTGCAGGCATTCGCTGATGATGTGGTGTTAATCTTTGACGGGAAACTGGCGGCTGAAGTGGAAAGGCAGGCCGGTGCCGCCCTCGAGCATGTGAGGGCGTGGGGTGCCGACAACAAGCTGAATTTCGCAGCACACAAGACATGTGCCATGACAATGACGAGGAAGCTGAAATTCGACACACCGCGCCTAAGCATGGGCGGGGTCGGCATTGGCATGTTGGAACACGTAAAGTTGCTAGGGCTGACGATCGACAAACAACTCACCTTCAATACTCACATCACGAATGTCTGCAGGAAGGCGATTGCCATTTATAAACAGCTCTCTAGGGCAGCGCGAGTTGGATGGGGATTGCATCCGGAAATAACAAGGACAATCTACACAGCAGCAGTTGAACCAACGATCCTGTACGCCGCGTGTGCGTGGGCGCCGTCGGCACAAAAATTAATGGTGCGCAAGCAGCTAAACACAGTGCAAAGAGGTTTCGCGCAAAAACTGTGTAGGGCCTACCGGACGGTCTCTCTAGACTCCGCGCTGCTTCTGGCTGGAATGCTACCCCTGGATCTGCGAGTTGGTGAAGCAGCTTCACTATACGAGGCCAGGAGGGGGGTGCCACAGCCGATGCTGGGGGATAGAGAGATCGAACGGATGTCTTTGGCAACGGAGCTGCCGCATCCTGCCGAGGTAGTAAGCCTGGATTTCAAGCAACTGACGAACGAGGAGCAATATAATGCCACACAAGACCTGCAAGTGCGCATTTTTACCGACGGCAGCAAGATTGAGGGCAGGGTCGGTGCGGCGCTGTCATTATGGAATGGTAGTGCCGAGACCAAGGCCCTCAAACTTGCTCTGCCGTCTTATGCTACCGTATACCAGGCCGAGCTCCTAGCGCTAAACCGAGCGGCAACCGAAGTGATGAAGCAAAAAGCGACAACATTCGGGATCTTTTGCGACTCCATGGCGGCTCTCCAAACCGTAATAAACCCAGACTCCCCCCACCCACTAGCGGTTGACTTTAGAAAACACATAAGATCTTGCATTTCACAGAACAAAACTGTCGTCTTGTTCTGGATCAAAGCCCACGCGGGATTAGAGGGGAACGAGAGGGCGGACGAGCTCGCGAGGGAGGCTGCCCTGGGGTCGAAAAAGAAACCGGATTACGACTGGTGCCCGGTCTCTTTTGTCAGGCGTCAGATCCGCGATCAGACGATTGACAGGTGGGACAAAAGGTACCAATCTGGTACTACAGCCGCAATCACAAAGCTGTTCTTCCCCAGTGCCGCCGAGGCGTACGGGATCGTGCGGAAGATACCCATTACCCCTCAGACAACTCAACTAATGACAGGGCACGGTGGGTTCTCCGCATACTTGAACAGGTTCAAGTGTAAGGGGGACCCATCGTGTATCTGCGAACCTGGAGTGGAGGAGACAGTGACCCATGTGATATCCAAATGCCCTGTTTTTGCTAGGGAGCGCCTAGAATTGGAGATACTGCTAGAGGTAGAGATAACACCAGAAAACTACAATGCCCTAGTTTCAGGAAAAGGAAGAACAAAATTTTTAGAATACTGCACAAAAATAATTAAAATAGTCAAAAAAAGAAATAGTTAATTAAAAATATGGTTAACTTATATTTAGGAATATAATGTATAGGCATATAAATAATAAAGTAATAAAGAAAAAATAGCATAAGCTGTAGTAGTAGTAAAATGAAATGAAATTTGAGATAGGAAATTGTGAAACGGAAAAGAAAATGTTTTGCTATAAAAACGGATAAGACGGACAAATAAGAAGGATAGATAAAAGTCCTACCCCAAGATAAGAAGAAAGATGATGAGAAAAAGACGGACAATGTGGAGTGGGAGTGCGAGAGGCATGGATGAGAGAGAGAGAACTGAAATGAACAAGCGACAAATAATAGTATCGATAGAAAAAGGCCATGCTTATGGCATGGGTATTTATTAAAAAAAAAAAAAAAAGATCATCAAACAGGAAGCAATAGCAGCTGCCCTAAGACTAAGATCTGTGGAACTGTGGAAAGGCAACACAGAAGCAACACACTCAAAAGTTCTGCAGGGATCCTTAAGGAAATTCTACTCCTCGAGGCACCTACAGACAGAACTCAATGTCAACATGTCTGCGATCGAAGTTATTATATCCAACTAATAGCAGAAAAAAGGAATGGCACTGTCATCGGCGAAGTCAGGATATATAAAGACGCTCCAAAACACAAATGAGTGCCCGAGCTGGCGTCTTCTCGAACTACTTATTAAGATATCAACTACTCTAGACAAGCTAAACACAATCTTCCAAGCAGAATGTGTTGGCATAATCAAAGCAGCGCAAGCAGTTGCAGCCAGAGATGTGAGAGACTCATACATCAGATTTGTCACTGACAGTGCATCTGTGCTTCAAGTTCTGCAAAACAACAAGATAATTTCTGCCCTCGTCATGGAATGTCCTGATAATCCCCAGTCCATTGCAACCACAAATAAAATTACTCTGCAATAGATAAAAAGGCATAGTAACTCAATGGGTAATGACGCTGCAGACGAATTGGTCAAAAGAGGACCAGGAACGACAATTTGTGGACTGCAAACACAGCTACCCTTGCACCAAGCCCAAATAAAAATGTGACTGTGTGCCAATACCGATGAAAAACAAAAAATCGAATGGAGAAACAACAAAGGACGCAGGCAAACAAAGAGTGCAGTTCCGGTAACATTAAAAAGACTAGCTCGCAACCTGATTAGACTGAAAAGGGAAACAGGAAGATCTGATATCAGGAAGGTCATAGGTATCCTGACTGGGCATTGTCTCCTAAACAAGCACCTATTTACTATAAGCGCAACAGACAGCCCTCTGTGCAGGGGATGCACGGGGGCAGAAGAAACGCTGCAGCACGTTCTCACAGAATGTAGAAGTGTGGCAGACCAACGGACAGACATCCTCCAATCAACATCGCTCCCGGAAACATGTAGAGACCTGAAAAGGCTGCTGTGTTTCTGGAATAATCTGGGATGGTTGGAGTAAGAAGATGACAAACACACGTACAACGGCACAATCAAAAGGCTAAGTGCGGAAATAGCCAGGAAAAACAAACAAACTAACAAAAGTGAGGGAATTAATTTCACGGTAAGAAAGAAGCTATATTTTTTTGGCCTTTTGTGGTTACACGTTTTCTTTTTAAATAATAGTAGTATAGAAAAACGTGCAGTAAAATAAAAAAAACTTACTAGTTAATATATGTGATTCGGTATCAATGACACAGGAATCAAATTTAAAAAATTGATGAGATATACCAAACTACGGATTTTGGTTTCACAAGTTTTGGATAGAAATCAAAATGTTGGATAATGAAATATATCATATCAGCACATTCAGCACCTTTTATCTGTTAATAGTGATATTATTTTGCAGACAACTATCTCAAACTTCATATCAAGAACTGGTAAAACTGCCCATTAGAAAAAATCGATGATCCTTATTAATGATGTCAAATCTGTAAAAAGTCAATTTTTAGGATTCCGTATCTCGAAAGTAAAAAACGGAACCCTTATAAGATCACTTTGTTGTTCGTCTGTCTGGCTCTCAAGACCCTTTTTCTTAGGAACAAAATCTACAGAGTACTTCACGTGAACTCAGAATCTTGAAATTTGGTACGAAGCTCCGTCTTATAGCACACATAAAGGAAAAATTGCGAATAGCATAAATTTTTAGTTACATCATATAATATGCCTATAGGGTTGTACGGAACCCTCGGTGCGCGAGTCTGACTCACACTTGGCCGGTTTTTAAGTAAGTAGAGACTGACATAAAAAACAATCAATAAAAATTTAAACATCCACAGTTCTTTGATTTTTTAATGGTTAAAAGAACATTTGGACATTTGGACAATTTTCAAGTAGATTACTACTTGAAAACTGTCTTTTTGTAGATCCGACATTAGTACGAACAAGTATGAACTCGTGTTTTATGCTAGTCTTCTTATAGGGACCTGGAAAATATTAAAATTAAAAAAAATATATGAATTAATAGATAATAGAAAACGGCATGAGCATTAATGCAGATGTGTACTGTGAAGAACTGGAGAGAATGATGGAGAAGCTTGCACATCTGCAACCAGCTTTGGTCAATCGGTCGTCCCCACTGCTCCTTCACGACAACGCGTGACCCCATACTGCGCAACAGACAGTCTCCAAGCTGCAAGAGCTGGGGTTGGAAGCTCTCCCTCATCCGCCATACTCACCAGACCTTGCACCTACCGACTATTACTTTTTCCAAAATTTAGACAACTTTTTAGTGGGTAAAAAATTCAATTCCCGTCCAACTGATTTTTACAAGAAGGGCATCAATAAACTGCCAATGCGTTGGCAAAGATGCGTCGATTGCATGGGTGATTACTTCGAATAACAGAAATAAAAAAATTTGAAAAAATAAGTTTCACTTATTGCATACAAAACGGCAATTTCATAGGTAAAGACCTAATATTTAGAAAATCTATGATTAGGTTGAAAACAGTTTAGGTAAAAAAGTTAAGATAATTTAACAACAAAAGAGGTCAGGCTATATAAATACATAAAATTGTACGAACACAAAAAAAAACTATTCTAAAATGTTTGTCTGTCCGTTGGTTCTCTGAAACGATTTTGACGAGACTTTCACTGGCACACATATGGTGATATAACTTAACTTGGCTTCTGTTTCTACCTTCCGGGAGCCTTGACTCCTCTTCATAGGACGAGAATATCTCAAAAACTAGAGCTGCACATATACTAGTGTTTTTAAATAAACACACAATAATACATTACAAATATATTTATTCGGTGTATGCCTCGGACCCAGGATTAGAACCCGAGACCTCAAGCACAGCAGCCGCATCACTATCACTGCGCCACGGCGGCAGTCTAAAATTAAAAAAGACATACTAATCGATCACGGTTTTCACAGCATCTGAAATCGAAAAGTTTCATAACGAAGCTCCTGATTCCAGATATTTGGCGGCATAAGTAAGTCAGTTGCACATTCAGTATTTGCTTAAGTACATTAATCAACTACTTAACACAATCTAACACGTACCTACTTAGTACATGTTGATAGGTATAATGCATGCATATCAATTTTATTAATTAATGTTACTACAATACTCTTTACGTTACAGGTTGTTCTTATTACCTATTGGTATAAACGGAGCACGTCGAACTAATAAACTAACACAACTTAATATCAAAAACATTGAGAAATATTCAGATGATTTACTATTAATTAATTTACCTAATATAAAGACAATATAAATATAACAATTGCTGAGAAATATCAAGCCTTACGCACACCTAACACTCTAATTAATAGATTTTCTCTACAATATCGCAACAGAAAGTGTGTCAGACAGCCTATGGGTGCTAATAAAATTGGTAACATTTCTTGAACTTCCAGAACCCCTGTTCTATACAGGTCATTGTTTCCAAAGAACTTCAGCCATTATCCGATTCAGGAGATGATCTCCTGTCTAATAATCGCCATTGAGGCTGGAAGTCCAATGCGGTTGTAGTTCAAAATAAGTGTAAAACATGTAAAGGCATCATTACACTGAAAGAGCCTCATTCAGATACCTGGATGGGCTGGCCCTAAGTAACAGTAGCAACTTTACTTCCAATTTTTCCTTATATTATTTGAAATAATTTAAGTATATTCTCTAATAATTTTTATATATTTCTCTATCATAATGTAGTACCTAATAAATATTAATCCCTAAACTGAAATAAAAGTATCTTGTGACTGCCTCGGTGGCGTAGCGGTAGCGTATGCGACTGATAAGCTTGAGGTCTCGGGTTCGATTTCCGGGTCGGGCCAAATGTTTGTATTATCTGCAAATATTTGTTTCGGAGTTTGGGTGTTTTCTATGTATAATATGTATGTATATATAAAACAGTACGGGCGATGCTCTCTACACCGGCCGCGCCAATATGTCTCGGGAAAACGTCATTGAGAGTCGAAATAAACTTGTGTCTGAAGTTGAGACCGCTTTGGAAAGGGTCTAAAATTGGGGTAGACTAAATTTGGTCCAATTCAACCCGACAAAGACACAAATTTGCGCGTTCACCGCAAAAAAACTCCCGTGGGTCGTATGTCCTCGTTTTGAAGACACCCCCCTATCTGCCTCAGCCAATATTGGGATACTCGGTCTCGACGTATCGAGCGAAGTCCAGTTTCGTGGCCATTTGGAGGGTAAGGCCAAATTGGCCTCAAAAAAGTTAGGTGTGCTCAACAGATCGAGGCGGTATTTCACTCCGGCCCACCGCCTTCGGCTTTACAAAGCGCAGGTTCGGCCTCACATGGAATACTGTCCTCATCTTTGGGCAGGGGCACCCCAATACCAGCTCCTCCCTCTGGACCGCATTCAGCGGAGGGCGACTCGTATCGTCGATTGCCGGGATCTTTCAATTCAGCTTGACTCTCTGGCGCTGCGTAGAGATGTGGCTTCACTGTGCATCTTCTACCGCATTTACCATGGGGAGTGCTCCGAGGAATTGTTCGGATTGATCCCTGCCGCATCTTTCCGCCATCGTCCTACGCGACAGAAATTTCATCCCCATCATCTAGATGGTTGGCAGTCCACAACTGTGCGATTTTCCCGAAATTTTCTGCCACGCACAGCAAAACTGTGGAATGAGCTGTCGCCTGCGGTGTTCCCGGACCAATGACCTTCAAACCTTCAAGAAAAGAGCGTACTCCTTCCTAAAAGGCCGGCAACGCACTTGTGACGCCTCTGGTGTTGCGGGTGTCCATGGGCGGCGGTAATCGCTTACCATCAGGCGATACGTCTGCTCGTTTGCCCCCTATTTAATAAAAAAAAAAAAAAACAGTATATAAGTATACACAAGCTCTGCTTAGCTTGGGACTAGATGGCGTTGTGTGTTAGATGTCCGGAATATTAATTTATTATTTATTTGTTGTAAATGCTTTTTTTGCATTTAGTCATTTCCTCGCTGAGGTGGGATGAAAAGTTACGTGTTGCACTCGAGTGCAATGATTTTTACCTCGTGCTCTTTTGATTCTCCCGCTAACGCTCAGGATTCTAATTTTTAAATAAGCGTTGCGCTCGTGATTCAATTTAGAATCCTTTGCTTGCTCGGTCATCAAAATTGAGCACTCGGTTAAAAAGCTACTTTGCACTACAAATATTTTAGATTACAAATATAAAAAATTTAAACTTATTCCATTAGTTCTGAAATAGATGCGGTCACTATTTAGTTAATAAATTAAAGTAGTTGTAGGTTTGTCCCAAAACTGTAGCGTTCTTTCTAAGGGATTGATAATTGTCGTAAATTAGGGATGCAGGTAAGAGAGGTTGTGATAACTATCTTAGTGGCGTAGCTTTTACCATTGATTTATTGATACTGTGACTGCGCTGCATGAGGTCTCGGGTTCGATTACGGGGTCGGACCACATGTTTGTATGATCTGCAAATATTTTTAATTACGAAAAAAACGTATATATGTAGTTATTGATATCAGTTATCTAGTACCCATAATACAAGCTCTGCTTAGTTTGGGACTAGATGGCGTTGTGTGTTAGATGTCCGAAATATTTATTAATTTTATTGTATTAATTTAATGAAGGGAGAACTTTGGCTGAACAAATTAAGGTTCAAAGTACTTATATCTTCTAATCTTAGCTTTCAGCTTTAATGTATACGTTTATCTACGTATACATTAAAATACTTACCTATTTTTAACGCTAAGGGCTAGTTTCACCACCTACAGCTAAAGTGCCTAATATACTATTATGAACTATTCTGTTACATAACTATAGATTTCAGTATCACAAGTCTTATATAGGAACGTTTATGACAGATACACTTAGATTTATCAGCAATTTTTATTTGTGAAATAGTGTTAATGGCATTTTAATTGTCTGACAGTTTATATGGAACTGGTGAAATGGCCCTAAAACTTGTAGCTGTAAAAAAGTAATAATTAAGTGCTTTCAGAGTAAATTAAACATATCCAAAGGTAGTAAACCTAAATATTGTTAAGTTCAGAAAATGGTTTTTGTTCGTATCTAATTCATAACATTATTGAAATTGAATCAGCTGAATTTTATAATTTAATATATGCTAGGCATAGAAACAGTCTGAACACATGTATAAACACAGTAAGAATAATTATTATTATTGCAGTAAATTGTAAGTAACATTATACCTAAACTACAAACTGCATTGAAAGAAAACCCTATAGACCGATTGTTGTCTAACGCGTGTCTTGGAGTAAACATATTATTGTGCTTTAATATTCGTAGTGGTAAATATGTGGATGGTGGAATACTTAAACAAGTTGATTCTATTGCCGTCACCACGTATCTACATTTAAAACCTGTTCCACGACTCGAGAGCCCGTGCTTGTCAAACGCCACTGATCCGAACAAAACTGCGCTGTATCGAAAAGCGAGCAATATTCTTCATTCAAGTTTAAGTGTCGCCACAGCTTTCAGTATTCCGCAAGTTTTGTGCCGATGTCGCGACGGTCACAAGGTAGCAACACATGGGAGGTGCGTGCATCGACGTTGGCTCGCAATACCCATAACTTGATAAGGGACATCGTCGAGAATCTTCAGGTTGAGCCGAATCCTAATAAGCAGCTCATTGCATTATCAGTCGGTTAGTGTATTGTTTTATTTTTTGTTTTACTTGATTTCTATTGTATTTCGAGGAAAAGAAATTCAAGCTCAGTGCATGTGAAACAGTTCAATATTCTTTATTTTAGTGTATGGTTTTCATCCATTATATCATTATCTACCTACCAATACCACACACAAGAGTTTTTAGTACAACGTACGAGTATATGATAATTGGGTAAGTTAAATTTTAGGTGAATTTTAGATTTTTTTGTAAATTTAATATGTTCACATTTTACTAATTTAATTAAAAATGTATTATTTTGTAGGAGATCGTTCTCTTTACAAATTATTCATGAGTTCTGTGTTAAAACAGTGTAGGCAATATAATGGAAGTCAATGGAAAGCTTGAAGTTTTAGGTTTATCTACGGTATCTTTGAATAATTTTTTTTTTTATGAATTAGCCACTTTAATAGACAATATATTAATGTTTCGCATTAACCAAAGTGGACGAAAATCAAAACATTTTCAATATTTTTATTTATTTTCTTAATTAGTAGATTGAAATAAATAATTTGAAATTCTTAATTTTTGTCACAATACATAACGCCTTTTTAGAGAGAGTTTGGTTTTTGAAGCATTTTTACATAATTATTAAAAAAATACTACACAAAGAGATGCGGACGTAAGCCCGACTTACCTTACAATAGTATGTAGGTACTTATAGTTGACACATTTCATCTTAGACTCGATATTTATATCTCAAGGTCTACAGGATTTCGATTTCACAATGTTTTTCTTAGACATCCTATTTTTCTTATCTCAGGTGATCCAACAACTTTTGGAAACCTCAATCCTCCAGAACAGGTGATACAAGCAGTCAGAGAAAGTGTTGAATGGCTAAGCAGTCGGAGCTATGGCCCTGCTAAGGGTCACTTGGAGGCAAGACAAGCAGTAGCACAGTACAGCGCCCATCAAGGGCCCATTTCACCAGATGATGTAATTCTATGCAGTGGATGCTCACATGCAATAGAGCTTGCTATTACTGTGATCGCAGACGCAGGTCAAAATATACTTGTTCCCCGTCCAGGGTTTATGATATACAAGACAGTCACTGAAGGGCTAGGAATAAATACGAAATATTATCGTTTATTGGTAAGTATTTTTTTTATTTCCTTTTTATGCTTTGCATAATCATTGGTAATTTTAGTTTGATTTTATATTCGCAAAATATTCAAAAGATTTAAATTAACCCGATTTTTAAATTGGTTAAAACTTAGTTTACCCAACCGATGTTTTAACTCTGATGTTCTGGAAGCATTGTTACCACACTGCATATTCGATAAGTTTTCAACTGTAGATATATTTGATCTATATAGACGAAAAATAATTTGTTCTCTATGCGTTTTTACCTTTGATCAGATTACGACGAACCATACGACTTATTTATGTAAGTTTTTCCTTTGTGATAACATTTTCACAACGAAACACTTGATTACTTTACATGGCCTCGCGTAGCTGGTTTACAGCTGTACCCTCACGAGTCACGATATAGCTATAAACTGGCTATATTCTTTATAGTCTTTTTATTTCTGCTATTTCTAAACATTCTAACAATTTGTCACTTTGATTAATTACGTACAACACTTATTTGAGATAGTTGGCAAGAGGAAACGCGCAAAAGCTAGGGGCATAGTAGCGGGAGGGACTTGTAATATCAGGTGATGTTAAACAAGTTTCTAGAAACATAACAAGTTTCTTGTTGAACAGATTTGCATATTTCTCATTTGCGCATTATTTTATAAATAACTGCGTATATCCTTGATTATATGTTACATATTATGCTTTCTGGATAGGAATAAGGCACGAAATGGTAATAGGTCTCAATAATACTCGTATATACTATACTGCAATGATTGCTCTTTTTTCCCTTTAAACAGCATGGCTCTCTTTGTGGGTCAGCTTATCTAGATTACTATCATCGTTGCTATTTTATTTTGCTAATATTTAATTATTGGAAGTACCTACTATTTTTTTTATCGTAATAACAGTACCCAGTTACATAATTTTTATTATTTTTCCTACTAATGCCATCTAAGTTCCACGTATGTTGCCATTTAAATAGCCGGTTTCTATATTTGACATTAACGCAAGTCAAATTTAAAAATAACTTCTTAAGGCTTTTTTTTTCTTTTACAGCCAGAACAACAGTGGAAAATAGATTTAGAAGATTTAGAGAACCAAATAGATGAGGATACAGCTGCAATAGTAATTACAAATCCTTCAAATCCTTGTGGATCCGTGTATAATAAAGAACATCTGTACGAGATATTGGAAATTGCAGCCAGAAATCGCGTTCCGATCGTTGCTGATGAAATATATGAACATTTCGTATTTTCTAATAATGAATTTTTTGCTTTATCCGCCCTTTCAAAAGATGTACCAATACTCACTTGTAGTGGTCTCACTAAGAGGTTTTTAGTGCCTGGTTGGCGTGTGGGCTGGGTGATTATCCACGACAGACATAACATCTTTGGAGCCGACGTCCGTAAAGGGTTGTCGAATTTGGCCACAAGAATTCTAGGGCCAAATACTTTAGTGCAGAGAGCTTTGCCGGCTATACTTTCATGTACTCCACAAAGCTTTTTCGATGATGTTGTATTCTTCATAGAGGTATGTAGGAATTTTAAATAATAATGAATAACGGTTCCTATATAAATAACAAGGATGTAGATTATATTACTAGGTATGCAAATATTGTGCTATTGATACATATTCATGCCGTTTATTATGTCTCCAACATTGACCCTCATTTTACCGTGTTTTTATGAAGGCTTGTGTAGAGAACAAGAAACCTACATTCTCTTATTAAAAATACCACTACCTATTCAATCCAACTTTTAAGAACAAAAAATATTCTTAACATTTACTAAGTACATATTTTACAAATAGAACTTTAGCCTTTGTTGTTAAAAGGTGTCAAAATAATTAAAAAATGTTTTTAATATTTTTTTTTAGAAACAAGCTAAGTTAGCGTATGAAGAGTTACGATGTGCTCCTGGATTACGTCCAATAATGCCTCAGGGAGCCATGTATATGATGGTTGAAATCAAGATGTCTTTATTTCCCGCATTTAAAAATGAGTTACAATTTGTGGAGTGTATGGTCGCCGAACAATCAGTATTCTGCCTTCCAGGACAGGTCAGTATCTATAAAACCTTTTTTTGAATTTTCTATCAGAATCCCTAAAAGTTTAAAAAAAGTTGTAAAAGTTTGAGGTCATAAATGAATAAAAAATGCTAGAAAAAACGCGAGTGTGCGAGCGAGAGTGATACCTAGTGTAATGAGAAAAACAAGGAAAGAGTCTCCTTTGATAATAAAGTAGATAAATTATTCGACAATTAACTCAGTTGCCCTTGAGATAAGTCCTTGGCAACATATATTATAAATAACATGACGACACTTTTGAAACGAGGTAACCGTTTGTGTTCACCGAGTCGTCGGCGTTTTGTCTTTTACTTAGAGGCTTGATCCTATTAAGTGGATCGTAATTAATCTATTCGTAGATCGCATCGAGACTTTTAATGGGTTAATAAAAAAAGGCAGACAGGTAGATAAACAGTTTATATCAACGTATCTCTGCATCGAATACGTGTATTCGAATGAACTCTCTTATGTCCGCTCTTTAAGTTCAGTAAATTAATTTCTAGTTATAGAGTTGGGACCTAGCTATTATAACGGTATAAAACTGAATATGTAGTGTTATTAGTAATGATTGAGGTCAGTAAGAGAGACCAAATAAGCGTAAAGAGTAAACACCAAACTTAATTTAGACCAGAATTAGTTTACCGTCACTTAAAAGCTGACGATAAAAAAACGGTTCCCCAAAAAAAAACGGTTGCATTCCAGTTTTAATGTTTACCGTATTTAGTTAGCTAATAACGCATTTAATAGGCTATCTTAAGATACCAGATCAACCGGTTGGCCGTATCCCAGGCTTACTGGACTGCTATTTAAATATTCCGTGCATTAGATTTTTTGCTATTATATCCACTAGTTTCGATCGACCTTTACTGCAACCCCATTTTTAAGACAAGTAAATAGCTACCTGTCTTATAATTTAGAACCAGCAGTACCTACATATAACAGAATAGTTTAGGCGATTAATATCTAAATCTGAAAAACAAACTGTTATATAGATATGTGTCTAGATCCTCGATAATGGCCAGTAATAAAATCATTTAATGGAAATAGGTACGTATGGTGTGGACCATAAGTATTAAGTATATTAATATGCAAAAGTAAAAAAAAAAACAAATATTGCTAGCTACGTATGTAGTTTTGAACTGTGTGGCTGTTTGAATTTGCGCGCGAAAACGAAGTTGCGCGCGTCATTTGCGTCTGTAACTACGTTAAGCTATGTAGGTACATACTAGTAGTATTAAGGCACTCGAATGGATCATTCTGATCGTCGTCGATACACCAATGTTATTAATATTATTCAGAGAATAATTCACGTTTTCTGACAAAAATATACTAATTGCTCACTACGTACAGCAGCACGCTACAGCAGCGTCTAGATCTAGTCTTTCCCATTATTCCCATACATTACCAGTCCTGTCACATTCATATACAATCGGTTTTTTTTTCTAAATTTGTCTGTACCTTTATACGTACATCAGTCTATTTTTTTCTGCTTGTAATATACTTACAAGTAACTTATAATATAATAATGGCATATTTTTTTTGTTATTTTTTTATTTACTATTTCTTAATTATAGTGTTTCGAGTACCCCAACTACATGCGGCTGGTGTTAACCGTACCAGAAGATATAATGCGAGAGGCTTGCAAACGAATCGTTACTTTTTGTAAAGATCACATCGTATCCAGAGAACGTTTGAAGGAAATTGACAGTAATATTGTACAAGTATCCAGTGAAACTGAAGTAATATGTGACGGGAATATATAAGATGTTCATCTGAAATATGCCCGTTAATATGAAAAGGAAAATTAGTGGCAGGACCGCAGAAGATACACGTACCTAAATAGAATAAGTTAAATGTATCATTTATTATAAATGTTATAAATAAAAAAAACACTGCCGAATTGACTTATTTTATTTATTTTCATAAATTTAACGATTTTAGCGATCGATTTATTTAGGCTGTATATTTAAATATGTAACTACTTAAAGTATCTTAAACGAAGTATTAGTCGATCATGAAAAGTCCTCCGTTATATAATTTCATTACAAACCTATTGTAAATTAATAAAATTTAATCTCAAGAAACAATATGTTTCTTACATAAGTATTAAACTATGTTATATTTTCAGTCGTTTAAACAAACACTCACATTATTTTATCGAAATCGTCAATACTTCATAAGGGAAAAGGATAATTTTATTACTGTTAATATCATTGATCTATTATTCACTAGATTAGCAATTACGAGCCAAAAATGCACAATACGAAATGAAGAGATTTCTCGTAATCGAGGCAATCGTCAGCTTTGTGTTCAACGTCGCGCCAACCAAATTTAACGTAGTGACACGTGACAACAACAATGGGCAAATGCGTAGTGAAAGAATACGATACAAGTTAAAAAATTTGTAACAAATCAAGCAGAATTTCTTATTACATGTTTATATGTATTAAAATTAATCCAAATAACGCTATAATCGAAATAAGAAAATAATAATTGCAATTTAAGTAGGTACAATGTTGCCATGCACACATCTTTTTTTCCCCAAATTAGTGGGAGAATATGTATTTAATTAAATAGTTTTGCTATATTCATGAGAATAAAGATATTTACATATTATATATTGATATTAACTTGATAAAAACCAGCATAATTTTATGCATCTTGCAAGACTTAGTCATCACATTTATATTTTTAATAATTAGGCAATTGATTGTAGTCGTGAAATTTCATGAACGTATGAATTACTACTAACGTAGGCGAAATTTCATTGCTTCATACGTTGAAGCTGTACATTTTTACTATTTTATGCTATATACATAGGTACATAAAAAGAAAATTATATCATGAAAGCAAATTGTTTACTCAAACCTAAGTCCGCCATTGTGATGTTTATGCTTTGTCTTAGTCTAATCATAGCGATGTTATTTTTCATGTAACGAGACACGCGTATGTTCACTTTCAAATGCCTAATGGTTTCAAAGCTACATTGTGATGGTTCAAAGTTGTTATTTTTTTTGCGACGTGTGGTAATGAATAATATAATTTAGTACTGATACTTGTCTACTGTTGATAGTTTACCGTAAAGTGGGTATGGAGAACGGTGAACTTACGGTCCTAACACTCCTCGATTTTAGTAACGCGTGCTATCTATTTTACCCAAATGCAGATGATCTCCAAATTTATGTTAAGGCACCACCGATTAATCTGGCTCATGCTGTCAATACAATAAGCGCTGACCTGGATAAAACTTCGACGGTCTCAAGATTAACCCAATCAACCCAATCGATTGGACTATACTGCCTAAAGTATCTTGCGGTAGCAGATCTATTCCTTTTAGTGACAAGGTAAAGAACTTGGGGATTTACATTGACACATTCTTATCCTGGGATTCTCAGCTGCTGGAGCTAAGTCGCAAAATATTTGCCGCTACAGGGTCTTTGCGCAGACTACGCAATTTTCTACCTACCTGAGCCAAGATTACTCTCACACAATCCCTTCTTTCTTCTTTCCCGATCCTTGATTATGCTGATGCCAGTTATTTAGATCTTACTGAAGACCAACTGAATGAGCTTGAAAGACTCCAAAATCTCTGTATCTTATACATATCATATTCGGATTACGTAAATAAGATCACATCCACACCTATCCGCCTTCGCCGGAATGCACATTTCTTTCTCTGGTTTATTCATTCTCTTCTCATTTATCTTCTATTTAATCATTGCACCCCACTTCACCTTAAATCACGGTTCACTTTCTTACACGATACAAATTCCAAACTACTGAAATTGTCAGAGAACTTTAAACTAAAAATACCTTTTCTTTACTCACACTCCTATAAGTAATCATGTAATAATTCAGTTTTAAATGAACTTTCACCTTATATATCATATAATACTGCTTTAATGTCTCCTACTTCTGCACTCTTTAATACACCAGACATAACCCTCTACTTTTCTCTATCTTGTTTTCTCTCCATCCCATTGTTGCATTTAAGAGCAATCTCTTAAATGCAACAATAGGATGGAAGCACGAAGGCAATCCTTCGAGCGATAAGGCCGCCAATTGTACCTACTTATCTTGTATTGAGACCCTTCGTATTTTACCTATATATACATATATATATATAAATATATATACATATTAATCACATTTTTAAATACATAAAAAAGATACACAGTAACATATATTTAAAAATATAAAATAATTGACCACCAACCAACAATACAAGGACCAAGAAACAGTTGATTAGAACGCTTAAGACAGGAACCTCCTCACTCCCCCCAATGTATCCCTACGTTGTCGTCGTGGTGGGGCTTGCGTGGGTCAATGATCTCTGGGGCTGTGCCGGGTAGAGCTACTCATGCCGGATTGGCCCAGGGTGAGACTCCAGACCAAATGGGATACCAGACGGAGTCTGGCTGCAGACTGCCGCGAAGGCACTCCAAACGTCCCTCTGCTTTAGCAGAAGGCGTGTTGGAGTGCGAGTAGATCAGAGGGGCTGGCACTTGAGTGTTAGCCCCGTCTGTGAGAGAGGGCTAGCCACCCTCTCGCATTCCGTAACCATTAGGGGCTCAACAACGACCTGACTGGTGGCTCCAAGAGGGTACGCTGAGAACCTGATGGCCGGAGGGCTTGCCTTGATTGGCCGGCCCATGACAAGGATAGTCTATAACACCCGACAGCTAAGTCGTAAAAAAACCTGTGGATACCAGCCGACCTCCACAGTACATAGGCTTACCCGGGTATTGGGGATCTCTGCCCGGGTGGACTTTTAGTTCTCCCCATTTCGTGGGACTATTATGAGTACTGTTACAAATCTAAAAAGCAAAACGATCGATAACACAACAACGAACACTGGCAAGCCTAAAGGAACTGAAACGGAGAGGAAAAGGAGGGAGAGACGGAATGCCAAGGGGCAGTTCCGAAGGGCGGACGATCAATCGTCTACCGAGGAGGAGGTAGCATCCGGAACACCTATACCGGCGGGGCTCCCAGAAGTCGATCTGACTGCTGGGAGCCGAAGAACATCAGAGCGCATGCGCTCAATGTCCGCTACTTCTGTTGCGAGTTGTAGCTCCAGTGCGACTGTAGACGCACTGGAGCTGATGGAGACGGAGGCTTCGGAGACCCGCAAGCGCGGCCTCTTCAGGGACGGCGGCGAAAGCGACACGTCCCAGGAGATGTTGCCGCCACCTAAAATTGGGAGCGGCCAGAGGGGAAGATCCCGCACTCCAGCCTCGGCCTCGTCGGGTTCTGCCTTTTGCAAGGCGGAATCCTACAGGAGGGCCAGGGCTGACGGTGAGCTACAGGCGGAGGAGGAGATGTCTGGTCTCCTGCTGAAGATCAGGGGACCGGTGGATGGGGATTCAGAGCCCCAATCATCGGTCTCTCTGCAGGAGACGGCGGACGCGGCGGTGGCCATAATTAACAAGGTGGCCACCAAGTCCGTGAACCTTAAGGGCTCTTTTGTGAGAGCCCTTAAGGACTCCTCTTCTGCCGTGGCGGGGGTCGTGGAGACCCTGGCTGGGGACGTGGCCCGCCTCCAGACGGCCAACGACCGTTTGACGGGGCAGGTGGCTGAGCTGGGCGCTCAATTCGCCCAGTTCCGGGCGGAGCGAGAGGCCCCGGCCCCGTCAACATCCCAGCAGGCCCCATCTGCGCCGCAGCCGTCCCCTGCCGGCACTGGGATTACGGACGCCCAGCTGGCTGCCATCCTCGACGCATGCTGGCGCATGATAGAGGGTCGTACGGCCGGCCTGGAGGCGAGGCTGCCTGCGGCCCCTATTATGCGGCCGCCGCTTGCGGCGCCGAAGCGGAGGGTCGCGTCATCGGCGGCGACCCCCCTTCCTGTGGTAGGGGGTCGCGTAACCTACGCGTCGACGACGAGAACAGCGCCGGCCCCTGCGGCTGCTCGAGGGCTGGTGGCCAGGGCTCCGGCTCCGGCCAAGACGGCTGCGCCGAGGACGGGGCGGGGGGCGGCAGCAAAAGCTGCAACACCTATGCCCCCCACTCCAACACCTCTGCCTGGCCCCTCTACATCTGCCCCCTCCAATGAGGGTTGGCAGGTAGTCGGAGGGGCAAAATCAAAGAAGGCGAGAAAGCGGGCCAGAAAGGCTGCCCGACAGGCAGCCTCTGGCCCGCAGGCGCCACCGGTGGCAGGGGCCACCCCAAAGAGCCGCAAGCCGCGGAAACTGCAGCCGCCGAAAACCGCGGCTGTAGTGGTGACCCTGTCACCGGAGGCGACATCCGGCGGGCTGTCCTACGCGGCCTTCTTCAAGAAGGCCCGGGACAGTCTCGCCGGAGATTTTGAAACGGCCGGTGTCCGCCTGCGCAAGGCCCAAACGGGAGCTCGAGTTCTCGAGTTCCCAGGGGCCGATGGCGCAAAAAAGGCGGACACCGTTGCCGAGAAAATGAGGGTTGTCTTCGCAGCCACGGATGGTGTGAGGATGGCCAGGCCCACTAAGTGTGCAGAGCTGCGCATTTCGGGCCTGGACGACTCGGTCACGACTGACGATGTCCGCGCCGTAATCTGCGAGAAGGCGAGTTGCGGTGCGGACAGCGTCAGGGTCGGCACCATCCGCCCCGGTCCAGGAGGCCTTGGTGCAGTGTGGGTCAGCTGTCCCGTGGCGTCGGCCAAAATATTGGCCGATGCCGGCAGGCTACTCATCGGCTTCGTGAGTGCCAGGATCACAGTCCTGGCCGCGAGGCCGATGAGGTGTTACAAATGCCTTGCCGCGGGACACACTCGCACCAAGTGCCAGAGTTGTTTTGACTGCAGCGGATTATGTTTCCGCTGCGGTCGACCGGGGCACAAGGCGGCAGAGTGCTCTGCCGCCCCTCACTGCCCCGTGTGTGCGGCGGGCAATAAGCCCGCCAATCACCAGATGGGGCAGGGGGGCTGCAAGCCTCCAAAAGCTTCTCGGCAGACGTCGGGGGCTAGCCTGTCGACCCAGGCTGCCTGCGACGTCGATCGTGCGACCACGTCGTCGCCCATGGAGGAGGTTGTAGAGACGATCCAGTAAATGGATCAAGTCTCCAACCTCCTTGTCCAGACGAACCTGAACCACTGCGCCGCGGCGCAGGATCTCTTCCTGCAAACCATGGCGCAGTGGTCGATAGGTGTTGCCGTAGTCGCGGAGCCCTACTACGTCCCTCCCCGTCCAAACTGGATGGGTGACCGGGACGGCTCCGTGGCAGTCGTCGGCTCCTCGGCGGCTCGTTCCCCGCCCTTGTCGCTAAGAGACAAGGGCTCTGGATATGTGGCTGCCGAGTGGGGGGGAATCACCGTTTACGGTGTGTATTTCTCCCCCAACCGGAGTTTGAGCGATTTCGAGGTCTTCCTCAACAACCTGGAGACCTCGATGCGGCGACTAGCGTCTGGGCACGTCCTCGTGCTGGGGGACTTCAACGCAAAATCCATTGCGTGGGGTTCCCCGGCGACGGACGCCAAGGGCGATGCCGTTGTGGAGTGGGCGGCTTCGGTGGGCCTCTGTTTGCTGAACAGAGGCGCCACCAACACGTGCGTGCGACAGCAGGGGGGGTCGATAGTGGACCTTTCGTTCGCTACCCCTGCTGTTGCCGCACGAGTAAGGAACTGGTGTGTCCTGGATGAGGTTGAGACGCTCTCGGATCATCTCTATATCCGATTCGAGCTCTCCCGGTCCCAGGGCCCCAGTAGGGGTCACGTGGCGCGGCATTCCTCCCGCTTTCCGCGGTGGGCTGTTGCCAAGCTCGATAGGGACCTGCTAGAGGAGGCGGCCATCGTTCAGTCATGGCTGTCTCCGCGGGCCCCGACCGAGGAGGTCGACATGGGGGCTGGCCGCTTTCGCACTGCGATAACGCAGATCTGCGATGCGGCCATGCCCCGCGTTCGGGGTTGTCGACTTCCACGGAACGGGGTCTACTGGTGGTCCCAGGAGTTGGCGGACCTCCGTGCGGCCTGCACTCGTGCCCGGAGGTCCTACACCCGTTGCCGGCGGCGACGCCACCGCGTAGACGGGGAGGAAGGCCGGCTTCATGAGGAGTACCGCGAAGCGCGGAGGACTCTGAAGCTGGCCATTTGCCGCGCCAAAGAGGAAAAAAGAAAGGAGATGCTGGAGAGTCTCGACCGTGACCCCTGGGGTCGCCCATATCGTGCGGTGCGTCAGAAGCTCCACACGGCGGGCCCCCCCCTTACCGAGACTCTCCAGCCCAGCTTCCTGCAGCAGGTGGTCGAGGGCCTTTTCCCGCAGCGGGCGGAGCACACGCCCCCGTCGATGGCCTATTCAGTGGCCAGAGACGACGGGGGCCGAGAGGACGATATTCCGCCCGTTAGGGAATCGGAGGTTGGGGCGGCTGTTCTTCGGATCCGTTCCAAGAACACCGCCCCCGGGCCGGACGGGGTACCACCCCGAGTGATGGCCCGAGCCCTCGACCATATGTCGGACCGCCTCAGGGAGGTTTTGGATGCCAGCCTGGCGTCCGGACGCTTCCCTGAGTGCTGGAAATGCGGGAAGCTGGTCCTACTGCAGAAGCCGGGACGGCCAGCCGGTTCGGTCGCGGCCTATAGGCCCATCGTGTTGCTGGACGAGGCGGGCAAATTGTTCGAGAGGATTCTCTCTGCCCGCATCGTCCAGCATCTCAGCGAGGTAGGGCCCGACCTGTCGGACGCCCAATTCGGGTTCCGAGAGGGGCGTTCGACGGTCGATGCCGTGATGCGCCTTAGGGCCGTGACCGAAGAGGCGGTTGGCTGTGGCGGTGTGGTGTTGGCGGTGTCCTTGGACATCGCCAACGCCTTTAATAGTCTGCCATTCAGCTGCATCAGGGAAGCACTCCAGTATCATGGGGTGCCAGAGTACCTGAGGTGGCTGGTGGCAGACTATTTGGAGGAGCGTACCGTCGTGTACGAGGATCGAGATGGCGTCTTGAGACGGCGACCCATGTCGTGCGGCGTTCCGCAGGGGTCTGTCCTCGGACCACTCCTGTGGAACGTGGGGTACGACTGGGTCCTTCGAAGTCGTCTGCCCCCCGGGCTGGGCGTAATTTGTTACGCCGATGACACTTTGGTCACAGCTCGGGGGGCCAATTTCCAAGAGGCGGCGCGCCTGGCCACCAGGGGTGTTTCTCTGGTGGTTGGGCGCATCGAGGCGCTGGGCTTACGGGTGGCCCTTGACAAGACGGAGGCCCTGCTATTCCATGGGCCCCGTCGTGGTCCACCCCCCGGCGCCTCTATCGAAGTCAACTCGGTCCTCGTACCGGTTCGGGCCCAGATGAGGTATCTGGGCCTGATCCTCGACGGTAGGTGGCTCTTCGACGAGCACTTCCGACAGCTTGCCCCAAAGCTGGTCGGCGCTGCCTCCGCCCTTGGGCGACTCTTGCCCAATCTGGGTGGAGCCAGCGTCGAAACAAGACACCTCTACACGGGGGTGGTCCGGTCGATGGCACTATATGGTGCACCGGTGTGGGTGGAGGCTCTGACCGTCCAGAACAAGGCGCGCCTGTTGCGCCCTCAGAGGGTATTGGCGGTCAGAGCCATACGCGGATACCGCACGGTGTCCACCGAGGCGGCGTGTGCCTTGGCCGGAACACCCCCGTGGGATTTGGAGGCGGAAGTGCTCGCCGAAGTTTATTGGCGAGCGGCTGAATATCGGGCGGAGTACGGGTATCGTGCTCCGCCCGAAGAGGTACGCGAATGGCGTGAAGCCGCTCGCCGAGCCACGATGGCTTGTTGGTCGTCCCGGCTGGAGGCTCCACGCGCTGGCTTTGCTACCGTGGAGGCGCTCCAGCCGGTCGTCCTCGAGTGGGCAGGGCGGCAGCACGGGACCCTTTCCTTCCGGCTGACGCAGGTGCTTTCCGGGCATGGTTGCTTCGGAAAGTACCTGCATTCGGTCGCTAGGAGGGAATTGAGTCCCGCCTGCCACCACTGCGACTGCAGTGAGGACTCGGCCCAGCATACGCTGGAGATCTGCCCCGCTTGGGCGGATCAGCGCCGGGCCCTCACTGCAGTCATCGGAGGAGATCTGTCGCTGCCGGCCGTCGTACTGTCCATGGCCGGTAGCGACAGCAGTTTTACCGCGGTCGCGACCTTCTGCGTAGAAGTAATTTCGCAGAAGGAGGCGGCGGAGAAGGCCCGGGAGGACGATATCCACTCGGACCCGATCCGCCGCCGGCACACGGGGCGGCGGAGGCGCGCCTATCAGCGCCTCATGCCGCCCTGAGTGTGGCCGCGGATGGACGGGATGGGTTTTCCCCTCCATCCGCATTACAGGCCAACCGCGAGGGGGCGACGTACGCGTGTGCCGTGCGTCGCCTAAATTTGAGATTTTAACATCAGACGGTGCCCGCTTCTGTGCGGGCAGGCGCTGGGAGGGGTCCGGTTTGCGTTAATAACAGCGATCCCGGACCCCTCCCTTCTCAGGCGCAGAGTTGGCACACCGTGTGGTTTTAGTCGGTTCGATTCCGACACACCGCCCCGCCGCAAACCCCGGCGGGGTGACGGCCCGAGGGGGTTTGCGACGGACTGCCTTCTGCATCAGACCTCGTGAGCCCCTTAAGGTGTTGGTCGAGGCTCTTGGCAATCAATCCGTGAGCAGATAAGACTATTGGAACAATGATCACCGAGTCAACATTCCACAAGTCGGCAATCTCGTGATATAAATCCTAATATTTTATTTGCTTTCCTATAAACACAATATCAGGCTTATTGAAAACAATAGTCCTGTCTGTGATAACATATCGATCCCAATATAATGTAGCTTTTTCGAGAGTAATATTCTCAAGAACTGGTACGGGCACATACCTTTTTTTCCGTCGTGCGGAAACCCCCTCGAATACCAACTCCTGGTGATTTATCGGACTCGAACCGACTAAAACCGCACGCCATCTCGGGTACTAGAAGCCGGGGAACCAGGTGCACCCTAGAAAGGAACGGGTACATACCTGTAGTTTGGCATCAATGAGTTCACAAGGTGGTATAATCAGTGTTGGGAAAATTTTAATTGTATTAACAATTAATGATATTTTCGTCGTCGTATTTGTACACCTGCTTGCCTTAATATATTTACTTATATTTACTTTTGTAGTAAGTGAATATCTAGGTGTTTAGAAATAAACTTAGTCAACAGTACAGAAGAGAAGGACGGGCAGTACAGGATCCTATAGGTACTTGCAACCTTACATAATTCGCCGCGCTAATATTTGATGTTATATGTTTATTTTTTATGGAATAGGGGTCAAACGAGCAGACGTATCGCCTGATGGAAAGTGATTACCGTCACTCATGGACAACCGCAACTCCAGAGGCGTTACAACTGCGTTGCCACCCTTTGGGAGATGAAGAAGAGGATGGGGGAGTGTTTGGGATATGAGCCTCCGATATCCTAACTCACTTGGTGAAACACAGCGCAAGCGCTAATTAACACTGGCTTTCTGTGAGAACATGTTATCACGTCGGTCGAGCCGACCTATTCATGCCGAAGCGTGGCTCTCCCACGGTAGAATTGGTTTGCGCCAATTCTCTTTAGTCAGGGCGAGCGGAGTGAGTCCGGTATCCACTGCAACTACACTACGATGCACTCCCATATCAGTATGAAGAAAATATTCTCTAAGATTATATATCTCGCGAGTCGACATTCACAGTTTATATCAACAATAAATGACTGCACGACAGCTTTTTTTGGTAGTCTAAGGCCCCACAAATGATGGCACCAATGGAGATTTGGCGTTTTTCGTTGAATGGTTCCTGTCCCGATGCCTCCACCTTTCGTCCACTAATTAACACCCAATAATATCACAAACACTTTAGTGCCATGGTAATACACTCTTTTGCAAAAAAAACGGGCACTTAAGCAAAGAACTATTTTATTGTTACTATTAGTTTGTTTGACAATTTTAGGTATTGTTATCTTCAGAATTCCATAAATTAATTAGGAAGGAATAGGTATCATCAGTTTTATCATAATATTTTGATTAAATTATTGAGAAATAATGTTTAAGCTCAAAACACTATTATTGTACCTGCTCGCTAATAAAAATGAAACGCGTTAATTTCTTTGTTTTTCTTGAATACATTAAAAGCAGATAAAAGTTTAGTATTGAGTGTGACCCCCTCTTGCTGAAATCACGGCTTGCATTCGTCTGGGCATGCTAGCGAGTATATCTTTTATGGTTTCTTGGGGAATACGTTCCCACTCCGCGGTAATCAGATTCTTTAGCTCTCTGATGGTCTACGTAGCCGGCTGCACTGATCTCACTCGTCGCTTCAGAACGTCCCAGACATGCTCTATGGGATTGAGGTCCGGACTTCTAGCTGGCCAGTCCAAACGACGAATTCCGACTTCTAGCATATACGTTTCCACATCGCCAGACCGGTGGGCGCGAGCGTTGCCGTCCATAAAAAATGAGTTTTCGCCAAGAGTGGTTAAAGCGGGTTGTGCATAAGGAATTAGAACTTCCGTTATGTATCGGTGTCCAGTCAGTGTACCGTTTTCGATGAAGACTAACTCTGTACGATCCATGTAATTTATTCCTGCCCAAAACATAACAGAGCCCCCTCCATAAGGTGTGATTTCTTCAAAACATGCCTCTGCAAAGCGTTCTCCTCGTCTACGTAGCACTCGCCGACGTCGGTCTTCACCATGCAGAGATATCCTGGCTTCATCGGAGAACAATATCCTACCCCAGTCTTCATGAGTCCATGACACACAATTTCGAGCGAAGCTAAGCCTGGCAACTCGATGTCCACGGAGTAATTTAGGGCCGCGTGCCGGGCGATGACTGTGTATATTAGCAGCGAGAAGCCTCCTCCTGACCATCCATAGATTAATTTGCACATTTCTTACTTCTTCGAGGCTGTTCTTGACGTCCACATAAGAAGATTTGCGATTTCTCAACGCTTGACTAACTAGAAAACGATCATCCCGTGGTTCGGTACATGTCTTTCTGCCAGAACCAGGCCTTCTCTTGACGGAACCGGTCTCTTGATAGCGCTGCCAGGTCCTTTGAACTGTCGACCGACTCACATTTAGCCTCTGAGCCACGAAGCATTGGCTGCAACCTTCTTCAAGCAGCGCAATAATTTTGCTCGCTTTTATCACTTTATCTACCATTTTCGAGAGTGCTAAACAGCAATAACAATACTTTTAAATGTCAAGGACATCAGATAATTTAATAAAAATTGACAAAAAGTTAATTAGAGTCGATATTAACTATAGGGAATTCGCGCCACAAAATGTAGTTAAAAGTAATTTTCTTTGAAAACCAGGCTCAGTCAAAAATTTGAATTTGGAATGTACTCTTATAAACATTATGGCACTTTTATAACTGGCCAGTAACATGTTCAAATGATTAAAACGTTTTTGGTATTTTATTTTTTTCAGCCAGGAAGAAAATCGAAACCGCCCGTTTTTTTTGCAAATGAGTGTATTTATGTATTGTTTAAGGTGAAATAAAACATAACATATTTTTAGTATTATCTATATTTCATCATCATCATAAACCTATCGCAGTCCACTGCTGGACATAGGCCTCTCCAATTGCACGCCACTTGGTCCGATCCTCGGGTTCTCATCTCATCTTCTCATCCAGCTCCTGTCAGCCATTTTGCGCAAATCATCACTTCACCTGGCCTGTGGACGTCTTATACTACGTTTACCGAGAGGCGATTTTCAACTGAAAGACTGGCTTTATTTAAAAAAAACTTAAAAAAAGTTTAAAACACAAAAAATCAAATATGAAAAAAAGGAACACACAAATTAGACCGGTCAGAGTCACCTTCACATCTATGTGGAAAAAAAAACTATTACTACAAAATATGGAGGGTAGAGGTAAGGAGTATCATCTGTGTACATGAAAAAGTGTCCGTTGAAATGCATTAAATTAGGGTGGCGCCACATTAGCATCAGAGTAAACTTTAAAGGAAGTCAATAAACGTACTATTCACAGTTCAGAAAATAAAATCACTCTAGCTACGCCTTTTCTCATAATAACTCTTTAAGGTTATATTTACTACATTATTTTGTAATACGCAAGTACCACATTAGCATCAGAGTAAACTTTAAAGGAAGCGCCATTGAATGATAAAAAATCAATAAACGTACTATTCACAGTTCAGAAAATAAAATCACTCTAGCTACGCCTTTTCTCATAATAACTCTTTAAGGTTATATTTACTACATTACTTTGTAATACGCAAGTACCACATTAGCATCAGAGTAAACTTTAAAGGAAGCGCCATTGAATGATAAAAAATCAATAAACGTACTATTCACAGTTCAGAAAATAAAATCACTCTAGCTACGCCTTTTCTCATAATAACTCTTTAAGGTTATATTTACTACATTACTTTGTAATACGCAAGTACCACATTAGCATCAGAGTAAACTTTAAAGGAAGCGCCATTGAATGATAAAAAATCAATAAACGTACTATTCACAGTTCAGAAAATAAAATCACTCTAGCTACGCCTTTTCTCATAATGACTCTTTAAGGTTATATTTACTACATTATTTTGTAATACGCAAGTAGTTGACATTTTCAATAAGTAACTACTTTAGTCGACAATAATGTTAAATTTTTTAACTCGGCGTACTTCAATTCGTTCACATGTAGCTACATTCATACCATACCCTGTGTCTACACAACGCCATTCTGGAAGGTTTTTGAACTGTTATTTACAGCTTACAGCTGGACACTTTTCAATTTTCTACCATATGAGATAACTCTCCTTACCTCTACCCTCCATACTACAAAACAATGAAATATAGCACTATACTCTATGCGCTGTAGCATGGTGCGGGTGACAGTTTCAGTAACACTTCGTTTCACTCTTGAAAGTTGCCGCGATTTATAAATTATGACTGAGTATTTCAGTCGTACCACATTCGCAATATATTAAATCATTAATAACTGTAGTAAATTAAATTAAACCAAATCAGAATGTTCTAATCTACAAATAAAATAAAATTTAATGAAAAATTAAGCAGTGTTTATGGAGGGTAGAGATAAGGAGTATCATCTGTGTACATGAAAAGTGTCCGTTGAAATGCATTAAATTAGGGTGGCGCCACATTAGCATCAGAGTAAACTTCTTAAAATCAATACACACACTTTTTCATAAAATTGAATGATAAAAAATCAATAAACGTACTATTCACAGTTCAGAAAACAAAATATATTTACTACATTATTTTGTAATACGCAAGTAGTGACAATAATGTTAAATTTTTTACCTCGGCGTACTTCAATTCGTTCACAATTGCTACATTCATACCATAACCTGTGTCTACACCAGCGCCATTCTGGAAGGTTTATGAACTGTTATTTACAGCTTATGCTGGACACTTTTTTCAATTTTCTTCCATATAAGATAACACTCCTTGTCTCTACCCTCCATAGCAGTGTTATGCGTATGACGTATTTTTCATAATAAAAAACGATAATTTTTTATTGTTAAAATTGGTCTATAATTATAGTAAGGTTGCTTAAAAGGTTGCTAAGTAAAAATACATTTTATTCTCCAAATTCATTTCAAAATCGTCAAATCAGAGTCAGGAACATCTGAATTGTCACTCAATTCATCATCTGAGTCTGTGACGGATATTATTAACGAACAATAACCTCCCTGGCCTGACTACCCAAAACAGTTTATTTTTGTATGCTTAGACATGGTAATAACAACGAACTCAACAAACAAATAACAGTTACACTGCACAACTGAATAACACACTCATTTTCATAACAATATTAAAGAGAACTAGATTTACGCTGCGAGTATCGTATGCGACAAAAATTAATTGCATAACGTCACATCCCTTAGTTATGTGATACTGATAGATGTCAACGTCGTACAGGCAAATGTCACCTGCACCATGCTACAGCGCAACGAGTATAACTATAAATATACAACCAGCCGGATCACTCGGATCAGCTATTTCTGCCAATGTCAAGTATTTATAGTTTTCAATTATAACTCTTCCAGTCTTTAAGTCTTCATCGTGATGAAATTAATGATAAAAAATATATAAAATGTGGATGACATGAAATGGGGAACGTCCTTCGAAAAAACAAAAAACGATCTCCCACGTATGGAGGGTAGAGGTAAGGAGTATCATCTGTGTACATGAAAAAGTGTCCGATGAAATGCATTAAATTAGGGTGGCGGCACATTAGCATCAGAGTAAACTTCTTCCGCTAAGTTATAGCGCGCTTTTTAAAATTCTCATAAAGTAAAAAAAAAACATATGATGATTTTTTAAGGTCTACGTAGTGAATATTAAAAAAAAATGTATGAATAAAATTTTACCCATAATTGTTCTATTATACACACACTTTTTCATAAAATTGAATGATAAAAAATCAATAAACGTACTATTCACAGTTACTCGGCGTACTTCAATTCGTTCACAATTGCTACATTCATACCATACCCTGTGTCTACACATTGCTACATTCATACTATGGAGGGTAGAGATAAGGAGTGTTATCTCATATGGTAGAAAATTGAAAAAAGTGTCCAGCATAAGCTGTAAATAACAGTTCAAAAACCTTCCAGAATGGCGCTGGTGTAGACACAGGGTATGGTATGAATGTAGCAATTGTGAACGAATTGAAGTACGCCGAGTTCAAAAATTTAACATTATTGTCACTACTTGCGTATTACAAAATAATATAGTAAATATATATTATTTTCTGAACTGTGAATAGTACGTTTATTGATTTTTTATCATTCAATTTTATGAAAAAGTGTGTGTATTGATTTTAAGAAGTTTACTCTGATGCTAATGTGGCGCCACCCTAATTTAATGCATTTCAACGGACACTTTTCATGTACACAGATGATACTCCTTACCTCTACCCTCCATACCTCCATATTATGGAGGGTAGAGACAAGGAGTGTTATCTTATATGGAAGAAAATTGAAAAAAGTGTCCAGCGTAAGCTGTAAATAACAGTTCAAAAACCTTCCAGAATGGCGCTGGTGTAGACACAGGTTATGGTATGAATGTAGCAATTGTGAACGAATTGAAGTACGCCGAGGTAAAAAATTTTACATTATTGTCACTACTTGCGTATTACAAAATAATGTAGTAAATATATTTTATTTTCTGAACTGTGAATAGTACGTTTATTGATTTTTTATCATTCAATTTTATGAAAAAGTGTGTGTATTGATTTTAAGAAGTTTACTCTGATGCTAATGTGGCGCCACCCTAATTTAATGCATTTCAACGGACACTTTTCATGTACACAGATGATACTCCTTACCTCTACCCTCCATACCTCCATATTATGGAGGGTAGAGACAAGGAGTGTTATCTTATATGGAAGAAAATTGAAAAAAGTGTCCAGCGTAAGCTGTAAATAACAGTTCAAAAACCTTCCAGAATGGCGCTGGTGTAGACACAGGTTATGGTATGAATGTAGCAATTGTGAACGAATTGAAGTACGCCGAGTTAAAAAAATTTACATTATTGTCACTACTTGCGTATTACAAAATAATGTAGTAAATATATTTTATTTTCTGAACTGTGAATAGTACGTTTATTGATTTTTTATCATTCAATTTTATGAAAAAGTGTGTGTATTGATTTTAAGAAGTTTACTCTGATGCTAATGTGGCGCCACCCTAATTTAATGCATTTCAACGGACACTTTTCATGTACACAGATGATACTCCTTATCTCTACCCTCCATACTCCATATCATGAAAGACGTCAGTTAGTCCACAGAACACTTTTCATACAACGGAGTGTTGCCAGACTTTACTATTGGATTCCGCAATAATGATTGAATTAATTCTAAGGAGAAAGAGATCCAATAAATGAATTTCAACATTTTTGGTTCTTATATTGTATTCACATAAATGAGGTCTCCGAATGGATTTATACCAGATTGTCCAAATGTTTTACATGTTTCCACTAAAAAACAATCTTCCTGAATCACGCTTGAAAACGATTATTCCGTAAGCTTAAAATTATTTTTGGATTTAATTTTTCTTTAATTAGATCAAACAATATGGTCTTTGTTCAGGTTAGTTCAAAATAAATACCATAAACTAAAATTTTTAGTGAAAGTAGAAAGTGTTTGAACTGTTATTTACAGCTTACGGCGGACACTTTTTTCAATTTTCTACCATATGAGATAACGCTCCTTACCTCTACCCTCCATACTCCCACGGAAAACACGTACCGACTTGACGTAATTGACAACCGTCAAACGGAGTGTTACCAGTGATCATATTTTTAGTTCCGTTTCATGACTTTTTTGACAAGCTTTATTTAATATTTAGGAGATCAAGTTATTTATAAAGATAATTCCATTTTATGAAATAACGTAATGTAACTCAGAATGTAGTAATTCATTGATAGAATCTTTTAAATCATTTACCACCATAAATAGAACATTTCCTCTCTTCACTATTAGAGTATATCTCTCTAATAGTGAAGAGAGGAAATGTTCTATAATCAACAATTGATCAAAAATGTACGATAATCAAGAAAAAATACTTTCCCCTCTCAAATCTTTTACGACTGCTTTATCGACCTAGGTCCTAGATTCGGGTTGTTTTAAAGGAATAATTTGTTTATTTACTGTTTTTTAATATTTGAGATGTATTAATAAATTGCTGCACCGACAGACTTCACTTTTTGATATTTCGAATTATAAAGTAGGTTATATTCAGTTCGATCGACTACTCCACAATATCATTGATTACGATCCAAAAATGCCTAATAGGTCCACCACTATTTCGCTGTCACACGAGTGTCAAAAAATAGTCATTCTCATTTCATTGACTGTGGAAGTAATGAATTAAGAATTTATACAGAGTTCTAGTCAAGTTATATACTGAATTTGAGTCACTTGACCAAGATACAAAGTGGTATTATAAAATATTTAAAACAAGTATTATAACTTACACAAGATGTCTCAAATTAAATCAAACAAGAAGTTTAAATGGGCATTAGATTTCAATCAAAAGTAAGTGTCATCTCTCTAATACAAGACTAAGCAATTCAGGCGATTAATAAAAATATATTTGTTGCTTTACAGAAATCGCACACCGACTACAGAATTGCCATCTCCTCCTGGGTATAGCCAGTCTGCTAATGCGAACTATACAGAATCATCCAAAGATACAGATTCTAATTTACTATTGATAAAGAAGCTCTGGGATGTGGCACTTGGGCCCTTGAAACAGGTGCCAATGAATCTATTCATTATGTATATGGCAGGGAATTCAATCTCCATATTTCCCATTATGATGGTTGGGATGTTAATTGTACGCCCCGTTAAGGCTTTATTTGCTACACAGAGTACATTCAAAATGGTTGAAGGCACTCAAGCAATTGGACAGAAGTTAGTCTATTTCGTTGGGAATATAGTCAATATACTACTAGCACTTTATAAATGTCAAAGTATGGGACTTCTGCCAACTCATTCCAGCGACTGGTTAGCATTTGAAGAACCTCAAACAAGAGTTGAACACATTGGTGGTGGTATGTCTCTGATATAGGGTAAATTAAACAATTATAAATGCTTTATAAATCATCAATGTATAGAACTATGAATTATTTACAATAAACTTATGGATGTATAACTGGTTGTGTGACAATAGCATGTTTTGAAGAGTTATTTCTCCCCCTTTTTCCCATTGTCGAATTCGTCCAGTTTTGCCTTTACATAAGCTTGAGCTTTTTCAAATAACACCTTTGGATCTTCAACTTTGTCTATCTGAAAAATTAAACAGAATACAAATGTTATTAGATTTTAGTTAGAAATATCTTCTAAGTTTTGACTGTTAATTATATATTATCATATATTGATGTGATGAGTTTAAACAAATCTTCAACTTTATGCATATTATGACTCACAATGTTTACATTGCTAGTTTATACCGATATTAAAGAAGAATCTTTAACAGACCTTTACAAATATCATCCTAATCAGAGAATAGTCCACATAGGAGCTACCAATATCTGCATGTTTTGGTGAAAAAAAAAATAGATGTGGAGGTGTGTAGAACTTATCAAAATATTGGGAATCTAGACATATATTACTGTCTTATGTACCTATTAATGAATGAATTGTCTTGAGACTCCTTTGCACCAGTAACTGGTTTATTTCTCGGTAGTTCTGCATTCCTGGTTCAAGAAAAAAAATGAACAGTAAATTACAGTAAGTCTGCTAACCATTTCTTTGTTGATTTATCACATTGCTCCTTTGCTTTCTGACAAAATTCATTCATTAGTCCATCCTGTATTAACAGAAAATCTATTATAGAAATAGAAAATTTGGACCACAAACAACTAGGCTTTTTAAAATATCTGTATGTATACAAATACACTAAAATTGAACCAGGAATTATGGAAAGATGACATGAGATTTCTTATAAAATCTTAAAATTATGTCTTAGTCTTAAATTCATACCAATATCAATTATAAATTCGGCAGTAACTTATGTCTTATCTCTCTGTTACGCTTTCACGGCTAATCAACTGCACAGATTTCAATGATATTCGACATGGCAATACTTTGATTCTTGAGGAAGAACATTACTACTCTTTACCGCAATAACACACATACTTGTGGGAGTTGCCGCGGGTTAAAGCTAGTACTTACTCTATTTATACAATTTTTATAATATTGGTTGACTAGGTACTCTCTGAAAGTACCACTTTAATTTGAAAAACCCTTTTTCAAAAGAAAAATATTTTTATTTATAAGTGTTGATCTACAAACCTTAGAAGCAGAAATGTGTCAGTGTAAACTTGCATGAAATAACAACTATAAAATGGAATCGTAAAACAAAAATTAATAAATAAACCATAAATACCTTATATGTCTGTGCGATGTATACTCCACAGTACACTCCTGCTCCGAATATAATCTAAAACAATATGAATGCATGCAATTTATATTATATTTAGTCCTTAAAAATAATAACTACAACTAAGTTAATTTCCGTGTATGTTGCTGTAAGCACTTACACCTGTTTTGAGCACTGAAACCATACAACCCATGGCGGAACACGTTTTATTTGACATGAGTTTATTGTGTGTGAATAATGATCCTTAGTTATGCCCTCATAGCTGTAACTCTTACTTAGTTTTGGTTACAGATATACCATAAATTTTATGAACATATTTTATTACTATTTTCTCAAAAACTGCTACTGTTACACTAATTTACTCACAGCTTGACATTCTGATTTTGAATATCAAATGAAAGATGCAAAAATCACTATGGCAATGACATTTTAAAAAGTATTTACTATCTTATGGTAATGGCATTTTTTTAAATTGCTTGTCATATTTTAAATGTAATCCAATGATTGGAACTCTACTCTGACTTTAAAAGAGTATTTATGTATTAAGTCATGACATTAATACATATTATTAGTAAAAACTATTTTTGGATTATTATATTATACATTTTACTATTGTGTACTTGTACATATTTACTATTATAATAATGGTTGAAAAAGGAATTCATAGAAAGTTGTCATAGTAGTTTTTTTTAAATATTATAACATTTCAACAAATATATATATATATATTTTTAATAGGAGTCCAGTAAGACACTATGTTAATCTATTAATGGGTAATTGCTGACGATATAAAATGTTACTACTGCATATTAAATTATGAATAGGTTTTTAATTACATTTATTTAATTATATACAAACAATACATACTTCCTTTAATAGTTCTATTTAGCAATCTATAAAATAGACAGAACTTGAAGTCTACATATATGACTATGAAATGTGTAATTTGTAATGTATTGGTTAGCAGTGGACTGCGATAGGCTGATGATGATGATGGTCAGCAGCACAGTAGGAATAATGAAGAACTGACAATATTTATAACGTCTTTAAACATACGACATATTGTAAATAACTTAATAAAGTCTTTACAACTTGCAAAGTAAATCAAAAATGTAGTAAGCTTTGGGGATTCATCACGGTGTTTTAACAGAGTTACGTTACAAATTCCTATCAGCATACTAATTCAAAAGGGTAGAGCGTAATAAATGAAGTTTCTTATTGTTCAGATAAAAATAGAATTTATTTATAATAATTAGCCATACAATGTCATTAAAAGTAAAAAAATAGTTTTTTTTGGAAACTTACTACGCCTTTAATCATTTTTAATATCAGCTTTGAAAATATTCTTCTTAAATTACAGCTTAGTTGCAATAAGAATCACTAATTTCTAATACGAATTATTTACGGGCAGACTGACTTGAAAAAATTATCAGTTGTCGTTAATGTCAACTGTCACCAGTGTTGCTATATATACCCAAATAACTCATTGCTATCTTTTAGTCTATAGCAGTCATAAGACATGAAGACTGCCGATGTTGAAATTAATTGTTATATTATTAATAAAAAGAGAATGATAGATCCAGTACCGCCAACAATATGTAATGCATGGATAAATAAGAATTGTATGTTCATAAAGTGATTATTCATGACTATTTTCTTGTATTAACCCTTAATTTATAAATTTCTTCTCAAAAGGTGTTATAACTTATTAGGTATAGATCTACTATTTCTAAACTTGCCATGCTTTAAACCTTAAATAGCGTTATTTTTTGTTTATTTAATATAATTATAAACAAATTACATAAATAACGACAAAATATTATCAGAGCAACATTTTATTAACGGATGAAGAAAACGTAAAACAAATGATTTTGATTAAAAAAAAAGGTACTAGGTACACCATCTTGTTACCAAAAATTACAACTTATTTAGTGCAGCCTATGTTTTTATTTTGCATGTCATGTAGGTACATCATTTCTAGTGTACTGATTGCATGCGCACCAGTATGAATATATCTATAATACCTACTAGCTTTCGCCCGCGGCTTTCGCATGTAATAAAAAGTATCCTGTGTTACTTCTAATACCTCCAAGAATATGTGTAGGTACGTACCTAGTACGTAATATCTCGATGGTAAGTACCTACAAAGATCCATGGTGATCGATCAAGTAGTTTTCGTAAGCGTAACAAACAAACTTACATTCACATTTATAATTATAGCACAAGGATCTATATATTCACATCTTAAGTAATAACACGTGATACGACGTGGAAGACGACTTACACGAATCCAAATCTGTATTCACTTCAAAAATTGGACCGCCGCAGGACTTCTGGGAGAAGCGAAAGTGGACAGAAAAAGATAGAGCTTGTGGATATTGAAATAAAACAATGAATTAAAATAACGTTGTTATTATTATGCTTTCAAATATTTACAAGAAACAATAACATTCTATTACAGTATTATGATGTACAACTTTATTGTGAATATAATATTTTCTAATAAATTTACTTAAGGAATTCGATAATTAGTTTCTTATGTAAGTTGATAACATTTGCAGTAAACGAGTGTTATGCAGTTACCACCACGGTGAACATTGTCGGCCTCATATATAAACGTTTTTAACACTAGGCAACAATTCTGTGATATTTTTAACTCTAGACTTATAGCCACAAAGTTAAAATAACACAAAACACACACTGCTTGAAGTTAAATAACGTTTATAAGTAAGGCCGTATCAGTTTAGTTTGGCATAAAAGGTAAGGACCGAATAATCTGGTACCCGTAGGGTTTTATGTATTTAGCTAATATTTAAACAATAAGTATTTATACCTATTTAAACAATTGTTTTTTTTAAATATTGCCAGTAAGTTAAAAATAAATAAAACCTTTCTAATTAGAGCCTAATTACTTAATTTGGCTATTACAAAGTGTAAACTTTTTAAAGAAGACGTTTACGTGTTCACAAGCAGTAGTAGTACTTAGATTAAGCTTTAACTAATTCTGGATGAAAGAACAACATTAAAAATCCTAAATTAATTTAAATTTAAATAATACTATTTACTACCTTTAATTTTTAGGCATAAAATTTTGAGAAAATTTAATAAGTCGCAAACTGTTATGTGTGAGGTTTTAATACAGTTTATGGTGGTGGAGTAAGCAGCAGAGATTAACGATCGGTTTTCTATTAAACTATTCGATTATCAAGTCGATTACCTATTAAAACGGCTAATAAGTATTTAAAACAAATGTTACGGCATTTTCTTCCACATTTAAAATAACAATTTACTTGTGCGCATTGGATAGGACTGATTCAACTGTTCACGATGGCTAAACCTAAGCCCATCAATTTATATTTATACGACAGTCATAATGATCGAAAGGTACCACTAGCTACAGTCTATAAAATAATTATTTATTTCTAGTGCAAACTGTGTATTCAATTATTTTCTTCTAAAAAAATGTTAACATTAACGTACGCTTTGAAACTATTCCTAGAAAATTTTACCTACTCTGATGTGTTTTGAAACATATGTTTTCAAAGAAGACACAAAATATCTTATTCAACACTCGATGGAATAACGTGGGCAAAGGAAAGAATAATCTAAACAAGAAGGCATTAACTATTATTTATGGTCTAGTTTATTCTACGGTCGGCATATATTTATTTACAACGGTCAACACGAGATTCTTAAGTTATTATATCTACATTTAATATTCATATATATTTAATTCTAATAAGGTATGTTTTTAGAACCCCGTCTTTGTTCTGTATCAATGTATTTTGACGTAGAATAATTTTGGTTTAGGTTTTCGGCTTAAATGAGAACTAGGTAATTTATTGGATTCTCATTATCACCTGCAGTTAGCTTTAACAATGTGCATTTTTATTTATTTTACAATTTTTCCAAAACAGCAGATTAACCAAAATTGAATAATTAGATGTTTTTCGCTTAGTTCTATAATTGTCTATGTCATAATTAGGAAAAAAACTTGAAATCTCCAAAGAATCAAATGATTTCGATTTATGTGTTTTAACCTACCTAACATAATATTTTAGTTGAGAATTTTGGAAGCTAACTTTAGTCGTTGCTTAGGAAGGTGAGATATATTTGCCCTGGCGTCTTTGGCATTATATTCAAAGAAGTTCCTAATAGTTACCACGAAAGTTATGGTGTGTGGCCATCACTAAAGAGAAATACCCATCATCTGTCTATTTAGGTACTGATATATGAAATTCATGAAAGTAAGGTCGTTAGTAATAAACACATATTATATTATCCCTGTCGAACTTAGTTTTGCCATGTAATATGTTAAACCTTACGTAGGTAATAAGTATCTGTAATAATTAATCCTATTATATTAATATCATTGCGACATGCACTTGAATCTAACAATTTCTTTCTTAGTGTTTTCTAGTTTAAAATCTATCTATAATAGTTTTGCAACATGGCAGAATAATTACCTGTACTTACTTTAATTTAATTCATCAACAATGTATTTTTTTATAAATATGTATGTAATTTAAATTTGCTTCGGGCAATCTTCATATACCTAATCTTCAAAAAGGAAATAACACTTAACCTACTAATTACATAATGAAAGTATTAATATATAAAATTAATAGTACGAAATAATCATATAGCATAACTCATATTAATTACATTTACTTGTGAAATGTTTCTACTTACTTTAGCCATTTAATTCCTATTATGATAACATTTTACTTACATTTTATTGTTATAATCACTAATTTCAGACATACTCTTTTAAGATAAAAGAATATTACTAATTAATTACTTAATTTCTAGTAACACTTACTAATAACTTACAAGACTATGATAATAAACAACCATGAGTAAGTTTATCACATTACGTACCTACACATTTATTGTATTTCTGTCACTTTTTGAAAAAGTGTGGTTATGCAACATGCAGTGAAATGTTTTTGGTTACAAGTTTTAAATTCGACAAACAACTAATCATTAATAAATTCATTACCATAAAATAAATTACACAATCATTTTTCGTGAAAACGATAACATTTGTGGATAACTTAAAATTATTAATAATACAATTTGAGTTTGATAAACTCACAATCACGATGTTAATGATGAATGCCCGTTACCATTTTTAGTATTATTTTACATTTTAGTATTATTGGCTTGTCTTGAATTAAGGGCCTGCTGTAGTTCACTACTAGACTTTTGAGAACTTTATCATTATTATCACCGAGTACCTATTCTTAATCTTTCCTTTATTTAAATAAATACATCTAATTATTCATTGTTCTGCACTTCTGAAAAGATACTGTATAGAGTCCTCGTGGAGGGCAATCATTAACATAATAATACCACCACTTAGAATACCCAAAATAGCTAATACTAAATTAATACTCTTCCCATTGTTATTTTCATTTATTTCTGGGACTAAATCTGCTAGAGCAATATAAAAGAATGTGCCAGCTGTAGCAGCATAAATCCACTGGGAAGCTGACTCATGGTCTTCTGCTAGCCAAATTCCACCCGCCATGCCCATGAAACTGAGCACCGAAGAGAGAACGTTATAATATAATGCACGTTTGATACTCATGCCTGAGCGGAGTAGCACAGCAAAATCTCCGAGTTCGTGAGGGAGTTCATGACAAAATACGGCTAAAGCCGTAGCGAATCCGGTAACCGGATCCCCACAGAACGCCGCTCCAATAGCCAGGCCGTCTGTTAAATTGTGAAGCCCGTCCCCTACTATCACCATTAGTGCTGTGGATGTCATAGGTCGCTCCACGGGAGGTGGCGGTGATCCGGGCATCATTGCCCCAAGTTCTATAGGTTCTATTTGTTTAGCTGCATCAGATTTTAAATCTGTCGCTGGTTTGCCCGAGTCGTGTGAATGAGAGTGGCCACCATTTAATGTTTGCATGATAGCTTCGACACTGTAGAACAACAAAATAGTAAGAAATGTGACACTACATTTTAAAACGACTTCGGTCTCCTCTTGAGGTGCTGAAGATGAACCATGTGATTTAAGAGCATGTGGAAGTAGGTGTAAGAGGGCATCTCCGCACAAAGTTCCAACAGCAACTGCTACTAGAAAATGCAGCACGTGTCCGAATATGACGGATTTAAGCATCGGTACGATGGCCACTCCGACCAGTCCTGTAGCACTTATTACCAAGATGCTCAAAGTTGCGTATATCCACGCTGAAATATAAAAAAAGAAAAGTTAAATATTTTAATCCATACAAAAAAAAAATGGGGTGTCTGTTTCTAATATTACGATAACTGCTTGCTTTGTATTAAATTATTAAGTATGTAAACACGGTACATATAGTGCCAAAAAGACATTTTTTGTCTGTGTGATACCTAGATCGGCTGGACCGATTTTGACCGGACATTCACTGACAGATAGCTAATGATATAAGGAGTAAGTTAGATCACTTTTTTAGACTAGCTGTGCTATGTTGTGACTATTATGTCAAAGTACTTACTCCAGAACCTGTCGAGTTTTGGTGAAGGTGCTTCTGTTTTGTAGCAGGAACGTTGGTCAAGTTGGTAGACGAGGGCGGGGCACATTTCCAAGAATGTTTTGGGTTTGATAGTGATGACTCCTGGTTCTTTCTCCATTCCGTACACCTCCAAGATTTCTCTTGGTGACAGACATGATTTTTGTAGTATCGGCTCTACTGAAAAAAGTAAACAACACTATCGATAAAGCGACTTATCTTATTAGGATTATGATATAGGAACGATCTAGTACTATAATTATTACAAGGCTAATCAGTGAAATTGATTTTTTTTATTTTAATAATGGAAAACTCCTAAACCGTTGTTTATTTTGTGTATGATATTTTCGTTACAAAAGGCTGAAGATCAAAGGAGTATAGAGGTTGTATTGCATTACTTATTTTAATAATAATAATAATAAAGAGAATTGGCGCAAACCTGTAGTACTTAGTACTACTGATCGCAGGGAAGTAGGAAAGGGCAAAGTACTCCATGATCGTTTTTATCGGGGCCTTAATGGACCCGATATAGATTTTAAAACATCTACATCTTGGCTACGGTATAGTGAACTATTCGGCGGGGTCCGGTCGTGTTAATAACTGCAGTTCCCGGACCCCTCCCTTCTCAGGCGCAGAGTTGGCACACCGTGTGGTTTTAGTCGGTTCGATTCCGACACACCCACCCGCCGCAAACCCCGGTGGGGTGACGGCCCGAGGGGGTTTCCACACGTTAAAAAAAAAAAAATGGTGAACTATTCGGAGAAAGCGAAGGTTTTGTCTGTGCGATTATATACGAAGTTATCATGACGAATAACTATCGGAAGTGTGGCGACTTCCACATATAATACTAAAAATAACCTACTACAGCGCCATCTACCGAAGATACACTGAACTACGAAGTAACGCACTACACGGAGTAACTACAAATCCTGAATCGCGCAATAAATAGTTCTCGCGCCGATTATCATATATACAACATCCCAACATCAACTGTTGGGCAGTAGCACGCCAGGCATGATCACCTCGCCTGGTCGGAGGATCCTCCCTTTGTGTTGGGTGGAACATGATACCCGTTCCCCCACAGAAGTATATCCTGAAAGATGGTACGGTCGACATCTGTCAGGCATGTCACCGTCCTGGAGAATCTATCAGGCATATTATTTCTGGTTGTTCTCGTCTTGCTAACGGTGAGTATTTGGACAGGCACAACCAAGTAGCCAGGATCGTACATCAGCAACTTGCCCTTAAATACAAACTTGTGAGTTCTACAGGTATGTGCCCGACCCAGTTCTCAAGAAGGGTCGTGCTACGTTATACATATTGGGATCGATTTATTATTACAGATAGGATTATTGTTGCCAATAAGCCTGATATTGTGGTGATAGATCGATTAGAGCGCCGCGCAATGATTGTCGATATCGCCGTTCCTCATGACGAGAATCTCGTGAAAGTCGAAAAAGAAAAGCAAATAAAATATTTGGATTTATCTCACGTGATTGTCGTATTGTACCTATGTATGTATTTATTTTTGTATGTACTTATATTTAAAAATGTAATTTATATGTATATTTCAATTTAATAAAGGAAATAATAATAAATATCTTTATTGTACACTAGCTTATAAAATTACATGGTAAACTTAAAACTATTATAAAGTATGTACAAGTGGTGGCCGGTGAAGGCAAACGAGCAGACGTATCGTCTGATGGTAAGCGATTACCACCGCCCATGGACACTCACTCGGTGAAACACAGCGCAGACGCTATTTCACACCGGTTTTCTGTGAGGCCGTCGACTGTGTGAGGCTGTGACTCCGGTCGAGCCGGCCCATGCACGCCGAAACGTAGCTCTCCCACGGTTATATTACCATTTAATTGTTTTTTGTTTACCTAAAACTGTATATTTTTAATCTAATCTTTACAAATACATGCACTTAAGTTAAGTACGATTATAAAGTAGCGTATTTTTTTCTATTCTTTTTCATATCTTTGAACAGACTGCTGATACAAAAGGACACTGACCGATCTTATGTTTGATTTTTTCTTCAGTCATTGCGTGTTTGTTACGAGCTCTTATAGCTGACTTGTCAATATTTATTTTGTACTTGTAGGTAGATCTTTGTCATTATATAATAAATAAATATTATAAATTATATGATGTAAAATACAATGAAAAACGCGCTAAAACACGGTGAGAATAGTAGTTCTGTATATAAATAAATCAGCAAGAATCTCAGGTAGAAAGTACCAACATAAAAGCAAAGTATCTTTGACAAAATGAAGATTTTTTAGATGCTTTTTAAACTTTTGTGGCGACATCCACATACAGCGCCATCTACTGGAGTCGGAGGATCCTCCCTTTGTGTCGGAGGGACATTACACCCGTTCCCACACTTACTTCTGTAGGGTTACAACAAATAAAAAAATCTTCTGTACAGGATATTATTTTGTCCACTAACCGACTTTCGGGTCAGCAATTTTTATAAAATCTTTTTTCTTTTATTTTATCTTTAATCAGCCATTCGGCTTTTATCAGATTTAAAGGTCATGTCGTGATCAGTGTGAGATTCACACCCTTTGATGTGTTATCTCTTTGTTTGTCAGGCTTATACTGACGCTACAGGCTTTCTTTTTAGTCTATATCTAATTATAAAATAAAAAACAAAGTTTTAGCTGATCTGACACTATTTTATAAATTATACACTTAATAATTTTTATTATTAAACAGTTAAGTGTCAAGCTCAAGGCTGGTAGTTATATGTTTCAGTTTGTAAGTTTATCGTCGCTAATAAGAAATACATTTTTGCTTGTTACACTGTAGTGACTTTTTAATGAAAATATATAAACGATAATCGGGTATCTTTATCAATTTATATGTTAGCATGACAATAAACAACAATCATTTTGACGGCACGTTTCATTTATGTGATAATGAAATGGATCCTTCACTGGGGTCGGCCATCTACGCAAGAACCAACCGGTAATAGGATAATCGCAATTGTAGGGACAATTTGGAGTCCATTGATATGAACCTCCGTATTTTATCAGCAGAAGAGGTATAAAGTCTAACATGCAGTAGTAAACTATAAAACGTTTTATTATACGTCACGGTTTAAATATGTATTTGACCGTAAATGATTAACGCCTAATAAAATATTGATACGAAAATATTTTTCATTCGGTAATATGTACGTAACGCATTACTGTAAAACTTCATTTTAACATTGGTACATGAAACTTTTTGATTGTTCTTCGATAAAAGATATCCATGTTAATTTGTTTGTTTTTCTAAATAAAATAAAATTAAAAATAACGTAGAATTTTCTAAATATCTTCTGTATAGGAACGCGAACTATATTGGTAGCGTCAGAAAAATGAAGCATACTGTGAAACTATTACCTAAAAATGAGTAGATAAGTAAGTATTTAAAGCGTAAAAAATATTTTCCTCTTTCAAGAGCGTGCAATAAATGGTTTCACCTCTTTTATGGCACAGTGTCAGTGACACAGATAATGGTGATAGGTATGCTACGATTTCCCGAGAGTCCGCAACCATAAAGAAGGTCTATTTTCCCAGCGTTACACGTTTATTTCAAAGTAAATTCAAAGTTTTAATAAAGCAATTTAACAAATATACCAAGAAACAGAAGGATTGTGTAATATAGTTATATCTACCTAGTGTCTATATTGTGTTCTAATATTTCCCTTGTTTTTTTTTTTTTTTTTATTGAATAGTTGGCAAACGAGCAGACGTATCACCTGATGGTAAGCGATTACCGCCGCCCATGGACAAGCGCAACACCAAAGGCGTCACAAGTGCGTTGCCGACTTTTGGGGGATGGGAAAGGGGATGGGGGGAGGGGTTGGGGTATGGGCCTCCGGTATCCTCACTCACTCGGTGAAACACAACGCAAACGCTATTTCACACCGGTTTTCTGTGAGGCCGTGGTATCACTCCGGTCGAGCCGACCCATTCATGCCGAAGCATAGCTCTCCCACGGTAAGCTCCCCTTCCCCTTCCCTTAATTTAAATTCGCCAATATGCTCTCAAAATGTTGTATAGACGGTTTTAGTCGGTACAGTTCAAGTATACCAGTATATATACTAGTATGTGCTACTTATATCGTGTGATAATCTTGTTTGAAATCCACTCAACAATATATATATGTATAGGTATACCATTTCATTACGCAACTACTTTCTGTTCTAGTATCTTAATACCTTGATGTTTTTACACTTTAAACTCAATAAAGGGGAATCTATTCATAGCTTACCAATAAAGAAAAAACTTTAATATCTTTACGTTGCCCTGTACAATGAATAAGTAAAAAATCGTGATTGTCATCTAACCAGGAAGTAGAACGTTACTAGCATTTTTTGCGCGTAGTATATACCTAATTGTTGTGGTAATAATTCAGTAGGTAATGAAGCCTGGAGTTACGTGAAGTAGTTGATACCTTAGCAGAATGACATTAAACTATTCGTATGTTCGCCACGGCTAGATATTATATAATCTGCTCCCTTAGTCAAGATGCAATTGTTGCTCGTCGATTCTCTATCTACAATCACTAATGCCTCCATTCTCTTGCATTCTTATTTAAATTTAGATTTGACCACGTAGTTAGCGTTGAAAGTCGTCATGACCATACATTTATTAGTTTTCTAATAACGGTTACGTTTATAGCCTGTTAATTTGCCTAGGAAGGCAATATATTTTTAGGGTATTCTTTTACAAAATAAATAAGTGTGTGTTGATAATACTTCTCGCCAAAAGAATGGTGTAAATACTCTTTGTATTTCAAAATAATATACTTATCCACTATTTACGCACATGCATTGGAATTGAAATAAAAAAAAAACGGAGGAAACTCAATTCATTAAGTGACTGAAAATGTCCTGAACTATCATTTATTTCATTTAAATTTAACGTATATAAGTGGAACAAATTAAATAATAAACCTATTCTTCCCAATTGCAACTGCAGGTTAAAAACGACGAAAAGGATGCAACCACAAGAGTTCGTGCGTATGGCGTCCTTTAATCCCTTAGGGGACGAAGTTTAAAAAATGCCTCCGTAGTGCACACTTACATCCTTTATTTGTGTAGTGACGTATTAAGAATATTATATAATTGTCAATTCTCTATTCATCTCGTGGGTGTCGTAAGAGGCCACTAAGAAAGCAAACTACACAGAACAACATCATTGCAAAGAGAAGGTAACTTGAAACAATTCCTATATCAATCCATCTGCCAACATGGCACGGAAGGACGAAACCATCTTTTGAAGGAAAGGTCTATGTTCAGCAGTTAACTATTAAATGTTGTTTTATGTTATGTTATGGAACTTTTGGTATAAAATTATAGTGATGTGTGTAAGATATTAATAAAATATAATAATATAAAGTTAAACTAATCGAGCTGTGCTACCGTAACGTGAAACTTATCGTGTAATTTAATTTATACGTACTAACGTTGTGCACTCAAGGGCAAACAAGACTGATTAACACTTTTCTCCCAAGGCAAATTAAATAATTTCCGCCTTTCCTTTTAGAAATAAAGTAAATTAATCAAGGTATGTCATTGTTTGTATTTACTTTGCTCTTGACTTTTTTAAATAGCCAGAGAGTCTTTGACTTCTTATTTATTTGTATTTAAGAAAAAACCGAACCATCAATATATATTTGGATACATTTCCTTGGGACACACCACTATTATTCTGAATAAAATAATACATGAAAAGAGAGATGTAAGGAATAGTGAAACTAAAGCAACGAGAAAAGTAAACGGTAATTAGCAATTGAGTAAGGTAGAAAAGGAGTGTTAATAATTTCCTTCATTACATACTCGGAACATGTTAGGGTGGCCTCAATATCCATTATAATTTCACACATTTCACATACGGTCATCTGATACCAAACTATGCTTAACCTGTACTATGAAAACTAGACTAATAATAAATATATACATATACATGCATATTTATAAATAATAGACTCAAAAGTGATCGTACACATCACAAAATTATTTATCCAGGGTGGAAATCAAACTCAGGCTAGGCCTGTCAATAGATCAGGCATATGTATGTAGATAGAAGTAAACATGTAGATTGTGTCTCTTGTATTAAGTTAAACAAATACTTATTTATGTTGTCAATTTTAGAGGTTTTAGTACACTCACCGGTAGTGGGAGACCTTCGATGCCTATGCTGTGTGTCGTGCAATTGTTTGAACGTGCCGTTGATACGATGAATAGCCAGGTCATGTGGTGAGGTGAAAACTCGCCCACCGAGACCTAGGCTGTCCAAAAGATGTTCGAAGCCCTGCGAAAGAAAATTATTATTATTATTTGACAAGCTCAATAAGGTTTTGATCAAATAACACGAGAGAACTTGAAATATTGCTTAATATAGATTAGTAATTAATGATGGCGAAATTTTCTAAAAGTTATGGATGGTGTTTATAGCAATATTTTTAAAAACATTCCTATTTATGACCAACATATCAATCTATAATTTATTTTAAGATTGATGATATTCCGCCCATATGTCCTGTAAAAGAATTTGGAAGTTTATACATAATATCACTGCGAACATTTAAACTTCAATCGTGACGTGTAAAATGCACCGTAAGAAGAGCCCTTGTTAACGCAAGCACAGGTATGTAGAAATGACAAATCACATAGTTATTGATGGCTACAGACCGCACTTTTATACAATACTTCACTCATTATTACATACATATTGTGTATGTTATTATAAAAACTTCACACTCGATAAACACAGTAGTGATATCATAACTAGACTATTTAGTATGGCGGCCCAAACGAATACAGTTCCAATGATATTATTTACTTAATTATCTTCAATATTACCTGATTAACTGAGAGGTACATAAAAAAAAACTTTGGTATCTGATGCTTTCTACATTGCAAAGACACACTGGGAAGGAATTTTTGAAGATTTCGCCCCGGTTTGTTTATATTTCCTTGTGTTATAACTTTTTCATTGTTGTCCGTGGAGGACTTACAGCCAACATTATAAGATTTATAATCAGATAGATAATAGTGAATCAATTCCAAGTTCTCACTTGTTGTGATATACTAAACACAAGTATGTGAGCAATAGCATTACTTTACACAGTGGATTTTTTTTATTTTACTTTTAAAAAACTTTAGGCTCAGACACCTTTGCAACTTTGAGACACTTACGAGTATATAAAATTGATTTACATGAAATTGTTTGCAAAGATCGACAAAGGCCCTGTGGGGATAAAAGAAGAGAACAACTGTTGTGCAGAAGGTATCATCATCAGCACGTAGCCATCCAATGCAGGACATAGGTCTCAACCAACGCACGCTGCAATCTGGCCAGAGTGCGTCCCACACTACGTTTGCCAAGGCGTGGTCTCCACTCCAGAACACGATTAGTCTAGAAGTTATCGGTTCTGTGACATTTGAGACCAACCCATTGCCTCTTCAACCTATTAAGTTTTAGAGTTATTTCGATTACCTTGGTTCTCAAAGCTAGAAAAATCGGTAAATATCACGTGAGAGATACCGCCAGAAATTGTTAGTAGTACATTATATCTACATTATTATATTTTACTCTTAAATTGTAAATTAGTATCTACTCTTTCTGTAATGTGTTATTAATAGTCTGCACAAAGAGTGGCCTTATTGATCTATTCTAGACAATGAATGATACTTCATTGTGTGGTAAGTATCATAACTAATTAAAATTAAATAATGTGTTTAAATAAAATTGATACATCACGGATACAATAATATTTCTAGTGATGCCTGGTAGTTTTTTTTAAGTAGTGAGATAACGTAAACCCGAAAAGAAAAGAGGTTTAACATTATGAGACAACTGCAAACAAAAAGACTAAACAAAACTTAATGATCAGTTTTAGTTACAGTTACAACTTTAACAACACTCACTTTGTTCACTCACGTTGTCATTCTGATCGATTTCTTTGACTATTTAGTTGCAGAGAAATTGTAACCAGTTCTCATTAAAGATCCTCTTCAGTAAAAATATTTGTATAGACGACTATACAAGTAATACATCAATTACACTTAGAATTCAGCTGAAAGACAAGTAATTATACATATAGATTTTTTAACTTTTAAAATATAGCGTTCGACATCCTTGGTTGGCCTCGATTAACACACGCACATCTTTTAACACATAACGGATAGTTGGAGCTTTAAAATCTCCGACAACAATGTTTCTACAAAACTTCGATATTCCACAAGCTTAAAGACGACCCAGCCTGGCTTGGGATACGGCTCAGAAGAAGAAAGAGACTTGATGGGAATTAAGAGGATCATGTAGATACTTTAACTAACAGCTCTAAAAAGTCTGACAAGTCTTTTTACAGAGCTTCGTTATTGCCCAAAGCCGGGTTTTGACAGTAAAAATTGGTTCGGACCGAGTACACTCGTACGATTCAGCTTCATACGAGTGTACACGGATAGTGGGTTACATACGATAGTAGTGCACTCGTATTGTGGTCATTTGTCTACTTGCACAATCAAGATGTCGTCGACTGATCTGCGCTGATTTGTTTTTGTACCTTCCGAGTAGACATCCGAGTGCACTCGGTCCGAGCTAACTCTATTGTGAAAAACCGGCTTTAAAGCCGGAAAAGACTTAGAAGAAGAAAAGTTGACGGTAATTGAGGCGCTCTTGTGGATATTTTAAAATAACTAACAGATTGATTGACTTGTCTGTGACAATGACCAGTCAGTGTAATCTATTACCTAGTCGAAACATCTGGCATTTCAAAGGTAAATACTTAATACCTATCGAAAGCGTGTAAATTCTCGTAAACATACTTAATTAGAGATTTCGTTTTATAGGTTTGCACGATTACCTACAAACAAGGAATATTAATCACTTGCCACTGTACTACCACAGGCTAGTATGTGTGAAAACTTTTCGTCTGATAACAGTTTTAAAGTATTACAAATGTATTGCCAAGTTTATGAGTACTAGGTATTCAATAAAAAAATTATATACACTTATGTAGTAGACCGTACCAGTAATGTCACATTTCCAGAAATTGTTATTAAAAGTATAATTTAGAAAAAAGAAAGAAATTTCAAAATAAGTAATAACAATGAGTTGTGCCTAATACTTTATTTGATTTGTATTGAATTCATAAAAATCGGTAAAATAAAAGTGATCACTACTACTTAATATTTATTTATGTTTTGTTATCTGATGATGTAATTACCAATTACAACCTTTATTAGATTGACAGGGCTGTGAGTCTAGTGGCCAGTGACGCTGTCGTCTAAGCTAGTGGGAAGGGGGCTCATTTATTCTGTATCTGGATGTTATATATCTATAATATGTGTGTATTTAGAAATATATAAGAAAAAATGGCAAAGATGAATAGTCAAGCGAATAATTACCATTTATGAGAAATATGACAACCTGCGTACTGATAATTTACCTAAACTTAGGTACCTAACAAGTTATTTAAAGAGACCGATACGAAGTCAAGTTGAAGGGCGATCTCGTTCAATCGTGTTTTGATAAGCCAGAGATAAGTGCAAAACCTAATCGTTAAGGCCACTCACATAACATTGTAGATATTAATAATATTTTACAAATTATTTCATTATTTACATATCAAGTCGTGGATCAATGGTATCACATAACTAACTGTACTTAACTTAGGTAGGTACTTCGAACCAGTTATCACACGTTATCCTAACGATGATAATCAACAGATTTGACAGATACATCCTGCTTGCGTCATGCAATCACAGTTCTAGTGAGGCCAGGCTAAAATAAAGTGTTACTTTCACCTTTAATATTACTAGCTATTGCCCGGTTATCGTGATAAAAATTAGCCTTTGCCATTCCTGAAGGATCAAAGTATCACCATGCTTTTCATTGACATCGGTACGGCGATTCGAACTAATAATACTAAGTATGTTAGTATGAGTTATCTGGTATTACTTTAACAATGAGAAACATGTCTTGGCTGCCAGAATAACTCTGCTCTGCGTGATGGAAAGCACGAGCAGAATCCAGGAGTGGTGGTCACCATCCTCAATGCTAATAGGGACAATGCAGCATGGTGACCCACACTATGGCGGCCTAGTGAGATGCTTTTTCAAGCTCCGCTTAAAGGACCCAGGTTCATAGTGGGAGGGAAACACGAACGCAGGTAGTGAGTTCCAGGTTTTGACCGCTCATCACAGGAAGGAAAAACCGAAGCGGTGAGTACGAGAGCGTATGTCTACCACTCTGAAGTGGTGTCTTCCAAGATCGGCACGTGTTGTCCTGTAGAGGAAACTTTTCCAAAAGACAAAATAAAAATATCGTTGCCTATGGTCAATTTGTTTAGCAACCGTCACGAAAATATATACTTTTAGTAATACTCAACCTTTTTATTTTAGAAGATTCATGTTAAACACGTTTATTTTTAATTTATAAATCTCACCTGGCTGACGTTTTTCTGCCAAACCCATCGAAAAATAATAGTGAGGAGCTCACTAGCTTCTTTGATCAACTTTACCAACTTGACCCACCAATCAAAAGGATCAAGAAGTGCGAAGTCATAAAAACAATTAAAAACCTAAAACAGAAAAAGGCCCCGGGATACGATTTAATTACTGGTAAGATACTTCGCGAATTACCTGAAATAGCAATACACTTTTTGACGCACCTATTTAATTGTATACTGACCAGAGGCATCTTCCAGAGGTAAAGCGCCTGAAAATACATCATCCTACAGATCGATCAGCTTACTGCCTGTGCTGTCAAAAATTATGGAAATACTTTTCTTAAAGCGACTTAACACTGTTATAGTAAAAAATAAAATCATACCTGACCACCAATTTGGTTTTAGAGAAAACCTTGGCACTATTGAGCAGGTTCATAGGCTAGTGGAAGAAATATACAAGGCCTTCGAGAAGAAGAAATACTGCTGTGCAGCATTTCTCCACATACCCCAGGCCTTTGATAGAGTTTGGCACAAAGGTTTATTATACAAAATAAAAAAACAACTTCCAGTAAACTTTTATATTTTCCTAAAATCCTATCTTACTGACAGATTCTTTTGTGTTCCACAGGAGTACCACAAGGTAGTGTGCTGGGTCCGATTCTTTACTTGGTCTTCACTGCAGACTTACCGACTACAGATGGCGTCGTCATTGGTACTTTTGCTGACGATACGGCGGCTTTGACTGCCCATGACGAACCAACACAAGCAAGTAACATGCTACAGCGCTCTCTGAACAACATCACGGAATGGCTAAACACCTGGCAGATAAAAGCCAACGAGACTAAGTCGGTGCAGGTGACTTTTACGACCCGATGGGACACATGCCCTGTCAATCTTAATGGAATACCTGTACCTCAAGCAAATGATACCTTGGGCTTTATCTCGATCGCCGTCTCACCTGGCGGAAATACATTTTCACCAAGCGAAAGGCTCTGGGTATCTAATTGAGAAAAGTGTACTGGTTGATTGGGAAAAAATCACAGTTGTCGATGGAGAACCAACTCCTATACAAGTGCATACTTAAGCCAATCTGGACTTACGGAGTCCAATTTTGGGGCACAGCTGCTAACTGAACCTAGAAATACTCCAGAGGTTTCAGTCCAAAATGCTGAGAATAATAACAGACGCTCCATGGTTTATAACAAACCAACAATTGCACCACGACCTTAAAATCAGAACTGTCCAAGAAGAAATCAAGCACTCGATGAAATCCTACAGGAATCGATTAGCTAACCACCCAAACATACTGACTGTGCAGTGCACTTGATGAAATATACTCCAACATTCAAGAGGCTTAAAAGAAAGTCCCCTAGAGATTTATAGGGATTTTAAACATAAAGGGCGTTTGTCGCTGGACTGACTACCCTGCAAGACTAAATGCATAAATTCCTAGCCCTATGCTAAATGTTCGTACGAAACAGATTGCATAAAAAAAATAGATATATAAAAGACAATTAAGATAAATCAAAACAAAATGGTATATATTTATCCAGCATTAAATACATTTTTTCACAAGAGCTTAGTCATACTTATCCCTTTAAATTACCATTACCCTTAAAATGCTAAGGGGTTAGATCTTGGTGTCCCGACCGGGTCAGTATTTGGACCCGTAGGGTATATAATGCACGTAAACAGCGTTGCGAATGTAGTAAACAGGTGTAGCGTGTACATGTATGCTGATGACATGTGCCTACTGAGTGCGTCTAAAGATGTGTATGAAGCTATGAGGAACGTTCAACACGACTTCGAGAAAGTCGCGCGGTGGGCGCATGACAACAGTATAATATTGAATATCAACAAAACTAAAGTCATGCATGTTTACTCACCTTACAATCGTCGCGCCAGAGCAATAAATAAAGAGGAGATAGTAGTTGTTGGACACACATACGAGTGCTTACACATAAATAAAATAAATTGTAAGTGTGAAAAGTTACAATCGGTTGTAAGTTACAAATACTTGGGATTAACGATTGATACACATTTTAATTGGAAATTACATATTAGTGAAGTTAATAGTAAACTTAGATCTATTTTAGGTAAATTTTATGTTTTAAAAAGAATTATTAACAAACATACGTTAACAGTGGTATACTATGCTCTTGCGGACTCATTACTTAGCTATGGACTCAGTGTGTACGGGCGAACGTTTCAAACTTATGTAAAAGAGATAAAAGATCTTCAAACAAGGCTTATAAAGTATCTGGCTAACGAACAAGACAAATTAATGTGTAGCAAAGAATACGAAAAACTATATCCTTTATGTAAAATTCTGCCAGTAGATAAAAAAATTGAATATTTAATAGGCATAGAATACTATTTTAATGACAAACACAAAAAAGCTGTAGAAAATATATACAATACAAGAAGTATAACAGAAAAAAAACTAAGTAAACCTAGAGTAAATAATTATTATGGTGAAAGAATGTCTTCATACGTGGTTCCCGATGTTTTTAATGAAATCGGCCTACTGCGACAACTACCTAAGTTGAGTTTATGTCAATTGAAGACACAACTAAGGGCTCTTTTGTTAGAGAGGATGGGTGTTGTTGATGTGTGAGGGAATTTGATATTTTGTAATTTTATAATGTACTAGTGAGAGTTGTTTAAATATATATGTAGATAAGAGCGCGTCTCGCCAACAAGCTTAACAGCTTGGCGAGTATTTGATTTTTTGTCATGTGTAAGATGTTGTTGTTTATAAAAAAAAAAAAAAAAAAAAAAAAAAAAAAAAAAATATATAAAACTAAAAACTATACTCATTATTGATTACAAATGTCTTATTATTTTTTAAATATAAATATGAACAGCATATGATTTTGCAATAACTATGCAGTAATCTTACATAATACTTATTTTACGGTGTTTTATGAAAAGCATGTAAAAAGTAAAACTATTAAAAACGATAACAACCTTTTAATCAAAGCTATTATTAAATTTTATTCTGTACACAAGTTATACACACACATGTATTTTTATGATTTGTAATATTTTTTCACCTTTTAAATAGCATAATAACATCGATGCTTAAAAGGCAGAAGAGAATAACGCGACAGAAGAGCGACAATCAAAATATTGTGTTCGCAAAGCCTTATTTATTTTTAAAAGATCTATCAAGTAACACACTACATAATGTGTGAATGATAAAATTGTTTTAGCACTTTGTCGATATGATTACTGCAAGCATGTCTGTTCACGCAAAATTCCATATTTCTAGCACCAATGTATAGCCTGCCAGACCGATAGTGTGACTAAACAAACATCGACCAACATAGATACGAACGGACACGACAAAACTATAAAGGTACTATTTTAATCATTTTGTCTACGAAATCTTGAAAAGGAAACTTGTTTTTTTCCCTCTTCGGTGACCTAATTTTAAAATAATACGCATACAATTCTAAGATTGTAAAATAATATTTGCGTTTAGAAACGCATTATGCGTATAACGTTATCAATAAGATACGTAGTATTTATTATACATTTCATTTGATTGGCAAATAATTTATTAATAATCATGCCTTCCATAAGTTTCAGATGCCAGAAAACAATTGCTTGATTAGATATCTCTTATCATTTCAATTGCGGAATTTAGTATAAACATGAAGAGGTGTAATATTAAGTAGGTATGACAGACTATTAACATGAATACCGAAATTATCGAATCCTAAGTATTGCCACTTACTTCTTGTAACTTGCATCTCAGATTACTAGTACTAGTGATGTAACGGATGTCCGTATCCGTGGCTCTTCACATCTAAAATGTCAATATACTTTTGATGTCAAGATCCGCGAATATTTTTACCCGAATATTTATATTTTAATGATCCGTTATATCACTAATTTATATATTATATTGATTGCAATATATCATATTTTAAATTTTTAATGTAATACAATAAAATTCAATAAATTATTAACTAAATCTTTTATTACTTAGAATACATTTTGTTCATTCTATACAACTTCTGATTGATGTTAAATTTTGAGTGTTCTTCGAGAAAATGGGTGATGTAATTAATGGATAGTCTAAAAATGATGAAAATCAACAAAATACCTTCGTAGGTGAGTAGGTACATACAAATATTTTCTATAAATTCTCGTTATTATGAGAGATTTTTGCTTCCAATGAACAATCTAGCTACTGGGCATGTATATATCTTTTAGTAAGAAGCGGTTTGAAGATGGGAAGCACTAATTTGATTCTTCCTGCTAAGTGGCATTATTATTTAACCTTGGGATCAATGTACTTATGTCTGAACTGGAATTAACCGCTTTGAATAACCTAACTATCTTCAAAACTTGGTCAATGTTTTTGACAGTCTCTGAATTGGCTATGCTGCATCTTGTTCTAATTACAAACAGAGCCCTCGGGCTTGAATATAGTTCTCTCTGGTCTTTTAGTCGTTGGTTACTTGTATAGGACACGCCAGAACGAAAGAGTAGGTGACTAAAACGTTTAAATGTTTACCTTTTATCCACTTAAATAGTTAACATGCACCGTTAATTACTTTAGATTTTTTTTTTAATAGTATAAAAAAAAAATTGCTAGCTTTTTTTTTTTTTTTTTTTTATGGAATAGTGCGCAAACGAGCAGACGTATCACCTGATGGTAAGCAATTACCGCCGCCCATGGACACCCGCAGCACCAGAGGTGTCACAAGTGCGTTACCGACCTTTGGGGGATGGGGAGGGGGAATGAGGGAGGGGTTGGGGTATGGGCCTCCGGTATCCTCACTCACTCGGTGAAACACAGCGCAAGCGCTATTTCACACCGGTTTTCTGTGAGGCCGTGGTATCACTCCGTTCGAGCCGGCCCATTCACGCCGAAGCATAGCTCTCCCACGGTAAAGCTAGGTATAACTAACGGATATTTAATTTAATATGTATTTTTTGTATTACAAATCGTACTTATAGTTTGTGATATGATATTAAAATTATTTAGTAATGTTGACTACGAGAGGACACATTATCTACGAGTATTTCTTTGAAATTTTCATTAGAATGAAATAAGTGAAGCGTTTAGTTTAGAGATACAATTTTTCTGAACTTGACTCGATTTTGTGGATCGTCATGAATTGTAACGTCTAAATATTCATAGTCTTAGATACTCGTATATAGCATACTAACTACATTATTACATAGAAATTATAAGCAGCTTATCGATTATTTCATGTCATCTTCTTACCCGCGCTTGACATTAATAAATGCCAATAATAGTTAAGATTTAAGTACTGACATTTTGTTTATATTTGTAACAAAGTAATGTTTTAGATTATACTTTACTTTTTTTACCGCTCAATTATAAGAAAACATAGATTTTAATAATCACAGTGTTTGGATCGTGACCCGATATTTAATAGATTCGTATCAAACTGCTATTGGATCACGTGATTTTGATCCGATCCGGAAATATGTATATTGAATCGTATGCCCGGGATCCGATTTTCAAAAAGATCGAATCGGATCATCGCATCCCTAGTTACGAGTATATATCATGTTTAGGAGAACCACTGACATGAATTACGAACGTCGGCGTGCAATACATGTTGAATCTGGCAATCGTTCATAAACTGTTTGAATAAAGCTTTATAAGAGTTTCCAGATAAAAAATATTTTGAAAACATAAATTTTACAAATATTTAAATTACAATGTGGTTACCACGGATTAAAAAACCTATTCTTTATGGGAGTAAAATTCGGAGAACAACAGCACTGGAAAGAGAAAGAAAACTTTACGTATAACCTATACCAGCCCTACAGCCAGCATCAAAACCTCCTTTCTCGTTCATAAGAGACCTAATAAAGTTTATTGATGTGATGATGTCGTGATATTTTGTGCGAAAAATATTTATGGATGTTGTTGGCTAGCTACGCTGTCTGTGGCCAAGGCTATTACTATTGTAGTCATTTTGACAATACCTAGTAAGTACCTAAAAATGTCATAATGACTTAATTAAATACTGTACAACGCTTACACGTGTGGTGTAAATTGTTTGATTGTAAAAATGGATAAACATCAAACATATTTTAAACTATTTTATTAAAGAATCCTTTGTTCAATGTTACTGTTAGCAGTGTTACAGAATAATAGTATAACTGTGATGTTAGTGTAAATTGATATGTATGTATGTGATATGTAAATATATGTAAGTACAGTAAATACATGTTTGTAAAATATATATGTTTTATATCTAAATTTATGTATGTATGTTGCTTACATGTGTATGTGTAATGTGTATTTTAGATCGTTGTATAATTTTAAATACTCGGGTGATTCATTTATAATCTTAGGCAATTTTAATCAATCTAATATAATGTGGTGCGTATCAAACGACAATCCCTTCCTTATCCCAGTAATTTTTTGACGTACAAATTAATCTAATAGACTACTTCAATATTTGTAGTCTTTCGCAGTACAATTGTTTCAAAAATATTAACGATAAGATACTTCTGTTACTTGTTGTGATTATACTTTTGTGCGTGAGGATCCCTAACACAAAGCACTTTGCGTTTCAGACGAGTTTGTTCGGTTCGGGACGCACACGAAATTGCTATCTACCTTGGGATTATATTTTGTTTTAATGTGGTTTTTTTGATATTTGTGGAAACTTATAATTGGCCATAACCGTTATTCCTTTTATTTGAATTGTATTTTTTGCTGTAAGTTTTCTTAAAATTGTAATAAAATAATATTTAATAATTAGATAATAATATAATTTTGATTGAATGCCTCGTTGGCGCTGTGGCAGCTTCCGCGACTGCTGTGCATGAGGTCTCGGGTTCCCGGGTCGGATCAAATGTTTGTATGATATACAAATATTTGTTTGGAAGCTTGGGTGTTTTCTATGTAATATATGTATGTATTTACACATTTACAAAGGGTAAATAAAGACACTCGTGAAGAGATCTCAATCGTATGTCAATCGAGTGGTTTTGACTTCTCAAAACATTCCTTGCATATTGGTAATGTAGATATACAAATTCCTAATGTGACAATTATTCGATTCGTCTATAATACATCGTAACGTGTTGATGTTGGATCTGATGTAGCTATAGTGAAACTGAGAGGAAAGGCAGCCTGTTTGTAATCTCCTAGTGTCTGTTGATCAAGTTGCAAGACTTTCTCATTTCGTACGAACCGAGTTTTGTAAATATTAATGTAACCGAGAGACAGATCTCAGATGATTTGTTTCAAAACGTAATTTGTCTTTGCTGTTGTTACAAACATTCAAAGTTAATAGAAAGAAAATAAATGAAAATAAACTTACAACATTATTTTCTAAATGTAACAAGACGTCTTATAATAGGTCTTTACCTATGAAATTGCGTTTCTTCAGTACTGGTCATTTCAAATAAAAAAAAGTTTGTAATGGCTCTGTATTCTAAATTCAAATTAATTTTGTTTTAAAACCATGACATTCTATTTACAAACTCAGTCTTTTGTTTTTTGATTAGCGTTGTATTTTCATTAAATTTGAACATTTTTCGTCATAATGGATACTTTAAAAATTCGTGTAATTATGGAATATGAGTTACGTCGTGGCACCAACGCGACACAAACGGCACGTAACATCAAAAACGTTTACGGAGAGAACTGTACAAACGAACGCACAACCCTTTATTGGTTTTCCCGGTTCCGTTCTGGAAATTTTGACTTGAAAAATGAAGCTCGTGGTCGTCCGGAGACTTTGGTTAACAATAATGAATTAAAGGCGATTGTGGAAGCTGACGAAACTCAATCTACAGCTGAGCTAGCAGCAGCTTTTAATGTAAGCATCAAAACAATATTGATCCATTTGCGACAAATTGGCAAGGTAAAAAAGCTTGATAGATGGGTGCCCCACGACCTTAACGATCGCCAGCGCAACGTACGCGTCGAGACCTGCCTTTCGCTGCTCAACAGGCAAAGAAATGAAGGAATTTTGAAGCGAATAGTTACGTGCGACGAAAAATGGATTCTGTTCGACAATCGAAAGCGCTCAGCAAGTTTGTTAGACCCTGGTTCAGCACCAAAGCAATGCCCTAAACCAAAAATGACCCCTAAAAAGGTGATGGTCACTGTTTGGTGGTCTAGTGCGGGTGTGATTCACACACACAGCTTTTTACAAAACGGCATGAGCATTAATGCAGATGTGTACTGTGAAGAACTGGAGAGAATGATGGAGAATCTTGCACATCTGCAACCAGCTTTGGTCAATCGGTCGTCCCCACTACTCCTTCACGACAACGCGCGACCCCATACTGCGCAACAGACAGTCTCCAAGCTGCAAGAGCTGGGGTTGGAAGCTTTCCCTCATCCGCCATACTCACCAGACCTTGCACCTACCGACTATTACTTTTTCCAAAATTTAGACAACATTTTAGTGGGTAAAAAATTCAATTCCCGAGAGGCAGTACAAAATGCCTTTGAAGAGTTTGTTGCCTCCCGTCCAGCTGATTTTTACAAGAAGGGCATCAATAAACTGCCAATGCGTTGGCAAAGATGCGTCGATTGCATGGGTGATTACTTCGAATAACAGAAATAAAAAAGTTTGAAAAAATAAGTACGTTCACTTATTGCATACAAAACGGCAATTTCATAGGTAAAGACCTAATATAAGCGGAGTCGCTTATATAAGACGTATTATTTTAGATTCTCATGAGTATGAAAACACTGTTTTAGTATTGCCAATGAAATAAATAAATAATATAATTAGTTTAAGATAAAAATTCGATCAGTGTATTAGTTATGGTCCTGTGCATGGTCAGAAGACCTGACTGTATCTAGAAATGTTTTCTAATATCTGAATCAACGGCGTTAAGTCAGATGTGTAATTGATCACAATTTTCATATTAAGTTCGCTGATTTATAATTAAGCCACTGTACCATTACAACTCACAAGGGTTTAATGGTTGGCTTAAGGGCAAAGATAATACGTGTGAAAAGCAATCTATATTACACATAACAGTACAAAATTCTGAAACTATTTTATTAATTTCATTGTATCAATAACATGCCTTATAAGTTTTATCATCTTTATAAACAACGACAACACTGTGACGCTAATATTCATTGCGAAGAATTATAATTGTAAATACAACTAATTGGAATGCATAGATACACGTGGTTCAATCTCTCTTAGTTATTGAATCAAAGACGGGCCTTAGTGTGACGTTCATCATAATAAATGATGTCTCGTCTTGGAACCAAAGCGCCAGCGGTGCGGTGGCAGCTCGGTGATGTCACAATAGGGTTTATTGAGATCTATTGTAATGACTTTTTGGTGCCCCATTACCACCGTTAGACGTGGCCTTACATTGAGGTGCTCGGTGTTTAGAAAACGTGGTTAGCGTAAAGGTTAGGCATTAAACCTCCACGAATAGACATAATTTGAAAAATCTAACATCAATAACTAAAAGAAATGTAGTAGGATTGCAAATCACACAGACGCATGCGCTTTTTATTCACCACCTTCCACCTCAGCTGAACGATGGACACTGCTAGACAAGGTTCGCCGCAATAACCAGTCCTGCCGTCCTAGAAAAGTTGACATTCTACAAACTAAATGAGAATGGCGTTTGACGATGAATCTCAACGCTAAGTCACGTGATCAAAACAAAATTAAAGCCATTGATGCAAGAGTATATGTACAGAGTCGTTAACGACTGTAAAAAGAGAATCAAAGCGAAACACTCACATTTTGGCTAAGGGGGCTGCGCTGCCCGCTCTATATATTCACAGGGAGATAACTAAAATGTAGGTGCAATAAGTTGCCTAAGCCTAAACTTAAGATTGTAAGTAATAGTTTATGTCATTTTGTTTTAGGTTTTGTGAAATTTTTATATGCTTACGCAGTGATTGGAGCTCGTTCAATACATTGTGTATTGTCAAGCCACCTGATCAAGTTACGTCAGTTAATCGTATCGGTTCGTAATTCTTATCTTGTAGCAGGTGCGTGAGTTGTATTAGAAATATTTTGCCAACATATTCAGCACGGTTGTATTTTTTGTAAATGAGAGGAAATGTTGATGATTCTTTGATATTTAGTGTATAATGACAGTCTTGAGAGGAGAAATGAGAGGCAATTATTTAAAAACAGTCCTGAATTAATTCTATTTTTTATATACGGCAAAGTATTTCAAATAAATACATTCTTAAATATTTAGATGCATTTTACCTAGGTTGTTCCGAAAATTGATAGCCACAGAATAAGTACAATCTCTTCTTTCATGAAACTATTTTGGATTGACGGCTAATTTCAAAACATACCTTTGTGAAAATCACTGGCCATCTATGTGTAGTTTTTTTAATATGTTTAAAGATTATCTGTCCATCTTTTGTTTGCAAGAATGACGCCTGGTGGGAAGCTTTTCGTGCTATGATTTTCTAAGATTATAAAAGAGGGTTAAACTTCAAAGAATCTCAAGACAATTTACAAGCTACCTTTAGGGAGTCTGCTCCTGCGTTAGCAACAATTACTTATTGGTTTCGTGAATTTAAACGTGGTCGAGAGAACTTAAACGATGAACCCGGCCGACCACCAACTGTAATAACTCATGAAAACGTCAACAGGGTAGACTGGCTATTGCGAGAGAATAGACATATTACACATCGAGAGATACAGGCTGAACTAAACATTGGATGACAGGTAGTTTCCACCATCCTGCATGAGCACCTTAAAGTTAGGAAACTTGCTTCGCGATGGATACCTCATTCTCTCACCGATGAGCCAAAATGCCGTTGTGTTGATTGGTGCCAATTTATGTTAAAAAAGTTCGAAGGAGGAACTTCGCAAAATGTATCCTACATTCTTACAACAGACGAATCATAAATATAGCGGTTCTTTTTCGACGCAGTGGATAGGAGACTAGCTACTAATTCCGCTAGAAGACCGTAGAACAGTTACTAGTGAATGGTAACGCGAAGTTTGTCTGCTTCAAGCTTTCGGGGAGTTGGATAGCGACCGACCAAGGAGCGGCGTCCGTGGCACTCTTTTTCACCAAGATAACGCGCCCGCTTACACAGCTGCTAGAACTATAGACTATTTGACAACTTCGGAGGTACAAATGTTAACTCGTCCTCCGTACAGCCCAGGTTTAGCTCCATGCGACTTTTTTTATTTTCTATGGTAAAAAAATGCTTCGTGGGTGAAAATTATTTTAGCGTTAGATAGCTTATTGAACGAGGAAGGCTGTAGGCTATATATCATCACGCTAAGACCAATAGAAGCGGAATACCAATGAAGAATGTTACAAAAACGCGGGAAAATTATTACGCTACGGACAATAGAAGACGTAAACGAGGTTGCGTGGGTCAACATATAAATTACATTCATAATTTTACACAGTTGTAGTTATTCAGAGCAGAACATTGTCAAATTTATATTTTAATTTATATTCTGTCCGCTATATCCATTTTTAGTTTCAAACTTGGATTTTAAACCACCAAGTTGTAATTTTCAAAGCCTTTGTTACCCATCTTGCTAATTTTTTGTTACTCTTTGGAAAAAAATTGCAATTTAGTAATATGAATAGGTGTCATCAAAACTTATTTGCGCAAATGTACGGTTTTAAAATTACTGTTTGATAAAAAATTTGATTTGCGATACTAGATCTTACTACCTCTTTGATGTATCGTGAAGCTATACAAAACTTTACCGTTAGCTATTATTGCCTGTAAATATAAAAAAAATGGCACAATGTCTACAGTACTAACAGCTGACAGCTGTCAAAATATATATATTTGTATATATGTACCAAGTGGGTCATCATAACGTAAGGCTATGTAAGTACATATATGTCTATGTATGCATGACTAAACTGTAGGTAAAAACTAACCCTAATATACCGTATTCTGTTATCCTGTTCGAAAATTATTTCATTCCCAAGGGAAGTTATTGTCAGACAGGGATCATACTTAATTAAATTGAGAAAAGAGTAGAAATATTAAATACTAGTTGAACCCCGCGGTGCTACCCGCGGTAAGGCAAAAGCCGCGGGCAACGCCGCGAGGCGGATCTAGTATCTTTATTAATTGTAGCCTATGTGTTATTTTGATATATTAGCTATATTATTGTAAAGTTTTATCAAAATCCATTAACTAGTTTTGCGTTAAAGAGCAACAAACATACTCTCTTATATACTCACAAAGTTTCGTGTTTATAATACTAGTAGGATATTTAATTACTAATATAATGAAAGGAATGTCATTCTATCTATCTCTTATGCTTTTACGCTGGCGTGGAGTCACAGGGAACAAGACGTCTAGTTTACATATTTTATTATTAGTGACCTCACGAAAATACTTTAATTGTTAAGGAACGACTAGGAAGGATAACCGACACACGCAGTCGGAATCTAGGGCAAAAGCTGGTAATAAATAATAAATAATAATAATAAAAAATAAATATTTCGGACATCAAACACACAACGCCATCTAGTCCCAAGCTAAGCAGTGCTTTTTTTTTTTGTAAATACATACATATTATACATAGAAAACACCCAAACTCCGAAACAAATATTTGTAGATTCCACAAACATTTGATCCGACCCAGGATTTGAACCCGAGACCTCAAGCTTAGCAGTCGCATACGCGTACCACTACGCCACCGAGGCAGATAATATTGCATTTTTCATATGAAGTCATTTAACAGTTAAATATCGTATTTGAGTCATGGTCAGTAAACTTAATCAGACATACATTACCATCATAGATTCTTATTAACAAGATAATTTATAGAATAATTAAATTATTTAACATCTCTTTATGGTAAATGTATTCATTATGATACAGTAAATTATCCATATAATAAAGAAGGCGTGTAATGCCAACACTTTTATCTCTGTAATTAAAAGACAAAATCAAAGTAACTAGCGAACAAACAGATATCAATAAGTAGTCGCTAACAGTTTAGGCAAATAGAAACAGCATCATTAATGCAAAAGTTGTTTGTTTACTAACTACTGACGTTCATATTGTTTCTTTATGTTGTAACAAAGTTAAATAGTAATTAAAAATTCTTGTAATTGTTATAAAGAAATAATTGGTAAAATCAAAATAAGTTAAAATTGACTCTGAATACTTCATAGTTTTCGATAACGACTTTCATTTAATGCAATATATCAACCGTAAGGCACTTACATATATTCTTAGTTGAAAATTAAAAGTATACACACTTACACAGGTATGCTGACTATAATGAATTATTTACGTCCACAAGGGTTTTGATGGATCCATCTTGCAATTAAATAAGACTTAAAGGACATTTGAAAGACGATAACAAGTGGGTTTGACTGGAATCCTGTTCTACCCCCATAAGTTTGAATAGTTTTCATCATTTTGATTATGGTATGCCCACGAATATATTTATATATATATATATATATATATATATTTATAATGATTCTCCTACTACTCTAATATCTTTTTGTATTGTATTTAATAGTGTTAGTATTGTATTTGTTTATATTTATGGAAAGATAATCATTATTACTATTTCGATGCTCTGGTGCTGTAAAGGATACTAATTAATATATATAGTTTTCAGTATTTCACAAAAAAATATATCTTGGGTATGTATCCCAAGATATATTTTAACGTACGGGTATAACAATTAAAGTATCTCAATGCCGAATTTTATTGAAATTGGTGCATTGGTTTAACCGTGAAAACGTTCCAGACAGACATATTATTATGTCGTGTTTGTAATATTGTTATAGATACGATTGGACAATCGTCAAAACGCATCTAGTACACAGTAACGTAGATTAAAACGACTACCTATTCAAACATCAAGAACAATCAGGTGACTATTGTTTTGAACGCTTAGCACCACGAACAAAACAGAATCTAAATGGTTTATGTCGACAAGAATTTTTAAATTTTTTATGGAATTAACTTTAATCGAGACATCGATAGATTAAACTAAATTGATAAGCGCGTTATCTAAACCTGTAATATTATATACAAATAGTCCATGTAGTAGCATTTACTTCAAGTGCATTGAACTTCCGTTTGCGGCACAGGGAAAGGTGTCGGTAAATGGAAAACCATTTATGATTTACTAGCTGAACCCCGCGGTGCTACCCGCGGTACGATGATAACTGCGGGCAACGCCGCGAGGCGAAGCTATATCTTTATAAATAGTAGCCTATATAAGCTATATTGTGGTAAAGTTTCATTCAAACCCATTCAGTAGTTTTTACGTGAAAGAGTAACAAACATCCATACATACATACATCCATACTTACAAACTTTCGCCTTTATAATAGTAGTAGGATCTAAGTTTTTGAATCTAATCTTTGTAATATAAGACATATTTTTTGCAACAGTGGCAATATTACTATTTTAATCTAGGAAATTGATACACAAAGCAAATTGTTTTTTAACTTTAAATTAGTCAGTCAATGCTTATACAATGGGATGTTTAATACCAACGAAGTCTGCAATGATGAAAAAAAATGCACTTACTTCGAATGTGATGACGCCTTTATCTCCGTATTTATTGAATATTTTGTTGATGAAGTACTTCTCAGCCGGTAGGGTATTGTTGAGGTCAACGTCAATAGATTTAATGGTTCCGATGTCGGCGGCTCCGGCGAGCATCACCGCCAGGACTACGACGACGCACGATGTCAACATGGTCGCGACTGATTGTCAGCGCACACGCCCGAGAGCGCCGGCGGCTAACCCGCGCCTCTGCACTACACTATCAGCCGATCAGCCTCAACACCGCTTCGCCCAACGTGATAATACGCGTCGCGTGTCGCTTGCGCATCGGCACACACAACTCCTTTGTTTATTTATTTGAAAATATCATTAATCAAATCGCAAATTATAAAAATGCTTAACGTCGCTGTTGAAACGTGTTTGTCACTTGAGGTCAGGTATGCGTCTGCGACTGTGGCTTGCGCTGACTTTCACTCACCCGTCGCTCTCTGAAGGCTCTTAGGCCGGTTGTGGGCACCGTTACTGATAATAAGGTGTATTTACGTACTATCTGGTATTGAGAAAATCTAACAATTCTACTTTTCGAATTGCGGAAAGATCGGCTACTGTTTGTCCTTGCGCTTGGGTAGTGTTCACTAAAGTGTTATTAGTTACAACTTCTATGGAGTGACTGTTACAATCTTGCATGAACTTCAAATTAATACGTCGATTTATTTGCTTACAATATCTGGGAAAACATATTTTACTCTTTATCACTTCGTAGTGTAGCTACTTGGGTACCTAAAAAGTGTAGTATTGTAGAACTCAACAAACACCCGTGCATATACCTACGAGTACATAGCGCGTAGGTTCATTCATGAGCTGAGTTTATCGTATGTTGATAAAATAAGTTGTTTGGTTTTACTTGACAAATAATTGTTGGTAAATAGATACATAAAATGTCACTTAACGAGTGACATTTGATGTATACTTCCTTTGTATAGTTTGTCAACTCTTTTGTTTTTGCAAAGAACAATGTCAAATTTTTGATCTTATGAGTGCTTGTTATTCTAAACACATGTCCCGTATACGTGATACGTTTGCTGATTTACCCAAAGGCGCATGTGTTCCTTGATTCATGTAGAGGTATATTGCATCTCATAAAGAAACGATTACTAAGACAACTTGATGTTGAATTATGTAAGGTTTGCTTTGTAAAATGAAAGAGTTACAATATTGTAGGTCGAGCATTTGGAGAGAGTAATTGTCGGTTACGCTGAATAAGCGCAATTTGATAGGATTCAGTAGCCTAAGCAAAGATAAAAAATATTGAGATAATTGATCTACAAGTACTTACATTGATTTGTTTACACAGGTGCACGAGGTTGATTAGAAAGCAGGTCACACATCAGTGGACAAAATCATTAGATTATGCCTTTCTAAACCGAAGCAATCCAGTTTCATTTATTTATATGTTTATTAGTGCATGCGTACAGGTACAATAATACTCGAAGTCTCGACTGACTAGTCCTAATGGTGAGCTTAGATAAAGATAACTAGAAAATATTTTGCTCAAACTAAACATGATTGAAGTTTAACGATAGTTTGTTTAAATACACGATGCCACCCCGATTTTGTGAAAATTGCAGTGAATTACTTCTTTGCTCAGCAAGAGAGATATATTTATTTAACCAAGTTTACTCTCATTGTTATTTAAGCATGACCGAAAATCATCGACGTAATTTTGATTTGTTACCCTACGCCTCGCTTTTACCCCATTTAGCTGTAACGTCTGTTACAGCTAAATGGTGTAGATTTGCTTTTTTCAGAACACAAAGACTGATGTAGATGCTTTTTAAGATCTTAGAAAACTTTCTCTAGTGTTGTGTGTGTTGCTAGGCTGATTATAAAATGATTTCAACTTACAAAAATAATAAAAAAGTTAAGTTACTTTTTAAAAAGCCCCTGGTACTAGCAATAGGGAAGCACCCTAAGTAAAAATAATTAAATTTTAATTGGCAACACCTTTTCTTAAATAAAAATTACCAATAGATCGAGTTTTTTTGCATGTTCATGTATGCAATTAAAGAAATAAAATAATGACCGTATATAAATGCAAAACTGGTCATAAATACAAACCTCATAAGCACGGTATCCATATCAGAAGTACTTCAGAGTGTCTAGGCGATATGATAATTGATATTTAAATAAAGTTATATTTCAACGTTTAACAGCCAACATTCTGCCACCCTGAGTTTGATCACAATCACGGCAATAAAACTGTTGACATAGTCATATTAATATGTACGAGTATTAATCAAATTAACACTTTTACAAAACTTTGTCACAAATACGATTCAATTCAGACAGTGTGGTCAAAACATGTATATCATTCAGAATTGTACAGACATCCTGTTTGATTCGCGATAATTAGTCATTTTTAGTTCAAATTTCGTCCTATGTCTGCTATTTGAAATGTTAATTACTATTATAGTACCTTTTGTTGACTGGGTAGGAAATTCAATTCAATTGTAAAAACCAATTGTACCTTTTTTCTTAAAAATGCAGCCAGAAGAGATTTGGAATGGAATGCAGATTTTGGTGTTTACATTTCTTTAAAAATAATACGCTATATAATTCTAAATCTCGCAAGTTTATACTGGAGCGCAATATTTACTATATTATTAGACATTATGAAGTAAATAAGACTTGCAAAGGTTCTTAAGTTAGAAGTTAAAATTGAACATAGTTTGATAAAAGCTACGCCGTTACTATTTAAACCACAAAATTATTGGGAACCAAAAATTTCATGCATGAATTTAAAAAATGGTATTGGGTAATCCCAATACCATTTTGGAAAATGACATACAAATTTCTAGAACGATTTCTCGAACCGAAATATTGAAAGTTTGAGTAAGTTTATAGTAGAGAAGAAATCTATATTTTATAAACATTTTGAATGACAAATCTAAAAGCCAAGTGAATACAGCTTTATCAATTTACACAATTTGTTTGTTTTTGTTTTGGTTGGACGGGGTGGAAGATCCTCATAGATGTCCTTCGGAAGGTGGGTAAATCGAGGCACCTGTTCTAAAATGAAGACACACTTGACTGTTGCTAAAAATATTAGATCAGTCATACTCGATTCATTTATCGCTCCCGTGTACTGTTGTGTCTGTGAAACAAACCTTAGAATTTACAATTATTTTTGGTATGGGGATCTTTCTTGTTAAAAAGACAACTCCCACATTAGGAATAAACATCCTGTGTCGTGGGGGACTTTACAAACATACATGAAACGGACACAAAGAACATCCAGACTCGGGACAATAATTCGCGGATCACACAAAGTGTTGTACCGCGTGGGATTTGAACCCAAGATACTTGGCGCAGTAGCAAGCGGCATGGCGACCGCTGAAACCACTCGGCCAACCGTGCAGGCACATTATCAAGAGCCCAAAACAATCTATACCGTACACTATATTTCCGTTTTGGTCTACTATACTCTATACTACGCAGACTAAACAGGGGTTATGTTTTAAGTTTTTCTTCTCTTTGCAGTGCTGTGTTGTCCTGCGTAGTCTTACAACATCCACGGAATGTCACTACACAGACGAAAATATATTTCTTAATATATTATTTATGTTAATAATTTGTATTTTCTTTTTCAGTGTTTATTTTCTGCTGCTCTAGACCTGCGTATTGGTGAAGTTGCTTCGCTATATGAGGCCGGGAGAGGGGTGCCCCATCCGATGCTGGGAGATAGAGAGATCGAACGGATGGCTCGGGTAACCGAACTGCCACATCCTGCCGAGAGGCTGAGCCTTGACTTCGAGCTCCTGACAGACGAGGAACAGTACAACGGCACACAAGACCTGCAAGTGCGCATCTTCACTGACGGCAGCAAAATTGAGGGCAGGGTCGGCGCGGCGCTGTCATTATGGAATGGTAGTGCCGAGACCAAGGCCCTCAAATTTGCTTTGCCGTCATATGCCACCGTCTACCAGGCTGAGCTCCTGGCTCTTAACCGGGCGGCTGTGGAGGTGAGGAAACAGAAGGCGACGACGTTCGGTGTCTTTTGCGACTCCATGGCGGCTCTCCAGACCGCGACAAACCCGGACTCCCCCCACCCACTAGCGGTTGACTTCAGAAATAACATCAGAGCCTGTATTTCCCAGAACAAAAATGTACTTTTGTATTGGATTAAAGCCCATGTGGGATTGGAGGGGAATGAGAGGGCGGACGAGCTCGCGAGAGAGGCCGCCCTGAAGTCGAAGAAGAAGCCGGATTACGACTGGTGCCCGGTCTCATTTGTCAAGCGTCAGATTCGTAATCAGACGATTGACGAATGGGACAAAAGGTACCGATCTGGTACTACAGCAGCGGTTACAAAATTATTTTTTCCCAATGCCACCGAGGCGTACAGGATCGTACGTAAGATGCCGATAACGCCGCAAACAACTCAACTAATGACAGGGCACGGTGGGTTCCCCGCCTACTTGCATAGGTTCAAGTGTAAGGGGGACCCATCGTGCATCTGTGAACCTGGAGTGGAGGAAACGGTTGCCCACGTAATTTCCGAGTGCCCGGTATTTGCCGGGGAGCGCCTGGAACTGGAGCTGTTGTTGGGGTTGGAGATGGCCCCAAAAAATTATAATGCCCTAATTTCTTGTAAAGAAAAGACAGTATTTCTGAAATACTGCACGAAAATTATTAATGCTATTAAAATCAGAAACAGTTAAGAAAATATGATTAGCTTGTATTGTAAAAATATAACGTGTAAACATATAAAAATATAGTAATAAATTAAATATGAATAAGTTGCAGTAAATAAAACAGAAATTCTAAAACTGTAAAAATTAAAAAGAATCCCTATTTTTAAAGACCAACGAATAAAACAAAATGTAGATAGGGAAGAGTATGTAGAATAATAAAGTAATAAAAAATGAATAAAAGATCAGGACAAGAAAACTATATAACGAAGGTAAATAGAATAATAAATAAAGAGAAGTCTTACCTAAAATGGATAGACGGGAGTCCCACCCGTGGCAAAGAAGAAACATGATGAGGAAGAGAAGGACAACCTGCGTTGAATGCAAGTGCGAGAATCATTTGAATTGAATGAATGAGAAAATGAATGAATGAGAAATGAATATAGATACAAAATGGCCATGCTTATGGCATGGGTTCAGTCAGTGAATAAAAAAAAAAAAAAAAAAACTCCGCCGTGGTGACGGCCCGAGGGGGTTTCCACACGTTAAAAAAAAAATGGTTTAATTTTTAATTAAAAATATCTCAGTGTTTTACTGGTCCTTTCCGAAAAGCATTTTCTCTGTAAAAAGTGCAAGTTCTCTATATTAGAGCGTATTTTCTTTGATAGTTTAAAGTTTATTTATTTTAAGAGTAGTCCTAATAGTCATAAATTTCTCAAAGCCTAGTTTATTTCTCTGAAATGCACAACATAATACCTGAACAAACTGAAAATTTTCCATAAATCGAGGATATTAGTACTTGTCTAGTAGATTCTAGATAAGGAGAGATAAATTGCACCTACCTAAAATATAATTTTGTGATTAGAATGTGTAATAACTAATACAATTACTTATTGAACAATCGTGTCCTCAGTTTTATCAACTGTATCAATTATCTAGGATTAACTTAAGGACCAAAGACCAGAAGTGTCAATGTTAAGTAGTAAGCCTCCAAGGTTGAACGTTGCGACATTATTCATTGATATTACATAATACCATTGAGATATAGAGGCGCAAACTTTATTCATACACGTCGCATAAAATGTACTAATAACTTTAAACTATGACGATGTAGCTTTGAAACTATTAGAAATTTGAAAGTAACAATACGCATATCTCACTTACACGCGTTAGAACAACATTAACGTCGCTATGATTAGACGACGACAAAGCATAAACATCACAATGGCGGACCAGTTTTAACTACCCTATGAAAATTTACTCATAAAAACGAGAAAAAAATTAAAATATTTTAAATTGTGTCTTTATCGTTATTTGAATGGAATAGATATGATTGATAAAATAGCTGTTCTGTGTACTTTTTGCTAAAAAAATTAAATCACACACCGCTGTGAAGCATCAATGTTGTAAATAATTGTTTTTAGATTCCTTTTTGTAAGTTTGAGTAAACAACTTGCTCTCATGAAAAATTTAAAAGCTACAACAGAACTACGGATTTATTAAATAAAGTTAAATGTACAGAATACGTCTCCTGGACGACTATTACGAATATATTGCCTTATTCATTAAAATCCGTTCAGTAGATTAGGCGCTACGGTGGAACATGATACATACATACATAGTCCGCTAAAACTAATACTCCTCCTCTTGGTTTCGACAAAGTCGGGTAAAAAGGGTCTTCTCAATGTTTGCTATGACAGATAACGAGCAGGTATTTTTAAAATCGTGCAGCTTCAGTGAGTAGGTTTGTCAGACAGTTAAATAGATAAGCGTCATATTTTTCTACTCTCAATTAGGTAAATGTAAAATATATATAATTACATAATATATGTATATACACACCTAGTCATTGTATTAGTTGGGTCACGCTAAGGTTACAGACGCAAGCCATGTTACGGAGAGAGAGCGCGTGGAACTCCACCGTCTTTTTCTGCGAGCAAATTATGCATGCGAAGGAGACGGTGGAGCGGTACCGGGAGAGGTTTAGATCTCTCCCGGTCCGCCAGGCCAAGGCACGTGCCCGGTACCGCAGACGACTCAGGCGCCGGAGGTCGCAGAACGATCTCCGTCCTCCATAAGCGCAAGCTTGGGGTTCCGCACAAAAAAAATGATACAGACGCAAGCCTATTTATTGTCCCATTCCCATTAAAATGTACTCTTTCTTATAACATGCAAATCTAACCGATTTTGGGTTTCAGCTTCTGCCATCCATCTTTCATACATCAGTGGAACGCAATAGGTTAATGAGTACCTACGATCATGATGAAATGTACTTTTTAAGTAGAAATAAACTATTAAATAATTTGTTTCTTACCTACCAAACGTAAAGGAAGGAAAGTTTTTTTTTATTATTGTATAGGGGGCAAACGAGCAGACGTATCGCTTAATAGTAAGCGATTACCGCCGCCTATGGACACCCCCAACACCAGAGGCGTTACAAGTGCGTTGCTGGCCTTTTAAGAAGGACTACGCTCTTTTCTTGAAGGTTTAAAAAGGTCGTATTGGTCCAGGAACACCGCAGGCGACAAATCATTCCACAGTTTTGTAGTGCGCGTCACAAAACTTCGGGTAAATCGCATGCTTGTGAACTGCCAACCATCTAGATGATGGGGATGAAGTTCCTGTCGCGTAGGACTAGGAGGTTATAATTTTGAATAAATGAAGTCTTAACAAACGAAAAATTTTGGGTGATTAATGTAACATAGGGAGAAAGTTTCTGGTCGAGGAAGCTTTTAAATCTGGTTTAAAAGTTTCCTCGACCAGAACCGACCAAGACCAGTCCAGTTTTTAAGACTGGTTTCAAACTTTGGCCGACGCACGTGACACATATGAGTAAGAAACATCTTTCCAAATATGCGATAGCTGCTGTTTCTCCTATATCAGACATTAATTACCTAAAGTGGGGACGGTGCTTATATCATCAATTAAAGTAAATACCTTTATTTAAATATTGATAGACTGTTTACTTTATCCTTATGCAAAGGTACATTTCCGGCAAAATATTTATTTTTCTACTGTGGTATCCAGACCTTAAGTAATAATTTGTATGTCTGAAATGTGATGTTCTTGACTTCATCTTGATCAGTCAATGATAAAAACTTATCAGGAGGTCACTAAGGACATAAAATTGTCCGCGAAAAGTACCTACTTCTTGAGTATTTGCTTTTTAATCAATACTTGAAATATTTGCAATAATATCTGTATTTGCAGTGAATCCTGTAAGTCATGATCAGAAGAGCTATAGTAAAAACGATTATCCATCGGTGGATATATTTGGGTTTAGTTCTATTAATATTGTATGGTAATAGCTAAATTTTAAATTTTTTCTTCAATTTCGTAAGGGAACTTCTTCTCTTAAACATAACGTTATTTTGGAAAGCATAAAATATATGAAAACATGCACACCCAAGGTTCTGCATACGCTTGAATGGTTAGATTTGTAGGTAACCGTTTTGGACTATGTATATTAAAGAGCAGATCCTGGTTACTGTATGTATGTTACTCAGTAAGACCTATTTTCAGTTTTCTTTAGGGAAAATTATTAATGTTTTGCATTTCTAAAGTACTTAGTTGGGGAAAATCTCGTATTATACTTACATCATAATATTTATATCAGTGTTACGGTAGTACATACATAGTTATCAATGTGTGAACTTATAGATATTATGTTTGTGTGTTTGTTTGTTCGGCTGCGCCAATGTATGTATTCCCATCAACCGACAGATAACTAGTGTCAACGTTCTAATCTATATATGATTACCAATTAAACTGATACTGCAATACTTCAAAACATACGTCTTGGTAACGTGCGGGCTATTGCCGGTAATGTTAAAGGGAAACGTTTTAGATTTCCAGCTTCAATAAGACAAACCAGATGTGTGTAAGTATTAAAATGCATTTGAGGCAATTTTTTCTTGATTTATTCTGAATAGATGACTATGTAAATACATCAGAGGAAGTTTCAAGATCGCGCCCATAGCAGAAAAACTCAGCGAAAGCCGCCTACGATGGTTCCGTCATGTCATGAGACGCCCTGAAGGCCATGTTGTGAAACAAGCCCGACGCTACCAAATATTAGGCAAGGTAGAGGACGCCCACTAGCCACTTGGTGGTCCACGGTGGCCAAGGACTTAGAGCTTGCCCAAACTAACGTTTCGACAACCCAGGATAGATTGTCCTGGCGCCGCAGAACGAGGAGAGTCGACACCAAATAATGGGAAATGGCTAGGACAAATAAGAAGATGACTATGTATTTTTTTTTTAAATATTGGCCTCCTTATAACCTAGTGTTAGCTATTCTTTCATTAGTTTAGACCAAAGGATTGCTGGAGGCTAAATTTCATCCTCTATTTCTTCACTCATTCTATCAACTCCTGGGGCGATTGGGTTTCTTGAGCAGCCGATATTCGTGGGTGACGATGGCTACTTACCATCAGATGAACCGATTATTAATTTGTCTCATGTAGCATGAAAAATCCTCTGTGAAGAATTTCATAAAGATTCATAAATATACAGACTAAAGTCTTTCTGTAGTGTTTGAGTAACAAATATTCAGGCCAATTTTGCCTGAGCGCCTGAATTTCAAAAACTTTGACATTTACAGTAATTGAAAAAAATTATGTTTAAAATTGCTAAGGTACAATCTTGTATCGATTCTCAGTTTCTCGCATTTACTCGTAGCTCCTGTCAGCAGGAACTTGTTCAACAACCGCTGGTTTATCTGCCGTACAAAAAACTTCATAAACTACCACACCGCTCTTTCATCTATATTATTTTTATATAAGGAAAAAACCAGTACTTAATATTGAAAGTAAACTGTAACATGATTACGTTAAAAATTAATTTGATATCTAATTTCTAATCATGAACAAAGTAAATAATGTGACAGGCACCAAGCCCTTATATCTATTAGTATAATCCATTTCCGTTTCTATACCAATCAGAAAAAATAGATACCTACCTACCTAATAGAAACGTGCTTTTAAATTTTTATGCGTTTGTACACATTGTAACATACTTTGATACTTTAGTTGTGATATATAAAGAAGGAAAGTGCAAAACAGTTTTATAACGAAAAATTTAAAAAATATATTAGAGAATTTGTGAGATTAAACTAAGAATTATAAAATGTCCTCATATCGTTGACAAACGATTAGAGCCATAAAGAGTCTTAAAGAATCGGGCTTCCTTCATGAAAATATACCTACTTTGAAACTTACCCTTTTAATAAATTTTACCCCACGTCTGATCAGATAGGTATCCTAAAAATTCTACTTGATTCTGCTGTTTTGTTAAAGTTGTTTGGAAAGAACCATAAATACTTTCACAGAGATATGCTATGCTTTATATTTTCGGATTACCGCACAATTTTTGAAAGAAATAACTTAAAGTACTGTTAACCTGAGAGGACATAACTCAGATCAAATAAAACTGGTCAAATAAAAGTGGCAACATTAGAAATTTCTTCTAATTACAATTAAAATAAAGTCACACTCTTGTCACGACACACTAATGTCTCACTTTTTACTTTAATACATGACCATGAATTTACCTACAAATTACTTACCCACTTATTAGAAATACGTACTCCTGGCAACCCTCTCCCAGAACGTCTTTTGTGATATTCACATTATAATTTGTAAATTAGTGTTAGAATGAATAAAAAATACAGTTTTGTGTACTTACGTGTGAAGTGTTATTCCTTGGGATTTTTTGTGTAGTTTTTACACCATTAAATTGCACGGCATTTTGTAGATAAACTTACTTTTTAGTAGATAAGATACTGATGAAAAGTAGCATAGTTTTTAGCATGTGTGTGTGTTAACGCGTGTGTTTACTTGAAAGTAGCCGAGTTTTTTGGCTTCAACAAGAACAAAGGCTAAAAGAGATATAATTATATTTTTTTTATTTCAAGTAAAAATCATATTTAACTTGAAATGTTTTGAATATCACTCAAAAACATAGTCATAAACCTTATCTTTGAATCCATAATCTATTAAATATTATTTGGCTGTAGATAGTGTACAAATAGACGCCAATAACAGATAAAAGTTCATTTTAATTTTTCCGAAAAAATATTGAATTTCATACTAACGAATTAAATGATATTATGTATTCTTTTTTTTCATTATCTTAACTATTATAGTACCCACAATAAGAGCTGTCTGATACGGTAAAATAAATTGCACTATATTTTACGCCCAACTGAATTAATGTATTTCATTTTCTACTATTGATATTTATGCGCCTGACAATACTTTAATTACTTCGTTTTACAGACGCAGTTGCGAAAAAACTGATCTGTATTTATTTTCACTACCGTAACACACCGTTAGATTAAAAAGAAGACGATTTATTGGTAACTTTATTCAGAAGTATATACTACAATTCTGCAGGCCGCTAGAGTATGGAGACCTCTGGTGGCAGATTGATTACTGTGGTAAGGGATGGAATAGCGGCCTTATTAAATAAATGTGCAATCAAGCTACCTCTCTGGCTACGGGAAAGTGAATAATAAGGCATGGCGCTATCCGGGTTCCCACAGAGCAGGGCGCCAGAGGCCGGTGGTCGATATGTTTTTTAGTGGAAACTCCATAAACTCTTAGCTCCTGTGTCCCCGAGGAGCTAGAGATTCGATGGGATTGTTCACCCGTCAACAAAAAAATGTATTACAATTATTAGAGTAGTATTTTTTCGTATTGATTTATGTAATCGTAATAATATATCGATTGAAATAATCTACACACAAATCAAAAATGTATAGTTTAAAAGTGGTTCGGATCAAATTAAAAAAACCCTAAAATCACTATTTGCTTCTATTACCTATATAAATTGGCTTTTGCTAATAATTCCATACATTTCGGAAGAGCCTTGATCAAGCACATACTATAGTGAGGAAATCCTGAGACACTGCCATTTATTGCCGCTCTCATGTATTCATGAATCAGGACGTAATTTAAAAGCTTCCGTAACGGTTACGAAACCTTTATTTGGCCAATTTTCACGGTAGGCACACAATAGAGGCACTGCAGCTGGTTCATAACAGCGCTTTGAGTACGTGATTCGAAACCCGAGCACGATAATATTTTCTGCTTGGCTAGTCACTCTTTTTTGGTCAAATTGTACGGCTTAACGAGAAAAGTCTAGAGAATTTAGATCATTTTAACACTTTAGTAATATCCTATTCTATAATATGAAGTAGTATGCTACCTTGATCATCACATCAACGGCCTTTATTTGTCCACTGACAGACATAGGCATCTCCTAAGAAAGGACATTGCTACCTCAACCCAAAATTGAATAACATTATGGCCAGACGGGTTTGTTTACAAACTCTTTAGGGTTCGTTTCAAGTTTTCTGCCTTCACTTAGATCCCTTAGTCGCCTCACGACACCCATGGGATGAGTAGAAGTGGTGACTCAGAGACAGGTTTGATACTAGAATAATACTAGTGTTTTCAGTTTTTATCAAATTTTAGTGCGAGTGTGACAAATACGTAAAATCATTTGTTCCGCAAGTACTTTTTATTTGGTGATTTGCATGAGATGGAATGTACAATAACAGGAAACTGTCAAGGTGCACATTTCATTCGACAAGGACGTACGTTACGTATACCTACATCATTTTTACTGTTACATCTTTTTATTGATTGTCGGCAAACATTTAAATTTCAATAATGGTATGACAATTAAGCATCACAAAATCGTTTCTATAACGACTTTCATACAAATTTATAAGATACTTGTTTTTAAAAGTACCTTAGTAAATCGCTGGGTAACCAGTCACCCCCGGGGCGGAACTCTGTCACGCCTCACACCGTTCTACACAGCATGAGGTACAACACCGACCCGCCTAAGACGACACCCACTCGGCCACACCGGGGTGTCACCTGTCCCGGGTCGTTTGTAGCGGCCACATCTCCCCTAGATGTGCTGCAGCAACCCTAGACCGGCTCCCCCCCTGTCAGCACTGGTTTATGTAGTAACTACGGACCTCCCAACCGGTTAGTACAGACCGGGAAAGTTCAAGAGTTTGTTTCGAGTTTTAAAGAACGATTTTTTGTCATGCGTAGTTTCTGTAGTCGGTTTTTACGACATTCAAGTAATGAATGATAGTTGTAGCATTTCGTACTCTACTTCTATCAAGACTCTGAAATTCCATTCACAAAATAAAAATGAAGAAATTTTCTCGAGCTAAATTAAAAGCGATCCATCGGTTTAATAGCTCTAAAGCTAGGCAGAAACAAACATTTACACAAATTGTCACGTTAAATTAAGAATATCCTTCTTTGTGCCTTTGCGATTACAAAAACTAAATCAACTTTTTTTTATACCTAACTCGTTGAAAATTTGTTGTGAGTTGTCATATTTTTTTTTATAACAATGTAGTGCCAATTACTTTTAAATTGGTTTAGTTGTAATGCAATAACAACAGGTATATAATGATTGATTAAAGGTATGCAATAATGGCACAAAAAACTAAAGTTCTGTGAAAATAAAAAAAAATATTGTCCTTTCTCAAGAATGAAAGAATCTCTATGCCAAATTTCATTCAAATCTATGTAGATGTTTGGCTAGGAAAACGTAACAAACGGACAAAGTTACTTTCGAATTTATAACACTACTAACTTATATCCGCGGCTCCAACCGCATTTATTTCGATAATCGCGGTAAAAAGTAGCCTATGTTCTTCCTCAAGAATCAAAATATTTCCTCACTAAATTTAATTAAAATCAGAGTTAAATTAAAATAGTTCAACCGTGACAGCGTAACAGACAGAGTTACTTTCGAATTTATAATATTATTAACACTATGGTGGGTTTATAGGTGGCTGAACAGCTTATCCATGAAGATATATCAAGAACTAGGGATCCTGGTGAAGATCTGTTTCTCAAAGATTGTCGCTGATTTATTGAAATTGTTGCTGTCCACTGTGGAAATCCAACCTACAACACTCAGCGCTGTGAGATGCAGTGAGGAGATCGCTTCAATCCCTGCACCATTCATACATGTATTTGAATTAAAAATTACTTGGTTGTAAATCTATGTGCGGATTGTAAATTTAATAAATATATTACACACCAAAACATTTAGGCGCTAGTGAAGTAGTAAGTAGTAGTAGTGAAGATCAACTACGAGTTTTTTTATATCAATTCGATCGTTACGATGACCTCGTTCGATGTTGCCATTGACCTGCACCGTACTTTTCATCAAACTGAAACTAGGCCCTCAGAGGGAAGGAAGGGAGGGAAGGCAGCCTATACACTAGTAATACACCATCACGTGAAAATTCAAACAATAAATAAATAAATAAAATGCATACGTACACTTAACACCTATACATACAAACATATACAGACTTTAATATATACATATTATGTATATCATCAACATCTTCCTACCCTCTTTCCAAAATATATTTGGGGTCGGTGCAGTGACTTCTTCCTCCATTCTCCTCTATCAGTTCATTGCTTACTCCCTTCGCTTATTCTTTCTCTGGCCATATTCGCTTTTACGCAATCCATCCATTTCTTCTTTGGTCGTCCTCTCCTCTTATTTACGTCAACTTCCATACTTAAAACATTTTGCTCATCTCTACACGTCACAAGTTCATTCCAGGTCAACCTGCTGTCAACTTTTCAGCCACTGGTGTTACTTTCAGGCTTCCTCTGATGTAGTCATTATTCACCTTATCGGTTCTAGTCACACCATACATACATCTCAACATTCGCAACCGTTTCCTTCATTGGCCAACACTCAGATCCATACAGTCACAGTACATCCATGCAGGTCTAATAATAGTTTTGTATATATATGTATATATATCCCTTTAAGGTTTAACTTTGGGAACTTGGGATCGCATACAGTTCCTGCTACCTACTGCCACTTCATTCATCCTGCTATTGATTCAGATGTTGCAGCGAACCAAACTACTTAAAATCGGTGGAGACCGGAATTACCGTTCCATTTAGTGATACAGCAGCAAGACCGGGGAGACCGCCTTAAACGCAAAACATATATTCGGTTTTACTTCTGCTGATTTTCAAGCCAACATTTCCAGTCTTTGCTGCCATGTCTCTAGTCTGCGCTGAACCTCGAACGCGTCATCACCGACCAACACTATGTCGTCTGCAAATAGCATGCACCATAGTGCCTCCTTCTGTATATCCGATGGCCGTAGAGGAATGAAAGAGTATGGGCTAAGAGCCGATCTCTGGTGCAAACCAAAAGAGACATTGAATTGGACAGTATTTCCCGCAGCCGATCTTACATAGGTGCTAGATCCCCTGTACAAGACTCGGATCAATGCCACATACTTAGCAGGCACTCTTTCTTTTTATTATAATAAAATATTTCGAACATCTAACACACAGCGCCATCTAGTCCTAAGCTAAGCAAAGCTTATGTTATGGGTACTAGACAACTGATATAAGTACATATGTACTTTTTTATGAATACATACACATCATACACATAAAACCGATGTGAAATAGCGCTTGCGCTGTGTTTCACCGAGTGAGTGAGGATACCGGAGGCCCATAAAACAACGCCTCCCCCATCCCATCCCCCAGAGGTCGGCAACGCACTTGTGACGCCTCTGGTGTTGCGGGTGTCCATGGGCGGCGGTAATCGCTTACCATCAGGTGATACGTCTGTTCGTTTGCCCATTATTCAATAAAAAAACAAGGAAACATTGGGTGTTTCGCCGAAACAAATATTTTCAGATCATACAAACATTTGGTGCGACCCGGGAATCGAACCCGAGACCTCACTACAGCAGTCGCATAACTCGTATACGCTATGACTGCGTCACCGAGGCAGTCAGAATAATAATATATATTACTAGCTGAACCCCGCGGTGTTACCCGCGGTTATTGTCGTATCGTGGGTAACGCCGCGGGACGAAGCTAGTCTAAAAAAATGTAAGCCTAAGTTACTCCTTGTACCATCAGCTACCTACCAGTGAAAGTCCCGTCCAAATTAGAGATTAGCCGGAACAAACAGACAGACAGACAGACAGACACAAAAATTTTAAAAATATATATTTTGATATGTGTACCGTATATACATTCATATGCATGTAGTAGAAAGCGGTTAATTTAATATTACAAACGCACACTCCAATTTTATTTATTTGTATAGATGTATAATGAAACCAAAATGATTCGTTGTGACAGATAATATTTTATATAATTATTTTAGAATTTATTTAGAAAATGTGAAATAAACACACACTAGGCCTCTGATATGCTTGTTGTATCTTTGTGCTTGCTCTCATAGTAAGTCAACACTCTACAAACGTAAACGTCATAGGGGAATGACGTCATCTCAAAATGAAGTCACGTGGTCAAAACAAAGTATATCCCAACAATACTCTGAGGCGTTCGTGATTGCAGTAATAAATTAGACGCGAGTCAAGTTACATCCAAGAATGAAAGCAATTACATTTGATTTGGCTACGGTCATCTTTAGGGTTCTTTACGTTTGTGACTAGAAGTGTGATTAGAAGATATTTCCGTGGGAGAGCCACGCTTCGGCAAGAATGGGCCGGCTCGACCGGAGTGATACCACGGCCTCACAGAAAACCGGTGTGTAATAGCGCTTGCGCTGTGTTTCACCGAGTGAGTGAGGGTACCGGAGGCCCATACCCCAACCCCTCCCCCATTCCCTCTCCCCATCCCCCAAAGATCGGCAACGCACTTGTGACGCTTTTGGTGTTGCGGGTGTCCATGGGCGGCGGTAATCGCTTATCATCAAGTGATGCGTCTGCTCGTTTGCCACATATTCAATAAAAAAAATAATAATATATATACTTTTAAATTTTACATAACAACTGATCCTAATAATAAAATGCGTAGGTAGTCCGGAAGATTTGTCACAAGTGAACAAACAAAACAACATATTAACAATGATTGTATTTATTTATCATAAAATTGATATAAAGCCATTCTTAAATCTATTTACAATAGATATTCCACCTATTGCATAGGAATTTGATTAACTAACTTATAACAGATCAATCAGTATTATGCGAATCCTCTCACATATTATATAGACTTAATGAGTAACAATATTAATAAAAAATATTTCTTGTAAGATCATAATTCCTTCGAATCTTCTGGGATAGCCATGAAAAGTTTCGAGCAAGTAATATTAAAGAAATCACAGGAGGATTGCAACCACTTAGGTTTATTTGCCCATACAATAAATGTGAAGTAAACTGGAACTCCCAGTAATATTAATGCGAGACCAATTAATATTTCTTTAGGGTTAGCTATACTTGAGCACACGACGAGGACGGTGACTATGATGAGGAATGAGACAGGTAATATAGTGTTCACTCGTATGGGTCGGTGCAGTTGCGGTCGTGTGTGGCGCATATATAAGAGGCCGGCTACTGACACTAATGTAAATAAAGCCTCCACAGCAGTAACGTACACTATGAGAGATTTAACATCCGGCCATAACAGCATCACTAACGTCGCCAAGCACTGTAAAAAAACGATAAAAGTTAGATTTAGAACTGCATCTATTTTTATGAAAATGAGTGGAATGTTTTTTACAACACATTGAACAGTATAGTTCCGTTTTTCGTCAAGAGAAACAAGAGAAGGTGGATATTTTTATATCAGTCAGGTATGCCATGCGCATGTTCTCGGTATAATGTATTTTACACGTGATTGAACGATTTTTAATTGTGTGAACACGTAATAAAACGGTTATTTTTAAATAAAGGTAATTTATAACTATAACTCTAATAATAACAAGAAGTACGATGCAAAACTTTGATAAAAAAGTAAGTTATTGTACCAGTTGTAACCACTCGTCAAGTTAACAGTAAATTGTTTTTAATGTATTTATTTTAAAATAAACTAACTGACTCCCGTGTTGTTACCCGCATTACAACAAGAACCACAGGTAACGCCACAGGGCAAAGCTAGTCTAAAAAAGTTACTCCTTATATCAGCAGCTATTTACCAGTGAAAGTTCCATCAAAATCGGTCAACCCGTTCCAGAGAAGCCGGAACAAACAGACATAAACATAAACCGTGTAATCACACATATGCATTTAGTAAAAAACAGTTATTTTAATATTACAACCAGACACTCTAATTTTATTTATTTATATTAGGCTATTTTCCCTAGGTTTAGGTAGATTTACTCTATAGCTATTTTCGTGCTTTTGTTTACATTGAATATCACATTGTTTTGAAAAGTTACATACTCGTATTGTAACGAATGTTATAAAATACCTTTGGTAAGACTTTAACTTCTGACTAATTTGGGATCAGACGTCCGTGGGTAAGACGTATGAAGTTATTTAATTATTAGCTTTTAGTTAAAGACTTCGTTAAGCCAATAAAAAAATGAGGACAAAAAGTATTATTTTAGTTTACCAAGGTCACATTCCAGGAAACGACTGCATTGGTTAATGAATTACATCGCTGTTGGCGGACTTTTAAATGTTCGGAACATTTAAAAGTCGTTATACCAAAATGTTAGTATGCTTGAGATTCTGTGAGCAGGAGTGATAACTTTCTTTTCGTTTTGATTTGTAGGTTTTGCTTTGTTTATTTTTATATTGGTATATTTATTTTTATTGGTCTATAATTATTGTAATTGTTTTAATTAAAGTAAAATATAACGTATATTTAATTAATGTCAATTGTTTTATTACTTTTCTAACTAAGCATCTTGATATCAAGTTGATCCGAATAAGTCTGATTCACGTTTAAGTTAGAACACTAATTTGCTATTATTGAAGTCATAACTATTGTATGCAAAAAAATAAATTGAATTTAGAAAATGTAGTCTAACTCAAATTTTCTAAATTCAAATTATTAGTTCTTAAATATAGGGTCAAAACCTTCTGGATTTTTATGGATTTATTGGGAGTCCACTATTCTTCATTTTTTAAATCTATGCCAAAGATTATTTACATATTTATTACCGAGTGCCACAAAATTAGTGTTGAGGATCAAACCCTCAACTTCCATAGTCCATTTAGTCAAGTCAGTTTTTACTGCTTATTTTCGAATATGCCTGAACCTGGATACCTATCTGAATCTTATTGAAATATATTTTTAATATTTCAACCTTGAATTTAAGACATTGAAGACGAAAAGACACTGTTATATCCTTCAAAGTGTATTTAGATGATCGTACAAGGTTTATTCACATTATTTATTTAAATATGATCATATTTATAAATGCTGACAGGACACAAATGTCTTAGATCATATGAAGATGACTGCAGACTACAAATTGTATGTATAACCAATCTTTTATTGCTTATAAAAATACATTTTATGTTTTCATGTCAATTAACGCATACCATACTTATATGAGTAGTTCTACTGCCCACAGTCGATTTCAACTTCTTTTTAGAACTCATCTGTTTGGTGTATGTGTGATACTTCTAATCTGGTGTAAGAATTTGACTATGTGCGTTTAAATTGAATGAAATGTAGAATTATTATTGGTTTATTGTTAACAAAAATGCGCTTAACAAGATGTCTGTAAAATTTTAACGATACTGTTTTAAAATAGCACAAGTGTTGGCCCGATGGTCTTAACACCAAGCTAATAATAGAATATCCTTTCTGTAACTAGGATAAAAAGAAGAAGAGAACAGTTTGACCAGCTCCTGCTCTAGTTTTAGATGGTAGGTAATCTGTTTTATAACACTATTTAACAGATAAAAGTTGTTGACAACTGTATGTATATCTGACATATATGTCTCTATCCAAGACTTCTGAAACCGAAATCTGTAGTTATTTACTAGATAAGTTGACATTAGACTATTAGCGACTTTATCAGCAAGTTTATTAACCTGCTGATGGCATTATAGGTTACCTGCAAGAATAAGTTAATACGAGCACTTAATTACTCTAAACTAACCCTGAAGTCTTTCGCTACCTTTTATGTAAATAAAACTTAAATAATATTTAATATATTTATCTAAATTGGTTTACGATTTTCTGTGCCCTAAAATTACTTTCAATTCGTATTTATAAGTGGCACAGAATTGTAGCTCTGTCGTAAAGATCAACGGCCGTAAAGTAGGTTAAAGTGGAAAATCTATGAGTATGAGTACATACATGTCTACTAATCTTGGAGAGTTTGTTTAAAGCGATAATCACATAGTTAACATTTTTTGTCATATCTACGCTGCAAGTGTAGTAACCATAGAGACGTGCCATAAAAAACCAGAAGTAAAGTGTTGAAGGTATTCACAATGATGTTCATGATGATTGATTTTATTACGATATTTGATTTTATGCTAGAGGTTCGTTTAATGTTTTTATTAAATTAAAACTTGTTGAGTGCTTTTCTTTAATTTCTGTTATCATTCATTTTTTTACCTTCATAAGTAGTAACTTAAGTATATCTAATATCACACACGATTTTCGAAACATTTTAAAACACAATATCTATTATAGGTACTTACTAAAACTACTACCTAATTAGGTACTTTGTAAATTACTCATCTCGCTCTCAGGGAGAGTTCCAGAATAATAATTCACAAAATTTACATTGGGTTTCTTTTATTCCGAAAAAAGAATAAAGCAAAAAATCATAAAATTAATAAAAAATGACGTCAAGAGCTGGACCAAATTGAAGCTATGAAGTAACAAACATAAAAAATAAAATTGAGTCGAATTGATAACCTTCACCTATTTTCGTTTAAAAACCGCTACAATCTGATGTAATATTACTTTAATATGAAATAATGTCATATTTTCCTCATCATCGTTCCTGACAAAAGGATTTAATGATTACATCACCATCTACAATTAAATGTACCTAGGTATACCTATAAATATAGCAGATTAAACATCATACTGTTATTAATTTGATCATAATTTAGGATATTTAACGAACTTCAAAAAGGAGGTGATTGTATGTTAGAATGTTTGTATTATTGGTTTTTGTCGGAGATAAGTGAGAGATTAAACTGTTTTACCCGACTGTAAGTTCCATATTTACAAAATGTCCTGAACAAGAGATCATTGGTTAATAGTAGTTTTAAACTGTCAAATATATAATGATCGAAAAATGTAAACCAAGTATGAACAAATATTAGCTATTACTAAAGCTTAATAGAGATTTGACTAGTTCAAGTGTAAGAAGTAATAGAAAATAATATTAATAATGTCATCTCACACACGGCTGTCTAATATCAAATTAGACCTTTTTTGATTGACTGCACGGTTGGCCTAGTGGTTTAAACGGTCACTACGCCGCTTGCTACTGCGCCAAGTGCCGTGGGTTTAAATCCCACGTGGAACATCACTTTGTGTGATCCACAAAATGTTGTTTTGAGTCTGGGTGTTCTTTGTGTCCGTTATATGTATGTTTCTAAAGTACCCCGCGACACAGGATATATATTCCTAATGCGAGAGTTGTCTTTTTTAAAAAGAAAAAAAAAAGAAAGACCGAGCTATGGTAACCAGGTTGCTGATACATGATAGTCTGCCAATACATTTTGTAAACACCTGACAAATGATTGTGTTGACAGTGACAAAAGATTCTGGCTGGTATCGTCAAACCGACAATCTCTGGTTTAGTAGTCAGGATCACTAACCACTCGACTTTATTACACCAGCCATTAAATTAAGAAGTAAAAAAAAACTCATTTTTTTAAAGAGAGCTCTTACTTGATTACCTAGTTGGAATCAAATTTAACTTCAGAGTTGTTTCTTTACATATATATGACCGATATTCTAATTAAATTATATCATACATTAAAATATTTAACATAAATTAAATCGAATTAAACAGTACCTAAACTATATCAAGTTATTTTTTTTATCTTTTAGCTACTTTTAAACAGCTTATATAAAAATAATAATCGAAAAAGGAGGTCGACACCATTTATATATTAGGTATGCGTGCAAAAGCAGAAATACAAATAACTTCCGTATAGCCATTTATTTGTTCAATTCAAGGATCTTCGCCCAAAGAATTTAATAGTTACTATCGTATATAAATCTTTATTTTTTTTTTAATTGCACTTTTGACAAGTGGTTCCTGATAGTTATATTTTATAATAATATCTGTTATCGTGGTTAAGAGTAGCTTATGTCCTCCTGAAAGAATCAAAGTATCTCCATGCCAAATTCCATTGAAATCAGTGCAGTGGTTTAAACTGCACTAACATTTTAAAATAAAAATTAAATACTGGAAAATGGAAGAGAAATATTACTTCAAACCTTTCTTTTTTTAACCTACCGCAGAGTGTAGAATATTATATACACTGGTAAAGGTACGTGGTGTAACACACTTACACACGGAGTGTTAACAATAAGGTATTTAGCATAGAATGGCTGTAATTGAAATATCAATGATAAGGTAAGAATTGTGATTTCCATAAGTCAACCAATCTTTAAAAAAATAACTGTGTTACGATAAATATCTTTTGTTAAACAGTTGTAAAACTTAATGTTCGGAGTTTTTCGGGTATCAATTTTAGAAATAAAATACGATGGAAATAATATAATTTAGCGATGTCGATCTCATAATAGACTTTACTTAAAATATATCTTCCGAAATATTGTGCGTATTACGTGCGTGCATATAACTAAAAAAATATGTTATCGCACATTAGACAATATTCATTTTCATAACTCAAGTTAAATCAAACCATTATTATAAACATAAACCTAATAGTTGCAGCAAAGACTTTAAACAGTTGTTTTGTAGAAAATTTTAGGGACAAATTAACGTCATACATACCAAGAATATTAACGAAGGCACAGGAGTCAGCCTCTTGACATCAATGAGTGATATCGCTAAAGGTAGATGTCCATTCCTGGCTCCAACGAAGAACAGGCGAGAAGACGCATAGATGGCCCCATTCAGAGATCCGAACGTGCAGAGAGCGACGAAGACGGGCATTATCCAAGAGATCACGCCGAGGATTTTCTCGCTGAAGGTGACGGCAACGGCCTCTGAAGCCTCGATCTCAGCATTGGTCAGAACAGCGAAGTATGCCACGTTGGTTAAAGCGTAGACAAGTGTCACTACGGGCATGGATATGCAGATAGCGCGTGGCAAGTTTCTGAAAACATATAAATGTATAATTATAGTAGACGTATTAGTGTTATCTAGGTAATTAAGACAAGCTATTTTTATGGACTACCATAAAAAGATGAAGCAAAAGATTAATACTTTCTAGGTGTATTTGAGGCCTGTATGTGAGGTTTATTGGAGTTGGATCTCGGCTGTTTATTAACTATATTTTTATTTATCCTGAAGCTGATATGACTTCTCCTGGCGAAATGCCCTAGTAATCAATGTTTATGTTTATGTTTTTTATGAGGTTGTAGCGATTTAGAACTCTTTTGAAGAGAATTAAATGCACTGATAGAAACATTTTGTGTGTAAAACCAATATAAAACATTATATACTGTAGGTAGGTACAGGAAATGATTTTAATATCTACAGGATAAAATTACAATACAGGAAAATAGTTGATATTAATTTACAATCGAAGTAATAGAAACTAACTCTGGACTCAAACGGCCCAGTTCGACATTATTTCTGAATAAACCCTCGCTCATATTAAAGTTAAAATCGTATTTAACATTATATAAAAATGTCAATAAATCAGAAAAACGACTTCATAAGACAACCTATCGATCGCTACATTTATTGATCTAAGATCATTTCTTTTCTGGCAAATCTGAATATACATGCATACTTCTTTCTCAATTTAACATTAGAACATTAAATTCGAATCTTGCAAGTAATTCACGGTGTGCCTCAACAAATCTTCTAACGTAGCCGTTGATTACATTCGGTTTATCCGCTTCGTTGATAATTCCAACAACAGTGTAAATAATTGTTACCGTTGTTCAATTTCTCGCATTTGACCTCTTTTAAATCCCAAGGACTTTTAAAGGTGCAGATTTTTTAACTACAACTGACGAGTCGTAACAACGAGTCGTATAAATTGTTACTTTATTAATAAAAAATATAAGATTGAAGTGCAGTAAACATCTATATATTTAGTTTTTTTTAATTATCTGTGAAATGATGACTTGTAGCTGTTGATTGTTAAACTAAAGCTTGATCTCAGGAACAGTTATCTCTAGTCTATCATTTTATTCGTGGAACTTTTTAAGTATATTTCGGGTGTGAATTTTTCTATTTATAATATATTGCACTTGTTTGACTGCATCGTTGGTCTACTGGTTAGCGACTGCTGATCAAAAAGATCTCGGGTTCGATTCCCGGGTCGGACTGCTGTTGGAATTTTCTTACAAGAAATTCTTAATCGCAGCCCGGAGTTTGGTAGATGGCGGTTTTCTCTCCCGTGCCGGAGACAGTGTCGGAGAGCACGTTAAGTTGTCGGTCCCGGTTGTCATGAACATCTATGACAATCGTTATTGGGAAGTCAGTGCCCTCAAATATACACAACTAGTTCAATCTTCGAATTCAGTTCACCCTCAGGGTTGCGGAGGTCCGATGCCAGCTTCGTGGAAAAACTGATAATCAATTAAAACCGGTTGAACTAGTAGCCGACCCCAAATAATATTGGGAATAATTAAGGCTAGGGAGATGAATATATTGCACTTCTGAAAGGTATTGGAGTCTATACAAAATAATATCGCTTATTTAAAGTTATCTCATCGGTTTCAAAGTCATCTATCATATAGATCAAGCTGTATTTATATATTGTCATAAACTTTTGAGACAAGTATGCTTTATGTACGAATGCTTATACATACACATAATTACATGTATACGAGATAGAAGCTGTTATGCTTAAAAAGTCTTTATGTTAAGTACTTTGTTTTGACAGTGCCTCTTCATTAATGCGTATCGTTAATTGTTGTTTATTCACTACAGTATGATTGTATGAACAGCTGTTGACTTTGTAATCAAAAATACTTGTATTCTTACAATAATAAAATTTTGTGCCATACGTTCTCAGGAGTATTATATTAATAATTGTTTGCATGGTAAGTTTATACCCGTGTCGTATAACCATTTCGAAGGAATATTTATACCAAATATGTACCCGTAAAGACTGCGACTCCCAATAATATATTATTAGCTACTTTTGATGTGAAAGAAAATGTTTACATTCATTTGTCCGTGTTCTAGAAATCATATTACAACCTTTGCTTACTTTGAGTTTGGATAGTGACATGTAATATGTCCTTGGACATCTTTCTAAAATAAACATTAACCAAATGATTTTCAACGAGGTTCTTGGAAGTTATAAATTTTATTAATATGAACTCTATTAAGAAGAAAGCTTAATATTTTTCTTTTTAGACGTTGGTGCCAATTTTAGTCACGTCTTAAGACATAGGTACTATAAAAATATGATGTGGGGATGTCTCCAAAGCAAGTTTAAAAACGACTACATAAAACTTTACTACTTTAAAAAAAGGTAACCATTATATAGCCTTTTTTATGGAGTAAGTGGCAAACGAGCAGACATATCCTCTGATGGTAAGCGATTACCGCCGCCCATGAACACCCGCAAGATCGGGGGCGTCACAGATGCGTTGTCGGCCTTTGGGGGATGGGCAGAGGGATAGGAGGAGGGGTCGGGATATGGGCCTCCGGTATCCTCATTCACTCGGTGAAACACAGAGCAAGAGCCATTTCACACCGGTTTTCTGTGACGCCGTGGTATCACTCCAGTCGAGCCGACCCATGCATGCCGAAGCGTGGCTCTCCCACGGTGACATGCCGAGCCTTACCTCACACCTCATACATTTAACTCGGTTCAGTAGTTAAGACGCTAGGGTGGAACATAGAAACATACCCGTACATAGACTGACGAAACTATTACACTTCGCAGTAGTCGGGTAAAATTTTAAGTAGGGTATTTTAAAAGATTATCATACTCCATACCTAATAATACATATTTTATTAAAAAAAAAAATCGATTGGAAGTTTAAAAGTGAAGTGAAGCTGCCTCAAAAGAAATGCAAAAAATATAGTTATTTTTATGCTTTTACTTAATTAGATGTTCATGTTACATCACTCACTTGTAGGGTTCCTGTAACTCTTCGGTCACGAAGTTTAAGTAGTTCCATCCAGAATATGAGAAAAGCCCCGCGTAAAACGCTATTGCAATGTCTCCAGGCTTGTGAATTGTTCCTTCCATTATATTTTCCAAGTTCTCCGTGTGTCCGGAGAATAAGTACCATAAACTGGCGCCGAATATCACCAGTAAGGCAAGAACCTTTCCTGCCGTGAATGAGTCTTGTACTCGAGTCACCCATTTGACGTTATAACAATTGATAGCTGTTAGGAAACCTGAAATGAGACAGTAGAATTTTCATCATACTCGTATGCTATAAAATATATTGGTTACGGTTTTGGATCAATCTATTGGTGCAGGAAACGGCTCTTTAAAAGTCTATATTAGATCGAAATATATTGTATCGAAAATTGATATTCTGCCTCGGAGAGCACTGAGCATGTTAAGCCGTCGCGGCGTCGGTCCCGGTTGTCATGAGAATCTATGACTATGATAATCGTTATTGAGATGTCAGTGCCACAAATGTACCGACAACTAGTTCAACCTTCTCTTCCCCCAGGATGAGGAAGATCCGATGCTAATTGCTCCGTGGAAAAACTGATATTAAGCTAAAACCGATTGAACTAGTAGCCGACTCCAAAATAATGTTGAGAACAATAAAGACAAGGAAGATGATCTTGAATTGTTGTTATTTGTAGATGAAAGAAGTGACCAATATTAAGTAAATCAACTGATACTACAAAGTAATCGATTTTTTTATTAAGTCCGTTTTCGCTTTATACACTCAGCGTAATAATTTCGTATAAGAGTGTGTGTCAGTGCGATGCGGGAGGAAGCCCTCATTATCCTGTCAGGAGCAATCAGCACAAGCGGCCGCACCACAGTACACAGTACACCTATATAGGTACCTACCGGGAATAAAGACGGACACAGTCGCCCTATTGAAGTGACAGTCTCAGGCCTCAAGTACAATAAACCGCATATCCGTCTCAGACCACGATATGTCTTGTTGTGCGATCTTCCGTCACATAAGGGCTTTCGTAACACGTGATCGTAGCCATATATCCATTTATCTGACATTGACCTCGTTTTAGATTTAAATTGAGTTATTTAAGCAACAGTAGAATGGCAGGAAGAATTTGCAAACACTAACTATGATCTAAAATAGTTTGAAGAGATGTAGTTGCTGTGTAAGAATACGACAGGTAATTTTTCCGTCGGGAACTTTATGAATACACTCGTTATTAGTAGGTACCATTTATTGTATTCATAAAGCTGACGAGTTCGTAATGAATTGCCAAAACACGATTCCCGGTAGTAAGACCGGTTCACAGCATGGGGTGATAGAAAACGAAACCAAAACTAAATTACCCCTTATTTGGCTTTTGTATCTACCTATAGAAAACAAGTACTCGTTGTGTAAATTCCGTGAGAGAATTCTTCATCTTCGAACGTGTTCTTGGAAATAATACTTCGCATACAAGCAAGCTTTACATGTAACGAAATATTGTTCTCGGAAGAATTTTCAAACCTTTTGCGATAAGTGTAAATAGATTGGTATTACAAAACGAAAAAGGATTCATATAGATTGGATGATTATGAAGAAACAGTGATATATTCAATACAATGCGAAAAGAAAAAAATATTCATAAATTATTAACGAATGTAGTACCTGTTTTAAGCATAGTCTTAAAAGGGCATAATTATAATAATGTCGTTTAGATATATACCGTAAATTGTCTCTTCCTTATACGAAAATTATTAACCTATACAAATAAAGTACCCGTTCTTTTAAAGATTTAGAAAAAATCTATAATAATCTATACTAATAATAAAACTGAAGAGCTTGTTTGTTTGTTTGTTTGAACGCGCTAATCTCAGGAACCGCTGAACCGATTTGAAAAATTATTTTATTGTTGGATAGTCCATTTATCGAGGAAGGCTATAGACGCTTAGGCTATATATAATAGGAGCGGAGCACCAATGAAGAATGTTTCAAATTTTCACGGCAATATAAGACGCAAACGAGGTTGCGTGGGTCAGCTAGTTTTAGTATAAATGTTTTATTTGTTTGTGTGGTGATGGATATGGAGCTTCACCACTCCTAATCACCGTATGGATGTTGTAAGAGCTGACAAAGGAGCAAATTGCGCAAAACAATAATAGCACTACAAAGAGAAGGAAATCTTGAAACAAAGTTTATGTCAACTTGTCTGTCCAGTGTCGTATAGTACGGTAAAGCCTGATTAGAAATCAAAGCCCGATTTCTAAGAAGAGTTTTATGTCCAGCAATGAACTGTTAGCGGTTGTCGTTCTTTGTTAATTAAATAAAAATTAGGAAAGTCGCTTATCAGCGATAAATTCTAACGGGTGTTTTTTTAAGCTAGATAGAACTTTAAATTGTAAAAAGTAACACAAAAAATTAAATTTTGATGAAACTTTTTTTTTTATTTGTTTCAGTATACTCTGACAAATCATCATGAATAGACTCACGCTTGAACAACGCTACGAAATTATCCAAATTTACTTTGAAAATCAGTCGTCGATTCGCGCAACTTATAGACGACTGTTTTATCGCAAAATTGTGTTTAGCGATGAGGCGCATTTTTGGCTTAACGGGTTTGTTAATAAGCAAAATTGCCGCATATGGAGTGAGACCAATCCACAACAGACCCTACAGACTTCATTACATCCAGAAAAATGCACCGTATGGTGCGGTTTTCACGCTGGTGGCATCATCGGACCTTATTTCTTCAAAAATGAGGCCGGAGCTCGCGTTACGGTCAATGGAGATCGTTACCGCACCATGATCAATGATTTTTTGTTTGAAAATATGGATGACATTGATCCGGAGGAGATGTGGTTTCAACAGGATGGCGCTACGTGCCATACGGCGAACGCAACCATCGACTTATTGAAATCAAAATTTGGCGATAAGTTGATTTCGAGAAATGGACCTGTCAATTGGCCTCCAAGGTCGTGCGATTTGACACCTCTCGATTATTTCCTGTGGGGCTACGTGAAGTCACTGGTTTATGCTGATAAACCAGCAACAATTGACGCCTTGGAGGCCAGCATTGTTCGTGTTATACGCCATACAAATGACGAAGTCGTCTATAAGTTGCGCGAATCGACGACTGATTTTCAAAGTAAATTTGGATAATTTCGTAGCGTTGTTCAAGCGTGAGTCTATTCATGATGATTTGTCAGAGTATACTGAAACAAATAAAAAAAAAAGTTTCATCAAAATTTAATTTTTTGTGTTACTTTTTACAATTTAAAGTTCTATCTAGCTTAAAAAAACACCCTATACTTCCTAGAAGTAAAATACTCATTATAGCACGTCAGAATTTAGAATCTCATAAACCTATTTCGTTAAAACCAACAAAAAATACAGAGGAAATAGTAATAGTAATACAAAATAAGTAAGCTCTCAGCTGTTATACATGTTGAGTCTTTGCCAAAGGAACAAAGAAGGTAATAAATTAGGTGAAAAGAACAATTATTTTTCTGTTTTAAAGTTTTTAATGTAGTTATAGACACCTACTCATTGTTAAAAACTGTTGGCGTCTACTCGGTGTTGGTTACTTCAATTAGATAACTAGGTAGAGATATATTAAACAATAGCGAGCTAATAAATAACAATCTAGTTGTTCGCTACTGTTAACTCTACTGAATGGCAAAATGTATTGAATATTTCGTATCGAGTAGAAGGTCGATTTACGTAAAATTCTTTCAAAATTAATGAATTACTTAATCTTAATCTCACAAATGTCATACAAAGTATTCTTGTATTGATGTATCGTGATTAAATCACATTGTGACCGAAATTTTATACTAATATTTAAGTCTTAGCATGTACCTACTACCACTTGACTATAGAATACCATAAATTTATGACATTTGTGTTATCGGGAGTATATTGGACGGAATGGAATGTATATTACAAGATTTGACCTTCAAACAAAATGTAAGGGGTTCAAAAAGTTCTCATCGTCGATAATTTGTTATTTTTAGTGATTAGTATTTTTTTTTGAATTTATAACGCGTATGTGCCAGACACTTTAAATTGGTTTATAAACCTATAGTTATGACTTGTAATATTATATCAATGTAAATTATACATTCATATATTGTGATGATATATTTTAACCTTCTTGTAGTTAGATACAACAAATAAAATAATTTGATTTATCTACAACATTTTTTTTATGGTCAGTCCCCAACCCGCACTCGGCCAGTGTGGAGACGTATGGCCTTAACCCTCTCTTGAGAGGAGACCCGACCCTAGCAGTGGGACATTATGAGTTGTTGATGATTTTTTTATGATAAATTAATTAGGAGTACCGTTGTTGTTGAGTTGATTTATTTTAATCATTGTTTAATGTACGGGCCTGCAAAAATTACTCTACTCTGCCTGATGAAAAGCTTAAGCAGAATCCAAGAGTGTTGGTCACCATAGTCATTACGAATGCAGACACTGCAACAATGCAGTGTGGTGACCTACGCCATGTTGACCTAGTGATGCTTCTGCATCATTGGACCTCCGGTCTTGCACTCACCAACGAAACAGAACAGCACGAATGCTGTCATTTTAGGGTAATCTTCTGTGCGAGGGTAGTACCGTTCCGTTCGTGCCGACCCGTTCGTGCTGACATTTGCGTGGCTCTACTACCTTACAAGTTGACTTATACAAAAATTAAATAAATGTAAAACTAAAAATATTTTATTCATTCTTCTGATAGTTAGTTTGTATAACTTAAATTCGTAGTAATAGATACCAACACGATGGACGAATTGTTACCTAATTATATCGTGAAAATTCTAACTAATAAATTAGAATGAGATCACAGCCCCCTAGTCAAGTTGCATTCTACATACGTAAACGTTAAATAAGAAGTGTAAGTCAAAACAAAATATAATCCAATAAGAGACAAACTTCTTAGCACTCCATGGATTCACCGTGCGGGTGCCGGGTCCATCGTGTGGCAGAGGGAGAAACTCAAAGCAGTTCCCAGGACTTACAACCTGGATGTAGGTTTAAGGAGGCCCCCTTTAAGATGCGCATCAACGCTCACCTTCACTGCTCGAGTTTCCCGCCCTACCTAGCCAAATTTGGTAGGAACCTGTTAGTGCAGCCTTGGATACTCGTTCTAAAATAGAACTTACTGCAGATCTCGACAGGCCAAGGTCTTTCAGAAGGTTATAGAGAGATTTAGCTGGTATACCTCTCGCTCCTACTTCTACCACGTATAAATTAACCACATAGCCATTTTTGTTAAGTTCAGTTGTTAGATCGTAATATTTATTTAATTTTATTCTATGGTCTTTAGGAATATTAGTTTCCCACGGAACAGTAAGCTCTACTAATATTAGAGTCTGGCAAACGAAAGCGTGACCTGGACTTTTTTTAAAGTTTTAATATGGCAACATTATTAATCCGTCAAAGGCACGTCAAAGTATTTGGTTAGAATTGTCAGTATTTTGTGAACTCATATATTTTTCTAAAATAATTGCCGTAATATGGGTAAAACAATAAAAAGTAACGTGCGAAAGCTGCTACATACTATGATCAGTAAGTTCAAGCAAAAACAAGAGGAGAAAGAAGTTGTTTTCCAAGAGAAACAACAATGTTTAGATGCAATGTCGGATTTTTTAGGTTAGTATGACTTTGTAATCTTAATCCTTGTTGGCTGATTATTTGATATATTGACGATTGATTACGCTTTCTTATGTTTACAGATAATCTTGAAGGTATTCAAGGAATCTGCGAAATGAAAAACATTGTTGAAAGGTTAAGGAATTTCGAAAAAAAAAAATTAATAGAAACTCAGACTAAGTTCTTAGAAGAAATATCTTCACTAACTGGTATGTACCTGCATCGGTTTAGAATGTTTTTATGTGTTTGTTCCATTTGACAAAGTTCTGTTATTTTTAACCGACTTCCAAAAAAAGGTGGTTCTTAAAACAATGAACCGATTTCAAAACCTCTTACTGAACTAAAAAGACTTACTTTTTTTTACCTTTTCTATTCCGTTTTTCTTTTTTTCCTTTTTTATGTCGTCAAACTGTTTGGGTACTACATCAATAAACATGCATTTTATACTTTGTTTTGCAGATGTTGGTGTCACGACACTAAAAAAAATTAAAAAAGAAGGGTCTATGAATGAAGGGATGTGGAGCACTCCAGGAAGAAAACGCCCCCACAAAAGCACAGTGTCGGATTTAGACAGTTTTGATATTGATGCAATAAGAAATAAAATCAATGAATTTTATGTTGTGAGAAAGGAGGTACCCACATTACGATCATTATTAGAAGAATTGCGTTCCAGCATTGGCTTTAGTGGAAGCAGAGAAACTCTGCGTAAAATATTAATAGCAAATGGGTACGAGTTCAAGAAAAATAAAAATGAACGAACGGTTCTTGTCGAACGTTATGATATTGCTGCTTGGAGACATCGGTATCTACGTGAAATTGCAGCAAAACGAGCGGAAGGCAAATCAATCGTCTATTTAGATGAAACGTATGTGCATAAAAATTATAAGCCTAAAATGTCATGGCAAGGTCCAACAACAAGTGGTGCCCCGCAACCAAGCCCACTGGAACATATCTCTTCAGGGAAAAGATATATTATAGTTCATGCCGGTTCTGAAACAGGGTTTGTGCCAAATGCACTGTTAGTTTTTAGTACAAAATCAAGGTTAGCGGACTATCACCATAACATGAATGCCGAAAATTTTGATAAATGGTTAAAAGAAAAATTAATACCTAATTTGAATGAGCCCAGTGTAATTGTGATGGATAATGCGAGCTACCACACTGTACAACAGAATAAAGTTCCTACAACACAAAGTAGAAAAGCTGAAATACAAGAGTGGTTTGATTCCAACGGAATAAATTACGAAGATTACCTAACAAAAGCAGAATTATTGTGTTTAGTTAACAAACATAAACCCGAACCCCTATACGTAGCTGACGAGCTTCTGAAACAATACGGCCATGAGGTACTGAGACTGCCACCTTACCACTGCGATCTCAACCCGATCGAGCTAATATGGAGCTCAGCTAAGCGTATGGTGGCAAAAAAAAAACATTAATCTGCCAGCAAAAGAAACAGAAGCACTGATAAAAACTTCGTTTGGCCGAATAACTGCAGAAGATTGGAAAACAATGACGGACTATGTAATAAATGTAGAAAATAAATACAAAAAAAGAGATAACATAACAGAAGAAGTATTGGAAAAATTCATAATAAGTGTAGGTGATGATGACTCCTCTGATACAGATGAATCCTTAGAGGTTGAATTTTTGGACTCTGATTTTGAGTATGATGTATGTATGATATGATGATTAACCAATAGACATAATTATCATCAGCCTGCACTAGATTAACCATATTGTTGAAGAAATTTAATAAAGTAAATGTTTAGTAGGTAAATATTATGTAAATTCTAATAAATAAATCAACACACTCGTTTTTTTTACTCACATCAATGTCATTCAAGGCTTCGTCACGCCTTAGGTCACACCAAACGGAGCCTTTAAAAACAAATGACTTTTTAAGGTGTGTTGTTAACTACAGGTTAATATTTTTAAGGATGTAGTGTGTTCCTCAAATTAGAAATTCAACTATTATACAATAAAATGATTCTCCTAAATTAAAAAAAAGTCAAGTATCAAAACATTTTTCCCCTACTATAGTTAGTAATACCACATGTATATTTTTTGAATTTGCCGCGTTTTCTCAGGTCACGCTTTCGTTTGCCAGACTCTATGTGTTTAATTTGTCTAGAGTAAAGGAATATGTCCGGTCTGGATGACGAAACACCAACATCCTCTGGGATTTTATAGTGCTTATAATACGTATCCATCAAAATAGTCCAGTCAGGTGCAGTACCTAGGATTGAGACAGGCTTGCTTTTAGATTTGGTAGTTGAGCCATCCTTTATAAAGTTAATTTCTCGTTTATTTGTAGTCAATCCTTTTTGGGCTCTAGCTACTGAAAGACTTACTGCTTCACGTATGATTTCTAGTACTCTATCATGTCGGCGTGAGTAATAACCCCTATCAAGCAGCACCCTGCAACCTACCAGTAAGTGCCTAGCAGTACCTACTGCCTCACCACACGTATAGCAAGATTTTTCAGATGCTTTCCCCCATCTCACTAGGTTACTTTGGTCTGGGAGGGTCATTTGGAAGGCATTCAGATAGAATTTTAACAGGGCAGGAGACCAATCATATAGCAAGGTGCGCCATTTCAGGGCTAACGGGATGCAGAACTCATCTATAGTTAACCACTCACTTTGCATTTCTAGATTCATTGCATGCACTTTATAGATATCATTTTCATCTTGTTGTATAAAGGATTTTATTATTTCTCGGTCTCCCTTCTTCTTTGCGAAACCCAGCCCGACTCTATTAAACTGTGCACCAGCCATAAATTGTTTATGGAACTGAAGTCTTGACTCAAGCTCTGTAACATATTTATCTTTTGGGAGTGATGAGACTATTTCATCCTGGGATTGTCCCAAGACATGCATTTTGGTAACTCTGAGGTGTTTATAGAGTTCCGATGGCTTCTTTAACTTCATCCCAAAATTGTTTTGATCCCTAAATAGAGTTGAGGGGTCAGCTGAGTGTGCAATTCCGAGCCATAACTTCAATATCTTTTTGACATTTGCATCTAGTTTTGCCAGGAGGCTTTTACCGATGTCATATACAAGGAAAGACCAAGTCAGACGCGACGTAAGATAATTGTCGTATATCCAAACTTTTTTAATATTGTTTAATGGTTGTTGGTCTACCTTATTTAAGTCATTAAGAAAATTTTCGACAGTTATCTTTAAGGATGGTGTACGTCCTTTGTAATCAATCTTTCTACCAAGAAATTTGAAAGACACTGCTTCAGCAATCGTGGTTACACATTGTCCTCCTATTGAGAGTCCCGGATCATATGAGGTATATTTGGTATTCCGTCTACCCAGACATAAACAGTGGCATTTACTTGGCTTTGCCCTCAGTCCGTCAGTCCATGTACAAAACTCATCCACTTCAATTAATAACTTCTGACATTGTTTTGGATTACGTGTCAGTATTGCAAGGTCGTCTGCAAAGGCTAAGATGGACTCTGTGTATTTGTTGTTTATTTTAAACCGATGGCCCCATTTTTTCTCATGACTTATTAACTTATCTATAAGAATATTTATAATTATATTAAAAGCTATTGGTGACAAGCAGCAGCCTTGGAACAACCCTACATTATAATGCAATGGTTCTGTGTGTTCCTTGTTTGCTGCTATGGTAAATTGTAATTTAGAATAATAAGATGTGATTATGTCGATAACCACAGTAGGAAAGTTATACCACTTCAGGGCGAAAATCATCAGTTCATGCTGTACAGAACCAAATGCGTTTTCAAGGTCTATCCAACAGACCGTTATTTGCCTCTCATGCATTCTGGCATCTTTCAAACTTTCCGCTAATAATGTGTTATGTTCCAGGCAGCCAGAAATACCGGGCAAGAACCCTTTCTGGTGGTTTGGCCTGAAATACCTATTGCTGATCATGAACTTTGTCATTTTTGTTTGTAGTAGTGTAGTAAGTTTGTATATAGTATGCAAAATAATAGTAGCTTTAGCGATTGTAGAAAGACAATCTACGCGAAACAAATGCTATTGAAAGCTACCCCTTGGCGCTTGGTTTGGTTACAGATTACGCTCTTTGCTTTCTAAGTAAATGAATATTTTCCATGTGCAAAAAGTGAGTATTTTTTAATTTCAAATTGAGTTGGCCTGACCATACTATGGTCCTTTCTTTAAAAAGCCAACCCAGATCCTATACTGTACTCGCATAGATTTTTATTATTTTTTATTCAATCAATATTCACCTCTGTGGTTTATTTCGGTATCTCTTCCCAGAGTGAGTCTTAGGAAATGACTCTTCTAGCTGCAAAGTCCGACGTGTAAAAATATCTGTAAAGATTTAGCTACTTACAAATAAATATCATTTATCACTGTAACCATCTATGTAGTTCGTGAGTCCCTTTACTCTATAATATAACATACTCAGGTTAAATACAGCTTACTAAGCCTATATTTATAGTGTTTTATATAAGATCTGTCGTCTGTCACAGTCTGTCTATCCATAACTTTGTTTGTTTTTATAATTTTAGTATTACCATGTCTGCAGTCTGTTTGTGATGTTGACATTTAAGAATGACCTTTCACACCTATTTGATTTAATCTAGTCGTAAAATCATTGCAGATAACATTATATATTCATGTTACTATATTCACAGAAACAACATCTATATAAATAGAAACACCAAAAATGTTATCTGCAATGAACACATGCATAACTAATATTATTTGTTCATGAAAATATAGCGTTTTCATTTCGTGAAAACACCGCACTCACTCCTGCGTCGCGGGTCTAGGACCCGGAGATTCGGAGGGATTTTCACCAAAAACTTTTAAAACTGTCAGTAACATAAGTAGTATTATTAGTAGTTAGTAGTATTCATCGAAAAGAGAACTACATATAAGAATAAACCGTGAACATACATATTTATTAAATACCTAAAAGTTCGTGGTTTTCAGTAATCTTTTAAAGGTAATTTTTATACAATAAAAAACCCAATTAACTCTATACAAACGTTATTAAATTATAATGTACATTTGTTCTTTAGGTATATAATAGAATAACGAACACGTATTTTCCCATCGCGAACTCTTTTAGACCGTTTATCAGTAATTTTATCCCTCAGGCTTACCGGATATTGCATTGGTCAAAACAGGTACGGTTATGGCGCAAACTCCTAAATCAATAAATATTGAACAAGCTTTTGGCGTTTTCCAAAGTTTATTTATTTTCACACACAAAATATCATGTCAAGACCTTCAAAATTTTTACGACAGTTTTCTGCCTCATATAACAACAAATCATGGCAGGAGCAGCTATTAAATTATAAATTTTATGATGGTAAAACTTACACGTAATAAATGCAGCAATGAGCCTTACAGCGTCAGTTGGTGGCTTGCAAGCAGGCCATAGAGGCTGTAGAATATTTTGAGCGAAAGTCAACGCGGTGATGGCATTTCCAGTAGGCACTAGAATGAATAACGCCACCCACAGGTAAAGGAACGAGGGAAGAGGACCAAAGGCCTCCCCTGCATAGGCGTAGTCACCTCCCGACTTTGGTATCATTGTACCTGAAAATAGAACATAATATTACAGAATTTTATCAAGACATGTAAACTTTTTATTAAACGTACCTACATCTTACTATCATATATAATGTGTAAGTATAACGTTCTAGTTATTCATGCGACATATATTATATATATTGTATGTATAGAGTTAGAAGTTCATTAGTAACCATACAAGGAACCCAATTGTCCTTAAAGAAAGAAAATTATTATAATTGAGTAAGCGTATTGGTATAGGTAATTTACATATTTATAGTAATAATATTCATTGGTTGTAATATATTTTTCAAAGAAATTTAAAGGATCGATAAATAAATAATCATTTGAGCCAAACGGTCAAACACAATAGGTCGCTTAATGCACATTTCTGGATTGAGTTATCTTCCAAAACCTTGACCAACACTAACTATAGTATATGTATTTTGGTCAAGGCTCTCGCCTGACAATCCACGGACTGATATGAGTATCGGCACAATGATTACCGTATCTATGTAATTATAATGAACATGTCAACAAACTCGTCGGCCAAGTTCAAATCTTTTTTTTTCATTGACGATATGTTATCATATTTAAGAGAATTCCCGCGGTAAAACCGATAAACTTAATATTTTTTTTTTACAGGAAATTTAAGAATTGAAGAAGACTGGTACTTTTTAATCTCTCTCCACGCAACTTGTCTTCTGAACTGAACTGAAATTTTGACCGACAGTTCTATGCGTATGTTTGATGGGAAGAATGGAAAGGTGGTATTTTTTGTTGCAATTACCAACTTATTTACCCATAACATAACCCTAGCAAAAGAGTTTATGCTTCAGAGCTGTGCGTAGGATAGTATAATTCAAGACCTGATGTCGGTGGGCGGGTTTAACGGAACAAAGTTTTAGAATTTATGCTTCATAAATCGAAGGAAGCTGTATATTTACGAGTATTACATACAAGTCTTATATGAACCCTACTTTCTAATAAGGTCGACTTCGGCATAGATGCTTTATCGCAAACAAGAAGATAGATTGGGGGAGAGCTATGCTTCGGCATGAATGGGTCGGCTCGACCGGAGTGATACCACGGCCTCACAGAAAACCGGTGTGAAATAGCGTTTGCGCTGTGTTTCACCGAGTGAGTGAGGATACCGGAGGCCCATACCCAAACCCCTCCCCCCATCCCCTTTCCCATCCCCCAAAGGTCGGCAACGCACTTGTGACGCCTTTGGTGTTGCGGGTGTCCATGGGCGGCGGTAATCGCTTACCATCAGGTGATACGTCTGCTCGTTTGCCCACTATTCAATAAAAAAAAAAAAAAAAAAAGATTATACGCTCTCCTGCTTAATTCCGTATGTTCATATCTAACGCAAAAGTTATGAAATGTTAAAGAAGATTAGTGAATGTGACTTAAACTTCTTTAAAACCGATACTTATAAAACTAGTATTTTTATAACAAGTATCCCGATTTTTCAATTCTCTATTTAAAATGATATCGCATTCCATATGTGGCTTTACAAAAAATCCTTTTTAAAATTTCTGCACCTGTAATCAATATTCAAGCCCCTTATATCTTAGGTTCTAATACCTAGTCCTTGACTATGTAGCTTTTTATTTATTGTATATGTGTATTACTTGAATCTACAACATTTACTTCTGTTTTAAATTTAACACCTTGTCTTATATGCAATGCGGCAGATCGGCAGGTATCGATTTTTCAATACTGCTATTTCCAGCATACTTGATGTTCTCTACTATATTCATGTACAATATTGTAAGTTTAATGTATACATTAGATATAGTTTTTGTAATTGTTGGTTAGATGTCTAACTGTATTTATTACAGTTATGTTACTTGCACGTATGATGAACAACCAAATTACTAGATTGCTTAGCGAGTGGATGACGAAATCGGAAATAAACCACGTGGTGCCAGACAACCGTAAAATGTTACTAAGCAAGACAAATTTTGTGTAAATATGTATGTGGATATCGCACATATGTAAGTAATATATATATAATCCAATTTAATTCGGTGTGGTATTTTACCGAAGGGGACACTGTTACAACTCTACAAACAATTATAGATCCCCGTATGGATGGTTTCTGTTTTAATGACGTATTCGCATGTAAATCTAATTATTATTATCAAAATGCAAATTATATGCACCCTATTTCATTCCTGTTAGTTTCATTATATATGAATAATAAGAAAAAGGAATGGTTCAAATAATGAAAGTTATGATTTAGGATATTACAAAAACCAATCGTCGTTGGCTTTTGTACACTAAGTTTCTGCTAATTTTCCAACTTTAAACGTACAGACAGAAGTCGATCTAGATACAGCATTTAAATAAAAAACGGTAGGTAATATTCGAGGAACTGACTGTCACTTATTATTATACATGTGCTTAACAAAATCGTTAACTTAAAACTGAACGCAGTTCGTGCAGATGAAATGATAAAACAATTAAAGAATAACTTGATAATTTAACTGTACTCACCTAACTCAGCATAGCACAATGCTCCAACCATGGAGAGGAGACCGGAAAGTACCCAGACTATTAATGCCATACCCTTAGAACCAGCATGGATAAGAGCATATCTCGGTGATACAAAGATCCCAGAGCCGACAATCACTCCCACAATTATAGCCACACCATTCATCAAACCTAGCTCCTTCTTGAGTCGAAAACCTTCACTCGATTCCTTATCACCATTTTCTGAACCCATGTCCATCGTCTTCGGAGGCAGTACATCAATATCACTCACTTTTGCCATTTTAATACTTATTTACTCAATTTTACTTATACTTTGGAATTAATGTTTATAACAAAAACCGTTACGAACAATTATTTAATACACTTTCACACATTTTACACTGAAAATTCACAGACAACAACGTGCAAATATTGCATCACACTGCGGACTAACCTGCAACAGGAAACACCACGTGTAGTGCCGAACACCATATAATAGCCATGAACTGATAAAACACAGTTATTAGAGCGACTTATTCACACGAGCGATAACACAAACTAATAATAAATACTACCGCAAAACAGTCCTACACGTGAGTAACATTAGGTTAAAATATTCAAAAATAGTAGCAAGCTGTAAAATATATTTGGAGTCCACTATTTCATGTCACTAATTCCGTAGAACAATATTTATGTAATGAAAATAGTCAATGCGTATTCCGCAACGAGTTTTCCGGCCTCGATCGTATCCATATGTCACAGGAGATGCGTTCGGCTTTACGTGCGCTCACCCTACTAGTCACACAGCTACTTTAACATGAAACTGCGAGAGCCCCGTCTGCGTCCTTAAAAATGACTCAACTCAAGCCCGAAATGACATGGGTATAACTCAATGCCAAATTAAAATCAACTCTAACGCTTGAGCTATTGAGTACATTATTATTTTGAAAGCGGTGACCACAATTCACTGCCAAGTTCGACAACTGGTTTTTACTTTTTCATTCCCATCGTTCTTTACAGCGCACGGCGCACGTGTGCATTGGCAGAACTATTTTAAATTCGTATTTTTTAAATAAGGCACATTAAATCCCACAGTCAATTGTTGAACACATTGAGCGTCTACAATAGGATCAGCCTGTATACGTAGTAATCAGGATATGAGCAATTCATTTATGTATAGAGTGTTCTCTGTAAAGAGGTCAATGACAGCATGGTGATATGTACTATATATCAATGATTTAAGATAACACCTATGTTTGTTTACTAGCACATGGTAGAGTTCAAAAACAATAGTAGTCAGCATAATCTGTAGAAAAGTATGATAATAAACATAGTAGTATAGGTTAATATGAATATTTATGTAACATTTCCTTCGTAATATTTTGTGCAAACTGGTCCGTATACCGGTCTACTTACAAAGGAATTATTTTTTTCTGTGTGTGTTTGTTCGGGCTAATCTCTAGAACGGCTGGACCGATATTCACAGGACTTTCATTGGCAGATATTTGATGAGGAGTGACTTAGGCTACTTTATTTGATCTAGCTTTGCCCCGCAGGGTTAAGCTAGTAAATAATAAAGTTAACATTTCGTGCTTACTAGACTATTCTGATGTTCTGAAAATCTCATCAAACTCTACATTATGAAAATTAGGTGCATTTTTAATAATAAGTAATGAAAGGGAAAAAACGTCATTTACAATCTTAAATTTTTTTAGAGCATGACTTTACTATATGCCTAGTCTACCTTTATAACAAGTAGTTTCTTTAACGTTTAAATAAGAAGTATTTTCAATATATTTTAATATAAACGAGTTTTTACTTTTCGTGATTTTCAAGGATCATTATCTGTTTCTCTAGTCTAGTGTTTTTATTTACTATTTGTTAGCGTTTGAAATATTATTGTCAAGAACTACTGTAATTAACTATTTTTTAAGACTAAGTAAGACATCATCTATTAGCGAGAAGGAAAAAGGCGGTCTTTGAAAACTTTTTTAAGTTGTGTTTCGTGCCATTGCATTCATACTCGTAACACTATCAAAATATTAATTAATTTTATTTTTTGAAGCTACAATAAACTGCCGCCAAAACATTAATTCTTTCGATCTTCAACCTCCGCCACCATCGCGTATTGCACCTACTTGAAAAAGGTGATGGCCAGTGGCAGATTTACATATGTGCCGTCAGTAAATAATAAATATTTATGTATTCAAAAAATTACAACAATCATACACCAAAATAGTTTTACAAGACATATGAAACATATGTCTTGTAAAATGAGTGCGTCAGTTCCTTTGGGAGAATCTCCAAAATATGCTTTAGGGCCTTTTCCTACAACAGATGGAAACACATCCCCGTGTATGGCCTCTTTGGCTGAAATCGATGGAAATAATATAAATGATGTTCCACTTGGCACCATTAAGCTGCCCTCTTTCCTTATAGAAATACCATTAGATACCCCCTACCGGACGATCATTGATGTGATTTTGTTGAAATGGGAACGATAATAACTACTCTGTCTTCGGTACCAGAAGCCGGAGAACTAGGTGTAATCCATTAAGGATTTTTTTGTACCCCGATGGATCTCTTACTTACAGGCCACGGTAACTTTAAGGGCAAAGTAGGTACACTCAATTAAATAAGTTGATTCGCCATTGTAATTATGCTCAACACCTGACTCTAGCTGTGAACTCAGTTCATCATATCCTCTGAGAATGTAGTATTTGGGACAATAAATAAAAATAATTGGGGTAACATATAACGCTATCTAGTCCCATCTAAGCAGAGTTTGTGTTATAGGTACCTACTAGAAAACTGATATAAATACATATGTACTTTTTCTGTAAATCTATCTATGGTATAAAGATAGACCCTCGTGTATGGTATCCACGGTGTCAGGTTTCTGACACTAAATATCTACTCTGGCTTTCTTCTGCTGGAGTGACAAATGGAGTAACTCACAGCCCTACGGGTATTATTTGCCTGAGCCGTGTGCAGAGCCTGGCTCGATCCCGGGCTGGAACATGACAGTCCTAAATCTCTCCCACTCCCACTCTGATGGATCTCATAAATTTCTAAAGGATCTTTTCCCGGACATCACCTGCGTCACCCGGTATGAGGGTGTTTCTTCTCTAGTCATCCTTACATAACGAGTTTATTGCATCTAGTTTCCAGCTAACCCAGGTCCTGATTTCAGGAACGGCTGCTTCGAAAAAGACTCGGTTACGAGAAGTGAGTTAAATTCCGTCCGTCTGTGTGTGCTGGTGGAGGCGACGGAGAAGACCCCCGGAGGAAGATTAAAACTCACGACCCAATTCACCGCCGATGAACCGGGTAGCGGAGGTACGCCTTCTAGCGCTTCATGTCACCCTAGTCAAGATTACTTAATTAAGTTTTCATATTAGACTGCTATTGAAATATTAAATGTAAAAAATCCATCTCCATAGTGATATATTTCACCAAGCGTTTAATTAGAAGTTTTTTAATAGTAGTTAATATTAAAGAATAATGTCAGAGTTAAAGTTGAGGACAGTATTCGGTACACTGTTTACTACATTGTTCTTTTAGTTAAATTCTCGAGATTTCTTTTCGAGAGTTAAAGTTGAGGACAGTATTCGGTACACTGTTTACTACATTGTTCTTTTTGTTAAATTCTCGAGATTTCTTATCGAGAGTTAAAGTTGAGGACAGTATTCGATACACTGTTTACTACATTGTTCTTTTTGTTAAATTCTCGAGATTTCTTATCGAGAGTTAAAGTTGAGGACAGTATTCGATACACTGTTTACTACATTGTTCTTTTTGTTAAATTCTCGAGATTTCTTTTCGAGAGTTAAAGTTGAGGACAGTATTCGGTACACTGTTTACTACATTGTTCTTTTTGTTAAATTCTCGAGATTTTTTATCGAGAGTTAAAGTTGAGGACAGTATTCGGTACACTGTTTACTACATTGTTCTTTTTGTTAAATTCTTGAGATTTATTTTCTCGGTGTATTTAATTCTTTTTTTTATTTCTATAAGACAAAATTATTTTGGTACAATTTGCCGCCCTAGGCTCCAGCCTACTCAGCCTAGTGGTAAATCCAAAGTAATGGCTCAAATCTCATCTAGGATTTAATAGCTAGAGACCATAATAAACAGTGCCGTACGAAGCCCTGTTTTAACCGACATCAAAAAGGAGGCGGTTCTCAATTCTTCAATCTTTCGACTGGGTGAATCGGTTAACGTTTCTTTTTTTATTTATAAGCTGGTGCTTCCCGTGTGGTCCTAGTTCTCGAAGTGTTTTTTTGTTGACATTTTGGTTTATTAAAGCATTCAATCTTCTGTTATTTTTTAAATACACTTTTATTCATTTGTAAAGAAGAGCAGAATAACTTGATAGTGTTTTTATGTTTGTTACCACTAAACTTAGACATTTGTAAACTGATTTGGGATAATCTTTAGCTATATATTTACATTTACCTAGGAAAGCAAATTTCATTCAATCAACAAAATAACGAGCTCGAAGTAAAAAGTTCTGGAGCCTCAAATAAATTTTAAAAAGCGACATGTCTTTGATTGAAAAATAGAGTCATGAACTCCCTATTCCACTCACTAACATACGGCTGCCAAACCTGGAAATTTACTAGGAAAATTAAGATTATAACAACTTAAAGAAGCATGGATAGAAGTATTTTAAAGATTAAGAAGATGAAAATCCGCCATACTGTCATGAGACAGAAGACTAAAGTCATAGATGCTCTCATTCACTCATTGAAGTTGAAATTGCGATATGCTGGACATCATCATGGATAGGACCATTAAGCCAAAGAAAAAGGGGCAGACCGAATGCACGTTGGTCAAACAACCTTATTAAAATAGCAGGTACACACTAGATGCGAGTGCTGGAACTTCATTAAAACTTAAATTTTATTAAATACGTAAAATAGATATTAGGCATTTAGATAAAAATAGATTTTGCATGTTGGGAATTAACATTTTGAACTATGCCAAGAAATTAAACGCTTTTTTTTAAATTTACAATTACGAAAATACTTTACATTCAGCAACAAACAAATTAATAATAAAATATGGCGGCGCGGATTATACTGTTCAACCAAGCAGCACAAGAGATGCGATCCGTCGCAAACCATATTATAAATTCACTTCGCTAAATTATAAGTAATACCTACACTCAACTATAAACTTTTCTTTAATAAATGTAAACAAATTATGTACTTAGTACATTGTGCCAGGTGTAGCACATGCTAAATAAAAAACATTTCATTCAAAAAAATTAGTTTTATATACAGTATTATATATAAATATATATATAATAAAACATATTACTATGTTCAAAAAAGATTTATCAATCTTCCTTTTACTGCTGTTATTAACGAACCATACATTTGCTACCATAAATTGATTTGTTAAACAACTTGAATACATTATATTTTAAATATTATCTTTATTCCAACTAACTCCTGTTTCTTTAAGGGAAAAAATTCTTGCAGTACCATCATCTGATGTAGTAAGTATTACATTTTGTTTAGCATTGTAACAAAAATCTAACACTTCCGATCTGTGACCAGTCAGATGAAAATCTAGTTCCCCAACAGCGGCATTGTAGCCTCTGATAGATCCATCCAAGCATCCTGTTAGTAAAAAGTTTTTAATCCAAATAAGTTTAGTAACACCTGAAGAATGATCACTTTCGGATGAGGATAAATTGTGATGTACTTTAGTTGTTGCTGCATTCCATACGCTAACTGCACCCGTTAGTGTTCCTAAAACATGAAAATAGTGTGGTTTAGTTTGAGTGTATAACTTTTGACCTAAGTCACTTGAGATTCACAGACGGCCAGAGTAGGTCTTATGATGAACAAACAAAAAACGAAAATTAAGATAAACAGCCACTCGTCTACAATAAAACTTGAAGGACAGACAAAATAATAGAATTGTTATTTAGAATATAAATCAACAAATACATTTATTTAGGAACAGAAAGAAGAAGAAATAGAACGCTGTAAAAACATGAGCTGGCAAAATTCTGGTCACTAAAAGATATATTGACAGGTAATCCTTTATTAACTAATTATCCATTCCAACTAACTTACTTATTGCTGCCAATGAATAGTCTTTTTTGGCAGCAATACGTAAGTAAGTGTACATAGGTACACTGGTAAAATAATAACAAAACTAGTGAAAAGCCTTATGAAAACAAAATAAACATAATTAGAAGTGACTCTACTAATTTAAGTCTTACCAGTGTAAGACGCCAATGTAAGGTTAGTCAGTAGTCTGTAGTAAAATGGCGATGGGCTGGTCACATTGCATTCTACAGTACTGGTCCAGGCGATAGACAGTAGTGGTCCAGGCGATAGTAAATGAACTTAAATGAGTTTAGATTTAAGAGAACATGTAAAACTAGGTGATGGGATATTATTAAAGGCTTTATTATTAATATAATTAAGTTGTTTTACTTCTGCTATAAAGAGATTCGTCAAAATCGGTACTATCCTTTTGCAGTTATATCCACAAAAGTAAATATTTTAATTTCATTTGAAAAGCTATTGTTTAATTATTTTTTTCATTTAATCTAGTCATTAAATAAAGTCAATGATAAGTATTTACTTATCTAGGATTTGAACCATTTAAGATTTTTTATTAGCGATCGTCTTCCTGGTGTTCCTAGTACTGTAAAAATATAAACAATATTTACCAAATGCAATTAATCCTGATTCTGGTGCAAAGGCCACTGTTTCTAATTGGTCTTCTATTTCTAACTCGCCAACCATCTTTAAATTGGTAGAAGTTGACAACACTGCTTTACCTGTAAATTAAAGAGCTTTAATTAGATAACTTATTTATAGAAATATACAATGTTGTTATGACGGGTACATTCTAAAAAGGATAATTTAAAAGGATATGGCATATGTTTTATGGTCGAAAATAACTTACATATTAGTACAATATCAAATTACAGTGTGTTATATAATTTAAGATTTTATTGAAGATAATAATTAGAAGTAGGTTTTAGTTTTAGACCAATCACAGCCATGTGGTACGTTATGAGATCATAGTGTTCAACCAAACAAACTGTTCGGCTAAAAAACATTGTAGTATAAATGATAAAATTGCCAGATTAACTAAAACATACCTTCAGAAGATATTGAAGCCAATAGAGTATTTTCAGGATGGCAATCAATAGCCACAACTCTATGGGATGAAGCAGGCAATGAGTGTAAAACTGTTGATCTTTTTAAATCCCAAATTTTAACTACACCATCTCCATATCCAGCAACTAATCTCACTCCATCTTGCAATAACTGGAAAATCAGAAGTAAAACAATATTATTATAAACTCACTACATATTTGGCCGACAGATTTTTGTCAGGTAAATTTTTAGGACTCAGCAGCTAGAAGGCACTAACATACTCTTATGACTCACGCTGGGAAGAAATTTCGAAATTAATCACAGATTTATGGTCTTATTTTAAGTGTGTGATCATTGATTAAATAGTCTTATTTCTAAATCCTTACCTTGCAACATTCAACCTTCAAATGATGACCTTGTAACACCTTGGTTTCTCCTGTAGGTACTTTTAGTACATAAATATTCCCCGAGACAGTTCCAATCAATAGTACTCTGGTACCAAAGTGCCACTGGCCCCATATCACATCATCTACTTCATACTCAAATGCAAGTGTCCAAGGCTTTTGTTGGTTTTCTTCTAAGTTACACTTCCACACTTTGATTAAGCCACCCATGTCTACTGTACTTAAATATTCACCATCGTGACTAAAGCCCACAAACACAATGGAATCTTTATGCCCAACACAGTCCATGATTACCTCTCCAGTCTCTAGATCCCAAACATAAGCTTTGTCATCTTCCCCTCCAGTCACAGCAAGTTTACCATCAGGATGGATATCACAACAAAACACGGAACCAGTGTGTTTGCTGAAAACTAATACCGCAAAATCTATAGGCGGTTCCATATCTTCATCAGCTTCTTCATCTTGATAGGCGAAATTCTCCGTGTTTTCATCGTCAAGGTCTATCTCTTCAATTTCTTCCACGTAAATCATGTCTTCGTCGTCTAATCCCATAACTTCATCACCGTTTACGGAAGACGGTGGGGTGTCGTTCTGACCTTCCATTATCTAAAATCATAAATCGCTATCAATTTTTAATTCTCAAGTACTTACAAAATTACACAATTTCAACGCCAGTGAAACACGTTTTTAACGCCCAATGTTTACAAAAAAGAATAACCTCTTTCATCGTTTTTGCTCTTCATATATTACAGCTTTCGCGGTTTTGTACTTTAAAGTAACCTAAGTAATCAATTATAAAATTTATTTCTAACTACTATTATTAAATATTACAAGTATTTTCGGCAGATTGTGATCGCGAAATGATCACGCCACGGCGCCACGCACAAATTTTGTTTTATAAATTAAGTTAAGACCAACTAATTTGACAGTTGCAGTAATACCAACTGGGTCTTCTCAGAAGTTACCTAAAATATAAAAATAAATACCTTTTTGTATAAAAAGTAACCTTTCATTCTTTTTTAATTCTGAAATTTTATTTTCTGAAGTATCAATTCTCTAAATTTATTTAGTGCTATATTTTGATTTAGAACAAAAAATGTTTCCCATAAATCGATTCTTCGATAAATCGATTTCAGATCGCTATCCTTGCTGGTTTGACTAAAAAAAAACTCTTAGAATATTTCTGAATCCCGTTCCCTTCAAAATTCGGAGGAAATCTTTAGTTTTGTTGTTTATCACTTGTAACTACCACTGCAGGCAGGTGACAATAACGACATCTACAAACGAACAAAAAGTATTGAATTCTTTTTTTGTGTTTGAATAATTAGATTTATGACATTTTTGTTTAAACAATATTTGCGCACCGCATAATGTGGTAGGACATAGTGTACCTCTAAAATAAGCCTACGATCTGTAAGTAACCTATGTTTCCGCAAATAAATGATTGATTGATTGAAATTTTATAGCTTTAAATTTATCACCTAAAAGGTTACAAAACTAACCTTCTGGCAGCACTGGACAATTGACAGTTGAAGATGAACACAGGAAATCATAAAGTTTTCGTAAATTTTAACAATAGATAGTTTAAGGAGTTTAAAAAGGTTAATTAAATATTTTTTAGAAATTAGGCCACGACCGAAATATTTTTTATATTAAATTGTGAACTAACCAGTAAAAATGAATCACCATCATCAATAGCCTTTAAGTTTACGGGTGGCGGTAATCGCTTACCATCAAGCGACAGTCTGCAGGTTTGCCCTTATTCATTAAAAAAAAACACAAAGCAGTCATAAGCACTGCCGACAGAAGTGAAAACTCATAACTATAAACAAACGGTTGTTTTAACTTACCTGAAATGAACACCTATGCTTTTTTTAATAGTGTGCAATAAAAAGAACTAAAAAATATTATGATTGTAAGTAGTAAATGGAAGTAAAGCTTTGATACTCCTATAGATGTCGCTGTTTTCAAAAAAAATGTAAACAATCTTTTTGATTTACAAAAGGTTTTGTGTAAGTAGAAAATCGTTATTTTAATTTACTGTAAATCACTTTAAGATACTGAAATATTAACTTTAAGTATATAAAATCATATTGAGAAAGGACCACTATCTAGAAAAACGAATGCTACCAAAGTATATCGGTAGATGGCGCTGTTAACAATAAACATCCGTCTTACGAATTTATTCGATCAGGACACTGACGCCCTGACGCGAGTTTATACATTTTTTACCCATTCCAAAAAAGTACACAGCGCCACTAAAGAAGTTTTCACTTCAAAAAACCTCTCCTTAGAAAGGAGTAAGGAGGTTAAAAAGTTCGGGGTTTTTTAATATAGTGGTTTTCTACTTTCACATTTTCCATGCATATACAAAAGTGAATATGCATATACAAAATAGTTAAAGATACTATGAAACTGATAGCATCTAAATAAAAATAAGATATTTGTGTACATATTTCAGCATTCAGCGGAGGGCGACTCGTATCTTCGATTGCCAGGATCTTCCAATTCAGCTAGACTCTCTGGCGCTGCGTAGAGACGTCGCTTCGCTGTGCATCTTCTACCGCATTTATCACGGGGAGTGCTCCGAGGAATTGTTCGGATTGATCTCTGCCGCATCTTTCCGCCATCGTCCGACGCGTCAGAAATTTCATCCCCATCATCTAGATGGTTGGCAGTCCACAACTGTGCGATTTTCCCGAAACTTTCTGCCGCGCACAGCAAAGCTGTGGCATTCTACAGTTTTTTTGTGCGCGGCAGAAAGTTTCTATCGCCTGCGGTGTTCCCGGACCAATACGACCTTCAAATCTCCAAGAAAAGAGCGTACTCCTTCCTAAAAGGCAGGCAACGTACTTGTAACGCCTCCGGTGATGCGGGTGTCCATGGGCGGCGGTAATCGCTTACCACCAGGCGATACGTCTGTTCGTTTTGCCCCCTATTTAATAAAAAAAAATATCTACCAAGAATGTTAAACTTTGGCAACACCAAGATTTGTTTTGAGATGTAATTGTAATTTGTAGGTTATAATATTAATTATTTAAACAATTTCCAGATTTGCCATTAAATAGATCTAAGTAACATTAATAACCACCTTGATAAAATTTGCTGAAACGTACCTTGAGAATTCAAAATATGTCTATTGTTAACAAAGGTACAGTACACAACTTCTTTTTATTCTTTTTTATACTAAAAGTAAGTCGTTATCATTAGCTCTTACTTTTGATTTCAGTTTTACTACCTATACAATCTCCGTTGTTGATAGCTAAACGGTTTCGTGGTAAAATTAACATCCAAAAACCCAAGAAGCCTCATTTTGAGAGGCAACTTTTGATTGATTTATCTAAACCTATATATGGAATTCCTAAGTACAAGATGCCTGATGCTATGTTATGTGACAGAGGCGAGAAAACCCGTGCGAAAATTATTGATAACCCTTTTGAACGGATATTGGCCAATGAGTGCCTGAACTGGTTTAATACTTCTAAAATGGTTGTTTTTCTGCATATGAACTCTATTAGTATGGAGGACAAAACTCCAGTATATGCTGCCTTAGCTAAAAACAAAATGCATTTGAGGAGGTATGGTAAGAAAATTGTAAGCATGGCTACTAAAGGTACACGCTATGAAGCAGTGAATCATTTGTTCACGTGTCATCAAGAAATAATATTTGGACAGCCTGAAAATGCTGCAAAAATGTTCAAGATATTGAAGAAGACTCCACAAATGGTTGTAATGGGTTAGTAAACTTTAGGCTAGATATGGTTCACACGAACAGCTTTTATCGGTCACTGCCAGACATAAGGCCTATCCTCTCGGATCAAGTAGGTACTTCATTACAAAAAGTAAATTCTGTTAATTTAATTTCAATTTAGTTTATTTTTATTATATTATACAGTAACTGAGATACTAAACAGTAATTACATAAACCTCATTATTAGCATTGATATGTCCCTGTTGAAAGATAACCATAGCTGAATGTCCGGAAGATGTGTAACATTGAAATTATTTGCTAATAATAAACATAACACTCGGCATGAAATGATCATATTTTACTATCACACTGTGTAGCTACTTATACCGTGGTGATGTGTTACAACAGCCTGTCTGTCCCTTATGTTTATTGAAACAAAGTACAAAAGATTCCTGACTATAAAAATATGATGATGATAAATTTATAATGAATTTACACACCATTTAAAAATGTTACTGAATAAATAACATTTAGATATTACATGATTATAATTGTTGTTTACAGCTGGAATTATTCAAGATAGATTGGTATCAAAGAATGAATTGTTAGAATTCAGCCAAATGCCAAACATTGATATTGCCAGGAGTCAACTGTGTGCTGTTCTGGATAGTGCAGGATCATGCCTAGTGAGACAACTGAACCAAAGCCAACAGACATTTGTGGGATATCTAGAAAAACATGTAGAATTACAAAATGATGAGAGCAAAGAACCCCAAAAAAGTCCTTCAGAACCAGAAAATTCTCCTTAATTTAGTAAATGTAATATGTCACATAAGATTTAGATGAATATAATGTGTTTATTGTTTAAATAATTCTATTATTTTGCTATTACTCTTTAACTTTATTGATGTATTTTTGACAGAACTGGAAACCATTGAAGAGTTCTACTATCTTCCTTGTTATTCTTCATTCAGAAATGCCCTATATATATATCTGTACAGGTACTCATTATGTATCTTAGAGCTGTGGCGACTTCCACATGTAACACAACAATAACCTACTACAGCGCCATCTACCGAAGATACACTGAACTAAGAAGTAATGCACTACACAGAGTAACTACATATCCTGAACCGCGCAATAAATAGTTCTCGCGTCGATTATCATATATATACAACAACCCAACATCAACTGTTGGGCAGTAGCCCGCCAGGCATGATCACCTCGCCTGATCGGAGGATCCTCCCTTTGTGTTGGAGGGACATGATACCCGGAACGGGTACAGAGCCTTTGAGTCTTGGTGATCACAGAGCCGCATAACAGCCCTTAACAGCGAGGAGATAACAACAGTCGCCTGGGCTATACCCAGTGCAATTTTTCACTTTAAATAAAAACTCGTTTTATTTTGAGAGTTTTGATTTTTTTACTGGATTGTCAGAGAAATTTCAGAGTCACCACAAAGGACATTGATCATTCTTGCCTAATTCCTCATCCGGTTCCGTTATGTCACAGACTTTTTGGGGGCATTCCTCGCCGTGGAACCAGTCGAAATCGTACCGAACGTCATTGACAATCCATCCATAGCTTATTGGTAACAAGGTCGACGTTATTTGTTTGTAGGCATTACACCAAATCTGTGCTATGTAGGTACTTCTCTTCATATGTTGTTTTAACTCCCGGAAACAAGGGGAAAACGACGTTGCTTCCAATTGGAAGATTGAAATTCATCACGATATAAGACAACAAGACGACAACTATGAAATTTCATAGTTGTCTTATCGTATATCGTGATGAATTTCACCTTAAATTTCGTTATATGGATTATTTCTTTTTGATTTTTTCTTTTTCAGTTTTTTCCCCTTTGGACCAACGAAAATGTACGGCATATGAAAAAATATTAGGTATCTATGCATAAAATACTTTAAAAATAAATTAATTTTATATTGTGTCAAATCACCCCCTGGACCACGGAAAGAAAGGGGGTTACAACCCTCGATTTTTTCCCCTCGTCGCATGATTTTTGTACGGCGTTGCGGAATAATGGATTAGAAGCAGTATTGAAATAGTATGAAACTGATGCCGTACAAAATCAAATGACCAAATTTACCCTCGAAATTGTCGGAAAATAAAAATAAAAACCCGACTTTGTGGCGCACCATTTTTTTACGGCACTGCGCGTTTTCTTATTATTTTTCATGGGTCTATCGATGGTAAGAATGCCGTACAAAAATATATGACCAAAATGTACTCACTCTACCTGTACTTTTGAATTCTCACCTGCACTCAGTTGGACAGCTTACCTACAAGTGACGGCATAGTGCTGAATCTTATTATTTTATGCTCTTATATCGTTCTAGATAGGTCACCTGGTGGTTCAAATGACCCATCATTTTTCAACACGGGCCAGTAGTCTATACGAGTAGATGGCGTTGTGTGCCAAATGTCGAAAAATAATTATTTATTTATTTCAAATTATTCATTATTATTTATTCAGCAATTAATTACTTATATTTATAGTATAAGATTATTTGTTTCCATCGTAAAACCTACTACCAATTAATCGTTTTCATCGTCATCGTATAATATTGTATCCAGAAACAGAGCAAGAACCTAATCTTTATTTATGGCAAAATAAATGCTTATAGATCGATATGATCTCCGATATATTGTTGGACCAGAAATAATTCACTGCTGCGTTCGTTCGTATATGTACCCTCGAGTTTTATTTAATATGTGCCTACAGAAAAAAGGGTCAATTCTTCAGCGGTCAGTATGGTAATAGCGGCAACATTATTCTGCTAAGTTAATGGCAACATTTAGTAGCTCTCTCAATATGTTTATAAAATTGATTCCATGGAGACTGTCAATTATATTCTTGTAAGAAGCATTCGTCAAAGCTGCAGCGACTTTAAGGCTCATGTCTACATTACAATTTACCATGACGAAATATCTTGAAATCGTGTTTCAGCCTCCCATTTACTACCTCAACAGCGATTGAAAAATGGTGCACATTCGCGATTTATTCATCTGTATTGTACAGTTGGCCAATTACAATTGGTTACATAATTGTTCTCTAAAATAATTCCGAAAATCAAAAAAAGAAATTGAAAATCCTAGGATAATTTTTTTTCAAAACTTTTTAAACAAATACCAAAGCAAGTAACGATTTGGTAGTAGGTACTCCCATGTCTAGAAGTACGTGGCTCAGAATCGGTCAATGTCCTTTAAAAAGTGGATAATGGAAAAGGAGGATATTTTATACCTTCGTTTTTCCGATGATATTGCTCTAGTATCAGACTTGATTGAGTAGCTGGGCGAAATGATGCCTTAGGTAATGAATCATTTCGACGTGTCGATCTTGAAATAAACTCGCATAAGACCACAATACATTATTTTCAATGAATATGTCGCTACCAGAGCGTCCTACAAGAAGAATCGACATTTGAATTTGTTTAGGAATATAGCGATTTTGGAGTTTCTTAAAAGTATAAAATTCGTAATGAGGTCATGCGACATAGAAAAAAGTTCCGAAAGTAACCGCAGAAAAATATTCTGAAGTGACCATGGGTTGACTAAATCTGTCGGAAGAAACTCGACAACGTACCTATGTACGTGAAGCAAACATGTTTTGCAGTAGAGACAAGTCACAAGAAGTTGGATTGACGATCCGAGTTTTCTGAGAAAGGTTACTTATGAAACGTAAAGGATGCGTGATGTAGAGGGAGGGCCAAAGCAAAATTTGGGAAAAACCTATTGTGGGGGAACGGGTATTGTGTTCCACCCAACACAAAGGGAGGATCCTCCGACCAGGCGAGGTGATCATGCCTGGCGGGCTACTGCCCAACAGTTGATGTTGGGATGTTGTATATATGATAATTGGCGCGGGAACTTTATTTGCGCGATTCAGGATTGGTAGTTACTCCGTGTAGTGTAGTTTGTAGGTACAGTGCGTTACTTCGTAGTTCAGTGTATCTTCGGTAGATGGCGCTGTATGTGGAGGTCGCCACATCACTCCCCTCCATAGAGGAGATAAGCCGTGGTTGCCTAAAACCGGCCTACACAGGACCCCACGAGGTACTAAAACGGAATGACAAGGTACTGACTCTCCTCCTTAATGGTAGGACAGTGACAGTGTCTATAGACCGCGTCAAGCCAGCTTACATGCTACACGACCCACATCTCGCAAACACACACACACATACACAAACACAACAAAGTACAACACCACAAACCACCAAGGAGACCAACGCTGAGGAGTCTGGTGTTCGGAAAACGCGTACCGGACGTAGGGTACACTTTCCGGACTATTATCGCCCGTAACCCGGTCTCTGGAGGGGGGTGTTGTAGCGATTCGTATTAATTTGAATGCTTGTATATTTATATTTAAATGTATATTAATATTTATTGTTTAGTGTCATCTGTGATAATGTTAATTGTATAAATATTTATTGTTCCACGAACAAACGGACAAGCGACAGAGCGCGTCGCATTAGATAACATCTGCTATAGATGTTGTTGCCGACCGAAACCGGTTTGGCCGAGCCCCGCGCGGCCGCAGCTCTCGAGGCCCGCTGTCTCGTCAGTCGGCCACAACCCTTAGGACGTGTTACCCGCTACACTCGCTTGCTTGTGAATTCCGCCGTTTGTATTTGCTTAAACCCTTTTTGTACTATAAACTCCTTCTGTGCCTTTGCTGAATTGTGTAATTCGCTTGTGCTGTGAACCCATGTGAAGTGGCAGTAAAGAACTATCCAAACTGTAAGTGAAGTTTTTTATTATCGCACTACCCCAAGTTACTCAATTCCACAGTGGTGACCCCGACGTGATTGGAAGCAGCCTTCAAGCCGCGCCACCATCATGTTCACTCCCACAGCAAGTCTCAAGCCAGCCAGCAACTTCGGCCTCAACTGGGATATACCACACGCAGGACGCGACCGCTCCAGCCTGGTAAACCCTACGGCATCTACAGCGTCTAGGCACAGCACACTGCACCTACGGTCTATGTAAGCAGAGCATCTCTCTCCCGTCTACGCAGCAGCCAGCCACTACGCAGCAACCGCCCCGACTCACTGGGGACCTCACCGCAGCACCGCGCACCGTATGCGATCCCGACTCACTGGGATCAGCGGACTTCAGCCCCGACTCACTGGAACTTGCGGCATTCAGTTCCGACTCACTGGAACTACTCACTCCTGGCACTGGCAAGCTCCGCATCAGAGCACAGACAGCTGACTCAACATATATCGACCTCCAGTCTTGGAGGGGAGTGATGTGGCGACCTCCACATACAGCGCCATCTACCGAAGATACACTGAACTACGAAGTAACGCACTGTACCTACAAACTACACTACACGGAGTAACTACCAATCCTGAATCGCGCAAATAAAGTTCCCGCGCCAATTATCATATATACAACATCCCAACATCAACTGTTGGGCAGTAGCCCGCCAGGCATGATCACCTCGCCTGGTCGGAGGATCCTCCCTTTGTGTTGGGTGGAACATTATACCCGTTCCCCCACACCTATTATTAACTGTGGCCTGCCTGCAATAGGCCAATTATTGAAAAAAAAAACACATTTTAACAAAATTTAATCCATCTTGAAACACAATCTTAGGTTGGAGTTATAACTTAGAACTAGTTAGTCCAATAGAGATCAAAAATTAATGACTATATAAGCGGCAATGCTTGTATTAGAGCCTTACATTAAATAATACTTGAGCAACACTGATTTCGTTGGCGTAATGTAACACTAAATTTAATTTACGTACCAAACTATATTTAATTAAAATATAAACGACATTGGCAGTAAGTTACTCTGTTACATATAATAAATATAAATATAATATAAAAATGACACAATCTTGTTGAAATGACATGAATATTTAGCTTTCATAAAACCTCAGGCAAAAAAACACAAACTTATGTGGTCTGTGTGACCAGTAAATAAAATCTGGGGAACACCTGTCATATATCAAGACAATAATATTTTTAAACCTATCTTTGCCGCGTCATATAAGAAGAGAATGATTCTTTTTATGCCTACATTCTGAATTATTATTCTATTGCACAATTTTAATATCTCATATCTTTTTCATTGTTTCATAATATATTAAGTATTTAATAAAACCATGATATAATGTAAATAATTTAAAAATGATTTGTATGTTTTATGAGACATAATCATTGATACAGAAACGAAAATTAAAAAAACAGCGCACATTTCATATTCATAAGTCGAGCCAATTTAAAGCTTGATCTATATCGATGTATGTGACGAATTTAACAACGTAGTGTCACTGACTCGATTGGGTTAATATGCATGTACCAGGCACTGGTGATAATAGGTACAAACCTCAAGAACAACAAAATAAGTTACAGCAAAAAAAAGGTTTTAATAACAAATCGAATTCTGCCGAGTTTTATAATAACATTTGTTACATTCAATGTAATCCACAATATTTCATTCATTTTGGTTCGATTTGGTATTAGAGCTTATTTTGACCGACTTCAAAAAGGGAGGTTTTGTATCGACACGTACCTATGGCTATGACCGTTTCATAATTAACTTAAGTACTGTTAGGACTTGGATTGATTTTTCATTATTTAAATGCAGAAAATAACAATAACAAACGTGAAATTCATGACGATGCAGGTCTTCGAAAATTATTCCACCTTTTCACCATTTCCATAACATAGCTGTATATAGTACTTACACATTTATATGGAAAGTTTACTAAATATCAGCATCTGAAGGACATTTGGTGGTTGTTTTTTAAAAATAAAAATTTTTAGAACTACAATTTATTTTACAAGTAGAAATGTTGGTCTATGTAGTATAGTAGGTTCCAAGCAAGTCTACTTCACGTATTTAATAAAAAAAATCACAGTGTTTTAAAAGTAAAAAGCGGTATAGTAAATGTTTTCCACAGGAACAGGATTCACTATTACAAAAAAATATATAAAAACGGTGTAGCTGGCAACTTTTTTGCGTTAAATATCCTTGACGCCGTAGTTAGTAAATGCACTAAGGTATAACAACACGTCTTGTAGCTGTAGCTAATGCGGTTAGAGCAACTGCCGCTTCTACTTCATCCCTATCATGACGTGACACTGTATTTATTGTTATTTGCTGGACCTTTGTCTCCGGCTTCCGACGTTTCTCGTCTCCCCACCAGGAATAGTTGCACTCGCTTGGTTGAAATCTAGCTGCACTTTCAAGCCATTTACTAAGTAACATCGGGCTTGTAATTGTAGTGGTCTGCCCCAATCCAATTATTTTAGGTTCAACTTTGTAAGAATTATTATTGAAATTGACACACTTTTCTTTGTTCAGTGATGACGTGTCCGAATCATCTTGATTGTATTCAGTAATTGTCTCTGGACTACCACTCATATCACCATCGTTATCTAAAATATCGGTATTCATTGGATCCGACTCGCTCCAGATGCTGTCGTCGGAGCAGATGCTGAATTGTTCAACATTGCCTTGTGCGCGATCATTGTATGTGCGTATAAGATGACCCCAAGTCTGTTGGTTTCTATCTTCGTTTACGTTTTTTAACTTTCTTCGCCAGTTAGCAAACCAATTACAAATCTGAAAATTCCAAATTAGAAAAATGTAGTTAAATGGTTTTAACTAAATTATAACAGCTCAGGGAAGGCATGCACTGCTAATATTGTTCATCTAATGTTCTGTATGTGAGATGAATAATATTCTATAAGGTTTTTTGTATCCTAGTATAGTAGGTATATCCCAGTAAAGGAGCTCCAACCGGAGAAGATTATTCAAACTAAAGCAACCACAAAATGTTTTAAAAACTTCCATCTCACAAACAATTTTTGACAGAACAACTGTGTTTTAATTGAAGATAATTCATTCATGAAAGAGGTCGCTAATGTATGACTACTTGTGTTTGACTTTATTTTACGCGCGGGTTTCAAGAAGTAAATGAAAACATGAAAACAAAAGTAAATGAACAATGAAAACATTTTTCTGTGGCTTATGGGTGCCTAATATCAATAAGTTTTACTCGTAAGTTGTTATATTTCAACCAAAAACACATGTGTGCTTATAAAAATGCATAGAATGATATGGTAACCGAACTGAAATTTTGTTGAAGCGATAAGATTATAATATTTGTAAACATATAATAAAAAAACGTGAATATTACAGACATTGCTTTGGTTTTTAAACGACACTAATCACCGAGACAAAAACTTATTATAGTTGTAATTCAATGTAGTGTTATGTACCACCTATGTACTTATATTTTACTTTATTATCTACTAGCTTTTACCCGTGGCTTCGCTCGTATTTAATAAAAGTATCCTATGCTACTTCTAATCCCTCCAAAAGTAAGTCTTTTCGAGTGAAAGCGTAACAAACAATAAGTTCTTTCACATTTAAAGATTAGGATAATATTATTAAATTAGCATATTACACAGCACTAATAAATCAATAGATAAAACTAATAATATAATATCTACTTTCTTAAAACAGTACGTTCTTTTATTATTTTAACGACCAATCAATTTATACTTAACGTTAAACTTCGCACAATAGTTAACAGCAGTGACAAAAATAGTGCCTATTTATGTACAAATAGCAATTTCTGGCATTCATCCAAATAGGTTGCTGTTAGGCACAAACATGATACCTACGTTTAAAAATCATTATAATTTATAATTATACATATATTATGTATGTTTTGTTAATTTAATTAAATCGTTTTAAAACTTACTTGAATATAAGTTAGGCCAGTTTCTCGAGATAAATATTTCTTTTCTTCTCTGTTAGGATACGGGTTATCTCTTCGCCGCACTAACCAATCTTTGAGATATCGCTTTATTTCTGGTGTAAATAATCTTTTCTGTGGACGCTGGCCCGCCACTAAACTCCTCCTGCAAAATAAAATAGTAAACATGTTGTAACCCTAACAAAAAAAACGTTTCACTTGTCATTTACTTTTTGAACTAAAGGAATTCTGGAGATAATAGTTAGTAAGTGACGCACAAAGAAAATTATTTCGAATGGTGAAAATAATGACTCATGAATATCAATCTTTGTATCTACTAACCGTGTGTATCGCCTGTTTCTGACAGGTCTCGAAGATTTTCCGAGGTCTTGTTTTACTGTTGTCTCATTCATGGTGTCTTCATTCACCTCACCTCTGGTAAAGATGAGTGTCATCGGATATTGTATTACTTGAGCTATACTTAAAAGTATTGTTTAAATGTGTGTAACCTTTTAGATTGATACGTAACGAGAGGACAGCACGTGCAAGGGCACCACAGCTTGCGACACGACTCGTGTCTCGCAACACTGCCGCTGCGGGGGATGCTCAGTAATCTATTAAAAAAATAAGGACATGATGACACAAATAGATTGTCTTAGAACAGTATACCGCTTAATTACGAGTTGCACTTTAGATAGGTAGCATTATGTTGTCGTAGTCCCGTTGATGTAACAGAAACATGACGGTCACATTCCGCGATTCACTTTTAGATGTTATTTATCCGCGACACCTTCTGACAATTTTAATTAAATGCTTTACATGGTTTTGCTTTCACTGTATAAGTGTACTTTGTTCAGTCATTGCGTTCCAGGTTCTTGATTTCATTAATTATAACAATGAACAAAAAACATGTTAACTATTACGTGTACTCGAGGGTCAATGTTCTTGTTTTTAAACTGCATAATGAAATTTAGCAATTATTATTATCATATCCTGAGTGAGAACTATGACAGTGATTGGTCAAAGTGATTTGTTAATATTTTATCTTGTTTTGTCAATCAGTTTTTGCCACAAAGAAAAACGATGGTACGTACCTGTGTGCGGGAAAGCTCGGGGATTGTGTGAAAATGGCGTCGGATAAGCGCGCGATAGCAGCGCCGCGGCGCGGGCGCATCGCTTCTGCAAATACAATGTTATTTCAGGATGTCTCCCGCGATGTCTTCAAAATCATGATTACATTTAATACTTGCTATAGAATTGTACTATCCGTAAGTATGTGAAACAATACGCTTTCCAGATTGCAGATTCTAAAGTAAAACACTGTGTTATTTTCATATGATCATGAAACATTTAATATGAAATTAATAAAGCATTAATTGACATCAATGAAATTTTATATTAGTGTAAACTTTATTTAATTAAATTACTCTTCTTAGCGGCCACGCAGAAAACATGGCGAAAGACAAAACCGTTGTAACTAATAACTTCTGCTTCAGCAAAAGTGGGCCGTATCAAACGGAGTGATATGAAAACTTATATAAAAAAACTAAAAGTTATATGGCTTTAATGAAAACCGGTGTTAAGTCTTATGCAATTCTTTCGTTGTTTTTAACCGAGTGAGCGACAAATTCTTTAAATAGTCGAATAATTTTAAAATTAGTAAACATTACAGAATATAATATCTATCTACTTAATAATAAATAAATAAATATTCCGGACATCTAACACACAACGCAATCTAGTCCCAAGCTAAGCAGAGCTTGTGTTATGGGTACTAGACAACTGATATAAATACTTATATGCTTTTTTTTGTAAATACATAGGTACATATTAAACATAGAAAACACCTAAACTCCGAAACAAATATTTGCAGATCATACAAACATTTGGTCCGACCCGGGCATCGAACCTGAGACCTCAAGCTTAGCAGTCGCATACGCTACCACTACACCACCGAAAGCAGTCATAATAAATAATAACTATTACTAAATAAGTAATTAAGAGGTCAACCAGGGAACTAATTGAGGTATTGTAAGGACTGGTGAATCTGGTGATACTTGTTCTATCGTAATACCTAAATGTCATATGCTTCAACGGTATTGTTAGACATTTCTGTTCAAATATTTCAAACCAAATAACTTTAATTACACATTAAATGGATCTCATCATTATCTATCATCAAACCAGTGTTCTCACATTACCGACTCTACAATTAGTTTCGTCTTTAATTTCGAGATAAATGTTATTAAGGTGAAGGTTAATTAAAGAAACGAATAATACTAATATAACATATTTGGCGGAACCGAGTAGCCAGGATCGTACATCAGCGACTTGCTCTTAAATAACATCTTGTGACCTCAGAGGTGCCATACTACAGGTAGGTATATGCCCAACCCAATTCTTGAGAATGGTCATGCTATAATATATTGGGATCGATCTGTGATCATAGACAAGACTACAGTTGCCAATAAGCCTGATATTGTGTTGATAGATCGATTGGAGCGCCGCGTAATGATTGTCGACATTGCCGGTCCTCATGACGAGAATCTCGTGAAAGTTGAAACAGAAAAATAAATAACATATTTGAATTTATCTTACGAGGTTGTCAATATGTGGAATATTGATTCAATGATCATTGTTCCGATAGTCATATCTGTTCACGGATTGATTGCCAGAAGCCTCGACCAACACCTTAAGAGGCTCACGTTAGATCTCAGCCATCTCACACCAGATACAGTCTGATACAGAAGGCAGTCTTCCTTGACACGGCTCGTATTGTGAGGAGGTCCCTGTCTTTGGAGCTCTAACCACCGGTTTCTTGGTCCGAAGTACCCGAAGTTGGTGGTTTAGTATTTTTATATTTTTTAATGTATTTGTTTATATTTAAAAATGTAAACAATATGTAAATAGAATAATAATAGATATCTCGTGTACGCAAGATTCATTCCAAGTTTAACTTAAAAGTAAAGAAGTACAATTGGCGGCCTTACTTACGGCTCTCTTATATACTCTCTTACATACAATACAATACTGGGGCAAAGTTAGTAAAAAAGCAAGCCTAAGTTACTCTTTTATCTTCCTTTTCCTTTTTCTGTAGTATTCCATTTTAACGGGACTTTCAGTGGAAAGTCTCGTTAAAATGGGTCCGACCATTCCAGAGATTAGGCGGAACAGATTAAAATTGGAAAAATCGTTATATTGGTATATGTACCGTGTATACCTACAAATGGATTTGGTAAAAAGCAGTTATTTTAATATTACAAACAGACACTACAATTTTATTAATTTGGATATAGTATAGATAAAATTTCCAACTGAAACTAGCATTGCAATTGGTCAACGAAGAGTCATGCTTCGCCATCTATTTACCTATTATTATTTTCACCACGTGAATGAGATCCAAACCAACCAACAACAGTGAGGAAGGGTGGCAGCACACTTGTGGCTCCTCATGACTTTCCAATTGGGCCCATCATTTTCCAATTCCAAGGGCGACTACAATCGCTTATCATCAAGTGACTCGGGCGAGAGCTATTCATTCCATAAAAAACAACATTGAAGTGCTGTATTATGATACACGCCATTCATTTATCAAGAAAATCGACAAACGCTTTCATTAGCATTAAGAAATCTACAGAAAGCAGTCGGCCTGAATGCCGTTTTATTAACTTGCCACAGATACGTTTCGTCGGTGTTAAGCTATGTGATAATTGAATGGGGCAACGAAACAGATTTAAAGAAACTCATATGTAAGCCTGTACATGTAGAAAATGTGAATGATTCTCATGAAATATGTGTACAATATCATTACCTAATGATAGCTTTTGAAATACTTTATAAGGATTTGTGATAAACCATTATTGTCACGCAATGTTGGCAAAATGTGTATAGGTATTCGAAAACTACCGGACCATTATAGCCCACAGCTCTTAAATCTCACGATAGCAAGATCCAGTTGGACAATTCACGTAGGTACTTAATCCAGGAGCTGCTGAAATAATAGTATCTCAGTTGAAATGTAGTACTTTCAGTGGCCAACATCGAATATCATCGAGCTAGCTGGTTTCATAGTAGCATACGGCACTAGAAAGCAAATGGCTAATGTCTGAATTAATTACAATCGAGTACCTAGTTGATTGAATTCAATACTAAACTGCATGCAACGGTACCTGTGATGCATCTTGAGAGAAACGGATTTTTCCGACACCTTAATCATTCTCAACCGTTTTACCCTGAAAAGGGTCTGCCACTTATGTCGTTTGATATCATTTCTTATAATCATATGACTCAGAAAACTCATACTCAATCGAGTATGAGTTTTCTGAGTCACTTAATTTTTGTTTCAGCACCATCCGGTGGTAGACTGGTAGAGAATGCCTATGGCATTAAATTCACCATCGTATATGATGACCATAAAGTTGTTAAATAAATAAATATGGGGAGTGCTCCGAGAAATTGTTCGGACTGACGGACGCCTCTTTCCGTCATCGTGCTACAGGCGCAGTACCCCATCCCCTCCCCTCATCTCTCTCCCCATCCTCTAAAGGCCGGCAACGCACTTGTGACGCCTCTGGTGTTGGGGGTGTCCATGGGCGGCTGTAATCGCTTACCATCAGGCGATAATAAGTCTGCTCGTTTGCCCTCTATTCCATAAAAAATTCTGCCTCGCACAACACAACTGTGGAATGAACTGCAACCTGCAAAATTACCGGAACAATACGACCTTCAAACCTTCAATAAAAGAGCGTACTCCTTCTTAAATGACAAAAACGATATGTCTGCTCGTTTACCCCCTAATCAATAACAAAAAAACACTTATACTTATTTATACTTAGAAATTGTAGTCTCTACAATTTTTAAGTATAAATAACGATAAATTTTTATGTATAATTTTCAATAGCGAGAAAAGACAGAGATTAACAATGAAATAATTTAATAAAGGGATCATTTATCTTTTTGAAGTATGTATAGTCACTAAAAAGACTGTACGATCACTTATGTTTAGAGGACATCTCCGTATATAAATATTAGTACAATTCGTATATATATACACAGCATTTTTATCAGCTTTAAAAGTCTGTCAATTTAATTTAGCGGACATTGAAATCCAGTCTATAATTATAATAATTTTGATAACAAAAAGTTTAATCGTTACAAAAATAATGGAATTGCGATTAATGGAAATGTTATCGAGTAGGTAAGGCAAATGTGATATTCTGTTGTCTTTTCAAAAAATATTTATTATCTTAATAACTTACTACTATTTAAGTTTTTTTAAAATTTTATTTACAAATGTAAAAAGTTGGAAAAAGTGATAAAATGTTTACCAGTATTCATTATCTATTTTTTTAATTTACTTTTTCTCAACCTTTGACTTGAATCTACACTCTTTTGCAAAAAAAACGGGCACTTAAGCAAAGAACTATTTTATAGTTACTATTAGTTTGTTTGTCAATTTTAGGTATTGTTATCCTCAGAATTTCATAAATTAATTAGGAAGGAATAGGTATCATCAGTTTTATCATAACATTTTGATTAAATTATTGAGAAATAATGTTAAAAGCTCAAAACACTATTATTGTACCTGCTCGCTAAATAAAAATGAAACGCGTTAATTTCTTTGTTTTTCTTGAATACATTAAAAGCAGATAAAAGTTTAGTATTGAGTGTGACCCCCTCTTGCTGAAATCACGGCTTGCATTCGTCTGGGCATGCTAGCGAGTATATCTTTTATGGTTTCTTGGGGAATACGTTCCCACTCCGCGGTAATCACATTCTTTAGCTCTCTGATGGTCTGCGGAGCCGGCTGCACTGATCTCACTCGTCGCTTCAGAACGTCCCAGACATGCTCTATGGGATTGAGGTCCGGACTTCTAGCTGGCCAGTCCAAACGACGAATTCCGACTTCTAGCATATACGCTTCCACATCGCCAGACCGGTGGGCGCGAGCGTTGTCGTCCATAAAAAATGAGTTTTCGCCAAGAGCGGTTAAAGCGGGTTGTGCATAAGGAATTAGAACTTCCGTTATGTATCGGTGTCCAGTCAGTGTACCGTTTTCGATGAAGACTAACTCCGTACGATCCATGGAATTTATTCCTGCCCAAAACATAACAGAGCCCCTTCCATAAGGTGGGATTTCTTCAAAACATGCCTCTGCAAAGCGTTCTCCTCGTCTACGTAGCACTCGCCGACGTCGGTCTTCACCATGCAGAGATATCCTGGCTTCATCGGAGAACAATATCCTATCCCAGTCTTCATGAGTCCATGACACACAATTTCGAGCGAAGCTAAGCCTGGCAACTCGATGTCCACGGAGTAATTTAGGGCCGCGTGCCGGACGATGACTGTGTATATTAGCAGCGAGAAGCCTCCTCCTGACCGTCCATAGACTAATTTGCACATTTCTTACTTCTTCGAGGCTGTTCTTGAGGTCCACATAAGAACATTTGCGATTTCTCAACGCTTGACTAACTAGAAAACGATCATCCCGTGGTTCGGTACATGTCTTTCTGCCAGAACCAGGCCTTCTCTTGACGGAACCGGTCTCTTGATAGCGCTGCCAGGTCCTTTGAACTGTCGACCGACTCACATTTAGCCTCTGAGCCACGAAGCATTGGCTGCAATCTTCTTCAAGCAGCGCAAAAATTTTGCTCGCTTTTATCACTTTATCTACCATTTTCGAGATTGCTAAACAGCAATAACAATACTTTTAAATGTCAAGGACATCAGATAATTTAATAAAAATTGTCAAAAAGTTAATTAGAGTCGATATTAACTATAGGGAATTCGCGCCACAAAATGTAGTTAAAAGTTGTTTTCTTTGAAAACCAGGCTCAGTCAAAAATTTGAATTTGGAATGTACTCTTATAAACATTATGGCACTTTTATAACTGGCCAGTAACATGTTCAAATGATTAAAACCTTTTTGGTATTTTATTTTTTTCAGTCAGGAAGAAAATCGAAACCGCCCATTTTTTTTACAAATGAGTGTATATAAGCTCTGCCAGTAGAAGTTACAATAAAATTGGTTTAGTCGTTTCGGAAATTGGCCAGAAAATTCAATTGTATACCGACTCATATACGGGAACCCTAAACAAAGAATATTATAAATTGCTTATAATATATATATATATATATAATATGCTTCGAAAAGCCCTATACCGTTATTAATAACATAAATAGTTACTACTATAGTAAAGGAAAAGCTAATATTTTCAGTGATTTTTATTTGTTACGCACATCGGCGTCCTGTTACCGATAGACGCATAGACATTGTATTTGTTTGCCACCGTATTGCTGCAAATTTATTATAATAGGGCTGCCATTCAATCGGATGTTCCCGGATTGGTTTGTCCTAGTTTAGAGAGTGTCCGGGGAGCGCCCGAGCGGGGTATTACATATTTGCAATCCGGGTTAAACCCATTTTTCCATATGAGTTGTAAAAACTAAAAGATTTTTTATATTTGTTTAGGGAGGTTAGCAACAATTATAATTATTAAAATAATTTAAGATTGTCAAAATTATACTGCTATTTTAAAAAAGTGAATTTTAATAATAATAATAATAATAAATCTCTTTATTGTACACCAGTAGTAGTGTGATAACATGATAAACTTAAAACTATTATAAAGATAATGTACAAGTGGCGGCCTTATCGCTCCATGGCAATATCTTACAGGCAACCATGGGATGGAAAGAAGAGTAGGGATGAAAAAGTATATGGTAGTTGCTGGTGTATTGTATGTGGAAAGGAAATTAATATATATATAGAAAGAAATAGAGTTTACACATTACATAAAATAATAGCAACACGTAGTGTGAAGGATTATACAGACAAACATAATACATACAAATAGATAAGTGAAACATACAGACACTTCCTACAGTATAGCAAGCCATGGGACATCGATATCTCTCAGGTAATATTGCTTTACCAGTCTCTTAAAGACGGTTAATGATTTCGCACGTCTTATTGCGACTGGTAGGGCGTTCCATAAGCGAACTGCTTGTACAGAGAAGGAATGGTCGAGGAATTTGCTTGTATGTCCTGGCATTTTCAATATCAAATTCTCTGACGATCTCAAAGATTTGGAATGTGAATCAAGTAGGAAATTAAACCGAGATTTCAGGTAGCGTGGAGTAAGTGGATTGAAGAGTATATTATACAGAAGATAAAGAATGTGTGCATTCCGGCGAAGGCGGATGGGCAACCACTTAAGCTGTTTACGATAATCGGAGACATGGTCATATTTGCGTAATCCAAATATGAATCTTATACAGAGATTTTGGAGTCTCTCAAGCTTATTTAATTGGTCTTCAGTGAGATCAAGATAACTGGCATCAGCATAATCAAGGATGGGGAAAAGAAGGGATTGCGAAAGAGCAACCTTCGTAGATATTGGTAATTGCTGAAGTCTAGGAGAGTCAGAACTGTAAGCTGGCCATTCTCCATAGCAGATCTGATGTCATCCGTAATATGGACTAGGGTGGTAGTGGTGCTGTGACCGGGTTTAAAACCAGATTGGAGAGGGTTTAGTAGCAGGTTCTGGGATAGGAAATTTGAGAGCTGAGAATGGATAAGGCGTTCTAGGACCTTGGAGAGAAACGGGAGAATAGAAATAGGGCGGTAATCGGAGAAGGAGCCGGGATTTTTCATTTTGGGGATAGGGATTATTTCAGCACTCTTCCAAGCGTTTGGAAACACGCTATTGGAGATTGAATAGTTTAGGATGTGACATATGACAGGAAGAATTTCATCAAGGATTGGGATGATCATACTACGGCTAAGACAATCAGAACCCACTGCATTTGAAGTGATAGATACTATGCTCCTTCTAATATCACAATCAGAAAATTGACTAAAGAAAAAGAAGTTTTATTGTAGCATCTTTTGTCATTTTATCAAAATTTGACGAAGCAGAGAAATGTTGATTAAGAGAGTTTAGGTTTACATTTTTAGGAAACGAATCGTGAATAGGTTTGCCTACTCCCAGTGACTTTACAAATTTCCAGACTTTAGCTTGATCTTCGTTTTCGATGGAGCTGTGGATATATCGGCGTTGAGCTACACACCTTACTGCAATGATTCCTGATGGTTATATATTTGTCCCGGTTATTATCGGTAGGATTATTTTTATATTTCGACTTAGCAATCACCTTTTTCCTTATTAGGACTTTAATATCCCCGGTTATCCACGGTGACGGAAGACGTTTGACCCTTATTTCTTGAATTGGCGCATGTTTGTTGTAAAGAGTCGTTAGTTTGTCGATAAAAAGTTCAACTTTATTATCAATGCAATCTACACTTAGGAGAGGTGCCCAGTCGATGTTCCTGGCATCTCTTACCAAGGCAGTCATATCCATACCCTTGAAGTTACGCTGAAGAATGGTTTTCGCTTTAGGTTTAGGAGGTCGGAGGCGATAGGATAGGTAAAGCAAGTCGTGATAGGAAAACTCGTCAGCAGAGCACTGGCCGTGTTTAACTGCGAGGTTAGGAGAGGAAACAAGGGAAAGATCTAATAAAGATGGAGCAGAGTGTGGGAAATTATGAGTAGCATCGGAAGGAAGAATGAACAGGTTGCTAGACTGGATAATGGATTGAAGAATAGTATAAATTTAATTCTTTTTGTCACTATGTATTTGTTTTTTTTTTTGACTTGGTACATAAAAAACTTACGTATCCAGGTTTTGAAGTCCAAAATTGCAAATTTTAGAGATGGCAGCCCTACTAAATTATGATAATGTTTTTTTTTATTTATGATAATATGAAAGAAAAATGGAAATTTAATAATTTAAGTAGGTAGGTCAATTACTAGTTGTAGGTAGATAGATACCTACGTTGATAAACTTTAAAGATAAAAATTCATTATTGAATTTGTTAGTACTTACCTAATCGTTCGAATTTATATTGTATTGTTGGTGTTAGGTAAAAAGCATATATGTAATCAAATTATGTATTATTTTTCGAATTAAAATAGAGTTTGATTTATTTTCGGTGCCTACCTACCTAACCAAGCTTGACGGAAATGTTATTCGTACCTAGTAATAATGATGCAACTTCTTTGTAGAATTCCGTCAGAATTTAAGTCCCATGTGAATTTGCTATTAAGCAGCCAAATTTGATGTTATAAGTAGACACTCTGTATCTATTTTCTTTAACTTACTGATTTCATTGCAGTTTTATCAATTTACCGTTTTATGTTCAGTAAACTATTGGTATCATAACAAAACTTCTGTCTCTCTCTTAACTACATACGAAATAATATTTTGTCCCTGTCTTACGCGTGCATTGGTATAACCGAATGTTCCGGTGCGCTTAGTGATTCACGAGTTCCATTCGTCTTCGTACCAACGCGCGCACATGCGTCGAGGCGACTATACACAGTAGTCGACTCTGCGATAACGCGATTGACGTCACCATTACCGTCTACTCCAGTTTCGCGGACTATAAAAATGGTAACAGAAAGTAATTCAGTCCTGTGAGATATTTAGTGGCATCGTATTAGTTAGTCTATGCTCGTGGTAGTGTGAGATTGACACCCGTTGGAACTACGTGTTTCGTTTAATAGTGTATGCAATTGATTTTTTTACGGAATGGGTGAAGAATCTCAAGCTAGTGACGATAAAGTGGTGTTAAAGCGTAAAATAACATTGTTTAATGGAGTGGGAATAATTATCGGGACTATAATTGGTTCCGGAATTTTTATTTCTCCGACAGGAGTTTTCAAATACACTGGGTGAGTAGATGGTTCAAGTTTCCCGCCTTGTCAAATAATACGTTTTGCCACTTGTTGGCATGTTGTAAAATATTCTACTTTGTTTACCGCGTTTTAAGGTTTAAAAATACATTTGCAAATTAGTCAGAATAAACGAGAAAAAATAGAAAGACTTTAAATACCTTTTCATTAAGTGAAGTAATATAAAATTTTATAAAGATTAATAAAGACAAATAGTAAGTAGATACTTTACTAATTGTCAAATCTAATATTTTTTTTTTTTATAGTTACCAATTTGTTTTAGGTATAATATTTAACTCATTTCTTGTTAATCGATAAATATAAAATTACTCAATCCAACCGGCCTAGGTAGATTATGCATAGATAATGTACCTAATGACACACGCCTGTAACGATATAACATTGAAGTATAATGTAAATAGGTATTTAGTATATGTAATGTAATAAGCATATGTATGTAGGATCCTTTAAAGTTTACCAAGGGCTTAAAATGCACTGCACGAATGTACTTACAATTAAAATATTAACCATTATGAAATTGACAAATTTCTATCACTGGGAGAAATTAGGTATACAAAGATTTACTTTTGACACCGTTTCTAAATATAGACCAAGTCATACGAACACAAAAACTGACACATTCGTACCTAATCACCGTGGGTTATCATTACTTATGAGTTTTAGAATATATAAATAAATAAAAAATATATATGTTTGTAATTTGAAAGTAGCAACTTTTCACTAAATGCATATGAAAGTAGATATATGCCTACGATATTTTTACATAAAAATAAGTTTTCGAAATTGACGTCCTTTTGTTTGTTCCGGCTAATCTCTGGAACGGCTGGACTGATTTTGACTCGACTTTCACTGCCAGATAGCTGATGTTGAGGAACTTAGGCTACCTTTTTTATTGAAATATACAGTATAAATCTACACTTTACTTATTGATTAATTCAAATAGTATTATGAATTTATAATGAAATGTGCGTGATATTTATTTTTGTATTAAAAATTTAATATACCTATTTATTTTAACTACGTAAAATATTTATAGACAATATTCATTTGACTGCCTCGGTGGCGCGAGTGGTAGCGTAAGCGACTGCTGTGCTTGAGGTCTCGGGTTCGATTCCCGGGTCGGTCCAAATGTTTGTATGATCTGCAAATATTTGTTTTGAAGTTTGGGTGTTTTCTATGTATAATATGTATGTATTTACAAAAAAAAAGTATATATGTATTTATATCAGTTGTCTAGTACCCATAACACAAGCTCTGCTTAGCTTGGGACTAGACGGCGTTGTGTGTTAAATTGTCCGAAATATTTATTATTTATTATTATTATTCTTGGACCACTCACTTAGTCTTTACCGTCTTAGGAAATGATAATTATGATGTAGAAACAAAACCAATTTTGAACTGTTCGAACCATTGAGATATCCATGGTTCCAACGATTCGACTGTATTTTTTAGTTATATAAAACTGAACTTTTCGAAAGATCCATTAAAAAATTAAGCAAAGTTTATACCTAAAAAATTAAAACTTAAAAAAAAAACTTTAATAGGTCCGAAAATGGTTCAGTTATACAGTTGGCTCGAATAAATCACGACCTACGTAGGATCATAATTATAACATGGGTAAAAAATTGTTTTCAACTTCTTGGTTGATAATGTTATCAATTCATAAATAAAAGTATGAAACGGTTCAGTGAACATCAATAGCTGAGTAATAAAAGTGTCTGTTGACAAACTGAGTAGAAAGGGTATTGAACTGGTTATTTTTTATAAAACAAGCTAAAATTAAAAAAATAAAATACCTACGCAAGCACTTAATCGAGTAATCATACGCCAAAAACGCCTTACGTCATTTTGACCCGTGCAACCTTGTCTGCGTCTTCTATTGCTTGTACCGTGATGTTACACAGCGTAAAAAAAATTGTTGACCATAAAAAAAAGTAAAGTGAGTCCAGCCCATCTTAAAAGATTTAATATTTGACCTCGCGGATGTTTTTAGAACCTTCTATCATCATTATCAACAGCCTTTTACAGTCCAGTGCAGGGCATGCCTCTCTTGAGAAAAAAGGTTTATAACTTTTAAAAGTTAACAATTCATTCATACAGCGCACGCAATGGAAGCTTTAAAAATAAATTATTTTCTTTGTCTTTGCAACATTTTAGCCTATAACATTCCTCGATAACTGAGCTATCTAACACTGTAAGTAATTTTCAAATTTTTGACTGCACGGTTGGCCTAGTGGTTTAAGCGGTCACTACGCCGCTTGCTACTGCGCCAAGTGCCGTGGGTTCAAATCCCACGTGGGACATCACTTTGTGTGATCCACAAAATGTTGTCCTGAGTCTGGGTGTTCTTTGTGTCCGTTACATGTATGTTTGTAAAGTCCCCCGCGACACAGGATGTATATTCCTAATGCGGGAGTTGACTTTTTAAGAAAAAAAAAAAAAGAAAAAAAGAAATTGTATCAATAATTCCGTGTTCAATCAAACACAAACTCTTCAACTTTATAATATTAGTATAGATAAAACATCTATTTAGTACTTGTTTTCGGTTGGTAGATTGACCGAGATGTTTATCGGTAGAATATTTTTGATCTTTCGGTAAATAGAAGCAAAAATCTTTGAGGTGGAAATCCTGATACTGATAGAGATAAACTATTTACCTAGATACGTACAATTTAGTTTGCTTACAGAACCATCGTTGCGCGAAACTGGTTTGCACTTGTCCAGTTGCACTATCACGATTACCGCTACTCAAAATCGATTTGCAGGTTTAATATGTCATTCAATTGAAACTTACTTGTTCTGCTAATTGAATACAAATTTCAATTGGAGAGGTATTTCAATACAACAAGTCGCGCGAAAGATTTTCCCACGGTATGTTTTCAAATAGCCATTGACATGAATGTATTTTCCATTCATAACCTAAGAACTAGTAGACCATGGCCCTGAAACATGTACCTATTCAGTACGTAAGTAGGTTGTATACATAAGAACTGTAATAAATTGCAACTATTACTTGTATAGGTTACAAATACTTGTTATAGTTTTGTTTTTAGCAAGCTTAGCGAAAATGTATTACGGACTTATTTAAGTAGGTACAATGAAATAAGAAAGTTCTTTATTTAATATAAAATAAAACGCACGTATTCAAGTTTAATCAATTTCTGATTAGACTAATTAAAAAAAAGGTTAAAAATTTATATTATGTTATTAGCTATATGTAAAATGTGATTAATGTGATGATATGATTTTCCCACTTCATGAACACTAAAAAAAAGTTAAAAAGGCTTAGAAAACACAAACGTTACTAAATTGCAATAATTGTAAAAAAAATGATTGTAATCTTTGTTGAACCAGGTTTGGTGACAACATGACTATTAGGTACTGCTGTTTTAAAATAGTCAACGATATATCACCAGTGACCATATAATACATACACATCATACATTAACTAATAAATACAACTAAAATATAAAAGTTAAAGAAATCTTTGTTGACAAATAATAGTTTTTGTACTTACATCAAAAAAGCAATTTTTAAATTTTTTGTCCGTCCGTATGTCTGTCCGTCTCACTGTCTGTTTTTTCTGGCTAATCTCTGGCTTTACCAATTTTGACGAGACTTTCACTAGCAGATTGCTGATGATATAAAGAGTAGCTTAGCCTACTTTTTTTAGACAGGTATCGTCTCGCGGCGTTACTCTAAAATAGAACCTTCTTTAAAGTCACATAAAAATAACCAACTACATTAATTAGTACCGGTTATGACTAATGATCAAACTATGGGTCTAAACCACCATTATTAATAATACTTTTTTCATGAATTAATCCAGTTGTGTACATATTTATACATGTACTTTAAAATGTTGAGGAAAATATCACATAGGTACTCATATACACTCCCTGGCATTTATTTATCTATTGTATACCTAAATACTCAGATTACAAAAGAAAGCTTTTTTGTAATCTGAGACGCACTTGTGACGCTTCTGGTGTTGCGGGGGTGTCCATGGGCGGCGGTAATCAATAAAAAAATGCAATTGGTTTGTATGTCCAAAATACCCCTGTATGAATTATAAAGTACTCGGTACGTAAATAAAAAACACTTTATGAAATGTTTTTCTGTCGGTTGTGCCGACTGTCTCCTAAACAGACGTATCGATTTTCATGTAACTAAGTGGCAAATAACTGATATTTTAATAAGCAATTTAGGCTACCTTAGAGTACCGTAAATAAAATATCAAATATCTAAGTAATAACGCTATTTCATGTACCTATCATTATTATGAAAATAAACGTTTAAATTTAACCACAACTTCAAGAAAATAATATCTTGAAGGTTTAATGGATCAATGCGAATAAATATACAGCGTAGTTTTACACCATAATTTCCTAGGTAAAATAAAAATATCTACATACTTATTTCTTGGTAGTAAAGCCCCTGGGTTTCCCAAACAGAGATATGTCGATCTGCATGTATAATTTATTTAACGATGTAATAAGTAAGCATTGCTAGTACACTTTTTAACTTATTTTTGTGTAAGTATGGAGCTTGTCCCTTAACAGTAACTACTTAAAGGAAAGAGAGAAGGGTACGGGGAATAACTTGAGAAACCTACTTATTTGTTTTGTATTTTTTTTATTTCTAATGTTACTTTTTTGTCGTAGGTCCGTTGCTGCTTCATTGATAATATGGCTGCTGTCAGGTCTACTATCAACACTTGGAGCACTCTGTTATGCGGAATTGGGAACTTCTATCATGAGGTCTGGCGGTGACTACGCCTACATTTATACAGCCTTCGGACCGCTACCTGCCTTTCTTAGGATGTGGATCGCACTGTTAATTATTAGGCCTACAACACAAGCTATCGTGGCTTTAACTTTCGGACACTACGTAGTGAAGCCATTCTTCCCTGATTGTGAACCACCAGAAGATGCGGTTAAACTTCTTGCTGCTGTTTGTTTATGTAAGTATTTTTACATTATTGTTAATTAGAATGAAAATTGCGTGACATAGTTGGATAAATACAAAACCAATATACCTTTCATATATTTTAAATAGATTTTCACTTGAATTCGGAATCAAAAGCAAGTCAACTTATTGACGTTCGGCTCACACTTTTTCTTAAGTATTTTTCCTCTTGAGAAAGTAGTAAATTTTGTTTTTTAACGATATCACGGGTTAAGTAAATCTATCACAAATTTCACTAACCTACTCTTTACTTTCTAACTATTAATGAGGCATCAAACCAGTTATTTTCTACAGATTGCACGTGCACATCTGCAGCATTCATAACACGTTAGTACGAGTATAATGTACAACATGTAGTAATGAAAATATACATATATAAGTTACAAGCTTATTGGGGGTTTGAGGAAATATATTAAAAAAAAACTGACTGATATTTAATGAATTGGATACTCACTATTTGACTATTTTAGGGTATCATCATCATATTCCACTGCTGGACATAAACCTGGCCAAATATATTGATTGGTGTTTGTGGTTAGAGTTTGTGTCAAGTTTTCCTTCCTTTTGGAGTGATGTTGTCCTGTGTTGCTCTCATAGTACATTCTTACGCCATCCACGGGATGAATATGTTCAATTTATTTTATTTGTTTAGATTATTTTACAATAGTACAACAGGATATATTTCCAAATCCATATTGAAAGCTTACAGCTAATTATAAAATATAAAAAAAGTAAAAAAATAATACAATTAATAGAACTTTGTTCCTCCTCCATATCAATTATATGTTGCAAATTAGGGGCATTCATTGATATACGGATGACGGCACATTTATTTCTCGGAAAAACAAACAAAGTTTTTGAGAGTGAAAACAAACTTGTGTCTGAAATCGAGACCTCTTTGAAGAAAATCTTAGATTGGGGTAGACTTAATTTAGTCCAAACGTAGTGTAGATATTGGAATACTTGGTGTCGACATATCGAGTGATGTCCAGTTCGTGGTCATTTGGTGGGTAAGGCCAAAATGGTCTCGAAGAATCATGGCGTGATCAATAGATCAAGACGGTATTTCACTCCGGCCTTCTGCTTTATAAGGCGCAAGTTCGGCCTTATATGGAATACTGTTCTCATCTGTATGCGGGGGTTCCAGTACCAGCTCCTCCTTCTGGACCGAATTCAACGGAGAGCGACTCGAATCGTCGTTTCAATTTGTTTCATTTAAAGAGGTTTCAATTTGGCTGGACTCTGTGGCGCTGCGTAGAGATGTAGCTTCGTTGTGCATCTTCTATCGTATTTACAATGGGGTGTGCTCCGAGGTTGTTCGAATTAATCTCTGCCGCTTCTTGCCGCCATCGTCCTACATGAAAGTAGTTCCATCCTCATCACTCAGATGGCATTCCAAGACTGTGAGCTTTTTCAGAAACTTTCTGCCTCTTACAACAAAACAGTGGAAAGAACTGTCGTCTGCGGTATTCCCGGACCAATACGACCTTTAAACTATCCTACCATGGTGGCCTGTAAGATATTGCCATGGAGCGATAAGGCCGCCACTTGTACATACTTTACCTATAGTTTTAAGTTTAAGATAATAAAAATAAAAATATTTTAAACGAAATTAACTTCTCATTTATTCAATAAAAGAAAAAACATTGTATTCTTATCGGTCACCACACTCAACAAGTGTAACTTGAATTAATATAAAAAAAACTGCATAAATAAAAAATAAATAAATAATTATAATTGCATAAGTTGATAAAAAAATGCTATGCAATAGCTTTACCGCGACAATCCCCGAGTGCCACACGTATTTTTATATTATTATAATACTACTAACCTTCCATATGATATTATTATTATACTTCCTGTTCGTAGGTTATTTTCATGGCTTGTGGTTAATATAGTCAATACGGTAATACTATTTTATTAAAACCTTCCTCTATATCTCTTCAATATCAGTAATCGTTTATAAAAAACTTATTTATCAGCAAACAGTAGATTTTTTCTAGAAGCAGCAATTTTGGCTTATACCTATATAAAAAATTCAGACTCTAAAACAAGCATATATTATGAACCAGCATTGGCGTGCAGATCCGCCCGCATGTATGTCGGTTATCGTGATAAATAGCAAAGTATCTTCATGCCATTACATTGAAATCGGTGCAGGCGGTCTTACATAGTGGTGATATAGCGGAACAGGCAGTCAGAGATACTTTCGAATTTATAATATTAGTATGAATGTCTATCTTTGACTAATTAAAATATAATTTTAAAGCTTTAATTATGATTATTTTTCCTTAATTTCCTTACAAAACTACACATATGTGTGATTACCAATAGTACGCAGACATCTAATTCATACAATTTATTCAAATTCATATCGAAAATGGTCATTAGTTTTGTAATAACCAAACTAATAAACCTTTAAACACCTGTTGCGGAAACATTGCACAAAAATATTAACAGCACAATCCTAATTTTATCCTTTCTATATCAAAATAATAAAGGTTTTGTGTATGTATGTATATATATGTATGTGTGTATGTAAATGCTTAATTATTATGTGTACTAATATCCTTATGAAACGTATACCATATACGTTGTAATGTAATATTATTGTTGCGCCATAACCAGATGAATCTCGTGTCCACTAGAATAATCGAGAACTGTCGAGGACAACGCCATCTAGTGTCGGTAAGCGCGCAACTGTGTGCATTATGACGATTACTCGACGCTAGATGGCGCTACAAGCAGCTCTAGAGTAATCTATTTAGCCTAGAAACATCGATCGAATGTTTTCGTAGTTTCGAGTAATTTCCACGGCCATATAAAAGCGGAACGTGTTGGCCGTAGGGACAGTATTGTTTCACGATACAGCGGATAAACATCGAAGAGATCTTCTAGTGCGACTAACAAGTGATTTAGTGATTTCTTATTGTATAAAGTGTTGTTAATAAATATTGTGTTATTTTTGGTAATTAATCGACTACTTTAATTTGGTCAATACCCAGCTCGTAACAATTTGGTGTCAGAAGTGGGATTAAAGTATGCCGGTTTTACCAAAGGAAGACACGGAAGGTATCCGAACTAGGAGTCAGCGCCAGCAAGAGGCTGATCAGAGGCGATTTGGAAGTGCACAACTGCCTACATCGGAAGATCAGCAGCCAGCTATGGAAACCACGCCGTCCACATCGGCAGCAGCTCCAGATATCACGGCCCTAATGGCAATGCTCCAAGAGCAGGCCCGCCGCCAGGAGGAGCAGGCCCGCCGCTTGGAAGAGCAGCTGCAGCGGGACAAGGAGGAGCAGGCCCGCCGCCAGGAGGAGCAGGCCCACCGCTTGGAAGAGCAACTGCAGCGGGACAAGGAGGAGCAGGCCCGCCGCCAGGAGGAGCAGGCCCGCCGCCAGGAGGAACAGATGCTCTTGTTAAAAGGCATACATGAGACTTTCGGCAAAGAAATCAAGGTAGTGAAGGATCAGGTTCTTCAACACGAGAATCGTATCACTGAGGCCGAAACTCAAATTGCTGACGTGAAGAAGGCCTTAGGAAACCTTAAAGTTGGAGACGGAGCGGCGACTATAGTAACTGCTGCTCCTTCGGTACGGGGGTTCAAAGTACCGCCGTTTGATGGAACATCTTCGTGGTCAGCCTACAAGATTCAGTTTGAGGCTGTTATGACGGCAAACGGCTGGACAAAGGAACAAGCTATGACCGCGCTCACCTTGGGTCTTCGAGACCAGGCTCTAACCGTCCTCGAAGCCCTCGGTAAGAAGGTAACCTATGAGCAACTGCTGGAGGCATTGGAGGCAAGATATGGTGACGCTCATCTGGAGCACGTGTTTCGTGCACAGCTGAAGGATCGTGCCCAACGCATCGGTGAAAACTTGCAACAATGGGCTCTAGAAGTTGAGAAACTGGTACGTAAGGCATACCAGTCTGCACCTGCGCTCGTTGGCGGAAATCTGGTGCAAGCTTTCATCGATGGCATTCGTGACCTCGAAGTTAGAGCTGCTGTGAGACTGGGGCACCATGAAACTCTAAAGGACGCTCTGGCCCATGCTTTGGAGGTGGAAGCTGTGAGACAAGACCATCGGTCTCATCGGGTCCGGGAGGTTCTGGCATCACCTCTGCGGGACCGATTTAAGGGGTACAGCCCTAGATGCTACGCCTGTGGTGAAAAAGGTCACCTTCGGTCCAGCTGCCTTAAGCGAAGCATAGGAAGAGAATACGAGCGGTTTCAGGAGAATAAGGCGGTTGATAGTACTGCCCGACAGCAGCAGGGCAGAGCTGCTGTGAGACTTGAGCACCATGAAACTCTCAAGGACGCTCTGGCCCCTGCTTTGGAGGTGGAAGCTGTGAGACAAGACCATCGGTCTCATCGGGTCCGGGAGGATGTGGCATCACCGGTGCGGGACCGATTTAAGACGTACAGCCCTAGATGCTACGCCTGTGGTGAAAAAGGTCACCTTCGGTCCAGCTGCCCTAAGCGAAGCATAGGAAGAGAATACGAGCGGTTTCAGGAGAATAAGGCGGTTGATAGTACTGCCCGACATCGCAGTGGAAAGTCTCACGGTAACGCAGACGCATTATCAAGAAGACCTTGCCTTGAAGACTGCAAGCACTACGCCAAGCAAGAAGTAAAGGAAGCTGTTCCTATAAGGACGGTAAAGACGGACCTTAGCAACGAATGGAAGGAAAGCCTACAGCAAGCACAGCAAGAGGATGCAGATATCAAACAAATTCTCGAGTGGATTAAAGCTGAGACTCCTAAGCCACTCTGGAGCGAAGTTGCATCGCTGAGTTCGACCGCGAAGAGTTATTGGGCTCAATGGGATAGTCTAGTCATCCAGGATGGAGTCTTGTGCCGTAAATGGGAAAACACTCGAGGAGACAGCTGTCATCTGCAAATGGTTGTTCCTAAAGCTAAGATACCAGTGGTCCTGCAACTCTACCATAACGAATGTTCAGGAGGTCATATGGGAGTGAAAAAGACATTGTTAAAGATAAGGGAAAGATTCTACTGGATTCATTGTCGTGATGATGTTGAGGACTGGTGTCGCAAGTGTACCAGTTGCGCGGCCGTGAAGGGACCTCATACACGTAGCAGAGGCGCATTGAAATTGTATAATGTTGGTGCACCCTGGGAAAGAATTGCTATAGACGTAGCAGGACCGTTTCCTGAAAGTGAAAGCGGAAACAAGTACTTCATGGTCGTAATGGATTACTTCACTAAGTGGCCAGAAGTCTTTGCCATTCCCAACCAAGAGGCATCAACAGTTGCAGATAAATTAGTGCACGAAGTCTTCTGTCGTTTTGGAGTGCCTTTAGAAATCCACAGTGACCAAGGAAGAAATTTTGAGTCTCAAATATTTCAAGAAATGTGTCGAGTGATGGGTGCTCACAAAACCAGAACCACCTCTTACCACCCACAATCGGACGGAATGGTGGAACGATTTAACCAAACACTAGAGAGGTATCTGGCAAAAGTAGTTGAAAGTAAGCAAAAAGATTGGGACAAACACATCCAACCGTTTCTTCTGTCATACCGAAGTGCAGTCCACGAATGTACTTCCGTAACACCAGCTTTTGCAAACTTCGGAAGAGAACTACGGTTGCCTGCAGACTTGATCACTGGAATACCCCCTGATACCCCGCGAAGTATAACGGAGTACGCGAATGACTTGCGGAACAAGATGAATGACATTTATGAGCATGTCAGACAATCGGGCCAACAAATGTCTGAAAAGATGAAAACCCGTTATGACCGGAAAACGAATAATAAGGGCTTCGAAGAGTGTTCGCTAGTATGGCTACATAATCCAGTTCGCAGTAAAGGGAGATCTCCGAAGCTACAAGCAAAATGGGATGGGCCATACCGGGTAGTCACTAAAATCAATGATGTTACCTACCGGATACAGAAGTGTCCAAGAGGCGCCCCAAAGATAGTTCATGTAGATCGACTGGCGCGATACTATGGAACCGATAATGCTCGGGACGAGCATGTCTTAGGAGGGGGCAGTGTTGCGCCATAACCAGATGAATCTCGTGTCCACTAGAATAATCGAGAACTGTCGAGGACAACGCCATCTAGTGTCGGTAAGCGCGCAACTGTGTGCATTATGACGATTACTCGACGCTAGATGGCGCTACAAGCAGCTCTAGAGTAATCTATTTAGCCTAGAAACATCGATCGAATGTTTTCGTAGTTTCGAGTAATTTCCACGGCCATATAAAAGCGGATCGTGTTGGCCGTAGGGACAGTATTGTTTCACGATACAGCGGATAAACATCGAAGAGATCTTCTAGTGCGACTAACAAGTGATTTAGTGATTTCTTATTGTATAAAGTGTTGTTAATAAATATTGTGTTATTTTTGGTAATTAATCGACTACTTTAATTTGGTCAATACCCAGCTCGTAACATTATTATGTAATTAAAAATACATTTATGATCATTGTGCATCTCCCTAAGAACTGGTAGAAAATGCCTACGGCATTAAGTCCGCCTGTGCAACAATTATGCATGAAGACTTAAATAAATAAAATATTTTTAAGAAGCCGAGCATCGAACTACATGGTTTGCAATTAGAGAGGCCTATGCCCAGCAGTGGACTGCGATAGGCTGAAGATGATTATATTAATATTTTTAAATATAACTTAACAACTCTTCCTCTCCAAGGTAACCAATATTTTTTGACCTTTCTTAATACGCCTGCGTGTTTAAAAAGCATGAATAAATAACTCGGTGACGCAATTAAATGCTCAAAATGCAAAAGATATTTTTCGTCATTCATTCATTCATTCATTTTTCGTCAATGCTTTGTAGGTAATAATATCTCGAGAATAATCCATTGGGAATGCAAGAAAGATGCTGTACTAATGTATTGAAAAGTCAATACAAAGGCTTTTAATTACTTTGTCGTCCAGGCTTCGGAAGCGTTGAATGTCGGGCCGGAAACTTAATTTAACTCAATTACATAAGACCAGAGTCGGTGAAAAATTAACCTCGAAACAAACTAGGTTGACGCTTTTAAGATAAAATTTTAAATACTATGTAAAATTAAAGGTCATTAAAGTTCAATCACAGGTAGGTACAGTAAACAAAGTAGTTATGTAATTGTTTGGGCCGTTATGAAGAATTATCTTTAACAGAATAATTCCTTTTGTTAAGTGAGTGCTTGAGTATTATACTGGATGTATATAGTTAGCTACACTCTTATGAGTGTATAATGAAAATAGTAATAAAAAAGGGAATCTTTTTATAAATATGTGTATCTAAACTATGTTGTTTTGTTGCCTACTCTACAGGTATTGTTAAATGTAACTTAATCTTTGATTGTCTAGCTAGATGCCATAAAAGTATAATGAAGTCAATATCTAGTCTTTTCGGGAGTTCTTTGGAACTTTTAATAAGAAATATTGATCTTGAATTGAATATGCAATTTGCCGTATACTTATGAGATAAAAACAACTATTGACAGCTTATAATTTCAGAGCTTAGTTTCTCTATAATATATAACTTATAAATATATCGCGGGTTTTAATTGGTTGGAACGAGGTTTGTATTGGAAATAAGAATAGTTGCTGGTATTGCCGCGTATCTTTGAGCTTTAATGTAATAAAATTAGTTGAGTTTAAAGGAATGTGAATGTATGACAGATCTTTGGAGCAGAATAGCCCCTCTTCGTAGTTCAACAGTTACGTTATACCTGCATTTAATTGAAATCACATTTTATGCATTTTTTTCTGAGATAAAAGGAATTGAGAATAATGCTTTTACAATTTTACATACCTACTGCTAAATCTTATAAAATATGCATGTACAGAGGCATGTATACCTACTTATTAGTAACTATATAGGTACTCTTCCCTTCTGTACACACTGATTTATACCTTGAATTATATTAGCAAATCAAACTGTTTATATAAAATTTCATTTTCTCGTTGTCTCTTGTTTTAGTAGTAACGTGATTTAACCTTGGTTTCTTTAATATCGTTAAAGAACCAGAAAAAGTCCACTATAAAAGAAGTAAGTGCGTAGTGAATCGTCAACAGAGATAAGTTTTTCATGACGCAAGAATAATAAATAGGTTTGATTGTAGACGTTTCAAAGTCTGATGCACTTTTAAAGGGTTCTGTCATGCAGAAAATCTGTTTAAGGAACTTGATAGTGATAAGAAACCTTACGTAACGTTGATCCGTTGGTCTCTATAGGATTATTGAAAGTCGAACCTTGTTATTGTTGCTAACGAATCGACCCGAACGAAAGTAGGTTAAACAGTGAAGTAGTTACACAATACAGTATACAGTTTACAATCGGTATTGTTTGTCAATTTTGTCGAATGCTGACGATTGCGGATTCCGTTTGTAGACTTACATTGTTTATAGCTCTTAGCATCTTAGTTGCCTGTGTTGTAAAATACTTTGACTGAATAAGCTGCCGTGTGAATTATCTTATTACACTATGTAAGCGATATTTTCTGACTCTCAAGCCAAGCCTCTCCTCAGAAAGGAGATTTTGGCCTACTATACCACGCTGGTCAGATTCTAGAGTCTGTTTCAAGTTTTCCTTCCTTTGCAGTGATATTTATGGCGTTTTCACACAACAGGCTGGTTGTAAAATGTCTTAACAGCTGGCCGCGCAGGCGTATTAAGAAACGTCAAAAAATATTGGTTACCTTGGGGAGAGAGTTGTTATAGTCCAAGATCCCAGACCAATCAGACATAACTTATTTTCACACGGATGAAACCTGAAGTTTTCAGTAGCGTCTCGTGTGCCTTGAATACCTACGCGCTTTGTGGAACTTGCCGAGTGACACCTGGGCAGGTACCAGGTGAGAAAGGTAACTAAAAATAAGAATTATCTAACTTAAATTCACATGGCTGATTTTTATATATGTCATGTAGAATATTATTTTAAAGTAATATCATAAGTGTCAGACACTTTTGATGGACCAGAACTTTTGTCAGACGCTTTTAAGCTACCCAAAAAATATATGAACTTAAGTTATTTTTACATGTCTGCTTTTTTAATATGTTATTGAAGTATTTATTTAAAAGTAATATTCAATCAGTCAGACAAATTAGAGTGACCAAACAGCCCCTAAGACAAAAAATATTCAGCCAGAAGTATGAGGGCGAGAGCACTATGCATGCGCTTCAGAGTGAGTGAGACGTCCATAATAACTCGGTTCCCCTTCTTAAACTCATCATCTGCTTCTAGCGTGTAATATTATACACTCTTTTGCAAAAAAACGGGCACTTAAGCAAAGAACTGTTTTATAGTTACTATTAGTTTGTTTGACAATTTTAGGTATTGTTATCCTCAGAATTTCATAAATTAATTAGGAAGGAATAGGTATCATCAGTTTTATCATAACATTTTGATTAATTTATTGAGAAATAATGTTTAAGCTCAAAACACTATTATTGTACCTGCTCGCTAAATAAAAATGAAACGCATTAATTTCTTTGTTTTTCTTGAATACATTAAAAGCAGATAAAAGTTTAGTATTGAATGTGACCCCCTCTCGCTGAAATCACGGCTTGCATTCGTCTGGGCATGCTAGCGAGTATATCTTTTATGGTTTCTTGGGGAATACGTTCCCACTCCGCGGTAATCACATTCTTTAGCTCTCTGATGGTCTGCGGAGCCGACTGCACTGATCTCACTCGTCGCTTCAGAACGTCCCAGACATGCTCTATGGGATTGAGGTCCGGACTTCTAGCTGGCCAGTCCAAACGACGAATTCCGACTTCTAGCATATACGCTTCCACATCGCCAGACTGGTGGACGCGAGCGTTGTCGTCCATAAAAAATGAGTTTTCGCCAAGAGCGGTTAAAGCGTTCCGTTCCGTTATGTATCGGTGTCCAGTCAGTGTACCGTTTTCGATGAAGACTAACTCCGTACGATCCATGGAATTTATTCCTGCCCAAAACATAACAGAGCCCCCTCCATAAGGTGTGATTTCTTCAAAACATGCCTCTGCAAAGCGTTCTTCTCGTCTACGTAGCACTCGCCGACTCGGTCGACTCGGTCTTCACCATGCAGAGATATCCTGGCTTCATCGGAGAACAATATCCTATCCGAGTCTTCATGAGTCCATGACACACAATTTCGAGCGAAGCTAAGAAGCATGAAGAAGCTGACACTAAAATTGTTTTTCATGTTTGTAATGTTGATGCTCAAGCAAATTTTGTTCTAAGATGTTCTGATACTGATATAGCAAAAATTATGTTAGGACATATGCATAATTAAAAAAATGATGCTTCTAATGTATGGTTAAACACAGGCACCGGAAATAATCAAGGATACATTAATTTGACAAAGGTTTACGAGCACTTGGGACCATCTTTGTGTAGAAGTTTGCCAGGATTTCACGCATTGACTGGATGTGACTTTAATCCTGCCTTTTTTTAACAAAGGTAAACAAAGACCTTTTAATATACTGATGAAAAAACATGAATATCCGAGATCTTTTATGCAGTTTGGTGATCCAGCATTGTTTACCGATGAGCACACACAACAAGATATTTTCAAAAACATCCAAAAATTTATCTGTGAAATTTATAGTATTCCTGGTATACTCGACGTTGATACTGCCCGGCTTCAGTTGTTTTTAAATAACTACAGCGTATCAAATGTCAATGAAGATTTTAATCCCAAATCTTTGAAAAATTTTGATGCAAGTAATTTACCACCATGTAAAACTGAGTTATTTCAACAATTTCTGCGAGCTAATTACATCTCAAGCATATGGAATCATGCTAATAAAAAAAAAAAAACATTTTTACTCCTGAACACAATGGTTGGAGAATTGAAGAAAACCAGTTCAACTTTCATTGGTTTGATGGTGAACAATTACCAGGAGAAGTTAGTGAATCTCTTCAAAGATTAGGTACTTTACATAAACTTCAAGTTTAAAATTTAATATATTTGTAATTTTATATTTGTAATACTTAAAATTGTTTTTTGTAGATGAAGCTGCATGCGCATAGTGCTCTCGCCTTCATACTTCTGACTGAATAATTTTTGTCTTAGGGGATGTTTGGTCACTCTAATTTGTCTGACTGATTGAATATAACTTTTAAATAAATACTTCAATAACATATTAAAAAATCAGACATGTAAAAATAACTTAAGTTCATATATTTTTTGGGTAGCTTAAAAGCGTCTGACAAAAGTTCTGGTCCATCAAAAGTGTCTGACACTTATGATATTACTTTAAAATAATATTCTACATGACATATATAAAAATCAGCCATGTGAATTTAAGTTAGATAATTCTTGTTTTTAGTTACCTTTCTCACCTGGTACCTGCCCAGGTGTCACTCAGCAAGTTCCACAAAGCGCGTAGGTATTCAAGGCACACGAGACGCTACTGAAAACTTCAGGTTTCATCCGTGTGAAAATAAGTTATGTCTGATTGCTCTGGGATCTTACTCTATTAAGTTATATATAAAAATATTATTATCATCATCTTCAGCCTATCGCAGACCACTGCTGGGCATAGGCCTCTCCCATTGCACACCACGTGGTTCGATCCTCGGCTTCTTAAAAATATTTTTTATTTATTTATATATATGTATTATAAGGGACTAAGTAAGTACTTACAAATAAAAGGAAATGTTCCGGATGTGGGGGAGAAGTTGACAATATGGGAGATGAAGGGGAGGAGGTAGTCTAACAATGTGTTGATCATTTTTCTACTAATGCCATCACTACCAGTTGCTGCTTGAGATTTGATGGACAGAATAATTTTCTTGATTTCCTCCTCTGTGACTGGACTGAAGTGGAAAAGGTTTACTTGAAGGCGCGGTAGACTATTGATAGAATTAATGGTGTTCATTTCAGACAGACTATCCAAGGTGAAAGAGGTAGCAAAATGTTGATTTAAGGTATCGATACTTATGGATTGCGGAAAGTCATTGTGGATTTGCCAACGCCAATAGTTCCGAGGAACTTTCAGATATCCGCAGACGAAGAAGAAGAGGAAATGGTATCAAGAACGTGGCGGCGTTTAGCGTTCTTTATCAACTGGTTACACCGATTCCTTGCAATCCTATACCGTTCCTGACTGACTTCGACCCGGTCTCTCTTATAAGTCTTAAAGGCACGATTTCTAGATTTCATGGCCAACTGCATATCCTTAGTCATCCAAGGCGCTGGCGGTCGCTTGACCCTTATCCTCCTAACTGGGGCGTGAATATCATACAGTTTGGTTACTACTACATTAAATACGTGCACCTTGTCATCGATCGAAGTGGAATCGATCAAGGGTGCCCAGTCAATCCGTAAAGCATCTAATTCAATTTCTTCATATCCAATCACCTAAAGCTACGTCTGTACGGTATCCAGGTTTGGGTTAAGGTGATGATTAAGTCGAGCCAAGTGTCCTCGCCGGTATTATTGTGGTGAGTGGCATGTAGTGGCAGAACACGAAAACTGACCGACTCAAGAAGGAACTGGAGCTTGATCCCTCAATCAAAATGTAGATGAACAATTTAATTGAAATTGGTAACTAATTTCATTTCATAATCCATAATCAACTGTTATAACAATCAATTGAGTCACAGTATTGAATTCCAGTTTGTGTATATACAGTATTTGACACAAACAAATTGTTTTCTTTACGAGCCATAAACACTCCAAGGTTCTTGACTGCAGTTTTAAGGTTAGGTTTTTACAATATCAGATGGCCTTCCTTTACTTACTTCCTTGGTAAATGTCTGGGATCATAATTTTTTTTTTTACCATCGACCCGATTGTCTATCGATGATTGATTTAATCAATATCGCCAAGATATGAGACTCGTTGATTATATCCAATGAACGTTTTTGATAATTAACGACTATTCGTCGCTAACTATTTAAATAATAATAATAATTAGTAGTTTTTATATAATAGTAAATTTAATGTTTTACGCACTTAGTAGGTGTTTCAGTTCAAGCGGAAGAAAAGGATTGTTCCGCTTGAACTGAAACATCTACCAAGTGCGTAAAACATCGAATTTAATTAACAAAACTTAACTTGCAATTATCATCATGATATGAAGATGGCAGTTGACTAAATTATTATTTATTATAATTTATGTTCAGTAGAATAAATTATAATAAATAATTAGTGTCCGATCGAAACTGTTTTTTAGCCGAAACTGAAACCAAAGCCGAACCTTCGGCCTAGCTCCCAATTTCGCGCGAAACCGAAACTCGCTTAACTTAGAAACAAACGCGAGACTGTTCTCATGTTTTAAAAGTTGTGTTGCATTTTTGGTAATTAGAGTTAGTTGTAATTTTTATTAAAATTTAATAAAAGTTCACATAGGTTTTGAGGTCGTCAATATTTTAAAAATAACAGAAAATTATCCGTGTTGATAAAATAGTGACCATTGTACGTTCCACTTTATGTATGAATGTAAAATATTTTTAATTTAGTAAATGTGTTTTTAATATTCACCTAATAAATTTAAGATTTGTGTTTTTTTTTGGTAATTGGTTTAATTCAATTCACTGTAGTACCTACATCCGCTATTTTGACTCCCACAATGTTTTTAATGTTTCCACACAAAAATGGTTTGGTCCATTTTAATATTAACTTGTTGCGATCGATGATCTTGATAAGCTGTAAAAAAGGTAAATATATTAAATATATGTAATGATGACTTCGTGGCGCTGATTAAGAGATATGAAGTTAGAACTGTGGCATTACAGTGTAAAATTGTTTTGATAGTTTTTCAAAAATAAACTTAAAGTGATGATATAATAACCTTTTGGAATAGAAATTTAAATTGTACCTAATATGCTGAAATCCAGTGCATTTTTAAACATCTTTTTGCTTATAAAATGATCAAAGTATCTACGTAATAATTTTACTTTTTTATGGAATTAAAATGTATAAAGTAAATAAATACGTTCAATTACATGTTAATCATTTATATGCAAAACCAACTCAACTCAATTTGATTACCGATGTACGGATGGATGGTTAACTAAGCAGGCAACGTGGGCGTGTGAGCACGAGTGAGCCACGAAGTTCGCTGAATGATCACGAAAATTCACAATCATTTGAATTTCGGCCATTTTTTGGCCGAATCTGGCCGAAATCGAAACCGAATGAATAGTAGACTCATTGCACTGCATTGCATTTTAATAATTTACAACAATGTTTACGCTATATTTTTATTGGTTTTGGCCGTAGGTATGCGGTCGAATAAATTATAGAGACGCTTGGACTAAAAGTAAAACATGATCAAAAATTAGCAAAACTTGTCTTGCAGTCACTAATGGTTGCAGCGAACTTTGATAGTTTTCATTCATGAAAGTACCTGACCGAATAAACAAAAACTAAAACATCTCATGATATTTCGATAATAAACCTAATTTACCAAGGAACTCCATAGGGTATTTGTAATTGATGTAGGGCTCTCAATTAACTTTTCAGTTGGAGTATTGTGTAGAAGAATTTTTAATTATGTTTGAGGTTACTAACCATTGTTTAGTAGATTGAGAACCTCAATTCAAACCTGAATCCCCCTGTCTGAAAAAATATTTAAAAAATGGATCGATAAATGTACATTTAAATTAAATCAAAATGGATACGATTTAAATTGAAACCATTTTCAGTACCAGATCATTAAAATAAATCTCCAAGTTTTTAATATACGTTTTATGTACGTGTACAATGTTTGCAGGTATTCTGACAGCTGTTAATTGCATCAGCGTAAGGCTGACAATGAGGATACAGGATGTCTTCACGTCCTCGAAGCTACTAGCACTAGTCATTATTATCATCTCTGGGATCTGCTATATCTGTATGGGTAAGTCTTATAGAATATCCTGAAAGTACTGGGCTTGGTAATATGGCTTCTATAGGGTATATGAATATATAAAGCTTCGGAGCAGCACTCCACGGGCAGTATCTGCTCAATTATTTATCAGCAGCCTTAACTAGTTTCCTGCTGGGTATAGGCATATCATTAGAAAAGAGATTTTGGTGTGCTAAATATATAATATGTATAAAAATAAATGTAGAGTTTGTATCAACTTCTCCCCATCATTTTACTGCATGTAGTTGGTTCCTTAATCGGCTCAAAGTTGACACCATCGGGATGAATAGGTCATATTGACACTATATTCTTTATCTGTAATGAATTCACATATCAAATATTCAATAGCATACATTTTGGTTGTTTCTATGGAACAGTTGTTTGTTATAAAAATTATGTCATGTGTATTAGGAATTGACGCACATCGGTCGCCTTAGGTAACCATTAAGTTTAAATTCTATGAATATTACGAATAATTTAAAAATTACTAGCTGTTGCCCGCGGATCCGCCCGCGTTTATGTCGGTTTTTTCGTGTTTTTTCGCGGTCGCGGATATGTGACTGAATCTAAAGTTAGATAAAAACAATCTTTGATGCGGACTATATAAAATTCTAAAATTTCAGCTCGATCGGTGCAGAACTTTTTGAGTTTTTGAAGCGTACACAAACCAACATACCAATTTTATATATATAGATTATCATGACTAAAGATCGCCGGTCAACTGATATTTTGGCCACGATTAATGTTAAATATGTTAAATGTTTCTTTTGACTGTGTTTAAAGGATTTTTCATAGATAACAAGTCAACATAAATACTGGATTTTTTTTAAATTTCATGGTCAAACTTGTCTTAATCGATAATTTACACACATTAAATTATTGATACCTAACAATAAACCTATTTTTATTGTTAGGTATCAATAATTCAATGTGTGTAAATTATCGATTAATTATTAAACAGGACAAAATAAAGAAAATGATATACTGGAAAGTCAATATAAAAATATAGGTACTGGAAGGCTTTAAGTGTTTTGGTTATTGTGAAAAATAACCGATTGAATTCTTACCATTGATATCGATCACTAAAACCTATTAATGACTATTAAACAGAACAACAATAAAGAAAACGATCTTTACTTTTATTTCTTCGTTAAAGATATAATTCAATAAGTATACATTCATGTAACGATTTCAGATATCAGCTTTATAAAATTATTTATTTTAGGTCAATGAATATAGTGACAGCTATATGAAGGTTATGGATAATGAGTTCATTGTATAGCAAGTATGTCATGTACAAGAGCGTCAAGGGATATTTATTGTATTGAGAAACTTGAGAATCATGCTCCTTTGAATTCGTCTGGTAGACGTTTATTTATCCTGTGATGGGAGTAGATGTCGACGAGTCGGAGAAATTATTGCAAATAATTTTGTGTTTCGTTGAAATCTTAACAGCAAAATATGAAACTACAAGACGCCCTTATTACTAAACACTACATGGACTTGACTTGACACACTGCTTAAAATGTATATTGTCTAAAAAATACATTATGTCTATGGTTGAAAAATTGTCTTCTTATTTTGTAATTTGTCTCTTCCCACTCTAATAAAAGTTACTGTTTAAAACAATTTAACTACTCCATTGACTTGATTAAATGATAGTTGATTGTCTTGGATTTCATGTACATGAATCATAGTAGTAGTTGTTGAAGGTTAAAATCAGTTCAAAAAATCTTGTTGACTATATTACAACACGAAGCAGTAAAACGAGTTTAATATTAAGAAAAGCCAATAATGAAACCGAATAAAGAAACCATTGCTTTTAAATTCAACGTTATCGCTGTAGACAAGTCACAATCGTTAAAGAAATCAGTTAATTTATAGTCAACAGAGCTATCAAAAGACGCTTCCATACATTCTTCCATTATTGTGATTTATGTATCGGCAACGTTCGCTTATTCTGATATAACGTATTTGCGGCATAATTTACTGCTACATCAACTGAAGACTGGTGGTCTATTTCGTACTGCATTATTTATGACATTAACAAGTACAAACACTTAGGTCATATATGTTCGGAATTTATTGTATCTACGTATTATTTTACTTTCAAAATATATTTGTAAGTAGCTGTAACAAAATTATGTACAAGAAAACTGAACAGCGTGTTACTTCCTCTTTTGTTAAAAATAAAATATAGTTAATCTCGTTAAATTACTTACTAAAGGTATGTAGATAGAAGATAAGTTACATACATCTGCTTATTACTGTACTATTAAACAACAACAGATTCCGTAGGTGCAATTCAAACATTGTCAGCAAGTGAACGACAACAGGCTGTCGATGCAGCTAGCGCTGAGAAAGCACTTGCCATCTGGTTTCAAAGAGGAGACAGTGTTGACGACAGCTAACATGGTGGCTATTCATCGAAAGAGGAAAAGAGCAATAATGGAAATGTTTTAGTACTGTACATTTATATAAAACGCTTGTGAATAAATTAAAGTGGTAGGCAAAGGGTGTTTTTATTAAACACACACATAATATATTGCGATATATCTTATGTGGACTTTGCCAGCGGTTCCGCCAGTGTATGTTGGTTGTAGTGTACCTACCTACAAGAATCGAAGTATGTCCATACCAGATTTCATTGAAATCGGTATGGACGATTTATTTAGTGAAAGTGTAACAGCCAAATAGACAGACATATATATTACGAAGTTGTATTCGTATGTACTCGTATAATAGTGAAAGAATGTCCAGTTTCATAGTTTCAAAGCTTACGAATGGTATGGTAATGGTAGGGACCATTGCAATTGTACCACTTCTTCATATATGAATTCACTGTTATCTTATAGTATTAATAATAATAAAGATTTCGGACGTCTTACACAACGCACTCCAGTCCCAAGCTAAGCAGAGCTAGTGTTATGCGTACTAGACAACTGATATAAATATATATAGGTATACTTTTTATTTATAAATACATATATATGATTTTATATTTATATATATACATAGCAAAAAACCCAAACTCCGAAACAAATATTGGCAGATCGTACAAACATTTGATCCGACCCGGGAATCGAACCCGATTAGACAAAAAATTGATTTCCGTAACTTTAATATTTCATTAGACCGCTTTCTAGCCTTTGTGTTTTGGTTGCCTTAACTTGCACATATAAGTATTGTTGTCAAAAACAAACAAACTTTGTGTGAATTATTTGAAAAGATGGTGCACATGAGTTTCTCACCAGCTCTTCTCACGAATGCAATACCCATCGGAGCTGGTACTTGGATTGATTTCAATTTAAACCTTTGAGTTGAATCGAAATCAATCTAAGCTCCGGTAATTCAAATCATTGATTACTTGAGTTACATCCTTTTATCATTGATCAATTCAGTACTTGAGTTTTATTTTATATTTTGTATTAATAAGGTTTGATGTTTGTATTTTGACGTGCCTTTTGGGGCCTATGGAAATAAATGATTTGACTTTGACTTTGACTTTGAGACCTCAAGCACAGCAGTCGCATAAGCTACCACTGCGCCACAGAGGCAATCTATACATATATTAATTAATCAATTGAAACCCTTTTAGAAACATTTTTTTTAGAATACTAATATTATGAATTCGAAAACAATTCTGTCTTTCAGTCTATATGTTACGCTTTCACGGCTAAACCGCTTCATCAATTTCAATGAAGGCATGTAGATATATACTTTGATTCTTGCTGAAGGACATACTATAATACCACGGTAACCGACATACACGTGGGCAGAGCCGCGGGCAAAAGCAAGTTATTGTTGTAATATAACATTACTTAGTAATCAGTAAATACATTGTTTAGTAGTAGTAAATATACCTTGTTTATGCAGTATATAAATTATTTGTGTCGTTTTGATAAATCGTAGTAGAATAGATAATGCGTGGTGAGTATTATCAGGTTGTGATTTCCCTACTCGAAAATGCCTGATTAACCTAATCCACTGTAATTAAATACACTTTAAATTCTGTACATAACATTGCCATTTTGATTTCAGTTATATAATCTAATGCATTATTTATTAAAAACTTGTTAAGCTTCTTATCTTGTTTGGTATCAGTCTGTCAAATATGTAGGTCAAAACGCGTAGAATACATATATAGTTCTGCTTATCTATGTCTGTCTGTGTACTTGTATATCTTGGGTACGCGACATATTATGTGGTGACGTATTAAGAATACAGTGTCTTTACTCCTATCCTATTCATCCCACAAGAGCCGACCAAGGGAGCAAATTACGTAGGATAATTAACAGCATGGAAAGTAGAAAAGAAAACTTGACACAAACCTTAAGGGAGCGTTGAAGTATTACGTAACGCAATTTTTTCTCGTAAAACGTTACGATGCGTTACAGGAGCGGTTATTTTAAGAGTTTATTAGCAAAAACTAAGGAGAAAAACAATTGTGTGTATTGTAAGCCAAAAATTTATAAAATATAAACATGACACTTGAGTGTTACGTAGCGTTTAGATAGGGGGGGTCGAACAGAATAACGTTTCCATGCGTTACAGGGGGGAGGGGGGGTTCAAAAATCTTCAAAAGTTGCGTTACTTAATACTTGGACGCTCCCTAATAAGCCAACTAATAATATTTGTAATACCAACCTTTCTTTTCAAAGAGTGGCTTACGTTTAGCAGTGTACTGTTACTGATGATGATGTAACAATTGATAGCTTTATAAAATATTTTTAATTAATTACAGGTCACACTGAAAACTTCCAGAGACCCTTCGAAGGTCAATACGATGCAGGACGCATAGCTCTCGCGTTTTACTCTGGACTCTTCGCATTTGGAGGCTGGAACTATCTAAATTTCGTCACTGAAGAACTGCAGGATCCGTACAAGTGAATATCTACATACATTATTTCTTTTTTTTCTTCCAGGGATGAATATTCCAAAGGTTGAAGGTTCATTGTGTCCTAAGTAACAGAATAGTGCGGTCATACATAAGGCCATGCTTGAGTTAAAGATTCATACCAGTTAAGTATCGGAACTCTACAGATCGCAACCAAATACTTTAAAACCGTAGTTTTTATAGCGTAATAGTCTAAGATCCGGCTGCAGAATTAGTACATTCATCGAGTGTTTGCTAAAAACCAAAGTTTTACGCATATTTATGACTAGCGACCCGCCCCGGCTTCGCACGGGTGCAATGCTGATACTAAATACACGTTGTATATAAAACATAGCTGACCCACGCAACCTCGTTTGCGTCTTATATAGCCCGTAGCATGAAAATTTTCGCAAAATAAGTAACTTTTCTGGTTGATTTTTACACCTTGTGTCCGAAAAACCCAAATATCTTACGGAACCCTATTTTTTCCAAAATAAAATATAGCCTATGTTACTCGTGGATAATGTAGCTTTCGAATAGTGAAAGAATTTTTAAAATCGGTCCAGTAGTTTTTGAGCCTATTCATTACAAACATACAAAAATAGGTACAAATCTTTCCTCTTTATAATATTAGTATAGATTAGAAGAACACACAGATCACCCCCAGGGAGTGATCTGTGGAAGAACACTAGCATTCGACGCATGCGCAATGCCTTTAAAGCATCGTACAGCTGGCAATCGCTATCCTTGTCTGACTAGTGATGTTACGCGCTAGCTCTCTTTCATTCTATCTTTAGTATTTACCATTTTTAACAGTCAGCAACCATTATTTGCGGCCAAAATTAAGCAACCGTAGATCATAATAAACAGAAAAAATAGCTTTAATTTGATATATAAATAATAAATGTACGTTATGAACAGATAAATGTATCAATATCATACCTGTTGATACCTGGCTGGAAAGAGGTGCGGCAACCAAACCAAACCGCGGCAACTGTGATTTTTCAGTCTTTATGTATATTGCCGTGAAGTGGACGATATTTTATTTAAAAAACAAGCCAATGATTTTTTTTCTGAAAATCAAATTAGCAATAATTTATTTAAAAATATTAGCGGCCACATTTTGAGAGGCAACTTGGTAGATATACATTTTCCTAATCATAAACATGCGTAAAAATTTGGTTTTTAGCAAACACTCGACGAATGTACTAATTCTGCAGCCGGATCCCGTACTATAAGCAACTCTTGAGCAATAGTCTTAGGCAATCTACTGTAGTGTGGGTCATAGCTGTTGACTTTGGTAAATAGGGCTCATGATAGTGTGATTGATGGTTCGATTAGTACAGCAAAAATCTTTGAGTTCATTTATCGTTTCTAAAGTTTTGATAATTTACTTTAAAAAATGTAAACGCTACTGTTGTATTATTATTACGACTGCCTCGGTGGTCCAGTGGTAGTAAATGCAACTGCTGTGCTTGAGATCTCGGGTTCAAATCCTGGGTCGGACCAAGTGTTTGTGTAATCTACAAATATTTGTTTCGGAGTTTGGGTGTTTTCTATGTATAATATGTATGTATTTACAAAAAAAAAAGTATATATGTATTCATATCAGTTGTCTAGTACCCATAACACAAGCTCTGCTTAGCTTGGGACTAGATGGCGTTGTGTGTTAGATGTACGAAATATTTATTATTTATTTATTTATTATATACAGTATAAAATTAAAACACTACCAGGAAAAATATATTAATATACTACCGGAAATTTCCCAAAATTAATCATCATCTATCAATGTGTTTCGTTGAATGGAACAATTAGGTTAGTAACGACATGAACTCGAGTGTTATATATAATACATTCAACTCCTCGAGACATACCATCAGCTCTTTGAAATTTGCTGTGACCTATTCAATAAAACTTGAAAGTGTTTTAAGCTATAAGGTGAAGAAGGAAAAATATATAAAAATGTATCAAACCCTGAACAAGAAAGGCATATATCGGCAAATAGATATCTTTTTACAAGAAGCATCATTAGTAATAAACACGTTCGCGGAACATTTCGCTATTTTTTGTTATAGTAACTGTGCCCGCGTGACATTTGGATTTTCAAGTTATTTTTAATTTTTACCGTTTAAACGTTCCCTGGACTAAGACAAACATTTCATAACCAAAATCAGCTAAATCGGTCCAGCCGTTCACGAGTTTTAGCTAGACAAGTACAGCAAGTAATTTTTATACAAATTATTCTGATGGCGTTGCCGTAAAGACTACAATCGTGCGATATTGGTAGATATTGGTTGCTAGGTAACTACTTTTGGTATGTTCTTAACAAGCGCATGCTACACCGAGATTGCGTCACTACATGGAGGAAATAAAACAATCTGGGTCAAGATCGATTGTTTGGTATTGTAATAGGGTAAAATTGCACACTTAGATTTACTCTAGAAACGTTTAGAAGTGGTCCGTTAGAGTGTTTTTCAAACACTACTACTGTTTGTCGTTCGGATAGCTTGGAGATTTGCGCATGACTAAAACTAGTAAGAATGCCATTTAGAATAAAAAGAAATGAATATGAAACTGGGTATCCAGTACTATTTTGTCGTAGTGTTGGTAGCACTTTACGTATTACATGTATTATTCATAAACTGTGTGTGTTCCTATTGAGAGGTGCGGTTGTTACAATTTAGATAGATACGAGAATATATTAACTATTGCCCTCGGCTTCGTTTTAGAATAGTTTTTGCTCGGGGCTTATCAGAAACAATGCTTTTTTGACAGAAAGTGGATATGTAATGTATTTGTGAGTAATTATGTTTGCCGGGATTTTTTTTTAATTAATAAAACCGTTGATAAATAATCCAAACTCTTTTTAGTGTTCCATATGTCAACATTAAAAGGAGAAGAAGGATTTTACCCGCCTTTAAAGAGTAGGCTATGCCCTTTCTCAGGCTCTAGACTATCTGTGTACCAAATTTTATTTAAATAGGTTCAGTAGCGTTAGCGTGAAAACTCGACAGAGTTACTTTCTCATTTATGATATTAGTAGAGATTAAAAATGCGCTATGAATAGAGTATTTGATTCGGCTGAATAATGTCTAAATCCGGGACGACAAAACTAGACTCCGTATCAACATAACGTAATTCGTATAAATAACAATTGTTTTGTCGGTTTAGGTTGGTTTAATTAACCCATGAACACTGATAATTTGAAATTTGATAGTGGAATATTTTAATTTTTATCTTTTGGTGTGGTCATCATTTGTTTAATTTATCGTCATTGTTATTTAAACAAAGATATGATTGTTTAAGAATAATGAATTTAAATTGTTTATGAAGTGAAGCATAGGCCAGAGGTTTTAACTTCCGATCTCTTGCATAGTAGTAATCTATATAGTAGTAGATTTTTTAAAAACTATTTGAAACAAACATAGTAGATTAAAAAGGTTTAATTGAATATATTCTGTCGGGTCCGAAGCAGCTGAGAAATGACATAATATCGTCTGTGTTGAGTTCTTTATCAACGATGGAATTTATTTTAAGTTATAGGTGGTTACTTTAATTAAAGTAAATATGACCTAATATAAACAGGTTTCTGATAAAAATAAATGGTTGATAAACCATAAAATTTATTGATTATGTGTCTTTTACATACCTCATATAAAACACTAGCTGAACCTCGCGGTGTTACCTGCAGTTATTAGTTTACATTTTTTTTTTTGTTTTTTTTTGTTCTTTCAATTAAAATAGCCTATATTAATCAGTGATAATGTAGCATTCAAATGGTGAAAGAATTTTTAAAATCCGTCCAGTACTTTTTGAGCCAATTCGTTACAAACATACTTACATACAAACCTTGCCTCTTTATAATATTATAGTATAGATGTAGGTACATAGCTTACAAATTAAATGCATAAAAATAAAATATTATTATGAATTAATATCCTAAGAGACATTTATTAAGTTCCAAGTCGAACAAACGCTCATTCTGAAAAATAAAACCATAAAAACAACAGATGTTGACCTCGAACAGTCTTGTGTTGTCTCGCCGTAACTATTCGATTACACGTCGGTTGGTACCTTATTGTGCATCTCCATTCAACTTGATTATTTTTACCTTAATACGATGAAGCCGTATTTATATAGTCGAATTTTAGTTATATAATTTTTTTCTTGCTTTCCTTATGACCAAACACAATTATAATTATAATTATAAAAAAACAGGTACCTAGTATCTAAACTATTAGAACTACACAAATATATTAATTGCTTTTACCAAAACCGGAATGGGCTACAGATGAAACTACATAGTAGGGTATTGTAGGGTTCCGTACCTGTACCTATTACAAGGGTAATAAACGGGACCCTGTTACTAAGACTCCGCTGTCCGTCTGTCTGTCACCAGGCTGTATTCTGTATCTCATAAGCCGTGATAGGCAGACAGTTGAAATTTTCACAGATAATGTGTTTCTGTTGCCGCTTTAACAAGAAACACTAAAACAGAATAAAATATTTAAGAAGGGCTCCCATACAACGAACGTAATTTGTTTTTGGCGTTTTTTGCTCGCCGTTAATAACGGCAATAGGTAGACGCTTGAAATGTACCGATAAACTGATGTACGAATAGTATGCGAGACCGACTCACACTTGGCCGAATTTTATTTATGGTTCCAACATAATAATGAAATATAATTACTTTATTACACTGTCTGGGGGGACTAAAACTTGTGACTTTAATCCCAATACCAAAAACATCATTATTTTGTACTCAATTTATTGACTAAACCTTGTAAATCTTTTTTGTTATCTGTTAAATAACAGTAAAAAGTAGTTTGTTTCATAAACATCTAAAATTTATTTATTAATATGCGTCATGTTTAATGGTCCATAAACTTTTTATACGCTATTTATTATAATCTTCGTTATTTCAGGAATCTGCCCCGAGCCATATGGATTGCGATGCCGATGGTGACGATTATCTACGTGCTGGCCAACTTGGCCTACTTCGCTGTAGTGTCGAAGACGGAAATGAATACTAATCCTGCCATTGCTGTGGTAAGTTGCTGATAACAATTAGTATTTATATTCTAGTTCAAAAAAATATTTAATTTTATTTATTATTTTTGTTTTACCACATCACCACTATCATTACAGGTTGTCCTAATACGATAGAGAGGCTAATTTACATTTCTTTTATTACATACACACACACAAAGAAACACATACATAAACGAAGTATAAACTCAATAAAAATAACAATCTGTCTTAAAATGAAAACTATAAAACAAAATATTGCAACTCTTTTAGTTTTTGTAACAAATACAATTTACAAGACATTTTGCGAGTATACTCAATTGACAGGAAAAAATAACTAAATTTAATAAATAAATATTCCGGACATCTAACACACAACGCCATCTAGTCCCAAGCTAAGCAGAGCTTGTGTTATGGGTAAGACAACTGACATAAATACTTATATACTTTTGTTTGTAAATACATACATATTATACATAGAAAACACCCAAACTCCGAAACAAATATTTGCAGATCATACAAACATTTGGTCCCACCCGGAATCGAACCCGAGACCTCAAGCTTAGCAGTCGCATACGCTACCACTACCACCGAGAAATCTTTGTGAACTTCGTTACTTAAAAGGATAATATCTTATGATTATCTAATAAAATATATTAAAGCTGAAGACTTTCTTCGACCTGACCTATGAGTAAGTACAGGTTTGAATCGAAAAAATTCTGAAATGTTACTAAAACCAATAGGAACTAAGCGAGCAGGCTGTTAGAATATATATATTTAGGTCGATAATTATAATGAGATAGACTAGGACCTCTTCAAGGTCGACTAATTAATGAATAAATGTAAGTATAGATATAACCGTGTAATAAACAATGTGTGACACTTATACGAGTCACAGGATGCAGAAAAAAAAAAAAAAAAAAATAGGAACTAAGCAAAAATCTTTCAAAAACGGAGAATATTTATTGTTTTTGAAAAATGCAGACGAATTTAGTCAGCATGTATTTTAAAAGCAAAAACCATATAACTTAATTCTCTGGAGTAAACTACTATTTTCCTGTATCAACAAACCTTGTATATTTGTCAACGTAATTCAAGCTGACCCTGACATAGTAACGGGCTAGGTCCTGTTAATATTTAGATCAGCGCAGAGCGTCGTGTCTTAGCCTCTGTCTTACTTGAAGCTGCAATTGTAACTACGTGTTGCGTTATCAAACCAGTTTGTTATTGCTTTTCGTTACGTATTTAACATGCAATTTGTACACTCGAGATAATCTGTTGTCTGAGAAGTTAATAAAAGTATTCAAAAAAGTTCTACTCCAACTTTATTTCATTTCATTTCTCTTTAAAATATTGTGAATAGTAATTTAGAAATGATACAATCGGAACTGGTAATTAAATAAAAGGCTTATTTCAAGGTTTTGTCTGATATTCTTTGTTTATTTGCTTTTGAAATTTCTCATACGTAGGTACTAATTCATACGTTCACGAATTTTCACGACTACAATTAATTTGATAATATATTATCAATTATCAAAAATATGACTGTGATGACAAAGTAATCCAATGCTAGTTCTAATTATGTTGATATCAATTAATTAATTATATGTAATATGTAAATAACTTTATTTTCAAGGATAAAGTGAAACTAAATTTAATTAAATACATATTCTACTAATTTGGAAAAAAAAGATGAGTGAATGGCAACACTGCATGTAAATTGCAATGTTTTTATTTATTTCGATTATAACTTTCTGCCTTAATTTCAATTCATATAGACTATATGTATATATACTTTGTGAAAAGTATTTGCTTGATTTGTTACAGTTTTTTGTCCTTGTATCGCATTCTTTCACTACGCATTTGCCCGTTTTAATTATTGTTGTTGTCACGTGTCTCAACGTCAACTTCGGTTGGCGCGACATTGAGCACTAGGCTACCGCTCGCCTCGATTAAGAACAAGTTCTTAATTTCGGTCTGTGCATTTTTAGTTTGTATTGTTAATCTAGTGTATAATTGGGCCGATAAATATTCACTGTAGACGATTTCTGACAACATTTTCACCATGAGAGTTTTCTACGACAAGCGGATACATGATAATATACGTTTATGAAGTCTGTAGTCGTCCATACATACTAGATGACCTCAAAACCTGAGTTGATTCGTTTTTTGTGATTTTAATATCATATTATACTATACATATAGTACAGCGGATTATGTATATACCAAATTATACTGATATTGACAACATTCACAAAGTATTTAAATCATTATGTATATTAAAGAATTAAAATCTAGAAAACTTTAAGTAAATTTGGACAAAAACCCAGGACAGAGGAGGGAGAAATTTCCAAAAATTTTATTATTAACATTATCCTACTACTTTATTGTGATTTTGACGTATTAAAGTCGATCACACTTTTTTAAAGAAAATTTTTACGTGTTAACATTTCCTGCCAAATTCCTAACGCATTACGTGATAGCACTAAAAATAGGGGATAATAAAAGTCGGCTAAACTGTTTCAAAAATCTCTCAGTACACAAACTACTAGAAAGTATTTATTTAAATCTATGCTTCCCGGTCGTTCGGGAGTCGAAGTACGACCATCTTCTTTAGCCTGTAGTTCACTATTGAACGAAGGCCATCCACCCCGGTCATAATTAGTATAACCAATTTAGATTTTTTTGTTATATTGAGTTTTTGCTAACATTTCTTTTTCTTCTGCTACGTGTCTGTTACATGAGTTCATGGGCGCAGATAGTCACTTATCATTAGGCAATCAGTCTTGAAAAAAAAATGTGGTCTCATAGACACTCATAGAGAGAGGCTTTTGCCCAGTTGTGAACTATTAGAGGCTATTGCTGGGCATAAGTATGTATGTATGGTTTTGTATTTTGTTGATAATGATCTCTACTGGTGAACATAATTCTTCTTCTTCGTTCCTCTTTTCAGATAGATACAGTAACGAACAAACAGTAACGATCAATGATATTTATATGGTATGCAAATAAAGAGTTCTAGCAATCCTTTTTTATTATTTGAACTAGTGGTCGCAGACTGGTTGAAATTCGATTTAACTCCCACACTAGGATTAAATATATCCTGTGCCAAGGAGGATTTTCAAAAACACAGACTAAGAACAATTTTAGGTGAATCACACGAAATGCTGTCCCATGTGAAACTCGAATCGAACTACGCCAAACGTGTATTTCATTAAATTATGTTTAGGGTTTTTATACAAAAATGGTTCTTGGTTTATCTGAATGTTAAAAGAAATTATGTTATGTTTATGATACGATATACTTTCAGATTCTCGGTGACCGTATTTTCGGTTCATGGAGCTGGTTGATCCCAGTTTTTGTGGCGCTATCTACGTTTGGCGGCGTCAACGGAGTACTCTTTACGTCCGCTCGTCTCTTCGCCACTGGAGCTCAGGAAGGGCACATGCCCCAATTCTTCTCTCTATTCCACATAAAAAAACAGACGCCAATACCGTCACTTATGTTCACTGTGAGTTTCACTGTATTTTGAGCAACTCGACACGAATCAGAAAAATAATAATATTTAAGTGCAAGTTTTATGAACAGACATTGAATCTGTTATAATTAACTTTTTTTTTTCTTTTTTTTTTAAACACAACTGCCACATTAGGAATAAACATCCTGTGTCGTGGGGGACTTTTACAAACATACATGAAACGGACACAAAGAACATCCAGACTCGGGACAACAATTCGTGGATCACACAAAGTGTTGTACCGCGTGGGATTTGAACCCACGACACTTGGCGCAGTAGCAAGCGGCATGGCGACCGCTGAAACAACTCGGCCAACCGTGCAGGCACATTATCAAGAGCCCAAAACAATCTATACCGTACACTATATTTCCGTTTTGGTCTACTATACTCTATACTACGCAGACTAAACAGGGGTTATGTTTTAAGTTTTTCTTCTCTTTGCAGTGCTGTGTTGTCCTGCGTAGTCTTACAACATCCACGGAATGTCACTACACAGACGAAAATATATTTCTTAATATATTATTTTTGTAATGTTAATAATTTGTATTTTCTTTTTCAGTGTTTATTTTCTCTGGTCATGCTAACTACGAGCAACGTGTTTGAACTCATCAACTATTTCTCGCAGACGTTGTGGTTGTCTGTGGGAGCATCTGTTGTAGGCATGTTGTGGTTGCGTCGAGCTAAGCCCGACATCCCTCGTCCCATCAAGGTACACATTCTCATACCCTATGTGTTCCTCCTTGCCATTGGCTGTTTAGTCATCATTCCTGCCATCACCGAACCGAGAGACACGGCTATTGGTATTGCTATTCTCCTATCTGGAGTCCCTGTATACTACCTCTGCGTCCAGTGGAAGAGCAAGCCAGAAATGTACCACACATTCTCCGGGAAAATTCTAAGGTTCCTACAAAAACTATGTTCTTGCATTTACGTTGACTCTTTAGAGAAACTTTCAGATTGAATGAATTGATGTACCTATTGATAATTGTTCTGTTGAAGTAAGTGTATCGATATATTGTATGTACCCATCGACGATAGATATTTATTGAAAGAATCTTGTAACAATATTAAAAATGTAATGGACCAATTGTAACCGAAGTATAGTTAGTGCTTTATGTGATTTGAAATACATATAATATACCATATAAGTGGTTAAAAGGCACAAGCACGTGATGAAAACATGTAACGATTTTGGTGTGTATTCAAAATGTTACCACAATATCAAAGGTAACGTTATTTTCATTATACGTGCATATATTTGTTACAACGCTTAGCCGTTTTCTCAGTTCTTATTTTTTGTAGACCAACTGCATTGTACCATTTTATTCTGTACGCTTAATATGTAGCTATTTTAATACACAACTTTTACATTTTAGTTTTGTTTCGAACACCTTTTTGTGTGTATTGTGTGATATATTATGCACGTTTTCGATTGATTACATTGTAATAAAGAACAGTTTACATGTACCTACTGTGAGAGTTTAGGTTTGTAATAGGTAGAAGTGTGTGAACTATGAAACCTCGAGTGAAAACATGGAGAAAATATTTGTTTTGTTATTACCGAGTCATCACCAAGTGATGGTACAGTCAGCAACATAAACTTCTTAATGACATATAAAACATTTCTTTTCTAAGTAACGAGTTACTTGCCCACTAATTTGTTTTTTGTTCGGCAGTTTGTACTGATAATGTTAATTATAAACATTATTATTTATTTATTTATTAATTAGCTTTATGCACTAAGTTTGTACATCGGCGGACTTAATGGCCCAGGGCATTCTCTTCCAGTCAACCTGCTATATATTATATTATTGTTTAAACTATGGTGTACTTAAATATGATTAAAGCTTGTCTATTTCTGTGCTGCTGCTATAGGTCTCTTGTGGTGGTTAATATAAGTCTTCTTGAAAAGGCTATTTCTAAACAATTTTATAACAAAACACAATTTTCCATATAACCAGATTTTGTATTTATTTACTTTTATTGTGCATAAAATACATGTATTGTTTTTCTTTGTATTACCAAGTTAACAATCTAATCGAAATCATTAAGTTTTTGTTTCTGACTGTACTTTTGATTTCTGTTTGTTAAATTTTATAATACATAACTACGTCCTGATAGCTCTCTGAATATATAGTTTTACACATTTCGTATTAAGGTTACTTAAATTTAATGACAATATACAAACATTCCTAGTAAGTGACGGTTTTGTAAATCTAATATTTATGTGATAATGTTAGTTTTGCTACGATATTTTAAAAATTTTACCATATTTATACTGTATTTTATATAGTGACGAATTTTGTATTGTTTGCTACATTTGTTTTCGTAATTGTATGTGTTTTTGTATTTTGTAAAAGCAATAAATTGTAAAGAAGTGAACAAGATATGTATGTATACAATTTGAGAGTTTGAAATACCGCTCTAGGTTTACACAAATTAAAAAAATCCATATTTATTAAATGTATGTAAATGTGAAATTAAATGTGTCTGAGAATGATATTTTAGATTTATGAACTAATAAATAATCTTATGTACTGAGTTGTCATTCAAATATAGAAAATATTTCTAGTTTGTTATTTATTTATTCTTTTTTCGTTTTCGTTTATTTAAATAATATTTTGATTTAAATATTATTTTAATTACAACGAATAAATGGGCCATGAAAATTTTCATTGATATTTAGACGTATAAAAGTTTTTGAATTTAAAGTCATTAATGCATTACATAAATGGTTTTTTTTTTTAATGCATTATTTATATGTACGGTCGACCAAATTGAAAGGTGACCTACTTTGACAATTATTCCTTTGTAATCATAAATGTAGTTAGGTTTTCTTCGCTATTTGCACATAGTACGTTTTAGATATAAACATAAATGCGTCATTACGGGTTAGATGTCAATGCAATTTAAACCTTTGTCGTCACTAAACAAGATATATTTTTGATACAGCAGTCTTATTTGAATTTCAAATAATCGTTTATAATCCAAACTCTTTTCATTGCGGAGAAAAAGTATTATAATTTTGTAAAATGAAATGACATTATGTGTGAGATGTCAAGTAGTAGTCAATCTGAAAATATTGAAATAAAAATCTAAGAATATATTTATATCTATAAACGAATCGTATAATGGCCCATTTGGTAGAACAAAGAGCTCGGATTGTAGTGCTCTGTGAGCAAGGTTGCGGCGTTAGAGAAATATCATGTGAGTTAAATATAAGTCGTAACACGGTCAGAACCTGGATCAGACGGCACGCTGAAGAGGGTATCCTTGAAGACCGACGACGACATAATCATGGGGTTCGTCGAATCACAAACCAACAGAAAACGGAAATGCAACACCATTACGAAGAACATCCTTTTACTCGTACCCGCTATTTTGCAGCACGTTACGACGTTTGTCTAGAAACAATTAGAAATAATTTGCAATGCACTGGGTTGCATTACAGACATCATGCTAAGAAAGTTCATTTAACGGATGCACACAAAACTGCGAGATTGAATTTTGCATGTAATTATTTAGATTTCGACTGGACAAACACCATCTTTACAGACGAAAAATCATTTCGCTCCTCTCAACATGGTCGCTTAACTTTGTGGCGTTACGATAACACGCGAAACACAGAGGACCACGTAGTGCCCAACCAATCATCTGGCCGTATTTCAGCTAACATGTGGGCATGGATGGATGCTGGAAACATAGGCGAACTTGTTACTATTTCTCCTCGTCATAACGCTATCAACTATGTCGATTTATTGGAAGAATCAATGTTACCGACTTTGCGAACAGTTTACCCCCGTGAAGATGTGCCAGTATACTCCTATGTTCATGATAACTGTTGAGTGCATACTGCCAGAATGGCCTCAAATTGGTTTACGGAGCATGAAGATGAATTTACTCTCATTCCATGGCCGTCTAGGACACCAGATCTTAAACCAATAGAAAATTTATGGGGTTTGATGGTTCAAATGTGGGATAACAGGAACGAGAGAACTAAAAAAGCAATCGAGCTGCATTGTAACGAAATCTGGGATTTCATGAGGGGAAGTAACATTTGCAGTCGTCTAATCGGGTCTATGCGTAATCGATTATTAGACGTTATTGAAAACCATGGCGCTTACACTCGGTTTTAGGTTTAACCAGTAATCCTACAGACCCAAACCATTGGAACCATTATAACCCACAAATTAACTATTGAGAAGTTTTCTTTTTTATTCGCTTTACGAAGTGAATGCCATTTTTTTAAATTTAATAATATGAAATAAACAAAGGTCTCTAATTTTACTGTTTTATTTTATTAATATGTATGACTAGCTGTCTCGACAGACTTCATTCTGTCAAATAAATGCTTTTCTATTTTTGTTCTACACCTACCCTACGCTACCTTTACGGTACCTCTACCCTCCTACCCATTATTCGAAATAAAGTCAATCCTAAGTCTCAAACAAACATACAATCAAATCTTTCCTAATATACCTATAGATAAGGACGTCCACTGGCTAACAAACTTTTTCGTGCAATCCGTCAAATCCATAGTATACGTCTATGTATATGTCATGGCTTTGTCAGTGTCTAGTAGAATGACGTTACTTATGAAATGTATGTTCAAGCTAATTTCAACCTAATGGTATAGAATAATTGTAGGAAAATGACTTTAAGGGGGGTCATGAATCCATTTGGTCCACTGTAATATAATGTTGCACTGCACTGATATGTATTATTATGCTACAAAATAATAAAGACGTATAAATTATTACAATATTTTTCTTTTTTATGGACTACGCACACTTATTTGGTTTCTTTTGCATTTCGCTGAACACACACACGCACTATACCTATGCAATATTTTCATTATTTAGCTTATTGCAGAGAAATATTAAAAAAAACCGGCCAAATGCGATTCGGACTCGCGCACCGAGGGTTCCGTACAAACCTGTTGTATCTAAAAATTTATGCTTTTCGCAATATTTCCTTTATCTGTGCTAGAAGACGTTGCTTCGTACCAAATTTCAAGTTTCTGAGTTCACAAGAAGTACCTTGAAGGTTTTAATTCCCTTGCCAGTGTCGAAAATTTGCAGTATAAACGGCTGTATCATATGACTGCGTTGGCTTAGAAGTTTTTCACAACTCCAAGGGACAGTTGACCTGAGTATTTCATATAAATTTCAGCTTAATACCTCCACAAATTCCTGAGAAAAAGGGTGTTGACAGACAGACAACAAAGTGATCCTATAAGGACTCGTTTTTTTTTGTTTTGAGGTACGGTTAAAACGTTAAAATAAAAAAGCAAACGACAAGTCCACCCACTTTGGAAAAACAGAAATTAAGTTGGGGTATTGACTTCGGTATTCCAATTAAAAGAAAATAATATTTAATTGAAAAAGTATTTACAGGTTTATTTGGCAAAATTTGACAAAATTCCAGACCTATCCAGGAACTATGCAGGTCACAACTTGTTGACAAGGCCTCGGGAACCATCCGTGTACGCAGCTGTTCCGCCGTGTTCTACGCTTTTGTCGATATGTTCGGTATAGATTTTCTTCTAACCGTAGGTATATGAAATTCTCGGAGTTCATCTGGGCCTTATAATCATTGAGTTTAGAACTTTCTTTAAACATTGAAAGTGCGTTATCCATAAATTCTGAACTATGATCCAGATGCGACCAGGACCTAAGAAGTTTCCACACGTTAAAGAAAGGGGCGTGAGATAAATACTGGCTATCGCGTTATGTAATAAATTATACATATCTATAACTTCGTTACTGTCACTTCAAAAGAAAAATTAATGTCACTCGTTTATATCAAAACAATTTGTTTAGGAAAACCCGGTTTAAAAGTTTAATTAATAATACGGAAATGTTTTATTTAAAATCTAAATTCTTATATTTTAATTTCTTTCAACAAGTGCGCCAATTTACACTCCAGACTACATTATGCGCACATAGGTGGTTTCCAGACGAAAATTTCATTAAACAGTTTAGCGGATCGGTGATGTATCCTACGCCGGAGACTAATAAATATTTCAAAATGATTTACAGTGGAAAAGTAAAGCCTGTTGAACGCAAACTGCAAAATATGTGGATTAATTTTGGTCCCCAACACCCAGCTGCGCATGGGGTCCTTCGTCTTATACTAGAATTAGATGGTGAAACAGTAGTTCGGGCCGATGCCCACATAGGCTTTTTACACAGGGCTACTGAGAAATTAATGGAGTATAAACATTACAATCAAAGTCTACCATACATGGACCGCCTTGACTACGTGTCTACACTCTCGAATGAGCAGGGGTTCTGTTTAGCTGTTGAAAAACTTCTTAATATAGAAGCACCACCGAGAGCAAAAGCAGTCCGGGTTCTGTGTGGTGAATTGTGTCGTATCGCCAATCACCTGCTAAATGTTTCAGGAACTGTACTTGATGCTGGTGGCATAACCCCTTTCTTTTGGATGTGCGAGGAACGCGAAAAGCTCTATGAGATGTTTGAGAGACTTTGCGGTGCCCGAGTACACTGTGCCTATTTTAGACCTGGGGGTCTCTCCCAAGATATTCCAATTGGATACATGGATGATGTACATGAACTTTGCAGTAAATTAAGAGAACGTTACGATGAAACAGAAGAAATTGCTACGTCGAACCGATTATATTATGCCAGATGTGCTGGGATCGGTTTAGTAACTGCACATGATGCCATTAGTATGGGTTTCACAGGAGCTATGTTGCGTTCAACTGGAGTTAAGTATGATATTAGAATTAATGCACCGTATGATGGATACGAAATGTACGACTTTGACGGTGTTGTCGGTACCTATGGTGATTGCTACGATCGTTACCTTCTCCGTTTCGAAGAAATGCGTCAGTCCCTAAGGATCATTGACCAAGTTATAAATACTATGCCCGAAGGTGAATATAAGACTGATGATGCTAAAATTTGTCTTCCCCCTAGAAAGGAAATGAAAATATCAATGGAATCCCTGATTCATCATTTTAAATTATGTACAGAAGGTTATCCCGTACCACCTGGATCAACCTACACTGCGGTTGAATGTCCAAAAGGTGAGTTTGGATTGTATATGGTGTCTGATGGTACTTCAATGCCGTATCGATGTTATTTAAGGCCAAGTTGCTACACGCACCTTTTGGGATTAAACGTTCTATCGAAGAATTTAATGATTGCTGACATAGCTGTTCTTATTGCGTCAATAGACGTTGTGTTTGGAGATATTGATCGTTGATATAAACAATTTATTTATTTATTTTATTTTATTCATTAATTTTGTACATAATGCTTAAGATATTCACTACCAGTTTTTCGTAGGGTGGTGTGGAAGTGAATGAAGAGGTTCACTGTGTAAGTAAGAGTACATCTACAAAGAGGTGTTTTTACCTATAGTGCTGGGTGTACGATGCACACGGGCGCAGCGGTGTTAGGGGTGCTGCGGCCCTTAAAACCACTTTGACTTTCTCCTGTACACCTAGATCCCGGCAAATATCTACATCTAGGATACTGAGCTCATCCTGTAGTGGTAGTTGAGTGTTCTAAAAAGTGCGTAGAGGAAGAAACAAATTCTCATACTGTTAGTGCTAGTTTACCTGTAAGGTATCCAAATTATCGCCCATGAACTGTTTATCAGACATTCTACGTAGAAATATTTTTGTCGACAAGGGCTAACATGCTATTGATATGCAGAAGAAACAGTGTCAGCGAGAATACGGAGCTCTGAGGTACACCAGCTTTTATGCGTTTATCTGCCGTCGTAAGAAACCCTAATAAGGTAGGGAGGCGGCAACCCATTTGCAGACTTTGAGGTCGGGCTGAGTATCGAAAATTTGGAGAGAAGCGAACGGAGCCAGACCCTATCGAAGTCCTTGTCTATGTCAAGGCTGATGGCCAAAGACTCCCTATGTATATCGATAGCCACACCTCAAAGATGAGTGAACACTTAATGTGAACACGAATTCATCTACAAATAATCTGTATAAATACATACATACTTAACAACGTATAAGTATGGGGGGACATAGGACAAGCTTTTTTGTAGATTGAAGGATTCTGTTATGAGTAGAACATGAGCTGGAAGTAGGATATTAAGTATGTAGGCGAGTTAGAAGAGTAGGTATAGAATAGTGTTTGTAGACTTATAGAGAGTAGTTAGTGCGCGCAGGTGAAAACGCTGACGAATTGGAAGCCCATTTAATTTAAGATGATAAGAGGAATCATGATTATGCTTACGAAGATTTAATTTTTAAGCAAAAAAGTACAAAGGCGGTCTTAATGCCGTAGGCATTCTGTTAGATGATTATGAAGATGCACACAAATAAAGAATGATTTTTTAAGGATGTCATACATATAATAAATATACAGAGAATAATATAGATAATACACATATTTAAACATTTACATACATAAATACATTATAACACAAATTCTAGGATGTGAAAGTATAAAATTGAAGTGGATCTAATGAAGTGTTTGTAAAAAGATTCCGCACTGTAAACTTTAATGTTTGTCGAGTTTTTGCCTTCCTGATTTCGAGAGGGAGCGCGTTCCATAACAGTAGATTGTACCATGAAAGTAGAATGTACAAAGTTAGAACGGTAAGTGGGACAATGGATAAGTAGCTAGTTTGAAGATCTCGGGTTACTGACGTGGTTTGAACCTAAATATTGTAATTGAATGGTAGAGTAGGAAGGAGAACTTGGAGAAGGGATTAAAGAATAGTAGTTAATGCTCGTATTTGTCTACTTTGGCGAATTGGAAGCCATTTCAAATGGGACCGATACTGGGATACGTGATCATATTTGCAGAAATTAAAAATGAATCGAATGCAATTGTTGAGAAGATGGTCAAGTTTATTGAGCAGATCTGTTACCACCATAGTCAATTATAGGGAATATTAGGGACTGAACAAGCCTTAGTTTCCGATGGAAGTAATTCTTAAGTCTACGGTGGATAAGTAAATCTCATGCGTTGTTTAGAAGTCGGTCGTATTTGATGAGGAGATATGCATTAAGGTCATATAGTAAAAAAAAATTAGTTGGTACAACATCCGTAGGGTTCCAGTAACTTTCTAGTGGCACTAGTAACGTGGAACACCAACTTAAATAGAAAATATGCATGTCTTTTTTATTTCTTAATCTGACCACTTACGTCTCTATAATATAGAAAAAGACATAAATGGACTTGAAAATAGTTCCAACTAATTTTCAAAGTTAACTTTAAAACACTGACGTCACTTTTCGTTTCGACCAATAGGGATGCGGTTTATCCGTTTGAATTTCCCTCCTTATATTTCACTTTTTATTTAATATTTTCTGTTTGAATAATCACTAAATAAAAAATACCTTTTAAGTATATTGTAAAGACAATAAAGAATCTAGCAAAAATATTTGTGCCAAATTATTTTTTTTTTCATATTCCCTATTGTTTTCAATGAACAGACCGAAACCCGTCCCAGCAGAGCTTAGGAAAATGGCAGATCCATTAAATAATATGGACGGTAGCTTACCTGAATTTAGCCGTCTGGTCATATATTATGTGCCCAAGATTATACCCTGGCGCCTTGTGGGGTTTACATTCAAACTAAACTTATAAGATCAATCGCTGATAGTATCCAAATTACTGTTTATCATACCAATAGCCACATTTATTATCTCTACGGTAGAATGGTAGTGGATGCCTCGAACCAATCCTTATGCTGATATAGCAAATAAATTTTAACCGTTATCCCAGTGATGTGTGATGACGGATTAATGATACGGCGTGTCACTACACATATTCAGCCCATGGGTGTCGTAAGAGCCGAATAATGAGTAAACTACCCAGCACCGCAAAGTACGAGTAAATCTTTAAACAAAACCTTTGCAAACCCATCGGGCTTGTGGTATAGTAGGTCAAAACATACTTTGCATGAAGAGGCTCATTTCCAGAAGTGAACTGTTAGTCTTTTGATGATGAACGCAATGAATGCAACGAAATAATACAGAACACAATTAGAAAAATTGGAAATACAATAAAATCTCCTTACATTCTGAGTAAAGAGCACCACAGATAAATATCCCCATACGGCACAAAATGTTACTGTAAAACCCTGAACTAGGGTAAATCGAATATTTTCTAGTAAAACCTAAGATGTTACATTTTTTTTTAATATATTGGTGATATAAACGTCAGACGTTTTACTATATGACGACTTACTCGGACAGGGCATTTTTCGAGATTTATAATTTTATATTTAAAATCAATGCATAATTGATCAAGTTAGAATATAAACTTTCATAACACTAAAATATGTTTATACGAGATCGTTCTAACTCGTTATTAGTTAGCTATTTACTATATTAAGTAAGTCATAAAATCTTCCTAAAACTGTAAAATTTGAGAACCAGCGATAGCGGTAATGACATAAGGTTCGTGTCACCCACGTGATCACTGTGTATAGTCGTTCCAATAGTTTATTTAACTTTTGACAGCTCTAATACTTAATCAAATAGTGATACCCTGACCCGTTACCTATTCGATTTCTTTCATCGATCGATTTTATGCATTAAGAAGTTTTAATCGATTTAACAAACTCATTATTTTATAGATAATTTCGTACTTCATATTTCTATGTGTTTCAATGTGCGACCTCCTTTGTCAAAATAAAGAAGAAATGGATTAAAAGAATGTTGTTCAAATATGACGGTTCTATGTCATGAAAAAATATATAAAAGGAACTGAATTTTCAAAATGTATTATTGTATTGTGTTGTAATTCAGTGGTTAATATTGTATTTGTTAAACTATTGATGATCTTTATTAAATCTCTCTATGTCTATTTTAAAATAATCTGCAGTATTTCAATGAGTAACCTTCAATATAGTTGAGTATTTATATTCCTCCGTATTGATTTATTTGTGAATTCTCACGTTTGGTTGAGTTGAGCGTATCGTTCCTGCCTTCGTTACTGTCAAAATGCCAAAAAAGAAAGTACTCATAGGACAAACAAGAGAGTTTGTCTTGCGACTTCGTGAATACTTTGAAAAGGAAAGCCGTAATGGTGGGCCTCTTATACCAGTGACTCAAGTTAGAGACCGTGTTGCAGCAGCATTAGGTATTAGTGCTCCAACAGTGGCAAAAATAACAAAAGAAGGCTACGGCAGCAGTGGCATGGAACAGAATAAGCTATCTACACCTAAGAAAAAACGTCCGCCTAGTAAAGTTACAGCCGTTGACAATTTTGACGCTGATGCTTTTCGTCGTCATATATACTACTATTACCAAAGAAAAGAGATTCCAACATTAAAAAAACTAACACAATCTCTTCGAAATAGTGGTTTGTTCCGTGGTCAAAAATCTTCTCTGACAAAGGTATTGAAAGACATTGGAATGTTATTCCAAAAATGTGACAAACGAAAAATTTTAATGGAACGCAATGATATTGCTTTGTATAGATGCGATTTTTTAAGACAAGCAAAAAAAATAGAAGATTGGTCGAATGTTGTTTTCACAGATGAAACTTGGCTCAATGCGAATCATACGCTGTCAAAAACTTGGACTGACAACACCGTTGGCTCCACTTCTACAGTACCAATGGGAAAAGGCGAACGACTGATTATTTGTCATGCAGGAACAGTAAAAGGATTTGTGCCAGGCGCTCTATTAGCTTTTAAATCCCAGAAAACAGGAGATTATCATGAGGAGATGAATTCGAACGTGTATGAAAAGTGGTTCAGAGAAATGCTTACATCACTCGAAGAGCCATCAATAATATTTATTGATAATGCACCTTATCACTCTCGTCAAATTAATAAAATACCAACACAGGCCAACAAAAAACATGAAATTATAAACTGGCTCCGTGACAATGGCGAAGAGGTGAATGAGTCCCTACTAAAAGTAGAGGTAGTAAAGATATTAAAAACAAAGAAGCTGCCAAAACGATACGTCATAGATGAAATGGCAGCAGAGCATGGGCATACCGTCCTCAGAATTCCCCCATATCACTGCCAATATAATGCAATTGAAATGATCTGGGCACAAGTTAAAGGATATGCTGCGAGGAACAATACAACTCCTCCTTTCACCACAAGAAAAATGCTGAATTTACTGAAAAATGCGTGTGAAAAAGTAACTCCAGAAAACTGGGCGAATGTTGTAGAAAAAACAAAGAAGGTGATAATGTCGGATTGGGATCGGGATGTTGCATTCGACAATTTATCTATCCAAGAAATGATAATCAATATTACTGAGAACTCAAGTGATGATGATTCCTGGTCATACGAAGAAGACGATTCTTTATAATTCAAATTAGTATTACAGTACCTCTTTTGGTTGTTTTATTTTTAATTTTTTTTTTTTTTTATTGAATAGTGGGCAAACGAGCAGACGTATCACCTGATGAAAAGCGATTACCGCCGCCCATGGACACCTGCAACACTAAAGGCGTCACAAGTGCGTTGCCGACCTTTGGGGGATGGGAAAGGGGATGGGGGAGGGGTTGGGGTATGGGCCTCCGGTATCCTCACTCACTCGGTGAAACACAGCGCAAACGCTATTTCACACCGGTTTTCTGTGGGGCCGTGTTCATTACAAGTAGGTACCGCAGGTAGTTTTTATTTGAACCAACTATAGTAAGTCTAAACAATTATTTTAGATTCATTAATTTGCGGCGAATACATTCGATCCCATTACTAGATACGAGTACGATGGAACTGTTTTCATTACACAAATTATTTATGCATTGAAACAGAGACATTTAGGGCATTTTAATGCAAAATAATAAAGCTTTTTACGTGATTTGATATAAAATATAATCACAATAATTTTATTGTATGTTTTATTAATATAATCGATAATCGATTTATTTCAAAACCGTTTTTATAGTCTGTGGTCATTAATTACGAATGACACATCCCTAAGTAGGCGGAGCCCGCCCATAAAGTACAGTATTATCTGTAGTACATTGTATCAAAAATTATTACAAAACTTTATGTGCGTGATCTGTCAAAAGTTAAATAAAGTATTGGAACGACTATAGTATATTGTTACACCATGCCATATAGGTAGGTATCTAAAAATAATTACATTTTAAAAGTAAAATCAAATGTCACTCGTTTCTGTCAAGACAATCAATAAATATTTAAAAATAGTTTTGTTTTGAAAGTCCTATAGAAATGCTTCATTTAAAATCTGAATTGTTATTTAACTCCATTAAACAAGTGCGCCAATTCACAGTCAAGACACCACTATGTGGACATAGGTGGTTTCCAGATGAAACTTTCATTAATAAATTTAGTGGAGTGGTGATGTATCCCACGCCAGAAGCCAACAAATACTTCAGAATGATTTACAATGCGAAAGTGAGGCCTGTTGAACGCAAACTGCAAAATATGTGGATTAATTTTGGTCCCCAACACCCAGCTGCGCATGGGGTCCTTCGCCTTATACTAGAATTAGATGGTGAAACAGTGGTTCGTGCCGATCCTCACATAGGTTTTTTACACAGAGCTACCGAGAAATTAATGGAGCACAAACATTACAATCAAAGTCTACCATTCATGGACCGACTCGACTACGTGTCCACCCTGGCGAATGAACAGGGTTTCTGTGTAGCTGTTGAAAAGCTTCTGAATATAGAACCACCACCACGAGCAAAAGCAGTGCGGGTTCTGTGTAGTGAATTGAGTCGTATCGCCAATCACATGCTAAATATTTCAGGAACTATACTTGATGCAGGTGGCATAACCCCTTTCTTTTGGATGTGCGAGGAACGCGAAAAGCTCTATGAGATGTTTGAGAGACTTTGTGGTGCCAGAGTACACTGTGCCTATATTAGACCTGGGGGGATATCCCAGGATATACCAATAGGGTTTTTGGACGATTTACATGAACTTTGCAACAAACTAAGAGAACGATACGATGAAACTGAAGAACTTGCTACGTCAAACCGTTTGTATTATGCCAGATGTTTTGGAATCGGTGTTGTAACTGCACATGATGCTCTTAACTTAGGTTTCACGGGACCTATGTTGCGTTCTACTGGAGTTAAGTATGATATCAGAATTAACGCACCGTATGATGGATACGACTTGTATGACTTTGACGGTGTTGTCGGTACCTTTGGTGATTGCTACGACCGTTATCTTCTTCGTTACGAAGAAATGCGTCAGTCCCTAAGGATAGTTGACCAAGTAATAAATACTATGCCAGAAGGTGAATATAAGACAGATGATGCTAAGATTTCTCTTCCCTCTAGACAAGAAATGAAAACATCCATGGAATCCCTAATTCATCATTTTAAATTATGTACAGAAGGTTACCCAGTACCACCTGGAGCAACTTACACTGCGATTGAATGTCCAAAGGGTGAGTTAGGATTATACATGGTATCAGATGGTACATCAATACCATATCGAGTTTATTTAAAGCCTTGTTCCTACACGCACCTACTAGGAATAAGCGTTATATCGAAAAATTTAATGCTTTCTGACATAACTATTCTTATTGCGTCGATAGACGTCGTGTTTGGAGATGTTGACCGTTGATGTTTAAAAATGTTACTTTTTATGAATAAGGTATAATTTTATTATTTTACTTTTTATGGTAAAGTGAGGTAGCAAATTAATCTTATTTTATGTACGTACTATAAAGACACTATAATATCGTACAGAGGAAATAGATAATGCTACTTATAGATTGCTGTAGGGTAATGTACGCCGGGCAATCGTATCCATTCTGGTACCCCGATACATTTATTTATTTTAAGTCATGGGCTTTCGGGACCTTCGAACTGTCCGAATTTTCCCCTATAGATACAATATTTGTTATTGACTAGTATATTGAGACCACTCATACAAAAAACATATTAGGAAATACAAATATTCTTTTATAACCAACAAAATGTTATCAGTTACCAAAATGGCAGCCTTCTATTAGAATTAAACGTAAAATAACGCAAAAATACTCATTACGAAATATAACTTCTTTAATTTTGAGTATTTGAATATTAAGTCACACCAGTTTAATTAAAATACTGCCGAAAAAACTGCTGCATCAAAGACTATTTTTGGAATTAAAGAAATATTTGTTATACGAAATAGTTTCGTATGTATATAATCGAAATGTTGTTGTTAACCGTTTTTCCTAAGACCTTTTCTTTATTAGTAGTCCCAATATACCACTCAAAATTGATTGTTGCATCTATATCAACCAATCGCCGTCGACTGCTGAACGAAGGACTCCCCAAAATAGTTTCCGTGCCGCAGAGCGCCTTACACTACGTTTACCTACCTAATCGCGATCTTCATTCCACCACATTTCGGCTCCAGCGACCATCGGTTCATCTGAAGACATGACTGACTACTTCAGTGTACTTATTCTCCAGCAATGTCGGTTATTCTAGTTCTCTGTCGAATAATTTCGTTACTAATTCTGTCGTTTTAGAAGCAATCCGGTAACGCGGTTCCGGTTCCGTTTTTTATATGCTTTGAACGTGACTGAATAAGTTAATATCTATTTGGTAATTATGATAAGGGATTTTGAAAAAGAAAATTTAAGATACACATTTTTTAACAACAATTTGTTTTTTATTTTTACGCAAGATTTTTTTAGAAATTGCGCAAACTTGCCAAGCCTTCTTATTGAATCTAACCAGTTACGAATATAATTGTGGTAGATGCCTGTGTTAAAGCATATAATTACCCAAGTCTATGAATTTGGGAAATACAGGTAAATTGTGTTCAATATCACAAAATTTAAAGACGTTCTGGGCAAGTGTTGCCAGGAGTTCGTATTTCTAATAGCGTAGAACGTAGGTGAGTAATCATAGTCATATAATGAAGTAAAGAGTGAGACATTAGTATTACTTTGTTTTTTTAATCACGTACTTTTATAGTGCTATCTAAATTAGGTACGTAATTAGAAAACAAAGATTTTAGTCTTAATAATCGGATTAATTCATTATCTCATTAAAACCATTCAGAGAGACAAACTTCTTAGCATTCCATGGATTCACCGTGCGGGTGCCAGGTCCATGGTGTGGTAGGGGGAGAAACCCAGAGCAGTTCCCAGGATTTGCGACCTAGGTGTAGGTTTAAGGAGGCCCTCTTTAAGATGCGCATCAACGTTCACCTTCACTGCCCGAGTTTCTCGCCCTACCTAGCCAAATTTGGTAGGAACCTGTTAGTGCAGCCTTAGATACTCGTTCTAAAATAGAACTTACTGCAGTTCTCGACAGGCCAAGGTCTTTCAGTAGATTATAGAGAGATTTAGCTGGTATACCTTTCGCTCCTACTTCTACCGTGTATAAGTTAACCACATAGCCATTTTTGTTCAGTTCATTTGTTAGATCGTAATATTTATTTAGTTTTATTGTATGGTCTTTAGGAATGTTGGTTGCCCACGGTACAGTAAGCTCTACTAGTATTATATGTTTAATGTGTCTAGAAAAGAGAAATATGTCCGGTCTGGATGACGAAACACCAACATCCTCTGGGATTTTATAGTGCTTATCATACGTATCCATCAAAATAGTCCAGTCAGGTGCAGTACCCAGGATTGAGAAAGGCCTATACAGGCATTTACTTGGTTTTGCCCTCATTCCGCCAGCCGCCAGACCATGTACAAAACTCATCCACTTCAATTAATAACTTCTGACATTGTTTTGAACTACGTGTCAGTATTGCAAGGTCGTCTGCAAAGGCTAAGATGGACTCTGTGTATTTATTGTTTATTTTAAACCGATAGCCCCATTTTTTCTCATGACTTGTTAACTTATCTATAAGAATATTTATAATTATATTAAAAGCTATTGGTGACAAGCAGCAGCCTTGAAACAGCCCTACATTATAGTGCAATGGTTCTGTGTGTTCCTTGTTTGCTGCTATGGCAAATTGTAGTTGTGAATAATAAGATGTGATTATGTCGATAACCACAGTAGGAAAGTTATACCACTTCAGAGCGAAGATCATCAGTTCGTGCTGTACAGAACCAAATGCGTTATTACAGTGAATTAACTGGGTACCTAGATATATCGTAAGTGACAGTATAATTATACATGTAGGTAAGTATAATACACTCAGCGGCAAAAAAGTGACCCCAGATGAAAAGATGATCTATTTTTTATGTTATAATGCGATTGTTATTTTTATTATGCGTGATGCGTTAAAGGTTACATATTGGATTCACAGCACTATTTATGAAGTTATGATAAGTAATTTGGAAGTTATGACAACTTTTAAACTACTTCTAAACGAACCATGAGAGTAATCAGCCATGGGCTCAGGGTGGGGCAGCAGTCTAAAATAATATGTATGTTCTTAACAGCCGGCAGGCGCTGGACGGAGTTCGGATGTGTTAATAACAGCAATTCCCGGATCCACCGTCTGGTTTTAGTTGTTCCGATTCCGACACGCCACCTTGCCGCATACCCCGATGGGGTGACGGCCAGTGAAATTTTCCACACTTAAAAAAAGGTACTGACCTTACTAGTCAGAGCCAGTGTGGGGCAACAACGTGCGTTATTTACCATTTTTTAAATCTGAGATGTAATCATAATTAAGTTGCATAATTAACTTTCCCCTTGAACAAATAAAGCTTTTATTTATGTATGTATATACATAAATACTATAATAATATAACATCATAAATATATATATATTTATATATACATATAATAATATAAAATAATATAACATCAGTGAATTCATTTAAAATAATTGGTCAATATGACTAAGGTCACAAAAAGTACTTACATGCTTAGAACTATATATATAAACTATACTAGCTGAACCCCGCGGTGCTACCCGCGGTACGATGATAACTGCGGGCAACGCCGCGAGGCGAAGCTATATCTTTATAAATAGTAGCCTATGTGTTATTCTGATGTATAAGCTATATTGTGGTAAAGTTTCATTCAAATCCATTCAGTAGTTTTTACGTGAAAGAGTAACAAACATCCATACATACATACATCCATACTTACAAACTTTCGCCTTTATAATAGTAGTAGGATATATGTATAGGTAGTCGTACTATACGGTTCAGTGATGCCAACTCCAGGGTTTTCCTCCAAATTTAGGGGAAAAAAATCTATACAGGGATTTTTTTAGGGGGTGAAATTTTTTGGGGATATTTTTATGGATAAAATTTTATTTGTATTTTTAAAAAATTTAAATGATTATTATTTATATATTATTATTATATATATTGATATATATGATTGTTACATAATTATTACTATATAAACTTGATTTTTCTATATTATTTTGATTTTTTTCCCATTAAACTTATTCATTTTTAAAGAAATAAGGAGATGCTGGTAAGTAAATGACATCTACACTAATATTATAAAGAGGAAAGATTTGTATTTTTGTATGTAACGAATAAACTCAAAAAGTACTGGACCGATTTTAAAAATTCTTTCACCATTCGAAAGCTACATTATCCACGAGTAACATAGGCTATATTTTATTTTGGAAAAACATAGGGTTCCGTAAGATATTTGCGTTTTTCGGACACAAGGTGTAAAAAAATCAACCAGAAAAGTTACTTATTTTGCGTACGCTGCCTAAACTGTAAAAGATAGAACCATAAAATGCTCTAATGGGTAGTCTTTTTGCAGTGGTAACCGACATCCACGCGGGCGGAGCTGCGGGCGGAGCCGCGGGCGACCGCTAGTAAATTATATAATAATTGAAATAACATTTCATAATGTAATGAAATGAACGAAAAATACTTAAAAATACTAAATAACTATTGTTATTAACTAATTATTTATTGTTTTTATTTATTTCTTTACTTATATTGCAATGAATAAATACTTGGTCCGTCGTTGGGGAGTTTTGTTTTGAATTTAGTGGTTTTTGAAATTGCTTTAGGGGGAAAGTTTTCAAACAGTTGGCGACACTGATACGGTTTGCGGTTGACCAAGAAGTATGGAGGGTAGAGATAAGGAGTGTTATCTCATATGGTAGAAAATTGAAAAAAGTGTCCAGCATAAGCTGTAAATAACAGTTCAAAAACCTTCCAGAATGACACAGGGTATGGTATGAATGTAGCAATTGTGAACGAATTGAAGTACGCCGAGTTAAAAAATTTAACATTATTGTCACTACTTGCGTATTACAAAATAATGTAGTAAATATATTTTATTTTCTGAACTGTGAATAGTACGTTTATTGATTTTTTATCATTCAATTTTATGAAAAAGTGTGTGTATTGATTTTAAGAAGTTTACTCTGATGCTAATGTGGCGCCACCCTAATTTAATGCATTTCAACGGACACTTTTCATGTACACAGATGATACTCCTTACCTCTACCCTCCATACCAAGAAGTGTGAAAATAAATTGATATTTGGCAGTTGTATTAAGTTTCTTTTTATATTTTATAATCCATTATTGAAACAAAAAACAATGAGATTTTAATTACTTATGAACTACGTTTATTTTGATATGAGTTTTACATAACCATATTAATGTAATGAAAAGAAATTCACTATTAAATCACAGCGTCTTTAGTAGTTTTATGTTTGTTGTTTTAGGGTTGCCAGGTAGAAACCAGAGATTTCATACCGCCTTTAAATGCACTGTATAATTGTAGGAAGCTTATATCGTAACGATACATTGTTTGTACTCTGTGACAGATTGACAGTACGTATTTTCACTTTGAAGATATTGGTTGTTATTCCTCATAATATTAGATCTCTCGTTTACCAAGCTGTTTAAATTAAGGCGTATTCGCAATCATTTTTGATCATGGTGCATTTTGAAATTATATCTTCACGAACTGTCGAAGGATTTGAAAAGGATAAGAAGTATGTAGCGTATATGCTGCAAGCCAGGCAAGACTCAACAGAATCACGGGTTTTCGATCCAGATCCAGCAAACGTTGAAAGAAGATATACCCACTTCCTTGATCTTTACAATGGTTTAAAGAAAGAATATTCTACATTGTTAATCAACATACCTTTTCCTAGGAAGGTAGGTAATATACAAATAATTGATTAAATTTTTAAATGACTCATTAGCTGTTGTATCTTTTGTTTTCGTACTATGTAGGTGTTAATGGCAGATAAAGTGTTGTTTTAATATTACAATGCTATTGTTTGATGAAGGTCACAAGACTTGATATTCTAACTGGTCGATCATAATTATGATGGACTTGCTAATTTTATATAATGTGAGTAAATAAATATCAAGGTCTCCATTTGAAAATTATTTTATTTTTGTGTTTCTTTACAACAATTTGTATCATTGAATGAGATAGAATGAAAAACGAAAATTACTTACACATATTTAAATAATATGTGTATATTTTGTTTAGTAAGTGTAAGTAGTACATCCTTATCGTTAAATATGGCATTATGAACAGGCAAATTCCTGCATTTAAGGTTCAGATTTGTAACTAGTTGTTTAACACAGAAGATTTTCTCATCTGAATCGGCTACAAAAACAAAGAATGACTTTATTTGAAAGTGTCTTTAGGTCATGGTGATTGCTTACCATATGCTCATCTACCTTCTATATATATTTATAAGATTGTTATGGTCTAACAACTAGAGAGTTGAATCTGAATTTCACTTTGAAAATACTGGTTGTCATTTCTCATAATATTAGATCTCTCGTTTACCAAGCTGTTTAAATTAAGGCGTATTTGCAGTCATTATATATATATATATTCACGAACTGTTAAAGGATTTGAAAAGGATAAGAAGTATGTGGCGTATATGCTGCAAGCCAGGCAAGACTCAACAGACTAGAGAGTCTTCAAATAAAGATTCAGTTTGTTCTGACAGTTGTTCTTAATCTTCCGTGTTTTGGTTTTCCAGATTGTGGTAGGTAATTTTGATCCAACGTTAATAACAACAAGATGTACTGCATTTGAGTTATTATTGGCATTGATAGCCAGTGATTCACGCCTACGGGATTCCCCAGCTGCTATCTCATTCTTTCAGGACATCGAGTTGAATGAATCTAGAAGACTTATAAATGAAGGCAAATTTGATCAAGCTTTATCTGTGTTGGAAACAAGCTTCAAGCTATTAAATAAGGTCTCTATTTGTATATTTTATCATATACTTTTGTAAAATGTATGGTGCATGTCAGATAAAAGCAAATGCTTTATTTTATTTATTAAACTTGCTTTTGTTGGTGAATGTCCTTGATATTGAAGTTTTAATTTCAAGTAGGCTGTTCCAGGCCAGGCAAATGTAATACTATAAACTATATTTTTGTAATTTCAAAATTTAATTCCTATGGAAAAGAACCGGCAAGAAACTCCATAAGTTGTATTTGAAAGTAGAGTTTTAAATATTTTATTTATATTATTTCAATATATCATTTACAAGAATAAATATGTAGGTATAGTCCACACACCCACATACAAGGGATTTCAGTGATTAATAACAGGCTGAAAATTTATACACAGCTTCATTCGTTCGAAAAAATATTAACATAATCTTGACAACTTTCGAGTGTAGGTCTCAAAAAAATTACCATCGAATTTGTATGCGATGCATTTTTTATGTAAAATATATATTTTGCAAGCCCCAAAACAAAAATCAGTTTGTTATTAATGAAAATGAATAAAATTTTTCAAGTCACCATTCTGACATGTTAGAGCTGGGGGTCACTCGGGAAGGTACCATTTACTTTGTATGCCACAAGCTTTTCGCAGTTTTCAATCGTATTTTCTTGAAGTATTGATTTTTAGAAACTGTTATTTATTAATTTGGGACACTCATCAAATCGACGTGTTTCGCTCCCTATCTCGCTTTTTCCTGCCACTATCAGAATTTGGTCCAATGATAAAAGTTGGGTGTCTCGTCAAAACGAAGCTGTGTATAAACTTTCAGCCTCTTATTAATCACTGAAAACCCTTGTACGTGGGCCCGTGGACTAGTACTCCCAATCAAATCCTTGTCTTGGTATGTCATAGCTTCTAGGCATAGAGGAGGATTATGCAAGTGCTAATCTTACAAAATTTTATAAAGATTGATTAGAATCATAGAGTGCTTGATGTCAGAAGGCAAGATAGCAATAATTATTTCATAGTACAGCTTTTTCCATCTAAAATAATCATCTTATTTGCCTAACCTTTCATTAAGTACCTAATGATAATTTACATTCAATAATTGATCATATTTTACTTATTTGTTTGTTTATACACTCCCATAATGTATGAATGGTCTACCCTAAATATCTACACTATGTATATACTTTCCTGTAAAGCAAATGAAATGTTTTAACCATTTATAGCTATTCAACATGATTTACGCATGTAATGTAATCCACCTTTTTTCCCGTGGCGCCGCCCACTTATTAGCAGTAATTGCAGTAAATATAAGACTTCGTCCTTAAGAATCAGCAGTAGGGTAATACTGCAATGCTCAGAACAAAAATAATCTTAAAGTTGATCAATTATTTGGATATTAAATGTAACATTTCTTTATTTGTAATGTTTTCTTTGTATCAATATCTACAAAGGAAATGGTTAAAGTTGTGAATCATACATGTAATAATTTTCTTGTGTACAAATAGCATTTTAAAGTAGTTTTTTTTGGATGAAAGTTTCATAAATTGATCAGTTAGTTATAGAATGTAGATTTTAAAGCAAAGTAAATAATATGAAATGAAACTACTCATATGTTTTTTGGATATTTATTATTTACTTCTTTTCTTATGTGTTATATCTACAATAAAATTATTTTACTCTTTAAACATTCCAGGTATACACTGACAGATCTCACGTCGTTTTGAGTGCCCTATGTCGCATAGTTGCGTGTGCTGGCGCTAGTGGCGGCACACTTGCAGGCCCTGTGGAGCGTTGGGCGCAACTTGCCCTCAAGAGATACGAAGCTGTCAGTGACTCCGATCTCCTCCTCATATACGTTCCACTGCTACACACGTGTATTTCTATATGGTCAGTTTACATAGCATATATATACTTAGATCTTTTAAACTACTCTACGAATTTTACCTAGTTTATTTATAATGTTACCAGCTTACCAGCAGGTAACATACAGTCTGACCGAGAGATAAATAGTATTAGTATGCATCAAGGCCTTATAGGACTCTTAGATATAGATCCAGATGGAGTCAGTCTAAATCAGGTTTGTAAATAACATAAAATTCAATATATTTTTTTACTTTTATTTCAATACATAGGTATATCAAATCAGCTAAAATTATAATAATACCAAAATTATCTAAAAAAAAGTAGAAACCCTACCAATATCAATGCCTTAAATAATTTAGATAATGTTTAAAGTAAACAAGGATATTAAACATACAGTATATACTTATTTCATTTATATTATGTTATCATAAATGTGTTACATTTCATACATTATTATTAGAGGCCTAAGTATTAAGTGGAGCTAGAGGTATAGGCTTACACAAGGTCTCTTTGAAATTCTTATCTTTTTTTAAATACATAATCTTCAACATTTACACAGCAAAGAGGAGTATTTACAGTGTTGTTGTGCGTAGTTTGCTCCCTTAGTCGATTCTTGTGATAATAAGTAAAGTAAATAACCATTTAGAATATCTAACACACAACGCCATCTAGCATCAAACTAAGCAGAACATGTAATATGAAAGCTAAATTGACTGATAGAATACTTATATACTTTTTTTTTGTAAATACATACATACATATAGGTACATAGAAAACAACCAAACTCCGAAACAAATATTTGCATATCATACAAACTTTTAGTCCAACCTGGGAACCGAACCCGAGACCTCATGCAAAGCAGTCATGGATGAAGACAGAGGCGGTGACACTCTGTATTCTTTAACTGTCACCACACTGTTATACTTAAATTAGTTTTATTGTTCTATTTAATTCATAACTAGTACTATTTCTTTTCAGGGAAGCATTGGGCAAAGATAAGTCAAAATTGGTCGAGGAACTTAACGATCTCCGTAAACGAGGAATGAAAGTTGACTCGGTGCCTAGTCTCATGGATGCCGTCGATAACTTAAGTACTACCATTTAAGGATATCAGACAAACATTCAGATAGCTACTAGTATCTAACTGCGATATGAATATTTTCCAAAACTTGGACCAAAAATTTAATTTCCAAAATGTAATCTTTAAGCTTCTCGCAAGCTAATATCATGTACATAGATTAGTATCATCATCAACTTTACAAACTGTTTAGATACACTAGAAATATTAAAATATTCATTGCATGTCAATTTTGGTCTCGATATTTTGTTCTTTTATTGGTAGGGAAAGAGAAATTCAATTACAGCATAAAGTGATAGCCACCTGATTTGAGTCAATTATTATTATTCAAATGCCATATGTATGATATAAAAGTTATTTGAGCTAAAGTAATTCAATTATGTTTTAAAAGCATTGTGTGTATATTTTGTCTCTTTATAATGGTAAGTGTACTATTTGTTTCGCTTGCTACAATGTCAACAAAGCTTACGCTAGAAGAACTTTAGTAATGTAGATAGCTTTGTCCATGTCTGTAGAACATTATAAATATAAGGCTACCATTTTTGCTAATACTCTGCAGGTCTTTTAGTAACAGAATATTTTTAAAACCATTTTCATTATGGGTATATTCCTATTTCCTTCAATTTATCGACAAAAATGTGTATCACTGTACGAAAATATCTACCACATTTACATAACAAAAACACATACAACATAAACTAAAAAAGCCAATTTGGCTCAAATAAGTATTTTTTCTCATATCAAGGAATACTCCCGTATAGTGTTATTATTATTTTGCTCTTGCAATACACATTTTGAATGTCGGTACCTTTACACTTTGTCTAAAATAATCCTCCTAAGTGCAAAGCTCTCTTCCTTCTTAACGCTCGCTATTTCATTTTAATAACCGGTCTTGTTAAATGAATCTCATTAGGATTTTATAAAATGTTGACAAGTTACTAAACCATATACAATCTTTACAACATTGGGAGAGTGAAAACTTACTAAACCTGGCATCATTTGAATGGGAGAGCTAGTTGAAACTACTTTGGACAGTTGAAGAGTTCTGACTGCATAACAAACACAGAGACCGTTGAAATGTCATTTGATTGTTTCATTTTAGACTGTTCTACATAACGAATACAAAATCAATACTATAAAGTACTTCTAAATTTTAATGTCATGTATTTTATTCTTTTTATTGGTAATCTTTAACATTTTTATTATGTATCTCATTAATTATAAGAAAGTAATGATTTGATATTATGTTATTTGTTTGAATAATCAATGCGATATTTAGTTATTTTATAAAGTTTTAGTCAAGAAATGATATAATCAATATATAAATTATTTTTAATTAAGTGTTAACAACTTGTATCATAGTGTTAGGTATAAAATTATCATGTTTTTATATTCATTTCTTAATCTATTTTAAGGCAAATATATTATGTCTTGAGTTTTTTTTTATTATACTTTATTTTATATGGAATGAAATGAAGTTAATCGCCTAAATATGTTAATTTACTAATCCTTTTAAACAAATACATTTACCCAATTTAAAAATAAACATTGTAAGAAAAATACTCTCTTTGAATATACCTCAGCTGTGTCAATTGTGCTTCTAATTGGTGATTGATTTTTCATTAACAAAATGAGATAATAAAGTCAATTGTCTGGATTGTAAGCGTTTTTATGAGTATTATTAGTAAAAGTCTTAACTCTAGGGCAAAGTCCTATCACAACTGGACTAAAACCTGTTGGATCGTGCTTAGTGTGACTTGTGTGCTTACACAAGAACGAAAGGTGTTATGAAGGTTGTTAAGTTTAAACTTGAATAAATATCAACCAGTTTATTTTTTTTACATGTTAAATGTAGAATCCCGTAGAAACAGTTTGACGTACCACAGTACTTTTTATCGTATAAATTCGTTATAGAATATAAGCGTAGAACAAAATAATTCCAGCATTTTAGTGAAATTTTAAAATAAGGACAATGTTTTAAACACGCTTGTTGTTATCTGATAATTTTATGGCTATAGTGCAAATAGACTGCTAGATGTGCATAGGAGAGTTATAAATTAACCAAAAATTATTTTAAAGATCTATAATGTCTTATTTGTATGACATAGACTGTGACTTTTAGTTGCAAATACACTAATATGAACCTTTAAATTTTTATTTATGATGAAAATCGACGGTTTTCTTCATATTTTATTTTGGCAACTACCATTTTTTTAATATACAATAGAGTTGCAAGTTATTTATTAAAATAATATTAATTAATTGATCGATAGTTTTTTTTTTTCAGTTTCACGGCATTTTTATTGCACTCATTTTTAATTCTTAATGTTTCATCCAGTTATTGGTAGGTTGTTAAATGAAATATGTATTCGTTTTATATTAACAAATGAATGAAGTGGGTATTGGAAAATTAGTATTAGTTTTAAGTAAAATGATTTAGGCAAAAGTAGTGAGCATGTTGCATAATATTAAAAATATTAAACTATAGAGTTGCTAACCATTAATTTTTTATTTATTTCTTTAAAAATATACTATGTTTTTTAATCAAGAGCCTTGAGAAATCGTCTATGATATTATTTATAAAGTTAAGATGACTGATATTTTATACATTTGTAGCCATTATAGAATGTAATGAAAATAAAATCGTACATCAGAGTAGCTATTTTATTTTATGACCCTTTACCTAAAAACCGAACAATGAAGTCGCATCATGGACAGTTGCCATAAAGAAATAGGTATATGAAGCAAATCATTTAATTAGCGGGTCGATTCATTCTTAATTTCTTTATATTTTGATGTTTGTATTTTTGACGTGTTCAAGTGCCTTTTGGGGCCTATGGAAATAAATGATTTGAGTTTGAGTTTGAGTTTAATTTTGCGTATATAAATATCTGATGTCACATGTATATCGGAGCCTCATTTGAAGATAACTTCCCAATTTGCTGTTTTTTTTGAAGTGTTATCTTCACTGCGTTTGCGGTCCCCTCAGATTAAATAAACCAGATATGACCCATCATCAGCCTCCTGGCCTCTACTACTGAATGAAGGCCTCCCACAAAGAGTACCAACTATCCCAATTGAGTACATACAACAATATACATCAGACAGTTGCGATTACTATATTTGGTTAAATACCTAATGATATCGATTAGGTAAAGGGTTTCTCTGTTTATGTGACGTACTTGATGTACTTGACAACGACATTATGACGAATAAATTGTAACACTGTTCACTTAAACACTTGGGCACCGTTTTCACCTATTTTATACCTATACCTGTAGATACATTACATGATTAAATAAAAATTTATCTTGTTCGCAATTTTTCCTTTATCTGTGCTATAAGACGTTGGTTCGCACCAAATTTCAAGTTTCTGTGTTTACGGTAAGTACCCTGTAGGTTTTGATTCCCTTGCGAATGTCTTTCAAATACAATTAGTGTAAAACTTTTATTTTAAAGTACAAATGTACACTTCAATTTTATTTACTTGTATAGATATAGATTGAAAAGGTAACAAACTAAGTAAGTAAAGTATACACACCCAATTATAAGAATAAATTTATAAAACTATGACACGACAACGTTACAATTTTTGATAAAATATATACTGGCTATGTCACCCCCCCCCCCCCCCGGCCATTATGACATTCAATAAACTCGGTTCAGTAGTTTAGAAGCTATTGTGGAACATACATTACAAAGACTGCCAAAACATTTAACCTCGGCTTCACCTTAATCGGGTAAAAAGAAACTTCCTGAATTAGTTTCCTTTCAGTATTCAGAGAACTTGCCGAATAACAGAGTTCTGAGGTGACAGATCAAAAATAATAGGTACAACCATATATAAAAGAGAAGGTTCTCAATCTTCACCTTTTTTTCATCATCAACAACCCATAATGTCTCACTGCTGGCCTTGGGTCTCCTCTCAGGAGAGAGTTAAGGATGCTAAACGCCCCTTTTTTAAGGCTGTTAAAGATCAGTTCGAAGTCTGAGGATTTATAACCGACAACGTGATAATAGACTAATGCACTAACAAAACTTAAAACAATTTCCGTATAGGTTTCTGTTCGTTTATCTGTGACGTAGATCATACTGAGATGGATAAACATTTGAATTAGGTTATCAATAAATTATACTAATTAATAATTTACGTACAATGAGGGCTTGATTTACCGGTTAAAGATAAATTTCAGATAGCTTTTCTGACAGGTCCTACTAATATCATTATATACGCGAAAGTTTGTGAGTATGTAAGTGAGTATGTTTGTTGCTCTTTCAAGCAAAAACTACTGAATAGATTTTGATGAAACTTTACAATAATATAGCTTATACATCAGAATTACACACAATTTATAAAGATACTGGTTTCGCCTCGCGGCGTTGCCCGCGGATATTGTTATACCGCGGGTAGCACCGTATAATATAAGACATCCGGCAGTTATCCGGAACTTATCTGTAATCGGTGAAGGTGAAGGTAATAGGCTATAGGTATTATCATGCTAAGACCAATAGTAGTGGAGCACCAATGAAGAATGTTTCAAAAGCGGTGGAAAATTATCACGCTACGGGCAATAGGGGACACAAACTAGGTTGAGTGAGTTAATTAATAAATAAATATAAATAATATTTTGATACAGACCTTGAGAACTAGCATTATGTCGTTATATTTGTCCCTACCTAGGAAGCGGTTCTTCTTGGTTTAGTTAGATGGCGCTAGTTTAACTACTGTGTAATTTATTTGTTGGATATTGTCTTTGATATTCAACCTGTTTTCATTTAAATTCATTATGATGTGTTAACTAGGCAGATGTTGTAGTTATCTGTTATTGCGTAGCTTTAATACAAATCAGTATGAGTGCTTTTAAAATTCTTGTAGTTACTTACAACTATAATTACTTAAAGTGGAAACTTGGCATGCAATATTCATAAAATTTAAGTATTTCGAAACCCTTAGTAATAATGTATGGTGCCGCTTTGTCATGAAGCCGTAATATACCTAATCAATTTCGTAAATTGATTGGGGATTCACCAAAACAATTTGCCCTTCATAAAGGTAAATTAATTCCGTTCCAATTATTGGAAAGGCCCTCGATTGCGGTGAAGTGGTTCCTTCATTATTGTTTGGTTGTAACATTCACTGTTTGCCGAGGAGCAGTTGGCTAATGTTCCCATGCCATTTCAGTCGATTGGACTCATATTTTGTAGGCATTTCCAACTACGAATTCTTATATCAATTATTGATAGTCTTAGTCATGTTTTTTGAAATGTCTAATATTTTCATAGAACATCAACTTTAACTTTATAATTTCGTAGAAATTATCAAAATCTGCAGTAAAATTACTATAACTAACATTTAATATGCCTAGTCTGCAATCAATCAACTGTAATTAAGATTTAACCTGTTAAGTCTAAGTAGAAACTTATGCAGGTATAATGATCCATGCGATCCTTCTGAATGATGATGCCTACTAAAATTGTTTAGAAGTTAAACAATGTAACTTTATTGGGAGTTAACTAACAAATCTTTAGCTAACTTTTTTATATATACCTACCTAAGTAGGTAATATTACGATCTTGACAGTCGGCGTTCCTCATAAAATAAATCTTACTGAAGTCGGAAACAAAATAAACATAATTAAAGGTGATAACGTGGAGATAAAAACGTTTTATAAAAACGTAATTCTAATACCTTTATAAATACCTACCTACCATTTGATTTTAGAACAAAACCCCTGCATTCAAATTTTAGAATCTAAATATTGATTATACCTACAGCTACTCATTGTTTTCCATATTTTGATAGTGTCTTCATATATTAAATTATAGGTATTCTAATAGTCTGTATGAGCTTCATGCACTACTGGGGGTTTAGTCACGCGACGCCACAACCCTCAAATCACCTAATTGATTTGCGTGGTCCGACTCCTTAGACGATGCGACCACTTGGTATCCACAGGGAGTTGTTCAATATAGCCTGTCGCCTGCTTGTTATTTCACTTTCAGACCTTTTAGTGACATGGAATTAATGTATTGAATTATGTTAATAATAGAAGATTACGCCATATCAGCGTAATAACGATGGGAAAGCAAGTGATGGTGCCAATATCTTTATACTTTTGAAGAATTTGAAGTTTTAGGAGCGTATACGAAAATAGGTTTTATTTTATACACATTGGTATGGTAACCATTGACCACCGAGCGATGACTAGATCTAGATCACCTCTAAAATTTTCTCTTAGAAATGGCATACCTATTAAATTAAATTGTGATTTACAAGAGTATAGAAATATCCTCAACCTACAATAACAAAGGCACAAATAAAAACCAATTGATAAACATTATAAATTCGTTTCAAAAATAAGAAAATTTATGTCTCTATCATTTAATCTCTAGAATATAATCCAAATGAATTATTTTCTTATGATATCCGATACAAAGATAGTAGATTAAAAATGTAGTTAAAAGAAATGATCTTACATCAAAAGATGAAAATTTTGTCAAAAAATAAACTTGTCAGAATCCCCTTAAATCACCTATGCGAGTTATCTCTTAACTCTTTTAACTTAAGTGTAATATACGTACCTAATATATTTTTTCATTTACAATTAATGAAAATATTACCTAACTTCTATAATACAAATAGTTGAGTACAGCTTGCTGCAGGATTTCCTTTCACCTTTATACAGATACTATCAAGCTTTTCCAAATTTTCATCATATGAAAATCAGGAAAGGTTTTTCATTATAGGTTCTGAAGGGAGTAGCAGGTAAAGATGTCTTTTAAGAAGCAACTTTATTTTAAACGCGGCTTGTAACCGCCATAAATCAGCCGTTCAGAATTTACGACGGACCTCCGCAAATCGGTTTATATTTTCGATAAATAAAATTGGCGCGGGTTTTGCGAGGTAAGCAGAGGCCGTTAGGAGCGCGTCGCCGCCCGGCGCCGATGCTGCCAGCTGCCGCGTGCACATAAACCCGACTACCCTCGCGTTTTCTTGCTGACAATTTTTTCCTGCTCCGGTCATTACGCAGCTGGGCCCGAGACAAAACGGCGAATCGTTTAAGCCCTCTCGGGAGACCGTCCAATTTTATTGTGTGTACCTAGTCGAAATTGATATGCCGCGCGAGTGGCGCGTCGTCGGCTCTCTACATATGACGGACACACGTTTTCCGCGGGACCATTTGCTGCCTCGCAAATTTCGGTTACTCACCCTTGTAAATATCTGTAGTTTATTTTATGATCTTTTGTAACATGAATAAGATATTTATGTGGATAACACAACGATTAACTTTATTTCATTTTCGAACCTACGTACTGTAGATCCAATATTTCCTTTTTTAAAGACTACTCCCGCATTAGGAATATCCTGTGTCGTGGTAGACGGACACGGACACAAAGGACATCCAGACTCAGTACAACAATTTGTGATTCCACAACATTTGGCGCAGTTGAAGGCAGTGTGGCGTCAGCTTAAACCACTAGGCCAACCGAATAATCAGATAGTACATGTGTAACCCCTACATAACTTTGCTAAAATGTGACGATTCCTTCTCTCTGTCTGTTAACTTTATTTTATAAACATATCAAATTCTATACACTCACATCAGTAATGATTTTCTCGAGTATAAATATGATACACATACCTAAAGCTTTAGACATCTGTCTAGATTTCATTATAGATTTCATCTAGATTATAGATATTTTTTATACTAATAAAATAGTCTATGGGTTCCTTACCCATAGACTATTTAATTATTATTAAAAAAACTAATGACACACAGTCCTTGAACTAAATTGCATACGATGTCAGTGTTTAAATATATTTATTGAACCTATCCGAATTACTAAAAATCATTGAATATATTATGATTTCGCGTTATGACAGGTTACGATTCAAATAAAATGTTGGTTAATTTACTGGAGAAATGTTGACTGACAGATTCAAATATGATCCGACAGTTATAGTAGGAGCAACCCTGGTGTTTGGTTTACCGTTAACGTTGCTGTTTCCCAGTTTCTCGGTGTGGGACGTGGTGCCAAAGGTGCGAGTCGAGCGTCTCCACTTTATCGAACAAGAACTCACCTGGTCTCAGAGTAACACGGCTCTTGTTACGATCCTCGCGATTTTCTTCTGCCTATTTCTTGAAATGCGCAAACGCAAGTATGTACCTTCTTGTTTTTACTTTTTTAGATGATATCAGAGAAGCAACTGAAAAACAAGATCAAGACTTCTAAGTTATAGCGCCTCGCAATGTTCAGATGAAAAAAAAAATCGTTTTCATAGGCTGCCTTTTATAGTATTGATGGTTTAAAAATTGGATGTGTTTTGCAGCTATCGCCATCAACCATACAATTAAGTTACAATCGAGTTAGTGTTGGTTAGTGGGAGTCTTTCTTCTCTGATGATGTTGGTGATAAGTTAGTGTAAAGTGCAGCTATTACCAAAGTCACAATTTGACAACTTATGTATTTTTTAAACAATAATTTTAAAAAGAAGAAAGTAAGATACACATCAGCTTAACAAAAGGAGTTTTAAAATACATTTTTTCTTTTAGATTGGATGCCATGGTTGACAAAGTACTGATGTTGAGCCAAGCAGCTGATGCAACCATGGAGGTGGAGCAGAGCCGCCAAGCTGCCGCAGTTCGAGTATGCTTACAACTTTTAGACGCTTCTACAGAACACTACGAGAACTTGGTTGTTCTTCGAGATGAGTTACGCAAAAGAGACAAATTAAATTATCAGGCGCCGCCGGTAATAGAGCTCAGTTCTAGTGTAATATAGTATTCACAGTATACCTATCGGTTTACTCCTAAAATAAATGAAAATTGTGTACGTCACAGAGTCTTGTTTTATCTGATGACTATTTGATTTTTGTGAAAGAGTGTTCTTTAAATATTTAAAAATAACATTTTCAACGTAACAACAGATTTACATTGTTTGAAAATGTTTGAAAACAAAAGAAAAGTTTTTATGAAATAAACAAACATGCTAGTAATAAACTTAATGTGCAGTTTTTATTTAGTTTTAAGATAAAATTGGTTACTTGTTGAAAATTTTAATATTTTTTTCTAGCATAGAAATTTAGAATTGGTTATCTTGTAACTTTAGTAATATAATTCGCAAAATGAATGAATGAAAAGATACAAACTCAGTATCAATAAGTATTTTTAGCGGCTAATCTAACTGCGTACCTTTGTCAGCGACTCTCTGTAGTCTGAGGAATGCTTTTATTTTTGCCGAAAATATAACTAAGTGCGCATATCGATTATCGATGCGCAATGAACTACGATCTACCAGATTGAAGAATATGGAGGGTGTCAAAGAAATCAATTACTTCATAAATCCATTTCTCGATATCCTTTCATTTATAAATCGTTTTTCATTTTAGAACATACTTGAATAGATAGATATTACACATTATTAAAATAAACAAAGCGAATCTTCTCGATGAAAACCTCTTTGGCATACATGGCGAAAAAGTAAAAATACCTATTTTCATCGTTTTCATTGAAAGTTGGATGTCAGTTGAAGTTTATGTATGAAATACATAGGATTGTTTTTACAAGCTTTTATTTAGTTTCACCTGTCCCGATGTTTGTCTGTCATCAAATCTTGCAAGTTTAAAAAAAAAGATGTTCAAAAGACTCTACTACGAAATGATAATAATATTGTTTTGATACCGCTCCGTACTAACTTGGTAAAAAGATTCTTATGTATAAAAGTGAGCAGTTATATAACGCTTCCAAAAGATGTAAAGGAGTCATGACAAAGCTCTTCTTTTAAAAAAAATACTTAAATAGTATATAAATAAATTAATATTCCATATTCAATGTACAAGATTTGGGTGTTACGTAACTATATTATTTGCGCTGTAGCATGGTGCGGGTGACAGTTTCAGTAACACTTCGTTTCTCTCTTGAAAGTTGCCGCGATTTATAAATTATGTCTGAGTATTTCAGCTGTACCACATTCGCAATATATTAAATCATTAATAACTGTAGGAAATTAAATTAAACCAAACCAGAATGTTCTAATCTACAAATAAAATCAAATTTAATGAAAAATTAAGCAGTGTTATGCGTATGACGTAACGCCATAGAAATATTTAGTGATGGGATGTGCTGCTACGATGTATAGTCGATATTTTTCATAATAAAAAACGGTCCATTTTTATTGTTAAAATTGGTCTATAATTATACAACAGAACATTTATATGGTAAGGTTGCTTAAAAGGTTGCTAAGAAAAAATACATTTTATTCGTCTAACTCATATCAGAGTCAGGAACATCTGAATTGTCACTCAATTCATCATCTGAATCTGTGACCGATATTATTAACGAACAACAACCTCCCTGGCCTGACTACCCAAAACAGTTTATTTTTGTATGCTTAGGCATGGTAATAACAACCAACTCAACCAACAAATAACAGTTTCACTGCACAACTGAATAACACACTCATTTTCATAACAATATTAAAGAGAACCAGATTTATTCTGCGAGTATCGTTAGCGATAAAAATGAATTGCATAACGTCACATCCCTTATTTATGTGGTACTGATAGATGTCAACGTCGTACAGGCAACTGTCACCCGCACCATGCTAAAGTGCAAAGAGTATAAGAGTAGAGTTAACATAAAATAAACTGACTGCAAATTCTTAAATAATTGCACAATTTAAACCAATTTTTAGTTACATCTTACCAAAAAATACAATTATTACATTCAGATCTAGATCAGGCAAATCACTAAATTAAGATATTGATCACACACAAAACATACACAACAACATTGAAACAGGCAATTACTGTTCCACAATAACATTCTTACTATGAAAAATCTATTTCTTTTTCCTTAAACCGTAGGATAAAACTAAGTGTTCATGTAACAATACTAGTTAGTACTTTAAAAGTACCAAGATGTTTTAAGTGTCTGAATAGCTGTGTACCTAAATGTTGTGACACCCTTTTTTACATACTGTGTTTTTAACACTATATATATGTTAAATAATTTATTTAGTTTATTATATAAAAACAAACCTAAAAATAAATCAAATATATCTACATAAGCATGTCTTGTTTGCGGGGTTTTACAGACCAAGTCTTTTCGTCTTTTATTTGTTGTTGTTGGGTTCTTCTGAAGTTCTCTCTGCTGTTTTAGGATCATATTTAGGATAAACAGTTTTCAAACTGTTGGTACTTTGCATTCGAAATAAAGCTAGTGTGTAGTAGACCCATCGCTGGCATTAGATTTCTTCAACTCCGTCGTGACAACTAAACACGTTACAGCAACCAAGGAAAATACCTGAAAATGTAATATAGATTCAATCTTTGCTTACAATGACTTTTTTAATCCGTAATATACGCCCAAGGTAACTGCGACTTTAAACCTTAAAGAGTGAAATGTGGATACTTTTAAAATAGCTCTCTGAGCGCTTTCGAACAGCAGTAAAATTGTTTTAGAAGCATCACCCCCCCTAATATTTATCATGTCATCAAAAACTATCATTAATTATTGAATTTTAATATCGATCAGACCAACAAATGCTTTGGCTTAATAAACATAAAAAAGTTGAATACATGTATAAATTATCATTTTGAATAACTAAACTATAAAGATCATCATACGAAAAAAGTCACATAAGAATTAAAATATCGCTTCTAGTGAAGCGCACTAAAGTCTAAAATCTTGTATTGTGATGTTCGGCTACACTCGAAGTTGTGTGCAGGTAACAGTTGAAAAAATATTATATTGCTACCGCTTTTATGTATGCTTTTACACGAATATATGTAAGTAACATATATTCGTGTAAAAGTCTTAATTTCTCATGAGAATTGTATCATAATTTTTAATGAGAATAAATATACAGCGATTACGCAATTTTGGGTCTGATCAGGTCAGGGGTAAGGTACGTGTAAAATATTATTCATTATAAATGACAAATAATCATGTAAGTTTTTTGAATCACTAAAACTTAAGTACGATTCGAATAATCTGAGGAAAATTTACAGAAATTGTTTAGGCTTCCTTGATATGGAGCGTTACAATTAATTAATAATCTCGATGATCTGCGCTTGGATGACAGTTTCATTCCTAAACACCTAAAGGTGTGCTTGAATTCATTAACTTGTAGATATACAATCTTTTTGTGACACCACAATTTTGACTGTGTCGCTCTTTAATCTTCTCTTTTTTAATAATACGGTGTCGCGGGGGACTTGGAACTTTACAAACATAAATAAAAAGGATGCAAAGGACTCAGAACAATAATTTGTGTATCACACAAAGTGTCGTCACATGTGAGATTTGAACCCACAACACTTGGCGCAATGGAAAGCGGCGTGGTTGTCGCTTAAACCACTGAGCACACCGTGCAGTCAATGATATGCCAAATACATCTATCATTAGATTATAAATCCACTGTTTCTGCCTTGTACCCATATGTACCCTACTCTTCACATTGAATCTATGTTTTTTTAAGGTTATTGATGGTCATCATGGTTGAGAAAGATAATCAAGGTTTTTTTAATACAGGTTAGACATATTAGGGAAAATTCAATTTAAACTCATTTAAATTGATAACAAATTTTTTTTTTTTTTTTTTTATTGAATAGTGGGCAAACGAGCAGACGTATCACCTGATGGTAAGCGATTACCGCCGCCCATGGACACCCGCAACACCAAAGGCGTCACAAGTGCGTTGCCGACCTTTGGGGTGTAGGGGTTCGTCCACGAAAATAAAGTCTTTTAAAGTTCAACGGTTTTTATAATTTAAATTAACAATTAACACAAAAGGGTAGAAAGCACAAATACACAAGAGATATAGTTTATGAAAGCGAAGGAACAATAAAGTTAAACTAATTACAGAATAGAAAATAGATTTGAAAGCGCGAATTAAATAATTGCAAACAAATTAGGGATACGAGACACGAAAGTAAAAGCGGCGTGCGAGCAAGCGAGCGCGTGAGTGCCTTGCGCAACGGCGAACAAAGGACTGCCGACCGGTCCACGGTGAAAAACGAATGGAGCCCGGCGGCGGCGAACATCACCGACAAGGCACGAGCTCGACACGATGTCTTAGTACGAATACCGTAGTGGTGGTACCGCTACAGGGGGATGGGAAAGGGGATGGGGGGAGGGGTTGGGGTATGGGCCTCCGGTATCCTCACTCACTCGGTGAAACACAGCGCAAACGCTATTTCACACCGGTTTTCTGTGAGGCCGTGGTATCACTCCGGTCGAGCCGACCCATTCATGCCGAAGCATAGCTCACCCACGGTGAAGCATAGCTCTCCCACGGTGAGTTGCGTAATGTTTCAATTAAAACTCTGCTATCCTATTCATATTTAAATCGAAAATTAACATGTAGGAAACAATCGACATAAACTGATTCTGATTTTAATTAACATAAAAAATAAAATCAACAAAAAGGCAAGGTATCCAACGAAGTAGCTATGCAGGAAGCAGTTTACAAAAACTACAAGAGTCAGTAATAACAATATAAAGCATAGCAATAACGTTAACCAATAACAGAGTATTAATTTTAATGCTCTGCCATTGGTTAATGTTATTGCTAGGATTCACATATTGTGGGGACCTCTGGTAGATGATTGATGCGGTCAGCGACAGAGGGGCGTCCTGGTCGCAAAACGGCGGTCAGGCCGCAACATTTAATGGTTGGGCCAACAGGCAGGGGGAAGCCCAGACTTCCCCCAGGAAAGAGTCTTGTAGACGCGGTGTCGTTCCTGGGGGGGACCTGAAATAACTTGGTCCGGGTCCTCCCCAGAGCAGGGCGCCTGAGACCGGCCGCCGGGGTGGTTTTTAGTGGACTCACCACATACCTGGCTCCTCAGTTCCCGAGGAGCCAGAGATCCGAAGGGATTTTCCACCCCGTCAAGAAAAAAAAAAAAGAAAAAAAAAAAAAAAAAAAAAAAGGATTCACATATTGTACTGAAGAAAATATTGATGCTAATATCTCAGCGGCACCAAGCACTTCAGCACTATGTCTAATACTTTCTTGTAAACTGCTACTGCTTACTTGTAAAGCACGCAACAGGTAGCACGGGCAGGCCTAGGCGTGATACAGCGTCTTTGCACAACCCGACCACAAATAAGGCCGGGTACTGCCGAGACACTGGATTAAAGCTGCTGAGTCTTTTGTTCCTTCTAAGCGACCGGCTGACTGGCATGATGTTACATCTCTGCTCCACCCAAACCGGGTATTCTGCCAACGTATACATGCATGCATGATCTTAGGTATAGCCGGCCTCTTCTAGCTGTAAAGTCCGGCGTGTAAAAATATATGTAATAATTTACTTACAAAATAAATATCATTTACAAATAGTAGGTGGCCCGAGGTACTTCGTGGTTCCAGGGTTTTCCTTTCTAGGGTGTACCTGGTTCACCGGCTCCTAGTACCCGAGACGTCTTACAGTTTTAGTCGGTTCGAGTCCGACATGCCACCAGGAGTTGGTATCCAAGGGGATTTCCGTACAGAGAAAAAAAAAGGGTATAAAATATTAACCCGAAAAATGACTACCACGATACCCGATATATTATTACATGCGGGCGGAATTACACCTAAAAACCATTAAATAAAAAATAGCTTCAACATTAACTTTTTTAGAAAAAGTTGTTATCTTCAATAACCATTCTGGTGAACCAAAGGTGAGCTTAATTTGTACCGTTCATGGGATCCAACACAAAACAAAGTAATTCGACACTTATTAAAAGCCAATTCTCTGGGAGACCGCAAACAACGGGGAGGTGAAGAATGTTGCGGTGGCGAGCCAGGCCAGGCGTACCAGCGAGCTCTAATTAGGTCATTTGCCATAATTGCTAGCTCCAGATTGGTTTTTCGCGTCGCCAACTTCCCGCGAGAGTCTTAGGACATTGCTTTGCTTTAATGAACACTTCCAGCACTGAACCACTTGAATAAAAATTACAGTGGTCATCAGACTTTTATTACAAAAATGCATTGATCAACAAAGGTTTTTAGTATACATCGTTTTTTTATAAAAGTAAATATTGTATGCTTTCACCTCTAAAACTAATGTTTTTATCCACTCAAGCATCCTTAGTCCACATCCTGACATTGGAAAGACTTGCTTACTCTTTGCAATATAGTGGTTGGCAACACGAGTTTATCTTTATTTCTAGTGTTGATAACATGAACGTCGCTAAACTTTGTGTATAAATGAATATACTTGTTAACATGAACAAAATTTTCATAGATGAATTGAGATGCAACCTGTGATGATGCCTGTAACCAAGATTATAAATTGCACGAATACCCCTTTTTCTACAACACAAAGATACTTAAAATGTCAGTAGCATTCCCCCACAATACGCCAAAATTACCAAAGAGCGTACTCCTTCCTAAAAGGCCGGCAACGCACTTGTGAAGCCTCTGGTGTTGCGGGTGTCCAAGGGCGGCGGTAATCGCTTACCATCAGGCGATACGTCTGCCCGTTTTCCCCCTAAATAATAATAAAAAAAAACAATAAAATACCATATGACATCACACTATGAAAATAACTAAAATATACCAATCTAGCTGTTTCTATAGGTATGGGTTAATTGACGAATTTTATAAACTGCGTATGCTGCAGAGCTGAGTCTATTCGATAATCCATCAATGTGTGGGCCCTACTGCAATTTAGAGTCCAGAATTATACCCAAAAACTTGATGGTGTCCACAAGAGACATACAGGTGTAGGGGGCCCCCTCCAGTGTGGAAACCCTGATGTTTCCGTTGCTGTCCCCAAAAAGTGACGGCCTTCTTTTGCTGGGGTGGGTGATTTCTTCAGTCTATGTTCTCTGAAGTAGTTAAAGTAAATATTAAAAGGTATTAATTCCACTTTATGGCTGAAGCGGAGTCCAAGACTTGATACCAAATATTTCAAATAAAGTTGTTTATAATTTATGAGAAAACAGACGGAAGGGTGCAAAATTACCCGCAAAGAAATAAAGTTTCTATCACCACAGTCTATGCAATTCAGAAGTCTCAGAATGAGAGATTAATTACCTTTAAAGAAAGTGATTAGAAACGCAACAGGTAATATAATCTCCTGACCCCGCTCCATTATCGACGCGTATCCATGGTGAATGCCATTCGCGGTGGATCTAAAAATCTGAATTTATTTAACAAAAATACATGGCATTTTACATATTCAAATTATGTAACATACGAAACCTTGAGAGTTTATATACGAATTAACTTCCAATTAATTTAGCACCTTTTGATTTATAGCAAGAGAATGTTGTCTTGCTATAAATCAATTTTGTAACTTTTGTACAAAACAACACAAATACATATGTACAAAAACTTTTGTAGTAAAATTAACTTTATCAATGTTGATAAAGTTAATGATACTACAAAAGTTCGTAGCGTAACATTATTCGTCACTAATTTTTTTAACTAAAAAGCCTAAAATCTATACCAATATTATAAATATTAAAAGTTACTATGTCTGTCTGTTTGTTTTACACCGTTTACCGCTACACCAATTGAAATAAAATTAAGCATAGAAATATTTAAATTCTTGAGGAAATACCACTTCTTACCGCGATAACCGATAACATATACTTAATACAACCTACAAAATTAATTAGTAAAAAAAAAATTCTGTGGAATACCCACAGTACAGTGGTTTCGTGTTTTTAACTTCAGTTGCTTTGTTGCCTTTGTCAATCATGTCTAGGCGGCAAATATAATCTCGCTAAATTAAAATGAAGATAGAATTACTTAAAAAGAAATAGATATAATTACATTTGTAACACAAACACACAGACAAACAAACTTTGTATGAATTATTTGAAAAGATGGTGCACATGAGTTTCTCATCAGCTCTTCTCATAAATTCAATACCCATCGGAGCTGGTACTTGGATTGATTTCAATCTAAACCTTTGAGTTGAATCGAAATCAATCTAAGCTCCGGTAATTCAAATCATTTCAACGCATTTAGTATTAGTACCTTTTATCACTGAATTGATTACTTGAGTTTTGTTTTTTCTTTTTTTTTCTTTTTTGATGAATGGAAACCAGCCGGATCACTAGGATCAGCTATTTCTGCCAATGTCAAGTATTTATCGTCTTCAATTATCAAGTCTTCAAGTCTTCAAGTCGTCGTAGTGATGAAATTAATGATAAAAAATATATAAAATGTGGATGACATGAAATGGGGACCGTCTTCCGAAAAAACAAAAAACGATCCGAGTTTTGTTTTATATTTTGATGTTTGTATTTTTGACGTGTTCAAGTGCCTTTTGGGGCCTATGGAAATAAATGATTTGACTTTGACTTTGACATTAAATTTCAAAAATCAAAAAGTTTTTAATACGGATGAATTTGTATTTCCATCTGTATATTGTTTACTTATAATTCGTCGGTTTGAACTTTTACATTGTATTTGGTTTATGCCAATGACAGTGCCTTCAGCATGTGGTCGTTAATTGCGACTAAATAAGCTCGTGTCTGCGTGCAATTTTGTAACCACACTCTGATTTAAGAAGACATTAACGAAAAGTTATGCATGATGAATTGTCTTATATCCGAGCTTCAAGGAGAATTAGAGACGCCACATTCGTTATAAGTACTTTCGTGAAGACAAATGTGACTGAAATATTTAATTATTCGATAGTATATATGTAGAAGGTAGGCATTACGTGAGGATGCTATGAAAACAATTCTCGGTCGGAGACATATTTATTTGTGGAGTGTCGGCGGCGTCCCCGCCGCGGTGTTAGCGGCATAAGCGCGTCTTCCTCTATTTTCATTAGACGGATCCGCCGGGAGTGGATCAGCCGCTCACAAAAATAAATAAAACTGTTATTGAGATAAGCATCTGCGCGGCGAGGCTTTTCGCTAAGTCCCGTTGTGTCGCGCTGAGCAATGTACCGAGATATGTTCGGATTACGTCGCGCCGCAGCTCTGTGCGCTTTCCTTCATATCTACCGCTTTTCTTCAGTGTTTTGCAGCTGGAACCCATATAAAAAAAATATCTTTCGCGTTTCTTTGGCATTTTGAGTTGTAAACTTGGTAACTTATTATTAAAAACATTATTGTAAGAAAACACCTGGGATGGCTATGATATTAGAGGTCTCATGCTAGACATAAAAATAATTGAAAAAAGAAATGGAAACGTTTTAAAAGTGTACTTTGAAAAGGACATTAAGAGGATAAAGTGATTTGGTTAATGATTTGGATTTGAATAGTTGTAGACATACGTTTTAATAGACGTGGGATTTACTTTCATGAAGGCGATGGTGCGGCGCGGGCGGCTTATTGCTGCGGCAAATTGGCCGCGTACCGCACCTGCGGCTACACCTGCCCACCCCCGGATTAATTTCTCATCACACCGGCCATCTTCCCGGGAAATAATGAACACGACATCCGACATCCTCCAAGAAAAATGCTGTTATGACTAGAAATGTCCTTCTGGTTGATTAATAAACTCGGTACCGCTGAGGTACCTTATTGTGGGTCTCAATTTTATTACATACTTACTTGTGTTTACTTTGTATTGAATATGTTTTGGATACCTGTTTTATAAAATAATTTATTAAAGATACGCTGAAGTATAGATTATCATATTTTGCCCGTGACTCTGCCGTATATCGGTCATCGCGTTATAAAGTAATCTATGTCTTTCTTCAGAAATCAAAGTATTCACATGCTAATTTATTAAAATCGGTTCGGCAATTTAGCCGTGAAGACGTGATAGAGGGACAGAGTTACTTTCACATTTATAATATTAGCAGGGATTGCGTGTAGGTGATACTGTAGGGACTCACTAAACAGTGTTCACGGCGCAGATGCCAATTTCACGGTTCACAACTTCTTGCCTTGTATCCTATATTGTTATTTTAAAACTCTTCAAATCTCTATCTAAATGTATGTTAAATTGAAAGAGAACAGATTTTCAGGTAATTGGAAAATTCTAATAATACTGGTGATAAACTGTTTGGCATGTTATAGTTTTCAATAGGGTACTTTTAGGTTTCATAAATATAAATAAAGACCATACGGTTTTCTCGCTTCCCCTTAGAAAAAATAATGTATATATATTCTTGACTTATATATATTCATGACTATGTTACAATGTAATTTTCAAATCATAAAGGGTTGTACACGTCCTGGTGCTATTTACATACGAGAGTTCAAACACAGCAGTCGCCCGACTGCTGTGTTTGAAGTCTCGGGTTCGATTCCCAGAGCACGAAATGTTTATATGAAAGGTAAATATTTGTTTCAGAGTTTGGTTATTTTCTACGTTTAATATAAAAAAAGTATATATGTATTTATGTCAGTGACTAGCTTTCGCATCTTCGCTTTAATAATACTTCTGATACCTTCAAGAATATGTGTACAAAGTTTCATGATGATCAGTTAAGTAGTTTTCACCCAAAAGCGTAACAAACAAACTTACATTCAAATTTATAAAATAGGATATTGGAATCATAGTATAGTCTATGATTAGTTTTTTAGGGACTAGATGCCGTTGTGTGGCAGACGCCAGTAAATATTAAAAATACTAATTTAAATATATGGCATTCGTTTACAATGTAGCGCGTAGTCTAGATCTATAGTATAATACTAGCTGACTCTGCAGAAGTTGTTTTGCCATAAAAATAAAAAATATATTTAGGGGTGGGTTTTGAAAATTAGATGGTTGCCGATTCTCAGACCAACCCGATATGCACACAAAATTTCATAATAATCGGTCCAGCCGTTTCGAAGTAGTTTGGTATTTCTAGGAAAAATTTTTTTTTAGTTCAATAAAAATAACAAAAAAAATTCTTGCAAAAAATTTTGTGTTTTTTATTTAATTAATAAAAAATAGGGGTAGAGGGGTGAAAATTTAGCGTTGTATGTATTTTTGTATGCTGTACCATAAAAAATAAAAACAAAAAAAATTGTCTTAAAAAAAATTTTAAGGTTTACCTTGGTTTACCACCCTTAAATTTTTATTTTCACCCTTAACATTTAGGGGAATGAAAAATAGATGTGGCCCGAATCTCCACTCTAGCCGATATGCACGCTAAGATTCACGAAAAGCGGTTGAGCCGTTTCGGAGTACTTCAATTACGCACACCGTGACACGAGAATTTTATATATTAGACTAGCTGAACCCCGCGATGTCACCCGCGGTACTACAATAACCGCGGGCAACGCCTCGAGGCGAAGCTAGTATCTTTACAAATTGTAGCCTATGATATACATGATCTGATGTATAAGCTATACTATTGCAAAGTTTCATCAAAATCCATTCAGAACTTTTTGCGTGAATGAGCAACAAATATACTTCCATACTCACAAACTTTCGCGTTAAAATATTAGTAGGATTAGATGATTAGGTACTTCACAGCATCTACAGTTATGTATTAAGGTGACTTTTCAATTGACGTTACATCTGATTATACTGGTCCAGGTAACTTTGAGCGTCTATTTCGTCAAGTACCTGAAATAGATGTTTCTTCCTCCACTCATATAATTGCTGTTTATTGAATAATATGTATTATGTAGTTAATACCCATCTAATTAAGCGGTTAATAAATGTAAATATAGTTATAGTACATATAATATGGGACACGATACTTTAAAAGTTATGATAACATCATGTTACTGCAACGAAAAAGACGGACGGACGGAAGGTTTATCTAGTTAGACGATGCTACAATGTAATTTTTAAATCTACCTTAAAAAGAAACATTTTACTCTTAACACACACTATGTGTCTTGCCTGTGTTCACATATGGCATGGAAACTACGACTTTCACCGAAAAGTTTGCTTAGAAAATACGAGTAGCGCAGAGAGCAATGGAGAAGTCGATGCTGGGCATAACTCTGATGCACAGAAAGAGAAACGAGTGGATTGGAGAAAAGACTAAACTCGTAGATGTCGTACAAGAAATAGAACACCGGAAATGGACACATTGCTAGACTGGAGGACAGCTGGTGGGCTCGAAGCGTGCTTGAGTGGAGACCCCGAGCAAACACCCGAGGCAGGGGAAGACCACCAAATAGATGGGTCGACGATATACGGGGACGAGCGGGAGTGAACTGGATGGCGATGGCACGGGATCGCGAAAAATGGAAATTGGGAGAGGAGGCCTACGTCCAAAAACGGACAAGCAAGAGGCTGTGATGATGATGATGATGACACACACCATGTACAAAGTACGTGATACTTTGACGTTTATTTTAATTATTCTTACTGATTTAGCAACATAATTATCTTAATCGTAAGTTTTTGAAATAAACTCTTTTTGTATGCCTAATACGTAACAATGTTGCTCAACCGTTTATAATTATACAATTTTGTACAATCTATTAATCTGTACCTAATTGGATTATGTCACACCGTCGCGTCTTCACATTATTTAAAATGCGACAGCAGGTTTCAGTAGTTAAGAACAATTTCGGTGACATTATATTGCCGAAATTTGATTTTAAACGGCTACATTGTGACCACAAAGCCACGAATGCATCACGCGAGACTTTTGTCGCGGTCGAAGAATGGCTGCGAGCATCTGTCGGTTTGTCGCTCTTTCCATACAAATAACCGTTTTCTTGATACAATTATAACATTGTTGTTATTACTGCGGTTCACTACCTTCATATGAACACTTTGTGAAATATAAAAAATGACAATAAGTATTTCTGTTTAAAAATAAAATTTACATTTATGATTACATGTTCGATGTTTTTTGTTATTTAAAGTGTCGCTGTCATTTTTGAAGCCGAGAGAACCGAGTGTCGAGGCCAGCTGGCCCATACATTAGAGTGGTTAAAAGTTATTGCTATTAGTAGATCATTAAAATTATATGAATTCATATGGTTTTACTCTCTTGTAGTCCTCTGTCTACTGTTACATAGAAGACTCTTATAATAACAGTCTTCTATTTGCTACAATACTTCTTAAATCATCTCCAGCTTTCTCCATTAAATTCAGACTTAACCCCTTAATACCTGCCATATTATTTAAGATAATATCCTAGTCTTCAGTTGAATGCTTACTTAAAGTCATTATGTACTTTAAAAAACTTTGGAAGTCTTGGATTTGATTCTCTTTGAGTTATGTATTGTAGATATAAATATTATATGTATATGATCATTAAATTTATAAAACCGTATTACATTGCACATTTGCTCTTGTAATGTGATGCTGTAAATTTTTTCAAGTTTGTAGATAGTTTAAAAATTCTGAATCTTTTATAAATATGCATTTGCAGAATGTTTGTAAATACAGGGTGTCTCAAAAGAAATTTTATATTTGTTTAGCTTACTGCGTGAACGCTGCGTACTTGAGGGGTGCGGGGGTTATGTCAATTGGTAGCTTGGCTCTTGGGGATTCAGTCGCTATGGAGCGTTTCTCGGGAGCAGACCGCGCGTTGTGCGTGCGAGAGTTTTACAAGAACGGTGATTCGACAACTGTCGCGCGTAGAAAATTCTGCAGTATTCGAGGTTTTCGCCACTTAAATGATGCGCCAAGCCTTCCTCTCATTCGACATTGGGTTAAAAAGTTTGAAGAGACTGGATCAACGCTGGATAAATCAAAATCCGGGCGACCTAGGTCATCAAGAACGGTAGAAAACGTGGAGAGTGTTAATCAATCTGTACGTGACGACCCGAGCCTTTCAATTCGGAAGCGCGCGAGTGCTTTAAATGTGCATAGATCATCATTACATCGCATTATGCACAAAGATCTAAAGCTGCACCCCTACAAAATTCAATTGGTGCAAGAATTAAAGCCCCAAGATGCCGGTCAGAGGCTTAATTTCGTAAATCAGATGATTGAACGATTTTCAACGTTTACCAACATTTTGTTTTCGGATGAAGCTCATTTTCATCTTAATGGCCACGTAAATAAGCAAAACTGCCGCTACTGGAGTTCAGCCAATCCGAAACGCAAACATCAGAAACCCCTACACTCGCCTAAAGTGACCGTATGGGCTGCCATGTCGGCGCGAGGAATTATCGGCCCTTACTTTTTTGAAGACGAAATGGGGCGTACAGTTACAGTGAATTCAGAGCGTTATGTGGAGATGTTAGACAACTTCTTGGTACCTGAACTGCAAAACTTTCCTGGCTATAACCAAAGAACATGGTTTCAACAGGACGGAGCAACTTCACACACGTCCAATATATCTCTGCCACGTGTTCGTGAAATTTTCTCAGGAAAATTGATCTCCCGGAGAGGTGACATAAATTGGCCTCCACGTAGCCCAGATTTAACCCCTATGGACTTTTTCCTATGGGGTTATCTTAAATCTAAAGTTTACGCCAATAAACCAACTTCACTGGCGCATTTGAAAGAAAATATCCGTCACGAAATGGCAGCCATCCCTCACTCCACCTGTCGAGCAGTCATAAGTAATTTTACTGTTCGATTAAATGAGTGCCAACAACGTGAGGGTTTACATTTAGACGATATTATTTTTAAGAAATGAATTCCCAAAAAGTGTATTTTAACAATAAATAAACATTTTTTCTATATACCGCTTCCTTTTTTTTTAATCAATCCACTAAATATGAAATTTCTTTTGAGACACCTTGTATAATATAGACATTTTGAAGAATATTTTCCAGTCGAACACTGACAAGTATTGAAATGTAGATTTTCTTAGAACAGATAAATAAATAAGTACATGATGAGAGTTCGACAACACCCTGTTACCTTTACAATGCCTCTGCAGCCGTTAATAAAGATTTATTTCTCAACATCCAATGCGTTTTCGTTAATATAAAATATAATAAGTTCCGTGACTTTAAATGCACAAATCATTCAATTTGAAAGGCTAGTTGCTCCTTTAAAGACAGTAAGAGTGTATCTACATAAATTTAAATTGTCTTCTGTGGCTTCTCTGGGTATATTTATGTCAGTATTTATTGTATTAACATAAATTGGACATGAGTTATTTTATTGGCCCAAATGCGTCGTGAATGCGTCGGACAGAGGTTATGATTGTAATTCTGATTTGTCATAGCTCGTAAATGCAACGTTTGTTTATTTTATATTCAATAGTTAATCATTTGAGTTTGTTGATTCGACTATTTCTAATCAGAACTTAATTTTGTACCTAATAAATAGTTAGGCAGTTTTTTAAATGTTTAGAACCGTTAACCTTTCGAAATGAAAAATTAGGCTTGTCGTAATCGGGTTTCCTAAATCAGACAAGGAAATGATGTAACTATTAAATCTCAGATCTTCTGTGTTGCTAGCTAGACCCTGCAGTGTTTTTGTAATTTTATATCAACAACCACGAGTAACGATTCAGGGTAGTAGCTCCTAAGTAACTCCTTTTTAAATCATCAGCTATCTGACAGGGACAAACAAACCGACAGAAAAACGGGCAAGAAAGTCAAAAAAATGTGTATATTATATACTTTCTCATGCATATAGTGAAAAGGCTATATATTTGAAATTATAACAGGTTCTTAAATGTTATTATTATATTTGTAGACTAGCTGAACCCCGCGGTGCTACCCGCGGTACGATGATAACTGCGGGCAACGCCGCGAGGCGAAGCTATATCTTTATAAATAGTAGCCTATGTGTTATTCTGATGTATAAGCTATATTGTGGTAAAGTTTCATTCAAATCCATTCAGTAGTTTTTACGTGAAAGAGTAACAAACATCCATACATACATACATCCATACTTACAAACTTTCGCCTTTATAATAGTAGTAGGATATAAATTAATTCTTAAAGTTTATATAGGGTTTGTAAGTACAATGAAAATATAATAAACACATTTTAGGCAGCTTTTATATGTAATTTGGAAACTTAATAGGTAGAATACCTAATGTCACTGTTTTTGAGTTCTCGATTGACTCAAACAGTTGACAATCATTTATTTTTTCTTATTCTTCTTCTATCTTTTGGTATTTTATTCAAACTACGAGTGTGACTTTGTTGGTGTACAAATATTGATATATCTTCATTTACAGGTTAAGCTTAGTTACCAAATATTGGAGCATAGAACATAGAACAATTGTCATCAGTACTAAAGGTGTTTACCAAATTTCAGATCAATCTGTCAGCAGGAAGGGATCAAATATTAATTATTTGGTTTGAACCAAACAAGCAAACAAACAAGGCAAGCTAAATAAAATCGTTTAATAACTTAACAACATAATTATCTTTATTATATCATTTTATAGCGGTACTCTTAAACAGCTTACACAGTTTATAGGTACCGTTTGGTTATAAGATGAATCCGTTACTAAACTGTTACTACAAAAAAATATTGAATTCTACAATAAGAAGGGTGTTAACATATCGTCGGATCTACTTCAATTTATGGCTGGGCCATAATTTATAAAAACGTTACTTTTACATTATATACCTATACATATACACATAAGCAATCGTATCGCATTTATATCATTAAATCATTTATTCACAAACGTTATTTAATATTAAGCAACAACTGCCTATGTTATTTTTAACAATATGTTATTTAAAACAAGTAAAATTTTAACAAAGCAAAAAACCGACTTCAAGAGAGATCAAATAGATATGGGACGACAAGGAAAGCACCAGCTTTCAAATAAAATGAAAGAAATAACAAATGTACTAGTCGTCTCTACGAATTTCGAAGTTTTCTCACGATTTCTCTCGGGTGACATCACCAGATCCTAGTGTCCTTATCATGGCACCATCGTTGAGATATTTCCTTTCCATTACAAAAAGAATCATCAAAATCGGTTCATAACTGACGAAGTTATCCACGAACACACATAAAAGAATATAAATTTGGTCGAATTGAGAACCTCCCCCTTTTTTGAAGACAGTTAATAATAGATAATTGTTGATTAAAGTTACATAACGTTTATAAATAAGATGTAAATATTTTACAGACAGTTTTCAAAAACCTAGTAGTGTTTAAGTAAAATGTAATCAAAAGAAAAGACAACCGCAGACTTTAGTTTTGCTTTGTGTTTTATACTTCATGCAACAAAAGTAGATAAGGTTTTTTATTAAATTTAAATATTTCATTCTTTTAAATTAAAGAAAAAAATATTAGTTTTTAATTTACATACATTTGTGTCAACATCCCTATTGCATAAAACACACTTCAATAGTTTGCAAAGATATATAAAGATAATCAGTTTAAAATGACTGTCGAATGACAAGAGGAACAAAAATCATCAGACAATGCTATGCTACATTCAACAGTGCACGTTGGTTAATCGTCGTGTGTTCCACTCAATCACTGCTGTCCAAATAGAGAATATCAAGAACATTCATGTCCTGATACAAAAACGGTGTAGTGGAGCGTTTTGTGGCTTCGCACCGCAGGGGGCAAGCATTCGACGCCAGCCCTTACTTTAATTCAATAATCGCGTATGACACGGAATCAAGAATGATACAGTTTGAACTAATGATCGTAATACAGATTTTAAAGATGGATAAAATAATAATATTCCAAGACATATTTCACAGCGATATATGAACCAAAACTAAGTCTTAGCTTGTATTATTTCTTATACAATTCTCATTTATTATTGTACTTAACGTCGACTTTTTTTTGTAAAGTGAAACGCTGAGTTACACAGTTTTCCATCGATATTTTTTTTATTTTATTTATATATTTGCTTCTAATATTTGAGCTATTGTATAAGTATTCCACAAGAAGCTCCCTTACAAAATCATAAAAATTCTAGAGTCATGTTTTTCATTATCATCACCATCATCGTGACCTTATAAGATCATATATCGTATTTATGAAAATTATATTATTCCTCTAAAATTGAGTAATTTATGTTCGTTACGATTCAATAAATTACAAAATTAAGTTCTTGATCAAATATTTTTAGATATTAATATTTTATATATAATGTACGTGATCGTTATAAACGTCGTTGTAGTACAAAATTAATCCAAAGTTATTCCTTATTATAATCCATTATGAAACCTATTTTTGAAATTGTTTTTAAAGGAATAAACGTTCCTCACTAACTGACTCAAACAGCAGACACTTTACTATCCTAAATATGATTGTATTACGTAATAGTCGATCAGTTTACTTGGTGCATAGTTTATCGTAATGAGGCATTGTTAGAGTCTAGCGCCGCAAGACGAGCGCGGACAAACTACATCTTTCAGCCATATTACTGTAATGTCCTCCTACACGGTGATGTCTAAACAGCCACTCCCTGCTGCTATAACATTCATTGATACTCATGCAAACATCGTCAAAGTATAAAACTATTTACAACACGAGAACCATCAACGATAGAATAGACTCTTTGTATTGCATTAACGAGAAGACTCATAGCTTAGGATTCAACATACTCGTGTGCATCGACAAAGCTGTGTCTACCAAGTGCGTCATAACTATGTTGTTCATCAATACAACCACAATGTGCGAATTATACTATAGATTACAAGCTATAGTATAATTCGCACATTCATACTAATATTATACCTAAATTCGAAAGTAGCTCTGTTTGTCTGTCTGGTACCTGTTCATGGCTAAACAGCTTCACCGATTTCAATAAAATTTGGGATGGAGATACTTTAATTCTTGAGGAAGGACTTAGGCTACTCTTTACCATGATAACCGACATATACCTACGCAAGCAAAGCCGCGGACAAGAGCTAGTTCAATATAAATTAAAGAGAGTATGCATTATGAAAAGGAATTTATGTATTTCAGGTAAATTTCTTATTTGATTGTAGCTTTCCTGCCTTTAATTTAATATTGTAATTGTTAATTGTATAATAACATTAAATGTTTAACTTTATTACCGAGTTCGTTGTCGTTTTAGAATTTTAATGTATATCTATAGATATTAACGATATAGATATATAGAGTTAATATATTAACTTAAAACACAATATTTAATGTTTGTATTTAATGAAATGACTTAAGACTAAACAACTTCTACTTTACAAACACTCAACAACCCTTTTCAAAACTGTTTTAGGAAGCATACAAAACCATCACATTATAATAATAAGCATAAACTTAGTTACTACAATGTTAAATTTGGGCAATAAAAATTGTCACATAACGTTAAACTGACCGATGACCACAAACAAAAAATAAGTTAATCATATCAAAATATCTTTATGGTGGAGTACCCTCATTTTATTTGATATGTTAACGATATAGCACCAACAATCTCACATTAAGCCTTTTCATCTGTCAAGTCTTAACAACCATGGAATTGGGTTGTAATTTACGATTTTATCTCATCGGGCACCCCGCATAGGGGCAGCGGTCAGTGTGGCCAGCGAAAAAAAACTTGCAGCAGGACAACACCGGAATAATGGTCATCGGGTCCGGCCGCCACGCCCGGCTGTTGTGACTTGCCAAAATAGAGCCGTAATAATGAAAGATGGCCCGCGTAAGTTGCGCGTAATTTAGTGCGATTTTGTAACGAGCGCTGGGGGCCGTTTGTAGCTGTTTGTACGGTGTCTCTTGTTGTATTAAGTGGTCGGGGGTGATTCAGTTTCACTTTTGTTGGTCACTTTATGTCCGTTTTATATTTACTGCTGACATCGACAGTAGATAACGTTTTCATTGTTAATAATAGCTGGATAATCGAATACTGTTTCATTGTCGGGATAATAAATAGGATACGTAAGTGCGTCGTCAAGGATCGAGGTCACTTAAGCCAACAGCCGAGATTGATGCTGGTCGGCCGCTAGTCTCTGACAAATAGTTGGTCCAAGGTATCGCAGAGCGTCTTGCCATAAATAAGGATTACGCTCGTGACCACGCAGTCTTGTAGAGTGGACGTAGAACACCCTCTGTGATGGCTACTGGCACCGCATAAGACTCACGTCAAACGTTCCTATCGTCCGCATCGTTTGTTACTCAAGCTCCTTGAGAAATCCAATAGCTGTCGTATAAATTGTATTCTCTTGATTTACAAAGACTTTTCGAGTTTTATTCGTGACTCTCTGAGAGTCGCGAATTTGCCTTACTTCGGCGCCTAAGTATTCAAATCACAAGTTAGAAGACGGGTATCAAGTTGGGCGCGAGAAGCGCTAAGCCTCGGCTGTTTTAGACTCGACGGGAATGTTTCAATCGTAAGTGCGCTGCGGCTTAGAAGCTCACCCACCGCCGGGATGCGTCAAAGCGTGCGTAAAACTCCATTTCATTTATCTTGATTTCATCGTCTTTGCAGCCTATTTTACTTAAGCATCAGGCGTAGATATGTATATTGTGATTGTGAATATTTGGTTATTATTCCTATGTTTGCGATTCAAGTAATTTCGCTGTACATACTACTATGAGTCTCATTAAAGGGTACATTATTGCTTCTCGTAAGTATTTGTGAAGTTCATTGTAAATTAACACGCTCAATAACTCTGAATAGACAGAACTTGGAGAACGGGCTTCGGTTGGTAACGATGATCTCTTTGTGAAACAACGCACATGAACGTTTTCGTTGCTTGATTCAAAATGTGAAATAAATATTGTATCATATTATAGTTTTCACTTAATTTATGCAAGGTGTTAGTTAACTTTGCATAACATGCCAGTTGGCAGTCACTGATATCTAATTTCTCATAATTATCATTTGGCAGTATGTTTAAAATTGAAAATGCTCCATTTCTATCTATTACCTTTCAACTAGCAATTCGTGTATATACCTATTACTAGCTGACCCACGCAACCTCGCAACGGTAGCGTGATAGTTCCACGTTTCTTAATCATCCTTCATTGGTGCTCCGCTCCTGTCGACCTTAGCGTGTTGATATATAGCCTATAACTTTCGTCGATAATTGGTCTATTTAATACTGATTTTTTTTTAATCGTAACAGCTGTTATTGAGATTAGGGCGTGCAAGCAAACAAACAAAAAACTAGGTCATCCAAGTTTTAATTAGGTGAATCGTGATAGTAAGCTCTATCTTAAGCTTTTGATCGAAAACGTAATAGTAATGAAAAAAAAAAATTAAACAGAAAATATACCTAATAAGCTGTCTATTTTTTATCGAATAGGGGGCAAACGAGCAGTACTGATGGTAAGCGACTACCGCCGCTCATGGACACCCGCAACACCAGAGGCGTCACAAGTGTGTTGCCGGCCTTTAGGGAATGGGGAGAAGGATGGGGCGAGGGATTGGTGTACGGGCCGCCGGTATCCTCACTCACTTGGTGAAACACAGCGCAAGCGGTAAATCAAGATATCGCGCTGAAATTTCGAGATGATGATGATTTGATTTTAAACACCATGTCCATACGATTAAACTATAGGTAGATAAAACGACGAGTATTAAGTTTGGCTAACTGTATTACACTAGATAACAGGAAGTCGTAACATTTCATCTTACCTCTTGTACGTGTGCACCCCATTTCATAATTAGGGGTCATAGTGTTATCTCGTGAAATCTCCAATTACATAGATGTGTATGGGCAGCGGGCGGACAAGGTCCAGCCTCCGAGGATTAGCCGATGGTTAGTCATCTCACGTCGTGGCCGAACCGGGGTTTCAATTAGTGCGACCCGCCCGGCCCGCACAAATGACAATATTGCTTTATTACAGCCTCTCATGAATATGTAACATAACTTTGTTACGAGTCAATATCGTAAACGTGCACGTACGTAAGAAAACTTAAAGATAAATACCTCTTTATATCGCACAAATATAAAAATAACGGTTTAGGTCATAGATGGGGCGACCCACCTTTTATGTATTATATTATAACACGTTAAATTAAAGGGTTGGTGCGGCATATTCACGTTACACTGTCTACGTATGTTTTAACATTTTAATCACGGATCTACATAATAAAGTGGAACGAGACTTCCTGCCCATCTGACAACGTGATTGATGTGCTTTCCTAGATTTATACGCCCAAAAAGTAACACGCTACATGTCCGCAAAGCTTTTACCACACAAATATGGCATCCGTAATACCTTTGTTTTATTTTTAAATACGACCCTTTCATAATTAGCGTAATAAATTATAAAATGATAATAATGCGAGGGCCATCTTGTGAAACGATAATACTGCGCGTCGGGGGGCGCCGCCGGCGACCACATGTCAATCACTCTCCCGAATGTAGAACAATTCTTATTTCGAAAAAGAATAAAAAATGAGTATCACTTTTATTTTGTGTCCCGCTCAGACAAGGTTGGGTCCCCGTTGGTGTGAAGAAAACAGTTATGAAATCGGTCTTGTGGTAACATCTGTGCTTTATAATAGACGCTTACGTAGGCTTCTTTTCGGGGATCGGTGCGAGCCCGGTGGGATCGCTTTAACATGATTGATCTGTTTATTTTACATTTTAAAGGAGCATTTTTACGGTTGCTTGTCAACTTAATAACAAAGTGTTTTATTTCGGGATACGTTAAGTTCAGTTTTATTGATAGGCTTCTTATAAAATTATTCATTCCTTGCAACAATCTCAAATGTTTAATTTTTTTTATTAGCATTGATTTAGATTATCTGTAGGGATTACAACACGAAAGTAGATTATAAAAAATGTCACAACAAAATCTATTAATAAGTGTCAAGTGAAAAGTTTTAAAGACGTTTTTTAAGCATTAAAGTAGATTAAGGCGGTAGATGGTAGGGATTAAAGAGAGTGCTACTGTGTATGAGTAGTTAACGTTTTAACGAACCAAGAGGTTAAGTGAAGTTCTTGGCGTCGGCGTCGCACCGTCGCCGTCTGCGGACTCTTTAAGAAGTGGTAGCCGTCACACATACGCCGCTATCACTACACCAGACTGACAGGTGCCGAACTACTTAATACGTGTTTTGAGAACTACCAACGACTTCATTAAAGTGGCACCGCATTCTGGTTCTGAACTTAAACGTAAAACTATTATATTTAACGACGTCTTAGGACCGTTTATAACTTTTAAATAGGTACCTATTCACTTGTTACATTTTTAATTGGATATGGTTTCGAGTTATGAAGTCATAATTAACTATTTCTGTATTCTCACTGTGACTTAGCTCAGATTTGATATGTGTTACGGCTGAACGTTGAGCATACAGATTTTTAATAGGTAAGTCTGTTGTATAGTGAGATGAGGCAATTTTGAAATTACCTATAGGATTTTCACGGTTCCAAAATCGATTTATGAACCGATTTGGATTGTTTTTGTTTAATTGGGAGAGAGCATACTTTCCGTTTGGTTCAGTCCAAATTTCATTGAAAAAATACCAGGTATGATGTTTTTGCTACTTTTGCTAAGGAGAGAAAATTATGAATCTAGGATAACATAGTTTTTTATAAGTTAATATTGAAAGACAAGTAAAGGAACGTAATAGTTGGTACTTATTTAGTAAAATCTTAAAAGGCGACAAGTAAGTACCAATTATTATTTTTTTCTTTAATTAAAATTTTCTAGATTTAATAATCATATTTACATCCTTGTTAACTTAGAACTTACTGCTTTATCTGATCTAAATTTCCTGGATTAATTAAAACTTAAAATGAAAAAAAATACGTATTTTTTTTAAATATTTAGGGACAAGACTTTAAAATATATTAAATAATTATTATGGTGTTTGTATTTTGAGCGGCTCGTTAAAGAAACAAAAAACAGGAGCGCAGGCGCAGGCGAGCCGTCTTATCGGAAGCAATTACACGTTGTTCACTTTATTAATTTCCATAACTACCCTTGCGACATCAAAGTGGGCTGGCCGCTCGCGTGCGCCGTCCTCCAGGCGGGGAGTAAGATGTATGATACTGATGTCATTTTACTGTCTCGAGGAGTCGAGGGATCAGCTTAACAACAGTATGCTAACGTACTAATGAAATCTTAAATCTAGATCCACCAGAATCCTGCTCTAGTAAGAGAGAATTAAGTTAAAAGAGAACAGAGACCTCCAGAAATTATTAAATGTACGATGTAGTCAGACAAATAACTCAGTTGATGCTAATAAATCTAGCAATAGAAATAGCATCAGCGTTCCTACTTTAAATGTACATTTTTTCTTTTTTTTTATCTCGCTCGTATTAATAAAATGCGCTTGCTACAGAAACACCATTCATAGATTCGAAACAATCTGTAAGATAAATAAAAAGCAATCTTATTCGAAATTGTTATTTTATCGAATGCGCTTGATTATTTGTCCATAAATGATTACCATGAGCATTATGGGTCAATTTTACAGCCCACGTCCGTACTGTAACTAATCTGTATAGTTTTAGCGATTTAACTGGCTATCATCATTATATATTTTAAAATAATAATTATCGCTGTCGGCAATAACTTGTGCCACCGAAAATGCCACTGTTTACCGCGCTGAAACCCTTGAAGACGTTTTAACAACGCTCTCGGTCTGGCACATACATGCTTTGATGTTTAGCGACACTTAAAATTAAAATGTTCTGTGCTCTTCAAAACATATTCGTTCTTTGAAAATTGGTAGTACTTACGTAAGTACTGTATATGTATGTATGCATTTACATATATATTTACACATGTAGGGTATATAAATATATATATATATATGTAAGTGTACCCCTATCTTATAATGATAGAGATGTATATAAGTGATTTTAGATGCCAGCGATACATACTCGTAACTGCTCTTTAAACTGTTTAGCATCATGACATTAAAGTCCAACTTCAATTTCCAATACTTCCAGGTTTCAAGAGGTACAAGATTTAGACCAAGGATTATATCATCGATCTGGACTATTTTCTCAAAGAAAAGATTTTTCTAAAAGAATATATTTTCTTAAATAACTACCAATCCCTGACCAGTGTTAAGTAAAGGAGGATTATGAAAAAATATCTGTGAACGAGGTTTCTTTTGGAAAGACAATCAGCTTGATGAGCTGAAGTCATGGCTCATTGTGTTTGCTGGAGATACACCTTGTACTCGTATCATTTTTTGCAACTAATTTAAGAGTGACCATATTTTTGTTTGTGTAAAATTTTATTGGATTCCTTGCCTGAACCAAATTTTGTGCAGTTCAAGGACTGAGTTCATTAATTAATTGTATTATTTTGACTACGTCCGTATGACTTTAAAATTATTAGTACAAAGAGAATAATGCAACTGCAGGATTCAAGTCAAATTCTCTCAAAAGTGTGTATAATAGTAGTTTTAAATTTATAAATAAATCAAATAACACATACATACAACACATATAAATTTTATTTAGTAGTACGTCCAATATGTTAAGCAGATAAAATAAAAGACGGGCAAATCACTGGATACAATAAATCAGTATTCCAAAACAAACAAAATTTACATGCATCACGAGAGGTGAACAGTAGAACACAGGAGAGACTTATCTCGCTAAAACGATTCCCACATAAATAAAGCTCATCGGATATGAAACTGTATTTACATAAGAAAAATATAAAGAGGCCTAAACGATAGGTCCATAAGGGCGTCGTATCGGGCGAGCCGGTGCTCAGGACTCCGCTCACGTCTGCCGGGAGCGCTGCGCCTTTAATAACAATACGAAATATCAGTTCGTTCCTCCGATCGCAAATCTACGTCAATAACATATCCAATAGTAGCGCTCAATTCATTTCGACATAATCTAATATAGCGGGGCACGTTTCCCGCCTAAATCTCCCGCCACATGTCGCCAAGATGGCCGACCGGGCGAAATGCGAAACTAAACAAAAAGGAGATCACGAATCGGTAATATCTTTCGAGTCCATAAAGTTAAACGTTTATTTGCAGCGATATTTTGTCCTTTTGTGGATATTGCTTGACTATGTAACATAAGTATTGGACGTGGGGCAAGCTCCTGTTGATATTTGTAAAAACATTCTTGAAGAATTAAAATTGACCACTGCAGTACTTTTCCTATGAAAATAAACAATTCAGTGAACTTTCAACAGGGCTTTCGCAATTAGTTCTAGGAAATACTAACTTCCTAAAAAGAGTTATTTCCTAATGACTTGGATAAGTAATTAGAAATCTTTGTGGAATTAGGTAGTTAACATGGAGTCTAGGTTTATTTAAATCAAAGACAAAATGCCATTCAGGTCTAATTGGTCTATTTTTATAAACAAGTAGTTAGACATGACAGGCACAACAGTTGAATAGGAGTATTCTAACTCTTTTCCTTGACGAATACTAATGTGTACCGAAGAACATGTTGCTATGCGGACCATATGGATTTCAGCTCAATATTTATAAAAGATGCAGGTCGTATCTAATATGTAAGACACGTACATAGAGTGAAATCATTTCACAAGCTAAACGATTAAGTATTTTAAAAATATATCCTAAAAACCTAACATTTCTTTGTCGTCTACAGGGGAAATAGAAGTATGTATACTATGTTTTAAATTACAAACTATAAATGAGGTAGGTATTGGTTACATCGAATTTATTATCCTCCATGAAATTGACTTCCTGGTGCAGTTCTTAACAATAGACTTTTGTCTTGGTTACTGTAACTCTATCTGAGATATTCCTGAAGATTTTCACTTTCCTTATTTACATTAGCACTTTCTCGAATTTTCTAACTATTATTTACTTTTAAGTCCATGACTAGACAGAAGATTAGTGCTTCTAGAAGCTTATAAATTGCAACATCATGTGTACTAATGCGACTGCGATTTTTCGTTAGAAATTACTCTTAATTTAACATTCTTTAATTTCCAAAGTATCCTTAAATGGCAAATGACTTGCACCTGGACATACATAAGTGAAATCACGATTCTATCAACTTTTTGGGGAATAGAGCTCATTTATTTATGTGTAAAAAGCTGTAAGTGAGTTATTACATTACATTTTAAACATTGTTTATGACATTTTCAAAACGAAGTCTAGCGATGACCGATGGTGCCAAATAGTTTTTGAGTATCGACTCCGTATGGCGTGCGTGGGACGTTCTTTCGGGTGAGATTTTAATGATTATCATTTAATTATTTTAAACATATTTACTAACACGAAAAACAGAAAATTGTTCTATTGGAAATAGTTCAGGTAATGTGCCAGACTTGCAATTAGAATAGAAACAACAGCAATGTTTTATTCAAAGCAAGCAAAAAAAACTAACATTCTTCCTTACATTTCGATATAAATGAATAATTTCTAAAAGCCCTCTGTAAAGCATGGATTATCGTAATTACCCACCGGTTGCCAGTACAAACATTGGTCGAAATTGCCGCCATTAGGCTGCCCTTTCTAATGCCTTGATTGATCAATCATCGAACGACAATCGAAGGAAGTGCTGCTTTGTCTGTGGCCAGTATAGCGCAGACGTGCCGCCGATTCGCTGTACAGAACAGACGTTATGTAGGTACATTGTTTAAATGCTTATTTTGCATTCTTGCTTTTTATTTTATTTTATGGAACTTTTTAACATCGTTTAGGAACCCGCTAATTTGACGTTTTTAGGCTGTATTAGTATCTAAGTTGGGATCACTCTTGAATCCTAAAGATTCCTGACATTTAACCTTTGTTTTGAGATGTAAGCAGGTGATGAGGTCGGAATGGGATGGATGCTGGTACAACAAAGGGAAAGATTCAAAAAGTGAAGTTATCACCTATCTACACGTTTTCCCTCTTACACCATAAAAAATGTGTCATTTTTCTGCTAACTCAATAACAAGTTAGCAATGTTAGAGTACCGTTTCACTTCACGCTGTCAATTTGACTATCAGATTAATGTACATTGTCCGTATCTTGACAGATTAAGAATACGGAGAGTCACTACTTCTATTTTTCCACTCTACTATTTGTCCCATGGGTGTCGTAAGGAGAATCTACGTAAAACAACATCACTGTAAAGAGAAGGAAAACTTGAAATAAGCCTTAAACTAATCCGTCTGGCCAGCGTGGTACAGTAAAATTAAACCTCCTTTCTAAGGAGGGGTAATATCCAGCGTTAGACTGCTAAAGACCGCTGAAGACGATGTTGCCTTTAAATTAGTAGATAAGAAATAAGGATTTACAGAAAAGAATGTTATAGATAAAGCTGTTGGTTAAAATGAATCTAAACAATAGCAGCTCCATGGAAGTCCAGCTCTGCTCAAATCGTTCATTTTCTATTAAGAACATGATCTGTCACGAACTATACTGCATTGTTCCGTGTGATGTTGGCTGTCGGCGAGATGTAAGGGTCGTTGGTCACGTGCGGTGATTGCTATTGATTTCCATTTAATTCGGCGCGTGCTCCCACTGGCCTGCCTACAGACGCCATCAACGATAAATTGCTGCTCCTACCTCCACTGCCTTCATTTCAACTGATTGAAGAGACTTATGCTTGCTATTTATTCCCAAGTTGTGCATATTCTTTCGTCATATGTATATGCTTCTGTCATAAAGGCCAAGTGTTATTTTATGGACCTATTATTACTAGAAATTAGTACTGTGACTTATAGTTTCTACAACTCTTACCTAAAAAGGTTAATTTTATTTTTCTGTCATTGAACTTGTAAATAAATAACAATAAAATTATATGAATATTATAATTATAACCAATGTTATAATTTTATAGATACACATTAAAGAAATTGGTAATATTTAACAATTTAGTTTACATTGTTTCATGGTGTTCATTAGATCCTAAATGCCACAAGCAATAATAGCTAAGCAGTACAGTAGTTATTTCAGTAGGGACTCATTGTGTAGGAACAAATTATTGTAGGTATTAGGTGAAACAATCTGTCCTCGGTGCCCGAGACAATAGAGCGCGTGATTCCATTTCAGTACCACCGCGGCAACCGTGCCTCCGTGCGCCGCTGACCAGTCAAGCTGATTGCATACAATTTCCTATAAACAATACTATTTTATTAGACGATTGCCTTGATTGCCAACGTATTTTCCCCAGACCCAGAAAATTGTATAACAACCACACAAAAAGTAAATTGAAAAAGTTTGTAAAATGTAAACCTTTGCTTGATCAATTACTTTTTGATACCCTTTTTTTGTAGAAATTGTATTTTTATTGAGCCCGGTAAATTTCGAGTCAGCTTACGCGGCGGCGTCCAAAAATTAATTGATCGGATCTCGTTTCTAAGAGGAAACAGCGCGGAAGAGTTTTAATTAGCGAGAAAAAAGCGCCACAAAACTTCCGACGTAAAAAAGCGGGAGACAAGGGTGGGCGTAGCGAGGAATAAAAATCTCCCGCTCGTAATGCGGGCAACATTTGTGTGAGGAAGACGCTCAGTAATGGAAGACAAATTTCAATATAATTTGCAATACATAAGCGTGTTACTTTAATAGCCCAGAACCACCCTTCAAATTAAACGGGGCTTAAGTTTTATTTTATTTTTTCCTCCTCTGTTCGATCGTGTTGTGGGCGCGTAAGCAAGCTCTGTACGGGGAGAGTCGCGCGAAGCGCACAGGCCGCCCTAAGAAAAAAAATATAATCCGACCAAATTAATTGCTCCTACAGGCAATAGTGGCGAGGCCGCGATGCCGCCAAATCAAATTAAGGACGCGCTATAAAAACCAAATTAGTGCCCGCTTTAACCGTGAGAGGGTATTTAGTTACAAGACGTTAGTTCAAATCCCGCCATTTTCATTAACAATAAATATCCTCTTGCAGCCGCACAGAATCCTTATTGTTTTACTTTTTACACCCTTGTGTCCCGAGTGGGATATAGCGCGCGGACGACGCAGACGTCTTGTACTGAGGTCGGCTAATTTGTTCTTTTTGTTTACTTACCGGGCGTAGGTAATAAAAATTTGTGTTGCGCGAATTGTATGGACTTTAAATTTTATATAGCCGCCGGTGCCGGGCCGAGTTTTGCATTTAATTGGGAAAAATTTAGGGTCGGCGAAGCACTTCTGTGCGGATTCTTAAACTAATTGGACGGCCGTTACAACTTTTTCTTAAACTTTTACACAATTGAAGTAGGGGTGAAAAAGGACATTAAAAAAAACTTGTAATAGCTTTTACATAATTCGCAAATGTTTAACGCTAAAGTAACACTGAATCAAAATATGCATGGAGCTGGTACGAGGCTTTCTGGAAATTAAATAGATTATTTCAGTTTCTTTTATTTTTCTTCCAATAACCAAATGTTTTAAAATCTTAAAGAACAGGAGTCAAATCTTCTTGAACGCAAATGAAATATTTGAGTGTATTATTAATATTTATTGCGTATCTTAAACTTTAAAGATTGACAACTACACTGCAAAGAAAAAGAAAATTTCAAACAAACCCTATACCAACTCGTCTTGCCCAGGGTAAAAATAATAAACCAAAAACTTCAAGGAGAAGCAGTGGACTATCAAATGCCGTTGATGATAATGATTCTGTTCGAGCTCTAAGGTGTAGCTATTGGTTATCATCATTGATATATAATATATTCTCTACATTAACTTTCTGTAATTCTAAACTATTTGATATATGTGTATTTACTCGGTAAATTAGCAATTACATAGAAATACAGAATCAAACTTATCCCCGTTTCATTTCAAGCCATCAAAATAATCAAGTGTCCTTTCAAACCTTCAAAGTATTTTAATATCCGCGTTAACTGTCATAAAGTTAACTCCATCAAACCGTTATTTTGGGCACCCTATATTTCATACAAACGATCATCACAAAGGGGTAAATTAGTAGTTTTTATATTTCGGCATGGCCTTAATTATAGGCGATGTAGTGAATTAGGGCGGCAGTGATCTAAAACAATAAACTTACCCTCTCATTAACGCGACCCGTTGCAGATTGCAGCACCTTCCTAATGTTGCGACATTTATTTTCTCTATAATATCATATTAATATGGTCAGACAGCTACCTGCGAAACAAATTTCGACTGAAGAAAGAAGAAATTTATTTTTTGTGGCAATTTATAATGAAATTTAACTTGTAGTAATAACGTGTTGTTATGTTATATTTTAAAATCTATTTGGATTAGTTGTAGCTGTAGATACAAATTAAATAAGGTTTTAAAACATGAGGGTTTTCAGTTTGATCTTAAAAGTTGGTTATTATTATTATACTGGGTGGTCGTTCTTAAAAAGTTAAATGATCTTAAATATTTAACGAGATGTAGTTTGTTTTTACTTATTGACTATTTGAAATAAAAAGAAAACATTTATCTTGACAAAGTCAAAAAAGTTTTGCTTTCATCGTCATCCATAACTTTTATAAGATTATAATTTTGGAAGGTAGTAGAGCCACGCTGATTTCAGCACGAACGGGGCGGTACTAACCTCGCACAGAAAATCATCTTTAAATGATAGCATTCGTACTGTCGTGCTTCGTTGGTGAGTGCGAGACCGGAGGCCCAATGATGCAGAAGCAATACTAGCATTGTATCAATGTCTACATTCGTAATGAGTATGTTGACCACCACTTTTGGATTCTGATTATGCTTCTCATCAGACAGGGCCATACTTAAATAAAAATAAGGTTCTTCTGTAAATAATTAAATAAAATATCGTTCGCAAAGATTTAAGGGCCTTTAATTGCCTTATACACGTCTGCGGTATGTCGTCGCCAGTTTTCATTGAAATTATTCAATTCAAATTTCGTATCTTGAAAGATCACGGTCGTCACAAAATGTCTTTCGAATGAATATTTCAACATAAATAGGGAAAGGAACTTTTGTAAAAAATCAATCTAAACTTGTTTATCTGATACTATTTATCCATGTTGTGCTAAGTTACGTACATACGTATATAAGTAAGAACAATATTTAGGAAAAATCACTTATAGATAATAAATGTTCAAAGCATTGAATATTAAATATTCTTCGAGTTTCGGTTTTTCTTGCTGTACCCTGCGGACGCAGATGTTGAAACAGAAAATGTTAGAATAATCTTCATTATTTGTGTATTTTCTTTATTCAAAAGAGGATTTTTTATAAGCCGATATTCATAATTTCTATTTTTATATATTTTTTTGTACCTACTAGAATAGTCGTGCAGCGATGAACCTATTCCATTTTTGATGAGAAACAATGAATAATATGGTATTATTATTTCACCGGTTATGTACATAAATAAATAAATAATAAATAAACAGCATGCTTAACCTCTGATAAACCTATATACATCGGTTTGTTGAATGAAACTGAGGTAGCAGAGCCGGATTAGGTGAGTGTTGTTGTGATGTCCTGTTTAAATAAAGCCTGGCTTCATAACCTTAAACAAAAGGAAAACCACTTAGATCACATGTTTTTAAATCATATTTCCCCTAAATTTCTTAGTGGTATAGTGGGTCAAAAACTTATATACTAACTAAAAATAAGCATTGCGAATGTGACTGATCAATATTTCTACCAAGCTGAGTTCTTCTAGAGATTTCTTGAACAATATCGGCTTTAAGCTTCGGATAAAATTAAGGAACCAATTAACAGCAACAAACTACTCGATAAGGTATTCACAAATTAAATATTACTTAATAGTGATATTGAATTTACCAATACCTAATCGAGTAGTTGGCTATTGAGTTGTTTTATAGAATACATTTCATGACAATTTCTAAATTCGGGATGAAAGTAAAGTGTCGATAAATAAATAATAAATAAATTTTTCGGACATCTTACACACAACGCCATCTAGTACCATGCTAAGCAGAGCTTGTGTTGCGAGTACTAGACAATTGATATAAATACATACATATTTTACATAGAAAACACCCAAACTCCGAAACAAATATTTGAAGATCATACAAACATTTGGTCCGAAAGGGGAATCGAACCCGAGACCTCGTGCACAGCAGTCACATACGCTACCACTGCGTCTCGGCGGCAGCGCTGAAAAGGTAAATAAACTCAAAATAGTATTTACTTACTCATTTTGTGTCTGAAAATAAATAAGACTAACATCTTTACGGCATGACATTTTGAAGAAATCTAAATAGCAGTTATTGTAAAGTCATGCGCTTGGTTTTTAAACATTTTCGCGCCGGAGATTTTTTTGTAGGGCGGTTAACTTACGTTGGGGCGGAAAACTCGCATTATCGGGCATACTGCTATTACAGTACATGTTTCACCTAACTTTACTTTTTCTCACTAATAAACAATATTAAGAAATTACTTCTTACATGAACACGGTTTGAAATTTTTAAGACATTTATAGATGATATGAAAGTTTAATTATTATTTCACTTTTCAATTAGTCTATGTTGTGATTTTTTATTTTTTATAATTGGATACGACTTACAAGCACTACACAAAGAATTGAAAGTCATACTGTATTTTTAACGAAAGTCTAGTCTAACGCTAGTGTTAGGAGAGACAACGTCGTATATTAAAAGCTATTAGTGTTGGTTTCGCTGAAGAGCAACTCAACATCGTAACTAAAGTGTTGATACTAATGAACACTTTGTTAATTAAAAAAAATCGCACCTAAATGAGTTTGAAGGCAGTTATAAAATATAACCGAAACTAATTATACTAGATGGATGCGAGTAGGAAATTAAATTCAGTATTAATTGAAGTCATTAAGTAAATCGCTTGATGGAAAAGCTTAAGTTGCGGTGCAAATGATACTATAATTTATTAGTTTTTGTGTGTGGTAAAACTATGTTACGTAAATTACAAGTCCTGTTATCGCCTTGATGCTTACTTTTAAGAATTTGGGTTTGGCTGGACAGTTAAAGGACATAAAGCGCTTTACAAAAGCAAACATGTTTTTTACAGAGTTGTTATTATTACTATGTAGGTACATGAAAGACACAAAATATTGTGTTTCTTCTGGTAGGTAAGAAAAGACTCACTGCCTCAAGTTGCACTATGAATGTGTGTGTTGATAGTGCAAGTATACTAATGTTCAAAAACTGGTCTAAATATTGTAACCTTCTATTGTATTTGTTTATGGAACTTCCCATGAAACATTTGCGGGTGACGAAACTGTAATTAACTGTATTAGCTGGATGTTGTTGAGTACGCTGGTATATATATACGAATATAAATGATTTGACATACGAACTGTATTCTATAATATAGTAAAGATAGGTATATTTATTTACAACTAAAAGCAAAGGTCTGTATTGCGTATATTACAAATAACTACTGTAATTTGTACTTGTGTCATTAGCATAAAAGTTTTAGTACCTATAGATACATATTTGTTTAAACCCATGGATTCATGCTTGCTGAATAATACACATTCATTCGTTCATATGTAATTTATCTTTGAAAACATCTAAATCATCACAATCGTATATGACCCAGGGCGTTTCAAACGATTCTAAAATATCCAAAAATGAACTAAATTACACGATCAATGTACATACAGCGTTTTAAAATAATAACAGATCGGTGTGATGTAGTTTAAACACACTGTGTGGTATCATTACAGGGTTGAAAAGCCGACATACGAATATCGTAATTATATTATCAAAATTACCACAACGATTGCAGGAAACGTGTTATTTAACGTTGAACCGATAAGATCTTATCGCGATGTGATCCTAATATCCAACGTGTGGATATTATCGTGCTACCTGACGAAATCGGCCGGATATTCACTGAATATTCGACACATGTACGATATATTTTATATACAGGTTGATTTATTTTAGCTGGATTTTTAAAGCTATTATATTGATTGTGGTTACGCTTTTGTTAGAACGGAGTTACTGTAGTTTCGTATACTGCTGGAATTGAAGCAAATGAATTTGGATGTCATCAGAAGGCAAAAATTAATAAATTTATAATTTTTAAATGAGGCATATTGAGTATGTATGATAAAATTGAATTTTTTTAGTCTTATTTTTGGTAACTATCTATTTTCTTGAATTAACGTAAATTGACTGTGTTTATATATCGTTAAGGCGAACAATGTAACAACTTTGTTTCAACGGATTGCTTAATCATTGCTTACGTTACTGTAATTTGTATTTAAATTTAACAACTTCCTGAGCAATACAGATGTACATACACATAGTTGGTGTCCAGTGAATACAAAATAAAGCCAATGTTTGCGTGATAGGTTAAATAAGGTTGCAATTCTCGTGTGGGACTTTTTGGTGGTTATTTGTTACGAAACTTACGAAATTTTCGCTCTGTATAGTTCTTTTAAAAATATATTTTGTTGGTGTTTTTGTGACAATATATTATTTTTCTTTTTTTTATTGAATAGTGGGCAAACGAGCAGACGTATCACCTGATGGTAAGCGATTACCGCCGCCCATGGACACCCGCAACACCAAAGACGTCACAAGTGCGTTGCCGACCTTTGGGGGATGAAAAAGGGGATGGGGGAGGGGATGTGGTATGGGCCTCCGGTATAAATAAATAAATAAATATTTCGGACATCTAACACACAACGCCATCTAGTCCCAAGCTAAGCAGTGCTTGTGTTATGGGTACTAGACAACTGATATAAATACTTATACATACTTTTTTTTTTGTAAATACATACATATTATACATAGAAAACACCCAAACTCCGAAACAAATATTTGTAGATTCCACAAACATTTGGTCAAACCCAGGATTTGAACGAGACCTCAAGCTTAGCAGTCGCATACGCGTACCACTACGCCACCGAGGCAGTCACCTCACTCACTCGGTGAAACACAGCGCAAACGCTATTTCACACCGGTTTTCTGTGAGGCCGTGGTATCACTCCGGTCGAGCCGACCCATTCATGCTGAAGCATAGCTCTCCCACGGTAAACGTAAAAAGTTTATATCTATAATAGTGCACTATTCTTACATAGTACAGTCAAACTAAATATAAAATTATATCAAGGAAGGCTATGTAATAGTACCTATACTATTACCAATAAGAGCCAAAAATTAATAAAAAATGGAAATATAAAGAATTGCTTCCAAAGTTGCAGGTGAAGTTGACAAACTAGGTAGTATTTTAGGAAGCATATCTGCTGATGTACCTACTCCTCTTTGCTGCAACTTTTCTCGTGTTATTTTTTTTTCATAATATTGTGTTTTTACAGAAACATTGCATAGATACAAAAATGTAGCGAAAAACTAATATACAAGAAAATAATACATCAGATAGAAATCACGAAAATTTGTGATGGACAGTGGAATTATTTTACTTTCTTTTCTAACTTTCCACGTTTAGAAAGATGCAAATCACGAGGAAAGTAAGTAACGTATGCGGCCCTAATGCTTTAAATAAATACATAGTATAAGTACCTATAACTTTACGCAAACGTTTCATTCATCTATTGAATGTGAATGTTAATCTTAGCACTTTATCATATAACACTTCGCGGCCGAATCGCGTCAAAGAGTAGTTAGTTAAGAATAGCTATACCCTCTTGCTTCTAACAATTTAATACGAATGGTTTTTTTTTCTTTTATTCGAATTCTCTACAAAGATTTTTCAACAAACTTTTCTACTTAATAATCTAGTACGAAAAATTGTAGGCCTTTATAATTAAGTAGGTATGTCTATTCAGATTTATAGTTATTGCGATTAAAACGTTTTTCTACTGTAAAAGAGTACATATTTCCCATTTTAAATATATCTTGTACTGCCAAAGTAATTGATCATTAAAAGTTTTGTCGCTGTTTAAGGTGAATCAAAACAAAATGTGAGTACTTGTGTTATTTAAAAATATATACAAGGTCGAATTGAGAAACTTCCTCCTTTTTTTTAAGTCGGTTAAAGAATCACTGGACACCTGTATATTTAAAACTACTGAAACGTACATTCAAAGTTATACTAGATAGATTTACTGAACTAAACGGTTTGAATTGGACAGCGATAGAGCACGCCGTATAAGAGTTATTACGAGACAATGCAGTCGGTTTGTCTATCACGATAATCTGTGGACTGCTCATTTCAATTCCGTGTTGTGTAAACGCCCTAATGGACTCTGGTAATGTGACACGCTTGACGATTTTACTCACAAATTGTTGTACGAAACTCTATTACAATCTAATGACAGCCACCGTCTAATTGCGAGGTTATTACGTTTTGTTGTGCACGCGGCTTAATGATAGTAGTAGGTAATTATTGGGCGAGGTGAAACCCTGAAGATGTGTCGAATTGAATCGTTGGTAGTGTAATGATGGGGTTCGACTCGCCAGCATCGAGCTCCGGATGCGTGCTGCCGTATTAACCAACTACCATTGACCGCATAAGATTAATTTTTAATTGTCTTAACCTCCGGGCTACGTTTAAACTCGATATTCATTCATAATAAATACAAATTGCAGTATATATTGTATATTTAATAAGCATCTCGGTGATTGATATTTATTTGCGACTGTGTATCCTCGTAGTATGTAATTATTTTGTGAATGAAGCCTTCCAGCCAAGAATTAATCTACAGAAGTATTGATTGATTGATACATTTAGTGACCATGTTGAAAATATTAAAAGTAACTCAAACATATTCTTTAATTACTGATTTGAGGCGGGTATATTGCATACTATTCATAACATTGGTTTTAATTTTTGTGTAATTGACTTATGATGTTTAAAGTTACAAAGAGGAAAATAAAAAATAAAGTTCTTCAGCAATTGATTGATTGCAATCTTTATCGTCATATAGCGGGTTCGATTCCCGGGTCAGACCTAATGTTTGTATGATCTGCATATATTTGTTTCGGAGTTTGGGTATACATGTATTTATGTCAGTTGTCTAGTACCAATACAACAAGCTCTGCTGTATTCTTTAACTGTGGGCTTTGTCAGGAGATGAAAGTAATATATGTATAAAGTATATAACTATATACAGCACTTTACTTAGGCACTTATTTTAATTCTAGAATGGCAACCTGGCAAAAAAATTGACGGCAATTAAAACAGTTAGTGTTTTATGCTATTTAATCTTACTTTTATTTAATAAAACAACTGTCTATCCAAATGAAAGTTACACTATTATCAGAGAGCAAGAATAAAGAATAAATATTTAATATATTTTAAAACACAAAGCGCCATCATTAAGCACGTGTAAGTGGAACAAAAAGTCGATATAGGGCTGTCACGACTGTCATCAGTCGGCCTCGCTGCCATGAAATATGGAAACGCATGTAATGCACCATATCGGTATAATCTCAACCAAGATCTGGAGCGACGAATAGATTTCGTGAATAATTTACCAGACAATGGACTGTCAACTCTTATATTCTATTATATCCGTATTGTCGTGTTGAGCGTCACGAGAAAGTGGCATTTGGCCGGTAGTAAAGTTTAAATAATGTTTGCGTAAGCCTTGTGAAAGCGTAATGACTGGCGAAAATAATAGGTATTTTGATCAACTGACGCTTTTGGAGGACAAGTTGAATTGATTAAACTATAGATACATCATTTTAGCGTAGCTTGTTGTAATGAAGGTAGGTAATAATAGTACCTAACTAAAATTGTGTTTCTATGCATCTTTCTGATATAAGGAAAAAATGTGTGACCTGAAATTTTTTAGAATATTGCTCTTTTGAAACAAGCCCAATTATTTGAAAAAATGTATTTCAAATTCACTAAAAAATTACGGACGCGACTTATGTAAAGCTCCCAGTCGACATGGTATTATACAAAAAGTTTATCTAATTTTAGTAAATTTATATAAAACCTTAGACCTTAAAACACCTAAACCCTTTTCATGAATTTTTCTATTTATTAGTATCCGTGCAAAATTTAAATACATGCACAGAAAGAGAACCAGTCAAGGTGGGGGATATTTTCCATAATATGTATATGTACTCGTAATTTGCTTCTATATTTAAAATGTTCAAATTATATTTAAAACGTTATTTGAATAGGCCGATGACTACCAAACACAATCCTACTAATATTATAAACGCGAAAGTTTGTGAGTATGTAAGTTTAAGTTATGTTTGTTGCTCTTTCACGCAAAAAGTACTGAATGGATTTTGATGAAACTTTACAATAATATAACTTATACATCAGAATAACACATAGGCTATAATTTATAAAGATACTAGCTTCGTAGCACCGCGGGGTTCAGCTAGTAATTTATAATTTTGTTTGACACTTCCCATCATTTACCGCCCCTTATAATAATTTAACAACGAAAAATTCGTCATCATCTCAATAAACTAATACGACAAAAAAACCGTATTTCACTTTTTAGATACCAATATTAATACTCTTGGTATTATTTTAATGTAATATTATGTCTTTATAACTTCAAAACGAACAATATATTAACTGTCTGTATCTTGAGATAAAATGAAAAAGTTATGATAATCTTGTGTCTACTAAGATGCCGGCCATCCGCCGGCCGTCCCTGCATCCAGCCCTGTAGTATATTCTAGGCAACTGAGACTGGTGCTTCTTACATTTGTCACATTAAATCTTCATAAAAATATTAATGTTGTCACTGAGTTCAAGTAGCTTATTAATGTCGAATTTACAAGGTGTAAATGCATAGCATTTTACCTTCATTTATGACTAGCTTACCCACGCAACCTCGTTTGCGTCTTATATTGCCCTAACGTGAAAATTTTCCCCCGTTTTTGAAACATTCTTTATTGGTGCTCCGTTCCTATTAGTAGTAGCGTGATGATATATAGCCTATAGCCTTCCTCGATTAATTGGACTATCCAACACCGAAATAATTTTTCAGATCGGACCAGCGGTTCCTAAGATTAGCGCGTTCAAACAAACAAACAAACTCTTCAGCTTTAGGTATTATTAGTATAGATTATAGATATGAAAAGAAAGCCCGTACCGTGATTACATCATAATCGCAACTTTTAATATGTTATTTAAATAACACTTGCTTAGTAAAAGACCGCCATTAAAGAGTTGTTTCGAAAGGCGGATTTGTTTATCGCTTGGTGTGGTTGCAAAACCCGGGCGACCTCTTATTTTTGCCGCGTCGCCTGAGACGAACCCGGATTGATTTATAGTACAAAGTGAGTCGCCCCAAATCGACCCCAGCTTACTTCCTAACTAAGCTTTATTCCGGGATTACGCAAAACACACGCCACCGATCGCCCTGACGTGTGTGGAATTGAGAACAGCCCACTTTCTCGAGAATATATACAATAATATATCTACATATGTATTATGTTAAAATAGTCTGTGCTATCAATTAAGGCACCTATGTTGCTTCAAGTCTCTTCGTATTTGTACACCTAATCTTTTGTTTTAGGTGGGATTTAACAGGTATAACGGAAAGCAGATTTAATTTATGATGAAAAAAACATAATTCCTGAATTAGAAATATACCTTAAGTAGCGGGGGACTTTATAACTTTTCATGAAAAGAACACCCAGATTCAGAATAGGTAACTGTTTGTGAATAACACAAACTGTCGTTCCACAATTCCCAGTGTGAAGACAGCTAAGTAACCGCTTAAACTTCTTCTTCTTTTGATGAAATGGCAACCAGCCGGATCTCTCGGATCAGCTATTTCTGCCAATGTCAAGTATTTAGTCTTCAATTATAAGTCTTCGAGTCTTCAAGTCTTCGTCGTGATGAAATTAATGATAAAAAATATATGAAATGTGGATGACATAAAATGGGGACCGTCTTTCGAAAAAACAAAAAACGATCTCTGCTTAAACTTCTATAGTACATATTTAAAAATATAACTCTGTGACAGTTCTCACTAATGTTATTTTAAAACAAATGAATTACATTTTAGTTTTGAATGTTTACATGTATAATGAATTGCATTTCATCTATATATAAAAATTTAAGTAATCGCCTAAATGTATGTACGCGCATATCTACCGATCGACTGCACCAAATTGTATGATTATTTTTTCTATGTGTTCGTTATTACTGGGGCAAGACTTGTATTGAAGAAAATCAAAAGTTAACAGGAAACATTTTTTTTATTGTCTGCACCGTGGAAAGCTGCGACGGGTTACAAGTTTTTCAGAAATTTTGAAAATATTCGTCGGGTCAGCTAGTTTATAATAAAACTGGTAGGTAAAGAATGAAAATAGGTAATGCAAATTAAATAATAATAATAATAAATATTTCGGACAATTTAACACACAACGCCGTCTAGTCCCAAGCTAAGCAGAGCTTGTGTTATGGGTACTAGACAACTGATATAAATACATATATACTTTTTTTTTGTAAATACATACATATTATACATAGAAAACACCCAAACTTCGAAACAAATATTTGCAGATCATACAAACATTTGGACCGACCCGGGAATCGAACCCGAGACCTCAAGCACAGCAGTCGCTTACGCTACCACTCGCGCCACCGAGGCAGTCAAATCAAATCACTTGTACAAAGTTACTTCTTCGGTTTCGTGGCCATCTGGCACAGAGATTAAGCTACATTTTTAATTAGGCGCAGACATAATTAATCAATCAACAACAGCATGTGTGTGCACGTGTATAAACTATATTTTTTAATAATAATTTAATTCCTTGGTAAGTTTATTGACGCTGTCCTAATATTCAGACGTGAATGCCCACTACACATATTTGATTGCCTCAGTGCCGTAGTGGTAATATATGCGACTGCTGTCCTTGGTCTCGGGTTCGATTCCCGGGTCGGACCGAATGTTTGTATGATCTACAAATACCTATTTGTTTCGGAGTTTACGTGTTTTCTATGTATGTATGTATTTACAAAAAAAAGTATATATAGATAACAGTTGCCTAGTACCCATAACACAAGCTCTGCTTAGCTTGGCGTTGTGTGTTAGGTGTCCGAAATATTTATTAATTTATTGTATACATACACAAGACAAAGTTTGTTTAATTTCTATTGACTTTAAATGCCAAGAACATTCGACATAATAAGTACTTTCATTAAGTGTAAAATAATCTTGACCAGCATTTCTTTTCTTTTAAAAATTCTACGCTTCACTTTTATATATTTATTTAAAAAAAAATAAAAATATATGACTTTAACCTTTGTAAATGATGACCTTCCAATAACTTTATTCATTAGCCTGTGGTTTAGTTCGTGGTATAACTTTGTTGATGACCAACGTTTTATTCACTACGAAAAAAAGGCACAAACTTATGAATATTTATAAAGAAATCGTAATATTCATTTATGGCATAATTCAAGACGCTTTCCAAAACACATCGATTGGTCAGATCGAACGGAACTTTAATAAATCCCAGTTTTCTGTTAAGTTATTACACCTATTAAAGGCAAAGTAAGAAGACACGTTCCGCCATTAAGGCAGTCTCGAGCTGCGGGCCGGCTGAAGCGCGGGATATTATCGCGCCGCTTGTTGCCCGCGTAAAATAATAATGGCCGAACTTCCGGTGCCTGCGGCGCGGAAAACTTAAGCGAAAAAGGCGGGAAACGCCCCCGGCCGTCACCGCTAACTTTGTTAACTGCTCGGATGTGACGTCACTTAATTTATTAACACATCCCTACCTCCGCCGAGGGGTAATTCTTGGTTTTACGACACTTTTCCACTTCTCACTCAACGTGCTACGATACCTTAACGCCGCACCGTCGCGCTGCAGGCGAATAGTTGGACGACATGTACATTTTCAAACGCTTAAGGGCTTTTTTGTTTGAATAAGATTTTTTTATAAATATTATTAATAATTATTTCTCAAATTCTTTAGCTTGTTTAATATACAGTAATTTTAGGCAATTTTCTTATCAATGTTGCTATCGCTAAGAATAAAATGCCTTAGTACCTGGGTTGTCGCTTACTTTTAAATAAATAAAATAAAAGGAAACTAATTTAAAATTAAAACGAATGGTATATAGGGAACCTTGCATCGTTTGTAATTTACTAAAAACGATACTGCGTTTTTGAAGTGAAACTTCTTAAGGCGCATGAGGGTAAATTTTTTACGGATGAAACGTCACGAAGATGTACACCGTTTTTTTGTTTTATTTTTCTTTTATCTAAAGTTTTAGATTTGTTTATATATGTATAAACAAGACTTAAAATTAGCTTGCCAAAGAAGTTTCACTTCTGACATGTGTACTTTGTACGCACACACTTTTTTATTTCCTATAAAGAGTGGTGTATCTTATATTAACCTGCTGAAATAGTTAAATGCATCTTAGACCACACATGAGGTTTCCTACATTACCATGGACATCTAAGGAACTAACGGCGATGATATAGTGTAATTGACTTCATTTCATGTTTAAGGTTGGTTGGTTTATATTATTTGTAGGTTTAGTGAATAGACCGTAAATAGTATTACTATTTGCGGTTTGCAGTCCAACGGGAAATCAATAATCGAAACCGCACAGTGAGCACACGAATAAATACACATCGACTATCCAATAAAACAAGGGAATCGTTTACAATTATAGCTTTAAATCGGCAATAGGTGTTGCCATAAATCGGACGAGAAAACAATCAGCGAGCGCGCGTCGCTCGCAATTAGCGCTGCGCGGCTCGATAAATTTGCATTAATGCTCTCGAAAAATTCGAGCGGCAATAATTTTCACGTGCCATGTGTAGTATAGTGCGCCTGCCGCCCTGTACACCGCTCTGACACCTACCTACTTTTTCACAGCGGCCGATGCCAAACGGACCTAGTTTTTTCAGCGAACAAATTTACTTTGTTCGCTTGTTGGTACTGATTTAATTCAGGTTCTAAGAAATAAATGATCCAATTTCTGTCTACTGTTAGTTACGATAGATCATGAATGTATATGTATATAGACTGCAACCCAACTTTGTTTTCTAAATATATACTATTTCTGCGCCACTTTAAATATCGGCGGCGGTAATCGTTTACCATCAGGCGATACGTGTGCTCGTTTGGCCCTGGTTCCATAAAAAAAATACATTTGAAAAGATTTGGACAAATGTAAAGGTGTCGCTATCCGTTTTTTTGTATTGTTATGTATTGTATTCCCATTTCAATTCATTCAATACTCTTATATTAGGTACAAAAAAGAATTAAATTTTGAATACTACAGAAATGCCAAATCAAGTACTAGAAACTATTAAACCAAGTTCCTTAGGCATTTAACTAAAATATTATTAAAGAAAAAGGTAGGAAGACCTAAGAGCGATTGACTTCTTCGACAAGGAGGGTGATTCATTCCATCGTGAATTTTGCTTATAGGGTTGGATGTGGAAAGCGAAGTTTTGTACTTGATTGATTAAAGGACGACTGAACTCTGGCCATAGCAAATGCAAACATTAGCCCAGGAAAAGGAAAGCTAAAAGGAAATTTTGCAAAATATACTCGTATATTGTATTTCTTATTCTTAGTAGAAGACTACTAAGAATCAGACATATTATAATATAGCCTATGTTACTCTGAGATGTGCGGTTTAATTATTTTCGATGTCTTCAACAACAAAACAGCATAAAAATCCGTGCAGTAGCTTTTGAGTTTATCGCGAAAAGACAGACGCGCCGGAGGACTTTCTTTTATAATATGAATTATACAACTATGTAAATCGATATAACCTGCTACGACATCGGATGTACAGTTTCGTATCACGTTTTCGGATGGGCATATTTTCACGTTGGCAATTCACGCGTATCCGCGCTTGATTTACGCAACGCCCCCCGCCTCACTGCATTTTACACTTTTGCAGCTCCGCGCGCACCAACGTCTATTAATTGATATTCGCCACGACACTACACACATTTTTATACAGTTTTTTTCTGATACACTATTTCAGTTGGAAACACTTAACAATAAAAAATAACCTTTAAAATTTAACTCAATCTTTTTTAAAGGTGTCATTGGTGTTATTTGACAACTTGCGATGTACATTTTAGGTGTGATTTTTTATGTTATTATATATACATATATATTTATAGAATAGGGGGGTAAATGAGCAAACGTATCGCCTGATGGTAAGCGATTACCCCCGCCCATGGACACCCGCAAGACCAGAGTTTTTTTATTGTAAAAGAAAATATGATGAATGCAAATTGACTGCCTCGTTGGCGCAGTGGTAGCGTATGCGACTGCTGTACTTGAGGTCTCGGGTTCGATTCCCGGGTAGGACCAGATCTTTGCATGACCTGCAAATATTTGTTTCGGAGTTTGGATGTTTTATATGTATAATATTTATGTATTTAAAAAAAAAGCAGTATATATTTATGTATATCAGTTGCCTAGTACTCATAACACAAGCTTTGCTTGGCTTGGGACTAGATGGCGTTGTAAATAAAAAAAAAATGTGAAATGCAATAAAATGGCTTGTTCTAAGTTACTTCGTCGGTTTCGTAGCGATCAGTCACGAAGATCAAGCTATATTTTAAGAACTGTACATTGTGAGATTATACCATTTTCGGTCCCTCTTTGATATACCTAAAAATATTAATATATGGTTGTAAATTAGTTATCTCCAACTCCATTAGTACATTTAAAGTAAGTCATTATATTAAGCGAAGGTTTTTATGTGATCAACAAGCGGAACTCTCAAGATTTGTCGTTTACATTATTGTGTAGGCGTCAAAGGCAATTTAGCATGCTAATAAGTAGGTACCCTGGTGAGTTAATGAGTCTTATAAGTCTCTCTCGCCCACATTTTCTAGCACGCATCACTTGAGAATCAGAGCCGGTTTGTCAATTCAATAATCACCGTTCACCGATAAATACTCCATGAATCTTATGCGAAACACGTATATTACACAAAACGGACTATTTGTACGTATAGTACCGTAGTTTACGACTTTATAATAGTCTATTTATTTAAAGTATTCTTTTTATAGATTTGTTTTAGCTTAATGACAGTACAAGTGCGTAACTGTCACGCTGTGCGTTGTGTGCGATACATTTCGAAGTTTATGTCTTATGTTTTAAAATCTTTATGTGTTCTGTTAAACTATGGAAAAACAATCGATTCGAATTCAATAATTTAAGTATTTTATAGGACACTTGTTGGTACATTAGGGTATTGGCTTATACGGGTAAAGTTGGGTCGTAAGCCACCTAAACTTAATTGTTCTCATTTGTTGAGTTAATTTGAATACTATGTAGATTACGTTAACCAAATCATTGCCAGGTTTAGTTATAGCGCTTGCATTTTCAACATAATGTATTCAATAGCATTTATTTATTGAAACGATAAAAACTTTCGATCTCTCTTAAATTCACGTTACGTCCGGTGAAAAACTTGTATGCATTTATTGTATGTTATTCATTGAATATTTATAGCCTACAATAAACTCGAATGACAACTGTGCACATGGAGTAGAAATGTATTAAAAACATTTTTCAAAATTTTGTGGAGACGTTAACAGCGATATTAAATAACATCTCTATTCACAATAAAATGTGCCATAAAAAAGTTTTGGTGGGATAGACAGGACGACGAGCAGCCAGCGGAAGAGCGTCACCGCGGGGGTAGGCAAGTGTCCTACCTAATATATGAAAATATTCAATTTTATAACATTCTGTACCGATAACATCTACTTGTCGATTTGATATTTTCGGCGGTAATGTAATATTATACGTTGGTCAGTGAATGGAAGACGGTGCCACGCTGCGCGCACGCCTGCAAACATCGTAACTTAACACTTAATCATTTATACGGACACTTTATAGTCTGGAGCAGGGCTGGCGTGCGCCTCACTTCGGTCACAATCACACCTCCACTGATGTATCAAGAGGGTACTCTTACTAGCGACACAACTCTTTATATATTGCTACTCATTTGAATACAATATTATAGCTGGCTATATAAAACAATAGTAGGTACTTTACGTTTGTTGTTAGACATTATACTCCGTAGATTACGACTATCTGAGCTTCGTGCTTCGGTATTGTAAAAGTATTTTGTGACAAGGATAGAAAAAAATTAAGAGAAATAATTTTTTGATCTTTTCATTTATTGAGAGGAATACATTACTGTTTATTGAATATTACGCTAAAATTGGTACCTATGAACCAGCTAAACTGAAGTGATACTATCACCTCACTGTTAATTGTTTAGTCTATAGATTTTTGAAAACAAGGGATGATATATGATATTTATTTTAATAAGTAAATCTTAACCTAGGTAGTTAAGAAGTAGTAGAGGTAATAAATATTGTTTTATTTTAAATGCTAAGTGTATTAGTCTGCAATATTAAAATTAAAACTATTTTCTTATAATTTTTCATTCTGCCTGACTGAGAATATATGACATGACTGTGAATTTTAATTGTTGTAATTTTATAAGGAGTTTTATTTAACCGTGGGAGAGCCACGCTTCGGCATGAATGGGCCGGCGCTTGCGCTGTGTTTTACCGAGTGAGTGAGGATACCGGAGGCCCATACCTCAACCCCCCCCTCATCTACCTCCCCATCCCCCAAAGGCCGGTAACGCACTAGTGACGCCTTTGGTGTTGCATGTACACCCACATGGGCGGCGGTAATCGCTTACCATCAGGCGATACGACTGCCCGTTTGCCCAGTATTCCATAAAAAAAACTAACTTGTTACAAAATACCTATCCTTTTTTAATGTCGTTTGTAGAAACACACACTATGCAGATTTCTGCTATGTATTAAACAATTAACAGTATTGATTTATATTGGAATCTTTTGTCAACTTGTATAAATTACTTTTTTTAATGTTCTGAGGTAATTTCTGAGGATTCTATACACAGTATTAATGCGTATGTTAATAGTAAACATTGACTCAAATCGTTCATCAAGTGCGCTTTTGGTGCAGTCAAATAAATTACATTGAGAACTTTTTGAATAATCACTAAAATAACAGTAGTTTTTTTACTTGACTGCGAAATAAGGAGGGTTATGTTTTTCGCGTGTATGTATAAATGTATATTTTTAACCTAGACCTAGACCTTATCTAGAGCCAAAATGGCTTGTCATATTTTTATGTGAGTGTTGTCAATAGATTCATCTTAGCCGTAAGAGTGACACTGGGTAAATAAAAAAAAAAACAAAAACAATCATATTAAAAAAAACCTGAATTTAAGTAAGATGGCAGAAACAGAGCCGCTTGACAACCAGGGTAGTGTTTATTTGAACAGTTAAGGTACGCAAGGGGGCAAGAGAGTACTAAAATGATAAGTTAGACTGCGGGTAGGAGCTTGGGCAATAAATTATAGGTCATACTACGAACCACCGCAGTATCACGTTCAACATCCAGCCCTGCGTGGGCGACGCCAGCGGACACCAGACTTCTGTTTTGATATCGTGTTACAATTTTGCATACTATATGTAGGTAGTATTTATAATATACTAGTTAATATTTAAATCTCTTTGCGAGTTTAGATTTTTCTTTTCTTCGTAGTATGTACATTTAAAAAAATTAAATTGTCAGCTGTCACAGCGTCGAGTTTTCGGTTCTATTCTTACGTATCAAACGTATATTATTGTGCAAGTTGGTGACGATCAATTGTGTGTTTCTATTAAAGTATAATATTATTTTTTAAATAATAATATTTTTTGGACATCTAACACACAACGCCATCTAGTCCCAAACTAAGCAGAGCTTGTATTTTATGGATACTAGACAACTGATATAGTTATAATAATAAATAATAAATATTTCGGACATCTAACACACAACGCCGTCTAGTCCCAAACTAAGCAGAGCTTGTATTTTATGGATAACTAGACAACTGATAAAAAAGTATATATTTTTTGTAAATATATGTATATTATACATAGAAAACACCCAAACTCCGAATCAAATATTTGCAGATCATACAAACATTTGGTCCGACCCGGGAACCTAACCCCAGACCTCATACGCAGCAGCCGCATACGCTACCACAGCGCCACCGAGTGGCGCCGAGGCAGTCTATTTTAGTATTAAATTTTTCAGAAACGGGTATTGTATTTTTATGCAAAAGCGTTATTTTAAATTTGAATTATTTTTTCGAATTTCACTAAGTTAATTTTCATGTATCGTTTATCAGCAAGACTCGAACTTTTTCGAGTTTTTTACTGTTTAAATTTTTACATAGGAAAAGAATATCGTAGGAACACGTTAAACAACATTTTGTTTGGCAAATTACGAGTATATATTCGATGTGAGTATCACTTGAATATTCTAATGTTCATTGACTGTCATCAGTTTTCATAACAGTCCGTACTAACTTTTTAGTACTATTCACTCTTTGAGGTATCTAACAAGGGAACTGCGGTTGTATCTTTATGGTCTTTAGTCTCTCTAAATCGCTCAACTCTGCTGATCATGGTCACTGTTATATGAGGGTATGTTTATTAAGTGCATAACACAATATGAAACTTATGTAAATAACACAAATTTATAGCACAGTCTTACAGTAATTTAAAGACAGGACGAAAACTAATAAAATACAGACACACAAACATATAAATGTCACCTGTAACGAAGTTTATTTTTATTCAAGCTGTGTTCGAATATATCTTGAAGTGCGTCGATATCAATATAGTGAGTCGAGAGTAGGTGCCAAACCGCCGGAACAATGACCGACAGGACCAGTTGCAAACACAAACACACGGTTGCATTAACTCTAAGTTATGAGTGTGAGTACAAAACGATCGTTAGTCAACGAAGTGCTACCTACCACGCCAGCCCATAACACAGTTCATTATTTATATTAACAGTTTAGCAGTCAGTGGCCAGCTCTCTCGATCCCGACTTATAGCCGCGTGAATATGCGTGGGCATTATTTGTACCCTTGTTAAGCGCTGAGGATATTATAAAAATGATTCCTTTATCCGCTCTGTGACACTCGCTGGAAATTGGTCGCTTAATTTATGATCATCATAAAAAAGGATTCGAGCTCGCGCAGGTTGGAATTTCATTCATAAGAACGCAGAGGCGTTTGGGTCTTTATGGATGGATGTTTTCATTAATTTAACGCGTATCGGGGGAATGCCACCGAGGTGTCAGGTATCAGGTGACGGTGACACCAGATCCTGTGATAGTCAGGCTCGTGCTGCGACTACCGTTCATCTTTGGTTATCATTTGTCATGTCGCTTAGCATCTTTTGACATCATCGACATTAAAGTCGCCTTTTATTCAAGTTAATCTAGATCATTACAATTGACTAGTTAACCCAACGATGTAAATAGGTAAATAAACGGAATGAAATATGCCCAGTTCCTATATTTGAAAAACGATCCGTTCTAGGTACGAATAGTAGTATATATTATGGGGCGTAAGCTAAAATCGTTCCTATAAAAAATAAATTGAGGAACGGTATTTACGACTCGTAGTTGGTTGTAGAAAATTTTTACACGACGACGATTCGTTAAATATAGGAACCGGGCATTAATCAAGTCTTGTTGCTAGTATTTGCATATCGAGATACACATTCCGCAGAAATTCATTGCGTGACTTGATACATTGCCACGATTAATGTAGATTTGATTTTTTGACATCGCAGAAGATCAGTCATAAGGCATATTGGATGATGGTACAGGGGAGTGACACAATTTTGTTCCATTGGCAATGAGAGTATCCGAGGTGTACTCGTGTCGGTGGGCAAGCGATGCGCGCTGGTACATCATCAGATAAGCAACAATAACTCGATACGCGTTCCAAATAAGCTCAGGAGCGCATTAGTTACCGTGGTGACCGACACCGACAGTTCGCTTAATCCATTCAAAACATTCGGAGACATTTGTCGGCTCGCGCCAGGGATCGGGTGATCGATAGCGAGAGTCGCCACAAAACGATAGATAAAAGCCGATAAGTCAGAAGAAATATGACGCGAACAAAATCGGGAGATGTACGTAATAAGATAAAAGTCAAACAATGATTCGACCGCGGATTCGCCGCGGCATAATTTATGTGACAACGCGTGATGGACGAGCGGCGACTTTCGGTAAACTATTTACATACGGCGGCGGCCGCGCTGTCGGATTGGGTTCTGCTTGTGACAGAGGGTGGGGCTTAGTACCGAAAACAAATGTCACTGTTATTTATTAGGTTACGCTACTATTTAGCCTAAGACGGGAATTATGGTTTAGGGATAGCCAAGAAACGGTTCGTTAGAGCCTAATCTGAGGGAAAATATTTGGAAATATTTATTTTTCTACAATTCTTAATAGTATTATGAATACTTATGTTTTGGATAGAAGGAAATGGCAATATCAAAGACTAATGATAATCATTTTTTACAACACTATATTTATAGGTATTTGAGCATTAGTAATTGAGAATGAACTTGAAGTAGATATTTTATGAGTTTTTTTTACAAACTATTCTGTCATAACGTGTTAGTTTCAGAGCAAAATAATTATAGTGAGATATAAATACAGTCCTGAAAATCTCATATCAATAGAGACAGGTAGGGATAAAATGAATTTTATTATTAACGTAGGGCCATGTACCAGCATAATTCAGATAGCCTGAACTAAAAGAAATTCACGATTATCTGTAACCAAATAAATAACAAAGCTCGTTGTCTAGCTCAAGTTTGTAAGTCCGCGGAATAAGTTGTCAGATGGACAACATCGCGGTAGATCTTCCCAACGCTTAGTCCCAAGGCGATTCCTCTAATTGAATCAAAAGCTCGCGGCCTCTCGCCTGCGACGGCTAGTCCCTTAGCACGTCAACTTAGATTGCTGCTATCTCTGTCTGTGTGTTACCTAAGACAACAAAGGGTATATTATCTAAACCACCTCCACTAGAAATTTATATTGCCATCGGTCCTGGGTGCCATTTTTGTTATTGTGATTTTTTAAATATTTAATCATACACTTCGTTATATTCAAAGTCCAAAATCGATCAGTGTGTCGTACAATGGGATAGGTATGTCTAGCAGTGGCCTGCAATAGGCTGATAATGATGGAATCGTGCACTTATAAAGCTAGGTATTTGGGATCAACAGTTTAATAATGGGAGCTACTAGCCAATTTGAATGAATTAAAAAAATACTTCTAAAATTTACAAAATTTTAAGCTACGCCACATGTTTTATCTATGATATAACTAAGTAATTACTATGAATTGCATCTATATAGTATATTTCATTTAAATTCTCGTTCCTTTAATTTAAAATTTAATGTGATTTTTGTCGCCGTGTCGTGTTAAATTTGAATTTTAGTAAAACTATTATTTTTAAAATACCAAAGGTTGTTATCTAAATGTAAAATAAACCCCAAGACTACGTATTTTTGTTAATGTGACTGTCAATATCAAGTTGTCATGGGTTGTGACGATACAGAACAGAGTTCAGAGGATGGTCGTAGGTGAAAATGTTAGGCGAGCGAAAATCCCGGCGGAGACAGCGTCGAGGCAACCTCACGTTTTTATCTCGCAGTCCTCGCTCGGCACGGAGGCGCTCGGCGTGCTCACTCGACCGTGTAATTGGATGAGAACGGCGCGATCCCAATAGCGCGCCCTTATCTGTTCGCGGCAAATCCACCCCCACCCCGTCCTCACCCGCACTTCTCCCCCGCGATGCTCCAACAATAAGTTTTTAGTGAGTAATTTAAGATAACCCCTTGATGTTGTTCATTTTCACACTTACTTTCGCGAGAACAGCTCTTTATTGCGTAATATGTAACTGTCTCTTCGCCGACGGGTGTCCCGGGGGCGCGTACACAAACTTCGCCCCTTTTATGATGTTAATGCGATCGCCTCCGACCCTCCTATCTGGATAATGATAATTGCTTTTTCCGAAATTATTGTTTGATGTTGTCGCTGGATGTAATTTCGGTACGTCCTTTTAAATGGAGTCTTGACTTTTTGACGTTAACAGGTAATTTGTCTTAAATAACTTTTAAATGGTCTATTTGTGTAATTATTATAGTCAAAAATTTGTAACTTTGTTATCATGTTTACTTTTTAGAATCTTCGCTTATATGTAACGGATCTAATCACTCTTTAGGTTATCACTGATATAATCAAATGTACTAATGTTTTGTAGTTGAATAGTTACAGTTTGAATACTGCATGCGAAATCTACTCAGTTTATAAGGAGATTTAAAAACACGTAGAAACATTACTATATTTATATTAACTACATTAATTATTTATAGAAATGTACTAAGTGTAAGTAAGGTTAAAAATGTCGTTAAAAAATCGTACTATGTAACAACTGTTACATAGTACGGTATGGCATGCTATGGTATAATCGATTTATGGTATGGGTAGCATGTTCATAGCACTAACAGAACAAGATAATACCTACGGAGCCATTCCTTTTTTTCCTTTCCGGAGTCCTTGGATTTTTATACTAGAAACCTTGAAATATTGCTGAAAAAAGTTAATTATGAAAATATGTTGATTTAATATAGATTTCGAGACAAGGACAGATCATTTAAGTTTTCGCAATTTAATACAAAAATTACCAAGAAAGCTATTTACCTCATAAGTCAAAACATGTTACTTAGTTGAGAACTTTAATACAATACCAATTTACGGGATTGCGTCTGAAATTCAATAGATTTAGTTGTATTAGACTCCAAAACTTTGCCACCTAAAGCAGGGTAAGCTATGGCTAAGAAATAATTTTAATAATAAGTATTGCACTTTCATCAGGATCGTAACAAGACAAATTTAATGATTTACTGAAAACATTTTTTTGAGCTTCTGACACTTTCTATTCGTTTTGCTATTCTGATTTCCAATATTTACTTTTTTATATGTTGGCAGATGGGTCACCTGATTTTAAGTGACCACGACCATGGTGACCTGCAACTTGAGAGTCACAAATTCATTGCCAACATAATAGTATTTGCAGTCCCATGCTCAGCTTCATGGGCAAGGGGAAGGTTTGGACTTCGATAAACTTATTCAATCACCTTTGTGTGTGTTCTTTACCCGCATAATACTGGCTGTCTGTGAGGCCATGGTTTCTGATGAAATCTCACCCATATGTGCCAAAGCGAGGCTCTCCCAAAAGGTGAGCATAGATCTCCCACCTGTAATGGATTACTAATCATTAGCCAGATTGGAACTCAACAAAATCAAAAAACTGGTGAAACTCATTCACACTTCATGTAATCGGAATATCATCCTGAAAACAGTAACCATTGTATGTCAATAGGTGTATTATGCCTACTATGCATGCTTTCTATGAAACTACTAAAAATATTTGAATTTTATTGTTAAACATATGAATAATAACAAATGTAAATGATGAAATTAAATTTTACATGTAAAATTAAATGTTTCTCTTATTAATTTATGTGTAATAGTAGACACAATGTAGGTATGTTTCGTAACTTAGCTCATAAAAGTTGACAAAACGCCACACATTTCGCATAATGCAGTACGGTGCTGTGTTTATCTGTATCATTTACTTGTGATACGAGTCTCTGAGGGCGGGAGCTCGCGAACTGTCGTCGTATACAGCGTTATCAGATCGGCTCTCTCGGGGCTCGCTATCTTTTAGCCTAACCGCACCCACGTAACAATTGCTTTGCAACTATCACACATGTTTATATTCCTAAATATACACTATACTGATGTTACTTCATACTAACAGTCACAGTACTGTTAGTATGAACAACATAGTGTACAATATCACCAGCATTAATTTAGGCTTATTTATTTATTTCGTTTAATTTCGGCAAAATTATTTAAGATCTGAGCAATTCCAGTTGTCATTCCTATTGATTGCAGATTTCCAAAACGTCAATTTATAGCTAAACTGGATCGAACTTGACGATCATCTATTCTACACATGGTCGATGTTTTTTTTTTTGACAATGATATATATTTCGATAAATTCTTCAGAGTATGTATATACTAATCGGTAGGAAATTTTATGGCAAATCTATAAAAATATTTATTTTAGTAGGTGATAACTAACCTATAAAACTATCAAGAAAAAATCGAAAAACTGAAGATCCAGGATTCGCGTCAACCGTGTCACCGCTGGTTGAGAGGTGTTGAATATTTTTGATTGCTAACTCATCGTCAATACCATTACTAAAGTAAGTAATAGTAAATAATTCTTAGAATATTGATAAAATAATTAATTGAATTTGCTTTTCCAAATGTATGCAGGACACTTTACAGTTATTGTCAATTTGAAAAAAAATAGATTTTTGTTTTAGTTAATTTTTATTTTTTTACTCAAGTACCATATGAGAGCAAAACACACACAGAGAGAGTGATAAACACAAATTCAAAAATGTAAAACAACGGTAAAAGCTCATCTGCTCAGAAGTAAAAACATTTTTTTTGGAGAATTTTAAATGTATTACTGACTTGTAATGAACCAGTACATTCATCTTAATATTCATTGAACCTAAAAGCAATTTAGGTGTTCGTAGAACAATTACAATTTTGTCAAATCAAAACATGAATGAAGCTCGTCTTCACAGGAATCAATACAAGAGGCACCGTGCAGTTGGGAGTCGCGGCTCACGTCGCCAGTTCTCATTTAAAGATCCGCCGAAAACTTATTTTTTACTGTGTTCATTATTTTGAGTGAAATTGCGAGAGCATTAAGTTGAGTATAGGGTGGGACGCGACGGGCCTATTACCGACCGCCTTGTAATCAGAGCTTCGCCGTCCGCTCCGCGCCAACACCACACTCGAAACACATATCATTAATTTGTTAGCGATTTCTGCGATGGTTCCTCGAATTGCAGAGAAGTGACACACCACATAACAGTTATTAACAGGCCAGTGTTCACACTGGTCACGTTATTCGTAAAGTTGTTCTTAGCACTTTTTCGACTGTAAAATGTTAACGGAAGTATTATCACAACCGCGTTGCTTAGAGATTGACTAACTAATATGTTCATTATACGAGTAGTTCATTAATAAATATGAGAGGCTGAAAGTAGAATGATCAGCGTGATGAGTCATTTCCTAAAGATATTTCTAAGATAATTGAAGAAAACAAATGCGAAACACAATTTGGTTTTAGAGCAAGTTTGGGTACTAGAGATGCTTTAGTGTAGCTTTAGTTCAAAGATGACTTAATGTAAACATAGATGTTCATATGTGCTTTATAGATTTTGAAAAAGCGTTTAAAAATTCTAAATTGATTGAGATATTATAAAGAATGACAGTAGATAAAAATGGCATAAAATTTATATTGGTTTTTTTTTTAATAAAAGTGTTGTACCTATGCACGGTTTTACCTGTGGACACCACTGATATCTTATAAAATAAACACATAAAATGAACGAATTGAACGCATCCGTAAAGTATTTTTGATATGTGGCAACACTGACTTGCTCTCATCTTGTGTTTTCTGTTGAGTAACCGGTGACAGACTGTTAAACGTTTTCACTCAAAAAAGTAAATATTTATCTCTTTCTCGTCCTATATTTTTGTCAATATATGCAGAATATAGATAGCTATTTTTGGTCAGACTGTAGTGTACATCGTTAAACATCCATTTTAAGGGGTATAATAATGTCAACTCGTAGCTATCATGGTGGTAACATATTTTAAGGTTATACTGTCAGATTTGTACCTGTGGACATCGAAATGTATGTACCTATGGACTGTCCACAGGTACAAATTTTAGTTAGAATTTCTTGTTTGATTAGAACTTTATATAATAGAAACTTTATAAAGGATGGCTCAACTACCAAATCTAAAAGCAAGCCTTTCTCAATCCTAGGTACTGCACCTGACTGGACTATTTTGATGGATACGTATGATAAGCACTATAAAATCCCAGAGGATGTTGGTGTTTCGTCATCCAGACCGGATATATTCCTCTTCTCTAGACAAATTAAACACATAATATTAGTAGAACTTACTGTTCCGTGGGAAACTAATATTCCTAAAGACCATACAATAAAATTAAATAAATATTACGATCTAACAACCGAACTAAACAAAAATGGCTATGTGGTTAATTTATACGCGGTAGAAGTAGGAGCGAGAGGTATACCAGCTAAATCTCTCTATAACCTTTTGAAAGACCTTGGCCTGTCGAGATCTGCAGTTAGTTCTATTTTAGAACGAGTATCCAAGGCTGCACTAACAGGTTCCTACCAAATTTGGTTAGGTAGGGCGGGAAACTCGAGCAGTGAAGGTGAGCGTTGATGCGCATCTCAAAGGAGGCCTCCTTAAACCTACACCTAGGTCGTAAGTCCTGGGAACTGCTTTGAGTTTCTCCCTCTGCCACACTCGGCACCCGCACGGTGAATCCATGGAGTGCTAAGAAGTTTGTCTCTTAAATTTAGACATAGAAGCTGAACCTACTGCAAGCAAGTTTGTTCATCAACTAGAAATGTCCTCTCTTGATAAGACTATTGGTGGATGTGGAAAAAGTAATGTAAACGCAGCAATCACTCCGAGAAAACAGCTTATTTCACAAGTGACACCAGAGTCAGTACGCCCATTTCTAAAAGCAGACCCTCGAAAGGCAACGCGACGAGGAAGGAAACCTGGAAGAAGTAGAATTTTAACTGATACTCCTGAAAAAAACGAAATAAAGAATGAAGCAATAAGAAAGGCGGAAAATAAAAGAAAAATTGAAGAAAATTGCTCAAGTGTTCCCTATGTGATTTAAAATATCACCAGAAATGTATATCAAAGATAATTTTGAATCAGATGATGAATCTGGTTTTATATGTGAGAAATGTTTTATATTAGATAATGGTGATTCAGATGCCACTGATGATTCTGCATTTGAACTGTATGAAAAGTATTGCGATGCCAAAAATAATAATAATTGATTATTTGATGTTAAACTTGCTTTATAAAAGAAATTCTGTTTATTGTTGATTTTTATATAATTATTACTGAGGAAAAGTGATCTGTCCATAGGTACAATCATAACATGTACCTGTGGACAAATTTAGTATTTTTAAAAAATGTGATTTATTGTAATAATTATAATTAGTAAAAAACTTAAGACTGCTAATACTTAAGCGTTAACTATTCCTGTAACAACATTTGTGATACTTCATGGCTAATAAATGGAAATTAAGTGATTAAACCTTATTTTCGTTCAAAATTCGGCAAATGTCCATAGGTAAAACACTTTCCCCTATTATTTATTATTATGGAGTATTTATTAAGTAAAAATTGACAACATTTTAATTAATAAAGTCAAAATTGAAAAACGAGTTAGATAGGAGTATATTCTCTCACCTTGTCTATTCAGCTTATATTCTAAAATAATTTTTAGATGTACCTTTCAAGAAGCGGTACTTAGAATTCGTCTAAATGGTAAATTAATACAGATACAATGATACCGCCTTGCTGGCTATCAACCCTGAATACCTTCAAATAATGCTACAAAAGTTAAATGACCCACGACGTACAGACTATAGATTTGAAATAAATATTAACAAAACAATATGTATTATTGTTAGTAAAACACCAAATTTAGAACTGCAAACACCCTTAGAAAATATTACAATTGATAGAATTAAAAATTATAAATACCGTTCTTGGCTAAATGAAGATTACGAATCATTAAAAAAGGTACGGACAAGAATTAAAATAGCCAGAGACACCTTTGAAAAAATGAAAAAGTTATTAACTAACAGAAAACTCAACTTGAAACTTAGATGGAGGTGAAATATTTTGTTCTTCCAATCTTTTTGTGTGGATCATAAAGCTGGACTCTAAAACAAACATTACTCCAGAAACTCAGGTCCTTTGAAATGGAACATATCATAGAATGCTAAGAATCAAGTGGACTGACTGACAACTATCAAACAAAAAACTAGAAATCATGAATTAGAGTTGGTAGTAGCAATGAAGAAAAGAAAAACGGCGTATTTTGGGCATATATGTAGAAATGATAAATACGACTTCATAAAACTAGTAGAGTAGAAGGCGAACATCGTAGGCCACAAAAATAAAAGACTGGTTGTATGTGGAAAGCACTGATGCACTAATTCGCATGACTGAAGACAAGGAGACGTACAGACATGTGGTCGCCGACCTCCATAATGGGGATGGTACTTGAAGAAGAAGAAGTAACAGCGGACGTAATTTGTTGGTATATTTACGTATAGTTAATATATTCTGCATAATTTTACACTCGGATGATACAGTAAGGGAACATATAGTTGGTATACGCGCGGCCGCCAGACAGCGCGGCCCGTGGCAACGCATCATAATCGTGCCATCGGCGCGCGAGCCCTATAATTTACTCCCTAATTTTCCCAGTTTAAACCTGATCCAAATTAGGATTTGCATAAAATTGTTAATGACAGTTAACGCAATATTCGACGTGTCAAAATTGGTGTCTACCTATTCCAATTTTATTAAAGCCTATATTATCGCGGAGTTCGACTTAAATTGAGTTCGCGCGGATAATTTGTCTTAAACATACCGCGGAGCAGGACCTGAAAAATATTTAAACGATATTAGAATCGTTTTTTGTAATGCCGTGCACGTAAGCATTATAATGTCTGTTAAGTGTCCCTCACAATAAGAACATTCTTCTTGAATTACTGTCATGAAACGGACGCAACAACACAACGCTGACCGCAGATTATAAGTTCGGGAATCATAGTATCTTGGGTGGCAATAATTACTTATTCTAACACTTTATTACGACTAAATAATGATTATGAGGGGGAGAACTTGGCCGGTGGCGTGTCTCATGTAGCCTGTAATCTCAAGCCGGCCCCCAATCACACATTTCTCACCCAGGCGCGTTGAAAAAATGATACCTTTAGAGATTTGTCTATAATTTGTTGGATGCCGCACGTCCGCCGACCGGTATGAAACCGAAACGTATCAACTGAATCGTTTTCCATTCCATTGTTATTTTATTTAGACAGTAGCTTTCTAATATTTCTACACTGTAATTTTCAATACATAATACAGTAGTATAATTGTTTTTGTTGGCTTTTTAATATAACACTTTGAGAGAAGCGGTCAGAGACGAGTTCGTTAGACTGTAATAATATTTTTTATAATATTATTACATTAGGGATCGTTGCACAAAATGTGGTTACATCGTTGGTATTGTGACGATAAATCACAAAAATATGACACAAATGCATTTATGCTGTCAAACATCTATTCATTCGACATGTGTGATATTGTGACCGTATCAAAATTCACCATTTTATGGGAAATAAGCCGACAAACGCACATTCTATGGTGTATTTTGACATTTGACTGACAGTTGCTTTCGTTGAAGAATTATGCGGAACCGACAAGTGACATAAAATCAAGACAATGTAGTAAATAGGCTAACAGTATTAAAAACGATGTGCTTTGACAGTTAAGTTACCTATACATCTAAAAATATAACCCCCCTTCTTTCGCAGTCGCGTAAAGAACTATCTTTCTTTTAGTTGGTTAGTGAGTTATTTTTTTATTATTAAGGTAATATTTAAAATACCAATTGTAAATAATGGTGATGTTTAAAAATTTTAATATTGCATATATGAAGCTGAAATGCATCTTGGGAAAACTCAAATTTTATACACAGTAGACAATTTATATTTTATTACATATTTTTTAAAATAAATTAAAAGTCATTTTCGTACGCGTTAGCGGTTGTTTTACTCTGGATTTTGTTTTGAATAAAAATGCTTTTCTTTTAAGACAAAGTAAAAACAAATGGGATTCAACTAATTTAGTCAAATTTAAGATTTTGATGCTTATTTTCTTGTAGCAGACGAGCCACCCATTACGAGAAAGTATAAGAAATCTTATGATTATATTGTAAATAAGATATTTAATCTATGGGTATCGTCAGATAACTGAAAATATTAAAAGTAAGAAAAACAAAGCATTCCGGAAACTTCGATACAATCAAAAACGGTGTTATGTTGGCCACACTGGCTGTCACTTTGGCCACACAGCATGTCTGTCAGTCGACATGAACGATGGCTTTTTGAATGCTACCTACCAGTTGTTACCCTGTCTGGTACAGTACGCAACTCATCCTTACAATCTCCATTCAAGCGAATCAAGTTCGTGTTGTGATTCCACATAATCGATTTTAATCTTACTTTGCATCTTAAACGCTTCTAATTTTAGCAACTGTCAAGATCATGTTTAAAATATTTTCTGTAAATTAATGTTCTTTTCCCAAAACAGGCTTATTTAATTAGAACTGCCCATATTGCATGCGCAGTAGGTATAGGGTAAGTGAATTCAAAATTGTTTTTTAAATACGTTGCACTAAACTTATTTTTAATTTTACTAGTAACTACGCTGTGTCTTATACGACACCTAGATAGTAACACACTAATCAGTATTCAGTGAGTAGGATAAAAATGTGTTCAAATAGATTTGCGAAAAATCTCCAATTACATCCCTGAAGAATACAGAAATATAGATATTTGTAAAAATAAATAAAAAAACTCCGTAACAAATATAAAATTTGTTACGAACTTCCCGATAAATACAAGTACTGGTGATTTTCGTAACAATTTTTTAAATGTTAGAGTTTGCTGTGGCGGCAGGTGAGAGGGCGATCGACAACGATAAATTTGATTGACAGCTGGTGTTTGAGTTGTGCAAGATTTGCCACCGCGCGTGTGTCGTTCTTTTAGCAAACTCGTTTCTGTTTCACAACTTTCAGATAACATATAATCTTCCACGTTTAACCTATTGTGTTACCTACTGTTGCTATTGTTACAGTTATTTTTTACGCACAGGTGTTGTAGGCCATTGCGGAAAAGAAAACATTCGACAATAATTACGCGTCATAATAGCCTGACGCCGACGGCTAAGAGTGTTGTTGACTGAAACGTTGCTGAATGAATGGACCACCAAAGTAGATATTATATTTAAAAGTATTTTTTACCCGACTGTGAGGATCTAAAAGGAAGCGTAATAGTTTTGGCAGTCTATGTTTATTTGTATGTTCTACCATAGCGCCTAAAGTACAGATCCTATTTTAACGAATTACATGTCAATAATGACTTATATTAATACGACATATCTAGACTTCTATACAAATTTTATTAATCACTCACTCTATCTCACTCACTCATGTATCTATCGACACTGGCTAGGTAAGTTTGTCTACAGGTGTAACCTCAGGTGCTCTTCAGGGTAGGGCCGGATCTACTTCTCGGACTACCAGTACGGTTTTCGTCAGGGGTGCTCGACCGCAGATGCGATTATGCACGTGAAGGCTCTGGCGCAGCAAGCAGTTTTCCGGGGAGAAGTGGTATTGGCAGTGTATTTGGACATCGCCAACGCGTTCAACACTTCGTCCTGGAGTTACATTAGGGAGGCACTAGTGTATCACCAAATACCTCCGTATCTCCGTCGCATAGTCAGAGCTCATCTGTCGGAGAGAGAGCCGTACTTACCTTACGTACCTTAAGTCGGACCGTTGTTAGTCGACGTGAAATGTAGTGGGATGTCCCGGGATCCGTCTTAGGGTCGCTCCTGTGGAACATTGGCTACCTCTGGGTGCTTCGCGGTGCATTCTTAGATGGTGTTTCCGTCACGTGGTTTGCGGATGATACGCTTGGGTGGCGAGTGGCCGGGCGAAGCACATGCATTGGCACGCTTGCTGCCATCCTGTCCATCTCTGCACATAGGAAATAATTCGTTGGCCTATGACGCTAAGGAGAAAGCCGATCTTCTGGCAAAACACTTGCGTCTAACTCGACCTTGGATGACGGGGAACAAGAGCCGTCTACCATACCTCGGTGCGAGAGCCGTATACTGGATATACAGGTCCATCAACGCTCAGTGTGTTTAGCACTTTTGTCCCTTGACATCCATGAGTCGAGTGGCTCTGATAGAATCCCTCCTATTGTGTTAAAGATGTACGCTCTAGAGCAGTTGGCATCGGTCATAACGTCTCTTTCTTGGCTCTCCTACTCTTCTGGCATAGTCCCGATATCATAGAATGGGAGATCCCAGAAGAGTGGGAGAGCCAAGAAAGACACGTTATGACCTGCATTGGTCCACCCGATCACTAAAAAAACTATCGCTCAAATCTCTCCAACTACAGGCCGATAGCCATAACTTCCCTCTTCTCGAACATAATGAAGTCCATTATCCATATCCATCTGCTTAGTGACCAACAGTACGGCCTCCGTAAGAATCGATCATCTGGTGATCTTCTGGTATACCTGACACATCGCTATGTACAGTCTATGTGCCAGGCTGTGTGCTATCGCTTATTTTGTTCCTCCTCCATATCAATGACATGCTGTAAATTAGCGGCCTTCATTGTTATACGGATGACAGCACGGCCGATGCTCTCTTCACCGGCCGCGCTAATATTTCTCGGGAAAACGTAATTGGGAGTCGAAACAAACTTGTGTTTGAAATCGAAACTTCTTTGGCAAAAGTTTCAGACTGGGGTAAACTTAATTTAGTCCAATTTAACCCCACAAAGACAAATTTGCTAAAAAAACTACTCGTATGTCCTCGGTTTGAAGACACTCCCTTATCTGCCTCAGTCAACATTGGAATACTTGGTGACGACATGTCGAGTAAAGTCCAGTTTCGTGGCTGTTTGGAGGGTAAGGCCAAATTGACGTGCTCAACAGATCGAGACAGTATTTTAATCCGTCCCACCGCCTTCTGCTTTATTAGGCGCAGATTCGGCCTCATATGGAATATTCTTACTGAGCGCTGCGTGGAGTTGTGGCTTTGCCATGCACCTTCTACCGCATTTACTAAGGGGAGTGCTCCGAAGAATTGTTTGAAATCATCCCAGCTGTCTCTTTCAGCCATCGTCCTACGCGACAGCAGTTTCATCCCCCACCATTTAGATGGTTGGCAGTCCCCAACTGTGCGCTTTTCTATAAACATTCTGCCTCGCACAACAAAACTGTGAAATGAACTGTCACCTGCGGTATTCCGGCACCAATACGACTTTCAAACCTTAAAGTAAAGGGCAGAATGTCGGCAATGCACTTGTAACACCTCTGGTGTTACGGCTGTCCATGTGTGGCGGTAATTGCTTACCATTAGGCGCCACGTCTGCTCCTTGTCCTTAAAAAAAAATTTACATCATTGTCGTTGAAGTTAAAATTAACCAACAATGATTAATTTTACACAACCTTTAAATAAAAACTAATGCGAATACTTATATATACTCGTATCTAGTATATATTTTTCTTGTTTTTGGAGGTGCAGCTGCATTTTTTATATTTCTTTTTATTGTATTCTGTATAATTTTTAAGTAGATTTAATACAATTAAATAAATATTTTGTCGGCCGTAGGGTGGGCCTGGAGATCTGTCACACAGGCCTAGAGCCTAGTACGGACTCCAGCTCTCACCAAGGAAATTTTAGAATATTTTCAATTAGATTAACTGTAGCTAAATTGTACCTTCCTTGTGAGAGAAATAAAGTTTATTATTATATATTAAATTGTTGGTTTAGCATTTATATCAGTGATATCCTGAGGTAATTTTTGAACACTACAGATTTATAAAATGATCGGAGAGAAGAAAACGTACATTAAATTTCATCATTTAAAATAAATCATTTATTCTTTAAAACCCTAAAGTATTAATAAATGATTTAGATGTAGATGGAGTCAAAATATTCTGAAAAGTATTTCAGAATATAGTATTTCAGAATATTTTGACTCAGATACCCTGGAGGAGGAACTGGATGCGAGAAACCGAGAATCAAGCCAAGTGGCGTGCAATTGAAAGGGCATACCAGCAGTCGAATGCGAAAAGCTGATAATGATAGGTATACTCACGATTTGGCAGATCGGCTTTATATTTTAAATAAAATATTTACAATCTAAATTAAAAAGAAATATCAAGTATTGAAAGCTTTTTATAGTAATTGACACGAGACAGAATCTTGGTTACAATAAACGATCTCAAATGTACATTTAAAACGATAAATAGTCGAACATATGGGTAGGTATGATCCACTGTAGTCCGTGTGATATGATGTTGGTTGTCGTAATGTCCCATTGTTAGGCGGCCTGGTGTCGTTTTGTGACGGATTACTGAGCTCTTTAGCCACTTATTGATACATATGGCTTTGTATCCATTACCTTTGCTCTAGACCGACATTTTGTATAGCTTACTATTGTGAAGTTTTTTTTCGTTGCATATAGAAATCTTTAATAATATAATACTGTCTGTTTGTTACACTAAAACTAAACCTTTGAACCAAAAATTTAATGAAGTTTTCCATGATAAAGTTACATGTTTAGAGATACTACTTTGATTCCTGAGGAAGAGCATACACTTCTTTTTACTGTGAAAACTGACATACACTCGAAGCCGCAGCAAAAGCTAGAACAACATGTAATTAAATAAATATTTTAGAATATCTGACACAACTCCACATAGATTCAAACTAAGCAGAGTTTGTACTTGAAATGATACTGATGTGTCTATGTAAGTATACTGGATTGAAGCAATCACTTAATAGATTTCAAAAACGTTTAAATTGCCTGATCTTGAAACTAAGTTTCAATAGCCATTATCACTGGCTGAGAGTCAGCCCGTGAGTCCCGTGACCACAGCCCTGTCCTTTGAGTTATGGAATGCGAAAGCTTTAAAGTTTAAAAATATTGTGATTTGTAGACATTTGAAATTTCATACGGAGAAATAGTTGCGACATCGATAAGTCTGTAACGTTGAAGTAAGAGTCAATTTAAACATTTAATCAATAAATTGAGAACACTTTTTTCCACATCTATTCTATATTTTAGAAAATACATACAAGTATATTTAGTTAATAACTTTGGATAAACAGAATCTTTTAACCATTTTTAATCTCATTACCTGGACTAATATCTAAGACTATGAAACACGAACACAAATCTTATTTAAAAATTAATTGCTGTTCGTTTGTTTCGCTAAAACTCGAGAACGGGCCGATTTAGCCGATTTTGGTTTTGAAATGTTTGTCGTAGTCCAGGAAAAATATAAATGTTACGTGTACGAAGTAGTGGGCCTAGCTAGTGCTATAATAATTTCTTATGTGTATGATTTTGGATACCTATCTGTATTTAAAGACATTTTTTTTATACCTACACCTCCAATATTGTTTTGGAGCCTATTCTAATCTATTTCTTTCATTCCAGTTCTATCATTCACTACTTCTCGTACTTTCATTCCTCATCCTATTCTTTCTTACATACAGCCTTTTTTACTTAGAGACATTGAAGCGTACGGTTTATTTATTAATCCGCACTAAAGAAACAAAATGTCAAAGCGGTTCACAAATACAATTGGGAAATTATGGATTAGTATATTATATGTATGTATGTAACCAAAAGAGGGGTTTCTTCTTTAACATTGCCTATACTCGGTATCAAATTAAATTAAACTGAAACACACCAACATCTTACAGTGCACATAATTAAAGCAAGTCACGTATCATTTAAGCGCAGATTAAGAGTGTTCTCCAATGACCCTTGCGATTAGCGTAGCTAGGAGCCGTGGGCTGTGGAACGCAAAGCCGGCGGTAATTGCGGCTTCGACGCCAGGCTCGGCAATCCCTAACTTATCCCCGAGGATGTTCGTTAGTGATGGCCACTCACTCACTCGTGAGAGAAACACTTTAGAAACAATTGCCAACAGATTTTGCTCGCCTCTGTACATTCAAGTTTTTTATATTTAGCTAGCATTTCTTTATTTAGAAGGAACCATGTATTAAAAACAGTTTTATTTTGAACACTTATTTAAAAAAGGTAAGTAAATGGCTTTAATCGTTGATCTATCGAACAGCCAACAAAGAGTAGGTACGAGTATAAATACTTTAATATGACACCTTTGATATTCTAACAGCATTTTAACTAACAGTAAATTAATATAAAACATAACTTTTATAAGACTAAACTAGCACTTTTATTTACTTTAAAGAGATGAACAAACAGCTTTTATGTCTATAATGTATTGTAACTTGTTCAATCATCGCGTTACCCAACAGTTCGAGTCCATGACTACTTGGCACATTTTTAATATTTAAAGATCAATGACATAAACAATAACACTGATAAATTACCGTCCAAGTTAACTAACTGAAGGCAAATGCTAGTGATTTCTTTCACCGCTGCTGCCGCCCGCAAGGTTGCGCTCACGCAAGTCATCCAGGCATCTCGGCGGCGATCACAAATTACAAACAAAAAGCTAGGAGCGTTCTAATCTGACGTCGCATCACGTTCGATCATCGACTGATCATGATTTACGAACACGCTGAACGGTGATAGGTGATCAGCTCTCTAACAATTGATTCTCGTTTGTTGAACTTGTGCGCGCTTTCCATCCATTTGTGTTTATTATACTTAGTCATTGAACAGTATCGACGCTTTATATACTCAACTAATACATACAATAGATGTAATATAATAGCGTAACACGTTTTCAGTCGATTCTCATATCGCAGAACCAGTTAATTTTCGCAATAGGTACTCGACATACTAAGCCTAATGAATTGTGATTTATGAGTAAGCCTTTATACGAATCCTTTGTTCGCTTTTCCATATTCGTTAACTAGGTTGATTTTATCGATGAAGTTTGCATTGCGTAATATTTCGAGAAAGGTTTTAGTCACTTTACTCATCATAAGAAATGGCATATAATAGGCCTTGGGAATTTTGAACGTTATAAAACACAATGATTGATGATAAGATTCACCTGTAAGGTATTTTAAAAAAGTAACAAAGTGAAGAAGTTTAAAATATCGATCGATCACAACACGACCTTTGTTTAACGCAATGTGGCACAGGAGAACTGCCCTGAGCCGCTGAGCCCGGGCGCGAGACGAGGCCCACGTCAGCCCACCTGTCCGATTAGCATCACCTTCTTTATACGGGTCACTCACTGACGGCATACCGCGTCGAGAATTGAAATTTGTTTCGTTATGCCGTGTCAAAGGATCTAGGTGACGCAGAGAAATGCCGCTGGATTACATGATGACTAATAGTATAGGCATCACATTCCCTAATTTTACAACTATTGCGTGTTCGTAAAACCAATCATCGTTATGTCGGCACTTAACGATATCAAAGTTCCATTACCGTACTATATCAATAGACTAACAATCGTCTGCTTAATTGATTACAAACACAATGTTGACTGAGCGGATACATCGCTTTACTTCCTCGGTCGGTTGTTGCATATATTAATCCGAATTAAAAGCAGCTCGGCGTTGGATACCCCAAACGTTGAGCATTAACCGGCCGGCCCTAGAGACTCCATTACGGGCAATAAAATGCCTATTATTATCGAGGGCCGAAAAGCTGATGCACGCGATGCAATTACTTGATTGGCGGTGTTCTGGTCTGCTCCGGCTGAGCCGTGATTGATGGTGTACATAATTAGAAAACACTTCAGCGTGTGTCTTCATCGGCGCAATCTTAATTGCGGCCAGCACTTACCTCGCTGAGTCAAACAGCACGTGCCACAGAATCACTGCGCTTTACCGCCGCGCACTCGATAATAATTTGATATTGTCTGAAAAACATTCACGTTTGATGTATGGCACGGCAGGCTGGATAGCGTTTTAAAGTTGCTTTATGTGCCACTGATATGAGTTGAAATCGCAATTCAAACATCTGAAAGAAATTCTTTGAAGCATTATCACAATTGTTGTTTCGTATCCAATTAGTTATTGAATGGTAGTAGTAGGATGTATAGTAAGCAGTTATGTACAAGAGTGAGTAGTTATTCCAATGTTGTTGCTAATAAAATTATTATTGTCAATTGATATATGTCGATAAATTAATGTAGGTATAGAATTTTAATTATTTCATTATAATTATATATGTGTACAAGAACGCTATAGTTTTATATATAGCCATTTTCACACTTTTTGCAACTTATACTTACGAGAAAAAAAATTTCGCTTACCTTGCAGCGAAAATTTGATAAATCCGGGTTGAAAGTGTATGAGAAACATTTTGGTTTAAAGCATGAAGATGACATCATTTATACACCTTTATTGCTTTGCACAGAAACCATTAAAGTGTTTTTCGTACTCTGAAGTACTATGCACTATCTGAAGTATTATAATCCTACTAAAATGGAATAGTTACGAGTACTTAGTCTGTCAGTTACGCTTTCATGTTCAAACGGCTGAACCAATTTTAATGAAATTTGTCATGGGATACATAAGTTCTTGAGGAATAACACAAAGTATTTTTGAATAAGAATAATATTTATATATTAAAGGTTATTATTATTATTTTTTAATGTGATGATCAATATACACACAGACACAGTCATTTGTAATAGAGGGTAATATTTGAATCTAAGCGATGATTTACATGTTAAGATATCTTTCACCTAAAGGACAAATGACGGGATATCATTTTAACAGTAATATCTCTCTCCAGTTATGATTTTTTATGTAATAAACATGGGACAAACGAGCAGACGTATCGCCTGACGGTAAGCTATTACCGCCGGACCTAAACATACACATCTCAACGCCACTAGGAGCCCACAACACAGTCTTCCAGGCAGAGTGTATGGGCATAATATTGGCTGCACATGCAATCACTTCCAGGAGAGTGGCGGAGTACCCCATCCGCATACTCTCCGACAGCCGATCAGTCTTACAAGCCCTACAAAGTCACTCGACAACATCAGGGCTAATTTACGAATGTCACAAAGCCCTGACAGAGGTATGTACTACTAATAGTATAACTCTCCAGTGGATAAAGGGACATAGTAACTCACGCGGGAACGATGTAGCCGACGCACTAGCAAGAGGTGGATCGGAAACAAGGGCAGTAGGCCCTGAACCAATACTGCCTCTGCTATCTGCTTGGCTGCGAAGGTCACTGCAACAAAACACCAAGGTGGCACACCAAACATATTGATCCAACCTATGTACCTGCAGGCAGACCAAGGAGGCCCTCCCGACAATCAATCCCAGATTGTCACGGAAGCTGTTGCAACTTAAGAGGCCGCTGCTTCGACTTTTAATTGGAGCAATAACTGGTCATACATTACTAAACAAACATCTTTTCACTCTAGGTGTAACAGACAGTCCTCTGTGCAGGGCATGCATGGAGGTAGAGAAGACGGCCGCCCATGTCATTATGACATGTCCTGAGGTGGCAGTATACCGGGCAAGACACCTCGGATAACCGAGGTCACTTCCTGAAGTCGTCGGCAACGCGAAGGGTCTGCTAGGCTTCTTGGACTGGGGTGGCACAAGTAATGCCATCCCATCACGCAAAATAGGCGCACCGTAGACGTCGATTTGCGGAAACCCAGCCCGCGAGTATCAAGATCAAGATCAAGCTTTTACCGCCGCTCATGGACACCCACAAAACCAGATGCGTCATCAGTGCGTTGCCGGCCTTTTAAGAAGGAGTACTCTCTTTTCTTGAATGTTTGAAGGTCGCAATATACCGCAGGAGACAGTTTATTCCACAGTTTTCTTGTGCGAGGCAGAAAGCGCGCAGTTGTGGACTGCCAACCATCTAAATGATGGGGATAAAACTACCGCCGTTCAGGACGATTATAGAAAGAGGCGGCAGGGATCAATTTGAACAATTCCTCGGAGCACTCCCCATTGTAAATGTGATACAAGATGCATAACGAAACCACATCTCTACGCAGCGCCAGAGAGACCAGCCGAATTGAAACCTCTTCTTAATCGATGATTCGAGTCGCTCTCCGTTGAATGCGGCGGAATGCGGTACTTGGGTGCTCTCGCCCAAAGATTAGAACAGTATTCCATATGAGGCTGAACATGCGCTTATAAAGCAGAGGGTGGTGGGCCGGAGTGAAATCGAAGGTATATCACAATACCTAGTAGTAATAAAAGACAAGAACAAGGTAACTGCTAGCAACAATCTTCTAGATTATTAAGTGATCTTTAAATTATGGTGCCAGATTAAAAATAACAGCTAATAATGTAATTAAATAGAATTTATCAGTTTTGTTTATTAGCTGCGTGCAGACCTACTACGTATTATATAGTACTACTACGTATTATATAAGTAGTATCAAGTTGATAGTAAAACTTTAAGTAATTTTCTCCAGCATTGAGAACAATACACTAGGATTAGATCGCTTCGCATCTTCATTACGAATATTTGTACAGCCATTTATCACCCATCACATGTAGTAAAATATCCGTCTCAATAAAGTCATGACAATAATTTATACTTGTTCTTAGATAGTTACTCTTGCAAGGTGCAAGGAATTTGTATAATTTAGTAATAATGTCTGTGCAAGTCTCTAAGTGGCGTTAAATGTTGGTTTTAAATTACTAGAATAGTTCTGTTTGTATGCAGAGTTTTAGTATGTGTGCGTATGTTTACGTATGTGAGACTATATTTCTTATGGATTTCTTCGAGTGCATAAATGGCTGCCCTGGAGGTAAGGTGATAAAATGATATATAACAATTACAACAGAAGTCTAATGTGTTCTAAGTAATTCCGGCATAACTTATTGGTTGTCAAACTCTTGAAAAGTTTGCCCTCGTCACCAGCCAGCTACTTACATGTAAGTATATGAACATATTAAAGTTCAAAAGTATATTTAATGTTTATAAGGTATAGGTATGAGTAACGTGCTCATTTACGACATTAACCATATGAATGTAGTATCGTCTAAAATCATAATTTAATTCATATTTCCATGGAATTTAAATACATGAGAAGCAGACGTGCATAATTTGGCCCACTGAAACATTGCCATCTTTTAAGATGGTTAATGGCCGTTTGCGCTTATTGATTGAAGCAAGCAGCAAGCAATAAAACGCGTCGGTGGTCGTAAACTGGCACTCGATCCCGTCGCTACTGGCGCCCGCGCAACGATCAAAGACCTACGCCGACAAAGACGCCACCGCCGCTCTCCTCCCGTCCTGTCAACGCAGTCACGGTCCATACATAATGCTCGCTCCCGGCTAAAAATTACGAGCGATGAGTGCTATCGACAATTGAATATTAATATCAGAAATTTACATAAAATTCCCATGTAAAGATATAAAACACAATCGCACGAAACGAGAACCGTGGAATATATAAAACATACAGTAGGTACATTCGTCGAAGCAATCCTAATCCGGCTGGAACGAGCCCAAAAACTGTGGCCGTCTCAAGACGGGAGTCACCGTTTTAATTGGTCGCATTAGAGCTGAGCCCCTTATTAATAGGTTGATTACATGCGGACCAAGCGGGCGCGGCCGCAGATCTGCATCCGCTTGGCAGATCTCGACTTATGCAACACAAGACCTAAGAAAAGCTTCGCGACTATGAACTTGTTTGAATTGCATCCAGCACAAAGCCGTGGAAAATGTTCTTCAATGGCAATTAGAGTAGACCCGTTCTGAACGTTTTGTATGTTTTGAAGTAGTTTTATTTTGAAACGAAGATTTTGGCCGTCGTTTATTTTGCGTCTAATACTACCCTGTGTCCTTCGCTGTGTCCTTGGCAACGTGCCTATATAAACTTATGATGATCGAATCGATATCAAACATAAGATTAATATTTGCTTTAAATGAAATGAATGTAGTGATTTCACTCCGCAAAGTGTTTAAGCGCGTCGGGAGCTAATAGCCTCGTAGCGAGTTGAAAATATCAATATAGTCCGGAAATAGCGATGATATCTGGCCGGTCATAAATCTGCGAGGTGTCGGCTACTATCGGGCCGCTCACTCTCCGCCTGATGGTTTATATCATTTGCAAAGCAGCTTAGGGAGTATTTTGAGTACTTGCGTCTTGCACAGCGTACAGGCGTGATTACAAATCATTTAATGTATTTAATTTATATCTAAGTTGGTAGATGATTGTTGTTCCTTTGAGGATTAATATTTTTAATGCTTGACGGGTACATGAAAGCGAAATAATTCAGTTTAGAGACACGTTTGTGAAGCTTTGTAATTTGAAACATACCATAAAGCAGCCTTCATTAAAAAATAATAAAAAATCTAATTTAATTAGTGTTCATTCGTCAGAAGTCGTGGGTTCGAATGCCATCTAGACAATTTTTTTTTTTTCTTTAAAAAGACAACTCCCACATTAGGAATAAACATCCTGTGTCGTGGGGGACTCTACAAACATACATGAATGTATGATGAGCACTATAATTTGTTCTGTTCTAGGTAATAAATATACAAATATGTTTGTTAACGGTCTTGTAACCTAGTCCGTAGTCTATTCGTTGCCTTCGTTTAGTGGGATCAGACGGCCGTGTATGAGATCTGTGGATTTATTATTATATAAAACAGTTAGTGTTCATATTCTTTTATTTTTTTTATTCACTGGGTATAGATAACAGATTGAAAAAATAAAAAATACAGTCTTGACAGTAGGTATATTACAGTAAACCTGCTACCCAGTTACAACTGTACAAGACTTCTTTGGCATTAGCTTAAAATTTATTATAAAATTATAAGAAAAAAAACATAATTAGATACAGAGTTACAAACTAAATGTATATAGGAAACTGAGTTGTGCATTAAAATTAAAGTATGCTATAACGGAGGAGAGAAGATTTGAATGCATTGAGATCAATAACACATAATTCTATACAAAATATTGACTGCCAGGTCGGGTCACTAACCACTAGACAAACAGGCTCCTCATTATTGCTGATTTTCGGGTCCAGTATATGTAACAATGCATTAACATGTGAGGGCTACCACTATTATGCAGCGCCTCTGGCATGCAAAAGCGGTCGGCTTTACTGCTGCAGAGGATAGGTGGTGATAATACCCGCCTATGAATGTAATTTCAAACATAAATAACAGTCTTCCAATAATTTACAGGTGAAAATTGCATGTACAAACATGGTAATTCAGGTCTATTGCATATTATGGACATAATTATTACAAAATTACTTATTATAGTTGAAAATCATCTAAATATACATATATTAAATTTGATCAAAAATAATCATATTTAATTTAATATACTCAATTTAAACAAATTAATTATGGTCTCGTGTTAACGACGCAGTAGCTTGAAGGTTTTTTAAATAATTAATGGTAATTTGGATTGGATCTGTTTGAGTATCGCGGCGTCTTTTCTCGCGGCCAATAAGTATGTTTAGCATCATAAGTAGCGATACGATACGTTTATGCGCTATTAGTCCGATACCGCGAAACTCCGACAAAAACCTTGTTTCATCAACACCAACTCCGGATCTGGTGGTAATTAGCTTCCATCGCTAACATAAACGGTTGTATGCAATATGTACTCATTTTTATTTAATTAGTTTAAAAAAAAACACATAATATACCTAGTTGTTGTAAGACTTGTAAGAGTGATGTTGTACTACGAGTACATAATGACCTACAGTTTTATAAGAAAATATTTTCATAACATGAATTACAAACTATGTTAAATTACGTTGGATTACTTATATAATGTTTTTTTTAACCAAATAATAAATAGGTACTAGAAGTAAATCAAGGATTTTCAGATAAATTAGGTTCATTTTGAATACTACTTTTATACTTTCTACAAAAATATTGAACCAAATAATCATATTTCAAAATATTATTATAAACCATTTATCCTATATGACTTGTATATTAAAATTCTTATAAAATTCAGGTATATCCTGTACATTGCAATAACTTGTACTGATGTAGCTAAGCTTAAAAATAGTTTTTATGGAATAATAGCACCGTTTTTTAATATATTTCAATAGCTGGATTCGTAATAAATTAATATATTTTGCGTCGCTTTAAGGAAGGTGCAATTTTATGCTAAGAGTAATATGAAAAAATAGTTAAATATATTGACGAAATAGTTCAATTCTTTACGGCTACTGGTAATTTCTTCATTTATTTGTGTGGTTCTGTTCTACATACGGTTGTCCATGCAATAAAATGATATTGTTACAACATGAAGGCGATGTTAAAGGTGATGCCGAACAAGCAGCAACCGAATTTACAAAAAAACGCTTTTCACCGTAAACCGGGATACGCTTGAAACTGGTACAGTTGGACAATTTAGAGTCGGAAATGATGATGATTATAATTAAAAGTTAAGTACGTATTGAATTTTTAAAATAAAACAAATATACAAATATGTGTAAACGTACGTATTATTTTATCACTCTTCTCTGTTTTGAAACAAGAAAAACAGGTAAGGTTAATGATATTTTATGTGATATTTGGGTTTGACAGAAACTTTTATACAAAAGATGTAGACTAGGTGTATTTTATACTCTTAAAGTTCTAGATAGCTTTTTAATTTGTTTATAATTCCATTATAGATCTCGGAGAAAGTTTACTGCCTTTAAATCCTACTAATATTATAAACGCGAAAGTTTGTGAGTATGTAAGTGAGTATGTTTGTTGCTCTTTCACGCAAAAACTACTAAAGGATAGCGCCGCGGGGTTCAGGTAGTTAGAAATAAAATTAGAAAAAGATTTAAATGCATTTTTGTGACAATCTTTTTATGTGATAGGTATGAATATTTTCAAGTTAAACATTTGAACTAGTCTTTCTCTCTCTCAATTTAAGAGCTAAGGCCTTTGTCGGTAACGTCATGAAAAATCATCGTCAGCCATGAGAAGATTTCAAGAAAGAGTTACATTTGCAGAGGCGACACTCTTGGCTTAAGCCAACCCAAAAGTAGTTAGGTAGCAGCACCACTTCACTCTTCAGAGCGGCAGCCTCCAAAGTTGAAAATTATTAAGGTCCAACAAGTGGAACTATAGGTGTATTAAAGTTATAACTGTACACCAATAGTGCTTAAACTTGTTAAAGTAAGACCTGAAAGTAAGGTAAATTATAACTTTTTAAAGACAAAAGCAAACTTTTGTTAGTCGGATTTTTATATAAATATGTATACGGGTTCTGGAAACTAAATCGAAGAGATTTAAAAAAATAAGATTCAAATGTTGAATGTGATTTGTCTGCTCATTTCTTTTCTTCTTCATAAAAAGGTTTCACTCCAATGCAAATTATAGTATCTTACAATTTTCACTTTCTTTTAGCGGAAAGTTTAATTACAAATATTTTACTCTTCAAATAGCGTGCTCACTTGTATTATTAAAGTACTCACTATCTTATTAGAAGGTACTAATTAAACACTCTTTGTGATTAATGGTTGAAGATTACGGATATGATTATATCAACTGTCATTATAACATTGTTGCCATACCTTAAAGCTGTTATCTAAATTAGTAATAAAGTTAAATGATGTGTGTCATGTGTTTCTACTAACTGTAATGTACAGTACTTAATTATTCAAAGCCACACGTGATTTTGACACGATGTCTAAACCAATAAAGAAAGCAAATAAGAGTACTTACTGATCGCCTTTTAAGTATAAAAAGAAGAAATTTCTCAGAAATTTAATATCGTCATCGTTAAGACTTAAAAGACAATTCTGCTGTATTCTGCTTGGTACTGATTTGCCTTTAAATACCATTTGTTTTTCTATGTATATTTTTTTGAACTTTGATAATCAGTATCCAATAAAATATAAATAAATAATCTCCTTATTTTGAAACCCAGAAACGGAAACCGATATCCAACAATGGAAGTCCTGCGATAGGCTGATGATGATGATTAGCGAATAGCCGTATATTTTATATTCAAAGTAAGTTAAATCTCTGATTTGTAAAATACAATATTTTATAAGCTACAAGTTATGTTTGCTTTCTTTCTAGCCTATCTTCCCAAAGTTATTCAGGGTCGGCTACCAGTGTAACAGGTTTTACCATCGGACCACCGCAACCCTGAGGGTGGAAACTGAATTTCAAGGCTGAACTACTAACTAGTGTCAGTATATTTGAGGGCACTGACGTCTCAATAACGATGCGTATTATTAATAAATATTTTTTACTTATTAATTTCACTAAAATTCTAAATTTTGTATTTTTTGCTGTCGGTATGTGTAAAAGAGCGGCAGCATAAAGTGGTAGCTTCGCCCAGCTTATAGGTGCTTAAATCACGAACAAACATAATTGAGATGAGAAGCTTTTTGCCTCACTACACACTGCACCGCATAAATAATAAATAAACCATTCCACACATTATAACGTAGGATATTTTCTAATAAGTTTTCATCATCTTTATAGCAGCATTCGTTATACTCGTACAACGTACCTAAACGTATTTTAAAAAATAAAGTAAATATAATTAAACATATTAAAAAGCTCTCATAAAAATAAATCTCAATCTAAATCATGTTTTCGTGATTTGTAAGATTTTGAGTTAATACTCAACAAATCATCCTGAATGAGTCTTATATAATCCTTTAATTGTTTTGAGTGTCTGTTAAAATTATCTGACAATTAAAATGATATGACCTCTGATTTTCATAGAATTCTTAAACTTAAATTTTTAATTAATCTGTTTCAACTTAGAATCAGCGAAATGAAGTGGGAATCAACAATTTTTCACTTTCACAGTTTTATAAATATTTTGGTATAATATTTCGACAAAAAGTGCCCGTGCTTCGTAAATTTTTAGAATGTTTCTCATCCTTTGATTTAAACTATAAATATCTAAAAAAATATGTAATTGTTGTTAAGTAATAGATATCATACAACTCATCATACAGGAATCTTCTTTCTATAAAAAGCTCTTAAGAGCAATATTCTGTTTGTAAAAATGTGCTTAGTGTGGAGTAACCCGCACTCGTATCAAATATCTGGCGCCAGGTCTCTCCAACTATACGTGCCATACTTAGTTAATCTCTTGGTGAGCCGCCGAATCCATCACTCTTGAAAAACTATAAATAGTTGAGGAGAAAAAATGCATGTGCTTCAGCTATCTGCATCGCTGTGTACTTGATGCTATCTGCTAATGGAGCTTTTAGTTAGTCTCTTATTTGCTTATCGTTGTATAGAAGCCAAGGATGAGTAGCTGTATCAAACTATAAATTTTGTCTTTGATGCAATTTAATTTCTTCTAGGCATAGAATATTGAAACACTGCCTACTGCATTTTGTGCAGACTGTCTGCTTACACTGATATTTTCTTTGGGAGAAAAAATTGTGTTTAGAAGTGAATATTTATTTATTTATCTTTATTGTACACACATAACATATAGACAAAAAGGAGTTGTAGTATACATATGTATGTGACAATTAGAGGTCTTATCGCTCATGGTTGGTGCATATTTTAATAGGCCATTCACAGGGTCTCACTCTGAGAGTGAAATTGTTGGTTTCTACTACAAAATAAAAAAGTTACGTTTGGTTACCATTTTCGACTTTAGTCAAAGCACGTGATCGTTTAGGGGGTAGAATTTCTAAATTAGCGAATCTATCTTTTTAAATCTACACTACGTTTTACACTTTGATTTATTTTTCAAATCGTAGCTATGTCTTTATAAACAATCATTATCCTTTTTTATGTAAATAAAGCGACTAATATCACCGAGTTAACGACAAAAAGTGCTTTTGGGAATATTTCAATATTTTTTTTACAGAATACATTTAAGTCTATGCGTTAGTTTTCTACATAAGGTCATTGCATCTATTTTATTCGGGCGTCTGTTGATGTTATGTTTTTTTTCTAAACGTTATTAAGACATCTGTTCGGAAACATCTCTCTTCACCCAAATGACCGAAGATCACAATTGTCGCCAATTAACAGGGTGTGTGTGGGACTACAAAAAAGCGACCACCATAGTGGAAACACCTTGGTTAATGTGCCAGTTGACAAACCAAGATAGAGGGCGTGAAAAAAATATAGTTTTGCGAAACCGCAGGGGTGCGAAGTTAGCAGCCGAGTTGTCCAAACATGGACCTCCACAGCGCAGTTTTTGATACGATTTTAATGACATGTAGTGTAGTCCTACCTATTGACAAAGGGTGATTTAATGTCTCTATTTTAAATTGAATGTAAACCTAGGTGGCCTGTTTCTTTTCTTGGACGTTTACGATCGCATCGGGAAAATTATTTCCATGTTTATAAAAATTAATTGTTTTTTTTCCCACTTACATTTTGATCTCTTTCAATTAACTATGTTATATATTTTCTTATAGTTTCTTCGAGTTTAATAGACAACAAGGCTAGGAAACGAGGTATAGCTATTTAGTCATACTTGGTCAGGCATTTTTAATTATTTTAAATATTAATATATATATTATATTTTATATTTTTAATTATTTTTAATATAAAATTTTATTATATAAGAATCTAAAATAGGGAAATAAAATAAGTACACGTATAAATGTAACTGGACTAAGAAATGCCTGTTTCATTGAAACCGATTAAAATATGCTACTGAAAAAGTTACATAAATTATACTTACTATAAAGTTTAAATTTGTATTAAAAGTGGTAATTTTTCAAAAGTCATTGGACAAGCCCACACGGCGAGTGACCGCAAATGTTACGTTTTATTGTGGGCACCAACGTTTAGCTCGCACTAGCAGACGCCCACTATAACTCACGAGAACAATGTGGGTATTCTTAAAACGTCTTAATATTGTTAATAGTGTCATGAGTGAATTTCGCGAAGTACCATTGATGAATAGCACAGTTGGAGCTAACGAGTAACGAATGACGTTGCATATGTCATTCGATATTGTGGTTAGAGCCCTCAATTGTGTGGTTGCGGTGCATAAAATATTGTCCATACATTGTACACAAGATAAATTACTTATCTTTGTATATTAAAATAGAAATCATTTGTTTTAATCATGTTTTTGTTATTAGTTTGTTTGTAACCGACTTTTAAAATAGTGTTTTTTAAACTATATTTTTTGTATCTGTTATTTTAGCAGTGTGTCTATAGTTAGCTAGTTATTGTCTGCAACTTTACTCGAGTATTCAACTCTTACTTGCTGCGCTGCATACTTCATATTTGTTGACACACCGTTGTTGCTTTTACTTGCTCATCCCAGGGTATACCAATTTTTTTGGAAAAAAGTGTTCTTTGTGCCATCCCAGACCATAATCCACCTCTTTGCTAAATTACATACATTCCCACAAAACTTTCACATATATAATATCAGTCAGGACTTCGTGTTTCGGTTCTTAGACTTTTAACAGATTTTTTTTGTTATATGTCATTAATTATATCATACATATCACGCATCATACATATCAAAAGCGGTATGCACTGGGTGCGCGATGACAGCGTCAACTAGCGGCTACAATTACGGCAAACTTAGAAATGCCAAAAGACTGGTTATCTTTACGGAAAGTAAACACATACAATGTAATAGAAAATAATATAACAAATTATTTCTACAGATTGATTCTAGTCGTTATGTTACGAATAGGAAAGATGATTATGTGTAGGTTTTTTTATGTGATAGGGGGCAAACGAGAAGATGTATCACCTGATGGTAAGCGATTACCGCCGCCCATGGACACCCGCAACACCAGAGGCGTTACAAGTGCGTTGCTGGCCTTTGGGGGATACGGAGGAGGATAGGGGGTGGGCTTAGCCTCCGGTATCCCCACTCACTCAATGAAACACAGCGCAGGCACTTTGTTTTCACACCGGTTTTACATGAGGCCGGTTTTATATAGTATCACTCCGGTCGAGCCGGTCCATGCATGCCGAAGCGTCTCTCTTCCACGAAAAGTACAGTTGACAAATGTAAACTGTGATGTGCATTGCGATTCTGATATTAGTATAGTCTGGTAGTAGTACTACTTTAATAACAAAGAAAAATTCTCGAAAACTAATGAAGAGCAGCAAATTGCCAGACAGTTCTCCAAAGAAAAAAACTCAAAAGGGAAATAATTTGAAGAAATGTTTATTCTGTTTCCAATTTGTTTGTGGAAATTTATTGAACTTGTGATCAATATTTTTGCCATTGTTCTTGAATTTAACTACACAGCAGATTTCGTGACACTTGTTTAGTTTATTTTCACTTAAAATGCACTGATACGTAAATTTCGCTAGTAGGTATAAAGTGTCATTTTGTCTGCTGAAAGTACCTTTGCTGGCCACGAGGCGTGCTGCAATCGATTCGTGATCTCCCACCATTTACTTTGCACCCAGCAAATAACCCGTAGGTATACAAAAATAACTTCGTGTTCTTGAGTTTGAAAATTAGGAACTATCTTACAAAGGTTGGTCCCTTTTACCATGAAATTTATAAAAATAAATTTATGTAAGAGTAAAACATGGTATTTTTTACATCATGATGGTAGTTATATATACTTGGGTATATTGGAAACGGTGTCATTTAGCTTCTTCTAGCAGACAAGTTCACCAAAGTAATTTGAATTAATAATTTTAATTGGTCGTATTAAAAGGACATCAAATATTTTTATGTATGAATAAATTCATTCTAATGCTATACTACTCTACACTGTGTTACTGTATTTGAAATAAGATATTTCTCATTTTGTATATTTTTTGCAACATGTTTAATTTTTATACAGTTAAAATTGTAATAATACAACACAACTGTATGTGTAGTATATAATTAACTTTAAATCTTCAGTATCGCTGGCTTCAGTCTTCATGGTTTCATTCATCAGATTATCAATTTTTATTAAAAAAATGTTTCTTTGGTTGACGCACTAATCTCAAGAAGAACTGGTCCGATTTGAAAAAATATTTTATTGATAGGTAGCCTATAGATAGATAATATGCAATAAAAGTTATACTAACCAGCGAGCTAAACTTGGTTAAAACCTCTTTTCTATGGAAAGATATATGTCCAGCAGTAGACTGTAAAGGTTGTTGATGTATGTATGATGAAACACAAAGAAAAAGCAATAAATAATGGTACTGGAAAAGATCAAAGATTTTGTAATCAAAACAATACACTTCTCACGTACAATGGGAATTATATAATACAAAATTTAATGGTTCAACTTCTTATTACTTTTTTGACATAATTAATCTTCTTGTAGTTTTATATTTTAATGTCAGAGCTATTAATATTCCCTTTGATAAGCTTCCATTTCTTTAATCTTATCTTCTAAAACATAAAAACATAATATCCCTGAAGATGATACTTTACATCTCTAATACTATACCAAGACACAGCATTAAATCACAATGATTGATCACGATCAACAAGGAAAATAATGTATTTATTTAGCAAATATTTGTCACAACACTGCGTCAAAGATATTACAATCGTTTGTTCAGAGAAGGGCTCTTCAAATGTCTTGAACGAGTGTTCATAATACAAGTAAGAGACAACGATATATAACAGTCATTTAGGAGAAAAAATCCTCACACCTGGTGTCATGCTGCGCTATTGGCATAATAAAGACGTCCTTAAGTTTTGCTTTAGGTATCAATATTTTTGTTACCTTTGCCATTGTTGTGTATGAGCACTATTAGAGGTATTAGTATTAGTCTTGTCTGTCTATTTCAATATGCATATTATGCTGTATTATTAATTATACCTACTTGAATCTCCTGTATTAATATATCATTGAAGAAACATATTTTAGTTGTCTAATTAGTATGGTCCAAGTTGTCCAACTACTGAATTAATATTAATTCTATATCCCTGAAGTAATAATAATTTTCTTCTTATTAATTGATAAACAAACAGAAATAGGTATGTTAAAAATACTTGCATTATAGCGCGCAATTCAAAATTTCTCGTGTACATAACTAATTACCTACCTAGAGGATGAGGTTCACAATCAAAAAATAAATTAGGTACACAATAAGGTGTAGGGCTGAAATCCATGTTATGTATGTAAATATATATTTTTATCATTGACTAAATTTACAAAGAGTCTATTAACAAATAGGTGTCGAATTGCTTGATTGGGCGGTAGGTACTTTATTTAACTACATAAGAGCATACACATGTAGTATACCTAGATAAGTTCATAATGAGCAAATTATTACTTTCACTTTAGTAGCTTATCACCTCACCAGGCATTAACAGTAGAAGCGTAATTTTGTACTACTAAGCAATTAGCAAACTAGTTATGCTAGATACTAATCCACTCTAATATTATAAATTTGAAAGTAACTTTGTCTGTCTGTTACGCTTTCACAGCTTGGATGAAAACATTGGAGATTCTTTGATTCTTGAGAAAAGATATAGGCTACTATTTACCGCGATAACCGACACAGACAGACAGACACGGGGGCAAAATCTTGCACTTAAAAAACCTTCTATGTATGTTTTACAATATTCTTTGATTCTAGTTACAAGCTTACTACAAAATAGCCTCTGTCTGTCTGTGTTAATATATGAGTTACGGCCTCATCGTTACGCCAAGCTATCTCCAATGGAACGCGGATATAAATGTCACTCGAGACACGAACTTAAATGTATCCTACGAACGAGAAGTTTAAATAGGAATGTCTGTGTAGTAGCTACGTCGCAGTACTAATGTTAAACCGTGTCATTTTGTAATGAGGATCGATACTTTAACTGTGGATTATTTACTTTCAAAATCATAATAAAATAAGCTGGTATGCGAGTCGTGTCGAGCGAAGGCAGCGAGCAACCGAGCTAGATATGTCTTCGTCACAATTTACATAAATGATATATGCGATCCGCCTAATACTGTGCGTTGGTCATTTATTAAGCAGTTACGAGTATGAGACGTTCAGGCAGGCCGCATAGCGCGCGTGCCGCCGCGCGCGCCGACAGCGCCACGACAATGGACCACACTGAACTCGACCCGGACTACGACACATACCATGTTCAGTTCTGGGTCAACCTTGTTGACATATGTAAATGGACTGATTATTATCTCCAGATAATGAAAAGTTAAACAAAACTTGTCTCTTGATAAACTGCTGCATTCCACTTTTGGAACAAGCCCTCGTTCGAGCAAGTCTCGAATTGAAATATTGTAATTTATAATCTTTTTTTCGCAAATAGGTCAGTACAATAAAAAAATTTAGAAATCTTCGAAACTATTTGGGTTCATCGAGGTGTGAGCGCACACGCCCTATGGCGGGCGGTGGTAGAGTGCGGGTGGTCTGCGCGCGCGCTGCCTTCCATTCAGCCACATGCGGCACCTTCACACGTCTACTACACGCTTCTACTGCACGTCACGCACTACACATAAATAGTTCTACAGCTTACGTAGCAAGACACATTTTCCATCAATGATAAAAAACCAAGATGTAAGATATTATAAATCTCCATCGCACATAGTAACTCATTAAATATGATAGTAGGTCTACCGAAAGTAAAGATTCGGACGTAATAACAGATGGGTGTTAATTGCTATCATGAGGCGTCAATAATTGTTTTTTTAGCCACTAATGGCAATGGAAGTTCCGGGTTATGAAAGTTTTTGTAGGGTGTAATCAAGACGTAATCAGTGGTTTGGTTAGAGCGTGTGAGCTACTCTGCGGCTGCATCTCTCGGTGCGAGCAAATTATAACTTTGGTGGATCTATTCCGGCGCTAGCTTCGTGTTTAGCTGGTTGTGAGTGCCGTATGAAGACATTAGAATGATCTTTATGATCCGTTGCGTGTGGTAGAGCCCACTCTCAGGCGCAATCACATCTTTGAGTCTCTGCAATTTGTGAATAAACATCGGTTGGTAGTAGGTACCCATCAAATTATAAATATACATTTTTTAGCATTGGAGTACAATTTAAAGAAGCAAAGCAGTTATTATCAATTTCATCGAAAAGTCTAACATGTCATTAACAAGAAGTAATAAATTAGGTAAACATTGGTTTCGGAAAACAATTTGTAACGGCCTAGTGACTTCATAAATCAAAGTTGTGCATCTTGTTTCACAGAAACGGTGCATTGCCGAAATATTTGAAATCGCTTCTGTCATCTCATGGGTAAGTTTTTTGTGGGTTTGTTTTTGTACGGTCGCTACTGCCGCGTGCTAATGAGATGAGACTGATGAAAGTTACCATGCATCTATATACACACCCACACACATCGTGGCTCTGGCAACGGCAATATTTATGTGTTCATGTAAATCATGACAGTAAAGAATAATGTCAACAATCTAATTAGTGTAGTTACTTAGACTATCCGGTAATTACGACCTTTTATAATAGTTATGCCTATAGTAGTATACCTATAGTGATATATATTTGTTTTAAATTAATTATGTGAATGTATACAGATTAATAACCATCTTTAAATATCCTTATTATTACTTGATAATGGTAATTAGTTATCTAATAAATGACAGAGAATAGAGACCACTACATATTGTCAAAGATATATTAAGTTCCGAGTCAAAATATTTGAGTATTTCAGAATTAATACTGAAGTTTAATGTTGATTAAATAGAGAAATAAATCTTTATTCACCTTTTTCTAGTTCACAAAATATAGCGTAGGTATAGTTCAGTCCGTACTAATCTCCAATGACAAGATATAAAGAACCATATAAGTTTACAGAACTCTTTGTAATAACAATTTGAGAATACCTTTGCAGAGACAGACGAACGGTTATATACAGCTTTCAAAGATTACCTTTAATACACATTTTATCTAAATCTACTAGGTACACAACAAAAAACTAAATTAGCCATTGAAGCTGTGGACGATGTTCATTTAACTATATGTAGTAGGTACTTATGTATAATATACATTCCGTAGATGTTTTTTTTTAAATAAATGATAATGAGATTAGAAGGATTTATTTATGCATCTGCATAGGTAAATAATTTACGGTATTTAGGTGCTATTAAAACGATTATTTTTCACACCAGTAGTTGCTACTAGGCGTCGTCAAATTAGTTTTCCACCAAATTTGCCATTTACCAGTCTTGCCAAATTTTAATAACTTAGCACATATGTAAGCAATGACCTTTACATTTTTGCCGTAACCATATCGTCCATTGGAAATTAAGAACATTTAACGAATAAATAGGGATGATGACACCCCGTATGTATTCTTGATCCGCCATAACACGGACAATTATTTGAGAGATAAATAAATTGATTCCACATCTTTACAAGTAGGTGAAAGTAAATTACATTTTTACAAAATTCATATGGAGTGAAATTACTAGATCATAAAAGCTTGCGCTACGATAGGTACTTAATAAAAAGGTAATAGTTTTAAGCAGCTGTTGCGCATATTCAATTATTTACAAACGTATAAAAATTTCTTACAAGTAATTACACGCGGTGGTAAATTAAAAGTTCATGATGACCATAGTTCTTTGTTCGTAATATCACATTTTAGAACTTCCATTAGCGATAGTAGTTTTGTAAACTTCATAAAACATTAAAAAATTATAACTGTTACTTAATAGTTTATACGTTACACAGAAAGGCGGTAGAGAATATATGGCCAGCCACACTTCACACTACACATACAGTGTAATTCAGTGTTGCGATAGAACTAGAAGCACATAAATAAATCGTCGTATAAATGAGGCAGAGCATGTAAATACTACATAGATCACAAAACACAACATGCAAATGTCAAAAGCTCGGTGAATAACTCGATGCTTATCTGGTTTGTCTCAAATTGTCATCTTATAAAATAAGCAATCCTTACTTTAAGGGTAACATTTCCATAGTATTTTTCCCTTGAAGATATGCAATCAGCGTAAAACACAACATGACAGACAAGAAAATAATCTTTCAAATAAAAGTTTCTCTACCCCGTATGCGGGATACAAAAGATCATATCGTAAAACCCACTATTTTCCATCGGTGTCGGCCATATTTTTGTCAATTTTTCGTTTGACGTATCCCATTTCCTATTCAGAAAAAAAAACAAGGAGCAGACGTGAAGTTGGAAAACAAGGGACCGGAAAAAAGAGCGTCTCGTTTGAAACGACAGATAATCGTGTTAGCCGGCCGCACCGGCGAATAACTGATGCGAGCCGCCCGCGCCCGGTGCACCCGACACAATGAGATTGCGGTGTTTTTCCGCCGACGCTCCACTGAGACAAACAAGGGATGCAAATTCGTGTTGACACCGCGATCCATCTTGTTCGCTTCTCCTGAGACCAGTTACTGAATAAATAGCACCGTGATTGAGACGTCCCAGCGGTTTATTTGTACGTAACACGATCCCAGATGTTTTTCTTTGGCGTCGAAACGAAAAATAAGTCGATTTCGCAGTGCGCTGGCAATAAATAACCGTGAGGTCAGTGAGTAGTGGATGCCAGCAGTTTAGTTTCGCTTAATCTTGGAAACAAAACTGGCGGTGTTTCGTAAAACAGGAGCAGCGCGACAGAACCACCGCACTACAAACTGTGACCTTACTCGAATGAAGAACGACATCCGCCGCGCGCCCAGACACCGACTAACGCCCTACACTGAATATTTAAACTAGCTTTGTTACTCTTTATCTTTCAGCATGGTTACTTCTTGTGAATCAAGTACTTTATTTATTAAATTATTATGTTTAGAATTGGCTTGATATCAAAGGAGTATTACGAACTTTGAAATACTGATATTAATTTTCTTAAATGAATATTGTCTACGCCAAAGTTATTAATACAACTTTTTCTTTATAAAATAACATTAAACATAGAAGTAGAATGATATGCGCAGTCTGACCTTTCCCAAAATCTTATTATTTGATGAATATATAATCATTGTATGTGATTATCTAACACTATGTACCTACGTAAGTAAGGGTGTAATATTAAATATTTTCTCTAAGCTCTCAGTAGCCCGTAACAAAGTGTAGCAAAGCAATGTAAGGGCATAGTCCAATAGATCATCCGCCGGATCGGGCAGCGCAGCGCACTGTCCAATAAATATATTGTTTTGCGCTCAGCCAGCGCAGATAAAGCAAGCTCGCGCCTCGCTCTACTTCGTTGCCTTCGGGTGTTATACTAGTTTCAGCGAGTCTTTCATAAATATTTCGTAGCCTAAGGGGATAGTCAGAGATCATATTTAGGTACAACACCAGTTCTATGTTCCATCGCTGACACTAAATGGTAAATGAACTTAACACTGACCTTAAATTTATAACAATAGTTTATGTGTTGTCCACTAATTAGTCTATCCAATTACCCTGTTTGCATAATTGGGTTCACTTTTGTAAAAATATATTTTATTATTCGATACAGCGCAGGGACATTTCCCTGGAGGAAACCGGATTCCTTGGCAGGGCGCTTATGCATTAAAAAGCAACGTATTTGTAATAGGTAGACTGTCTGACTTTGCCAGCCAAAAGGGTACAGATACACGAAGTACGAAGGGTTGTCTCAGCCTCTATTACCGATTTGGATAGGAAAGATTACTACTGTGACTTTTTTATGCAAAAATATTTGCAATAATCGCTATGACACGAACCATACCCGATTTTCTATGCCCGAAACACTGTCAGCCAAACGCGGAGAGCTCAGCGTTTGCACATTATGACTAGCGGAGCGTGTGTTATATTATCCTTATTTGTCATTTCATTGCTTTACCACCGAAATACTGCTGTTTAAGTACTAAATGTGAAATAGAGTTAAAATTTGTTACGAAAACATTTTAAAAATATGTTAAGGTTTTTTGATGTTGATATGAACTGTTCTTTATCGAATTTTAATATGTAGGTAATATTCTGCTGATCTGATTACAAAATGTGCCTATCTACATAGTTTTATACCACCTACTTTACGATCGCTACCGTTTGTAAATTACATTTGTAATCGTATAAGACTTAGTTTTAATTTGCTTACTATCCTATAGCAATGTTTGCTAGCAAAACTATTTTCTCTCTACAAAACTACAAATTTAAAAAAAAATTGATGTGAAACAATAATTGGCATAAACCACGAGTGTTGTTAACTTCAATCTCTACATTAGACATATATTTGTGTACAATACAGATCTTCCTTCTTTTAATTGAATTAACAAATGTTCTAGTTTTCCCCTGAAACTAATACCAAACTGGAAGCATTTAGATTTGCGACATAATTAAATGTCAGATAACAATTTTATGTTATTCATCTTTATAATTGCCACCTATCACATACAACAACCTATTTGTTGAGAATATTTTCAACTGTATAAAATTCAAGTGCGCTTTCAAATGAAGCTCTTCTCTACTGCCACCGGTATAAAAGGAAAAATAACTAAATAAACAAAAGTGGAGAGAAACCAATACGATTTAGCGAGTCCCGGGAGAGGCCTTGCGTGTCCGACGACCGGGGCACATTGTCACTGAACGTACGAAGATACTCTACGAAAAAGACCGCATTTAGAATTTTCACGGTAAAGTAGATTTAGGGACCGATTCAATTGTTCTTTGTCATTCTATATAGAGAGGATGTTTGAGTTTTAGCTGTCTATTGATTTTTTGTGTTGTGTTGTGATTGGGGCAATTGAAGTAGCTACACAAATACTTTAAAGTCCAGTGAATTTTGTGTAAGTAACACAATATCTATGGTAGTTTATCTACAAGTTTGTTCATCATTAAGGTATTGTGTCTTGCACTATAATATCACAAGGTGTTAAGCATTTAAACGAGAACTATATTTTTAACTCTAACTCACTATAAAAAGCTTGATTTAAAAGGTGCACTGTTACCTATGAAACATGCTTTACAGGCAAGAAGTAGGTAAGAGGTAGAGGTCAGGTAACAAAATAAAGTGTTTTCTTTTTATTTTCCATTGGAAAAACAAGACAAAGAAAGCTGTACATTTATAGCTTATCATTGAGTGACAGAGGTTGAATTCTGTGTAAGTTTAGATATTTAATAATGTAACCTTTCCCTTAAGAAAAGTTTTAAAATAAATTTGGAAAAAAATTCTGCTTAGCTGTCGAGTTATGAAGTACTTAAATTTGAGAACCATTGGTTTTTCGATCATTAGACATGAAATCAATCTGTAAAATAGCAAAAAGTAAAGTTTCTAAAGAAGATTTCCGTAGTACCTACGACCAAGATAATGCATATTTTCTGACATAAGTTGAGGACTTTTTCTCCGACTCGAAAAATATTTGTACTTTTAATCGACTTATAAAAAGTAAAACTAAAATCTTTTGAATATAGCATTTCTGGTACCTTCTTAATAGCTGTAATTAAAACTTTAAGTACTTTCTTCGAATTTTATGTTGTTTATCTATTCTAAACAACCAACAAGATTATATTTCACTTGGAGACACGAATCTTCTAGCCATAAACAGCCAATTTACAGGAGAAATCTTGTTAAACACCACGAGGGAGACTGTTAATCACAATAAAAGTAGTAGTTGCATGTGTCGCACATTAATTAAGATCGGACCTTCCTAATTTATTCAGGTGACAGCGAGCAGCTCGCTGCGACGTTTTGTCGCTGTCGCTGTGTCGTGTTGCGTCCCACGATCGCAGGTCACCACGTCGCCTGGTGGCCAACTGTAAACCCGACTTTACTTGCTTTAATGCATAAAGTAGAAGGTAACTTCACAAAGTTGCATTAGTAAAATTTTGCTAAAAAGTGTCATGATTTAATATAAGTATGGATGCTCTGTTTTTGTGGTATATTTTCTAAAAATGAATCCTAGCTAGTTCCATTAACCGTCTCTGAAACCCCCTGCATTCTAAATTTCGTGAAAATCTTCGGAGCCGTTACCGAGATTCAGATTACATATATTTTATATATAACAATTACTCGTTTAAAGTTTAAAAAAGGTATAAGATAGATAAATGAGAGCACGTAAAGCTGTCGGTCCCGGTTGTCATAAACATCAATGGCAATCCTTATAGGGAAGTCAGGGCCCTCAAATATACAGATAACTAGTTCAACCTTCGAATTTAGTTCACCCTCAGGGTTGCGGAGGTCCGATGGCAGTAGCTCCGTGGAAAAACTGATATTCAGGTAAACCCGGTTGAACTAGTAGCCGACCCCAAAAAATCTCGGAAATAACAAAGGCTAGGGAAATGATGACTTACACTTACCTTTTTTATTAGTTTAGTATCTGTAATATGTAATATGTAATATGTATGTGTAATATTCATTTCTATCGTTAGGTACTAGAAATTTAACTACCATAATTACCAGTTAATGATAAATTGTGTCGTGGAGAGGGTTTTATTTTTAATTATTTTATTTTTATTATCTAAAAAAATATTTATTTACGGAGTCGTTGTGTCACGAATAATGAGACACGCTAGCTATGTTTGGTTATATGTAGATAGTAAACGATTTAAGACTTTCTAGCTACGTGAAGGTGCATTGGCGGACCTAATGCATATCTAAGGCAATTTCTAACAAGTCAATCTGATTGGGCGATGCAGTGAAAATAGAAAGTTAGTTCGTGTTGGTTTTGTAATATATCTAATAAATGCACATGTGGGTTGTTCCAAAATAGTTTGTGAAATGAAATAGTTAGAATTTAAAAAAGTTTATTTACAGCTTTACAAAATATCCTCCTCCAATCCCAATGCACTTATGCATTCAGGTGAATCAGCTTTCAAAACATTTAAAAAACGTGTCTTGCCTGCACGACGGCCTCGTCTGCAGTGCTATATTATCGCCCACGAAGCATTTTTTTATTATAGAAAAAGAAAATCGCATGCAGCTAAATCTGGGCTGTACGGAGGATGCGGTAACATCTATACCCCCGATGTTGTCAAATAGCCCTAGTTCTAATAGTTGTGTGAGCTGGCGTGTTATTTTGGTGAAAAAGAATGTCACGGACGCCGCTCCTTGGGCGCTCGATATCCAACTCCTCGAAAGCTTGAGGCAGACAAACTTCGTTATACCATTCACTAGTAACTGTTCTATGGTCTTCTAGCGAAATTACTACTACTGGTGTACTGCGTCAAAAAAACCGCTATCATTCTTTTATTAACGCTCCGACCGCGAACATCTTTTGTGGGCAAATCGTCCTCTTTAAACCTCCATTGTGTGGACTGCTGCTTGTGTCGTGAGAGGATCATAGCTATATATTTATGATTCGTCAGTTGTAGGAATATATCGCAATGTCAAAAAAAATTGAGTTGCTATTGCGAGGGAATAGACATTCTCTTGCAATACCAACTCTATCCTGATGACATTTTCATGAGTAACTGCAGCTTGTGGTCGGCCGGGTCTGGGTCATCGCTTAAGTTCTGTCGACCACGTTTAGATTCACGAAACCAATAAGTAGTTGTTGCTAACACAAAACAGACTCCCCAAACGTAGCTTGTAAATTTTCTTGAGATCCTTTGAAGTTTAACCGTCGCTCGTTTATAATCATAGAAAAACATAGCAGGAAAAGCTTCCTGCGAGACGTCTATTGTTGCAAACAAAAGAATAGTAACAGATAATCTTTAAACCTATTAAGAAAAATCTAAGGTAGTCAGTGATTTTTACAAAGGAGGTTTGTGTCGAATTTAGCCGTCAATCCAAAATAGTTTCATGAAAGAAGAGATTATATTTATTCTGTGGCTATCAATTTTCAGAACAGCCTAGGTAACAACATAAACATATAACACAATAATGGTTAAAAACATGAAACACAAGTATATACATAAACCTAAAAAGGTAAATCAAATGTATCTACTTAGAGATGATAAATTTGCTGCATTCCTCTGACAACGTATTGAAAGCATATCACGACAGAGATTATTTCCAGAGCCTCAATTTTTTTTTATTTTTGTCTGCATCAGATTTTAGGTAATTCATTCTAAATAGGTTCTAAGTATAATTTATTTTACACAATGTAAGTCAAATTGCAACGCCGATTATAGCTATCTGTATAAATAATAAATAATGAATTACAAACACAATAATATGGTAAACGTAAAAGTAAAATAGAGGTGAACAAAAAAATTTGTTTTGATTCTTTTAATTCCCGTTTGTGCTACGATTTTACAGTAATTAGACAAAATAATAAGTTTTGAATCTACAGCGCCTATTACGTTTAATTAACCGTAATTAAGTGGCTAAAAGGGTTTAAAAACCTGTGTTTTGGAGGGATGTACAATTACATACTTAGTGTCCATTTCGTATTTAAAAAGAACAAGAATTTTCATTCATACATATTTAAAGGAAATTAAGGTTGTTTATCACGCCAGCGTATCTACAACTTTCAAAAAACTTTTGTTATTTTAACATTTTTACGCTCTTATAATGGTTTAAAACAGTTATGTTTAAAATTTATACGTACATACATAATATCACGCCTCTTTCCCAGAGGGTTAGGCAGAGAAAATTTAAGTACGGTAGAAAAAGGAATGTGTCACACCACTTTTACTTCATCTTATAAATCTATTCGTGTGAGGTATTTTATTTTATTTATTTATTTTATTTATAATTATAGAAAAACTTACGGCTGAATTGTTACATTATACAAACTTAATACGAAAAAAGAAGGCCAATAACAAGTTTTCACAGGTAACAGAATAAATAAGTGGAAATAAATAGAAATAGACATTGACATGACAACACAGATACAAGCAAGAAATACATTATCGATAAATAGACATCATTACTCCTGGTTGCAAGTATTTAGTATTTCCTCTTTTATCTGTAAAACTACACTAAGTTTCATCGTTTTTTATATGTTACATACATAGTTTTTTTTTCTCTAATTAGTTTTTAATAACATTTTTATACATACAATAAAGAAAAATACATACCTAGACATAGAGTCCATAAAAGGAACTGCTTCGTTAGGCTAGCATTTAACGTATGCGATTGCCGATTAGAAAGGTCCGATTACCGGGTTGGGCCAAAAAGTGTTATTGAGTTTTTCTAATTACAGAAATGCGTAGTAATAGTCTAAAGTTTGGAAGTTGGGCATTACTCCCGTGGCTCGGAGAGCACGTGAAGCCAAAGCGCTGCCCTGCGCCTGAACTCTTTCCGATCGTGTCGGATAGCCGTCCCATCCCATCCATTCCATCGATTATGTGAGTGACGGAACAGAGAGTGCATCTGTGTACTATAATATCTCCTGCGTAGTTGGCTGATCTTCATTGAGACTGGCCGCCGTAGCCGAATCGGCTTGGAGTACATCATCATGATCATCAGAAGGCAACTTAATTTTGGTTTCAAAAAATATCAAATGAGAACACAGTAAGTATTACGTCAATTTCACAAATATACTATGAGAAGTTTAGGTAGATATTCAGACTGAGGTTAGACAAAACAATAATTAAAACATTAGACCAAAAGGTTTTACATTAAGCAGATTATCAATAATGTATTAAGTACAAACATATCTAGAATTATTTTTGACAACGTTAAATAACTCATTTAAAAAACGTTTCGGTTTGAATACTTTTGACGTCAAAACATAGGTGTAATTTTTACTCCCGACAGAAACTTGGTCTACAAAGTAATATTCATTACTTATGGGGCTGTGTGCATTATGCGACTGGATATTGCCCTATATGATTTAACTGTTTCAATAAGGCAACGGTGCTAAAATTTTATCGTTCTAGAAAGCTCGGCATAACAGCTGTGTAGACATCTACCTATGTATTCATAGTTCACAGAAATAGTTATAGGAGAGTAAGTGAAATATATTTCAAATATTAAAATAGTGTGAGATTGTATTGCATATAGTAGGTACATTATGCATTATAAATGTTAGTATTGTTAAAACACCTAATTGTAATATAACGTAGGTAAATCTAATTCATCTAATTCGGTATATTAATTTTCGTAGCACGTTGTTACGCACAATTAACTCTGAAAATAGTATCTATCTAACCGAGTTTTGCGTTTTTTTTTAAATGTGTTGCCGGTGTGCCTAAGATTGGTTAATTAATATCGCGCTTAGACCAATAGAAGCCAAGCATGATTCTAAAGAGACCCAGATGAAGCTACGTGGGTCAGCTAGGTACCTGCCAATATCACTCTAGCTGCCTATAAGTACCTATGGAAGGAGCTTAATTTTAGTGCTTTTTTATGAAATAAGTTAATTAAGATGAATAAAGTAATGTTTTCCATTTTCTGATTCAGTATCAAAGACTTTCAAGTTACGAATTACCGAAACCTGATTGATTTAATTTTTAATATTTAGAACACAACGAAATGAAGCTTTGTTCTAATCTAAGCTAATTGAAAAATTTACTAATTTGAAAATCATGTTTAATAAACCCTATAAAAATATTTTTATCTTGGTAGATATTTATTGTATCATTTATCGAGTTTTGCAGAAGCCCATTTTATCGATAGAAAAAATATACCTAACTGTAGATAAGATACCTGAGTAAGGTTTAAAAATGTAACTAAATGTATAGCTAAATATACAATTGGTCTACCATAAAACTACTTTTCATCATTGTAAAGTAAAGCAAGGCCTGAAAATGTGTGGAAATCCTACTTTAGGTATGACAAAGTAGCTACACCTACAGTCACCTGCTTGTAGCTGAAGTGTTTTCCTTTTTATGTTAACCTGCCAAAATGGTTTAACAAAATAAAAATAAAAGTAAGTAATAATGAGAGTTATTAGTCGGAAGTATCTAATCATTTATAGAATCTTAAAAATAAAATCCGAATGTAAATAGGTAGGTAATTGTAAAAGTGAAGATTTGTATTTTTTATATTGTACTTTTGTACCTAGTGTAGTACACAAGTGAATTGATTTTGAAAAAATTGTGGGAGCTATACATTTATAGTGCTCTACTCTATGATAAATATGGATAAAATAAATTGGTAGATATACCTAATCTAAAATGGTACAATATACCTAAATACTTATAGATGGTTTAACTAGAGTAGAAGGTAAACAGATGCAGTTGGGAAATCTATGTTGGTAGGTACATAGATATACTCGTATTACAGTTCACATATTCTAAAACTAAACTATTTATATAGTTTTTTTTCAAATCTAATTAGATACCTATACAAACAAAAAAGGAGAACGAAACAATCATTTGAAATTCGTTTGTAATAATATTTTTATTTTAAATTAACCAAAAACAATTTTTCGATGCATTTTTAGAAACATTCATGAGAGCCAAAGAAAAAATAACGAAGCATGTCGCTTACTCGGACGATACTTAGCAAAGAATTACCTCACTCCTACACCAACTTGCATTGGATGCACACCGTAGGCATTCGATGAAAAAAAGAGCTTTGTGACTGAAGTGTAAGGTTTAATTTGGCTCGTCACGTAGACGTCCCGCCTCTAAGGGGCGTCTGTTCCCCCTCTTTAGTCGCGGACGCCGAGTGCGTTCACACGAGTAACTACTTTTAAATTTTAATCAAAGCTTGCTCGTTGATTTGGACAAAAAGTGAAATGGATGTCCCATGACAACTTGAATGTTTGCACTGTGTCATTCGTATGTCCTTACTACACTGATACTGCCCTAGGTAAGCTACCACAGTAATTGATTTTTTATTTCCCTATGATTCACTGGTTTTACTGATGGGTTTTTCTTGATCATTATACAATAGTTAATTCTGCTAATATTTTCTTAAAAAACAATGATGGTATATGTATTTTAAAGAGAAGGTTGGGTCGTACAGATATAGTTGTATGTTTGAAGGTGTAGATGTTTTCCTAATGTATGCCCTCACCCTATGTATTTTTTTATATTTCTTCATTTTCTTCAAGAAAACTAGCATAAAATTTAACGTTTTTTTTTATTTTATTGAATAGTGGGCAAACGAGCAGACGTATCACCTGATGGTAAGCAATTACCGCCGCCCATGGACACCCGCAACACCAAAGGCGTTACAAGTGCGTTGCCGACCTTTGGGGGATGGGAAAGGGGATTGGGGGAGGGGTTGGGATATGGGCCTCCGGTATCCTCACTCACTCGGTGAAACACAGCGCAAACGCTATTTCACACCGGTTTTCTGTGAGGCCGTGGTATCACTCCGGTCGAGCCCACCCATTCATGCTGAAGCATAGCTCTCCCACGGTAAATCAAATTTAATTGATGCAATGAATGCGATTGTTTGTTATTGCCTATTTTTTTATGCTTAGCTCCCTACCTACAAATTTATAGGAGTACTACTTAATAAACTTGTATGTAAATTTATATTAAATAGGTTTGCAAACAATATCCACTACATATATTTTCCTTTAGTTAGCAAACAGTAGGTAGGCTTGGGATGAGATAGGTGAGTAGGTAGGTACCTACTTATACCTAAGTAGGTACTTGAGGCTAGATTTTTTTTTAATTTGCTAATGTTGACCAAATAATAATAAAAATAAAATCCTCTCAAATATAAATACTTATTTATACCTTTCTATCCAAGTGATTCAGAACTAAGGCCTTTTTTAAATTTATTTCATGACTACTTACTTGCCTAGCTACTTACTCATAAATGAGCAGTTTTCATGTCAGTAAATTTTAATTTCATCGTCAAAATAAGCAAGTCCAATTCTTTTAATTGTAAAATTTATGCAATGTAGGTAGTGAGGTAATAGGTACTTGCGTAAGTGTCACCTTGCATTTTGTCATATATGTCTTTCACACGCGACAGCTCAATTTTTTACGCATGCTACACCGTTTCGTTCACAATAATAAAAAAATTCGAAACCAGTTACATGAAAAATACCAAAGGCTATTCAAAATTAACGAATAATAACAGTTATTATCGTTAGCTTACATGGAAATCAACAAAATAATTAATGCGATTCGTCACAATTCGCATATCGGAGGCCATTTGTGCCGCTATTACCGACTCAACTTCGATAAGCTTTATCGCCAAGCGACATGGTTAGTTTGAGTTCCTCGCACGTAATAAATTATTATAAATACAAAACTAGGAGAAAGTCTGTGAGTTTAATTTTCCGCAAATTTGATCTAACGCTATAAACGTGGGCGCAATCTCGCAAGTTACAAACTGAATTCATTACCCTTTACCACTATTTATTCTGCTTCGGCCGATCGACGGTCTGCCTTTTCCTGAGAACCTAATGAAGTTTATAAAGTGGCATAAATTGAGCGGTAATTGTTGATTTTCAGCGGGCTAAAGTTGCAATAACATTACCTCACCTAAGCAGAGGTAATGAAAAGGTCTGTGCAATAGGATGCACTCAACTCATTGTACCGACATGTACCGATGTAAGTAGAGAAATGTTGATTGAAATTTAATTTAATTGCATGATTTTTTTTTTAAAAAGACAACTCCCACATTAGGAACAAACATCCTGTGTCGTGGGGGACTTTACAAACATACATGAAACGGACACAAAGAACATCCAGACTCGAGACAACAATTCGTGGATCACACAAAGTGTTGTACCGCGTGGGATTTGAACCCAAGAGACTTGGCGCAGTAGCAAGCGGCATGGCGACCGCTGAAACCACTCGGCCAACCGTGCAGTCAAAATTTTGTTTAGTATTTGTAAGATTTTATTTAGTACTATTTTAATAATTTCAATAACCTTTGTGGTTGGAGGAAACCTGCTTTTATATGAGGTTGAATGTAAAAAAAAACGTGGAATTCAAATCTCTAAAATTTACTGAAGGCATATTACTTTTAAGTATATTTTGTGTAGGTACTTCATATTATTATCTACCTAACTATTCTAAACAATCAGATTATTATATGCAAGATATCGGTATATAGAAAGGTAATAGTTGTGTTCCATAAAGCGCATAAACTGTTGGGTAGAATTTACCTACACTTATTAAAAACCTATGTAAATGTGCATACAACACAATTTTCTCGGGAGCTATTTGCGTCATGTAATAAAGTTAAGGCTTATTTATTCACGATATAACCGCGAATAATGTGACGCGGTAATCGGCGCGCGGGCACAGTCCCGTCGATGGCGGTGAATATCACAGTGCATAAATAGCGATGGGAAGCGTCGGCGCACCGAAGTAATTCGAATAAATACCTCGATACGATCGGCTCACCGTTTAACGAGAGAGCCTTTTCCGCGCCGCGGTGAGCCGTTTAGCGAATTTCAATAGTTATCACGCGGAGAAAAACTCGCTCACCGAGAGGGACGGGCGCGAGCGGCGAGGCCAGCGCGAGCGGGACGGACTTAATAAGAAAGAAGTAATAAAAAAGCGGTTGTGTGTGCGTGGTCGGAGTGTGGTGGCATAGGGCGGCGATGCAGGCCCCTCCCTGTATCGCGCCGCCTCGCGCCTCGCCGCCGCCTCAGTTGAGTCGACAACGCGCCGAGCCGCACCGGTCCGCTCTACCCGTGTCTAGAGCGCGCGTAAAAAGTTTCTGCTACAACACGAAACTTGCAATCTCTTGTTACGATTTCGATTTCCGTTAATTCCTTCAACAGTTGTTCTATAAAAGACTTTCTGAAAAGTTCGTGGGTTTAGTTTTATTCTATATTTCTGTGATAACACGATTCCTGTCAATTTAAGAAACCATTATTTCTCAGGTATAAATAAACTTAGGTTCATTTCTGTACCTATACCTAAGGTCAGTTTTTTTCTGGTAGGTATTATTGAGAGACAATAGCTTAGATTTCGTCGAGTGAGAGTTTTCTTATTCGTTTTTTGCAAAGATTATGTTCTACAAGATCGATGGGATGTTCGGACGGTGACAGCGCGTGGCTAGCAGGCAGCAGACTGGGATCGCAAGCGGCTAACTTGATGCTGCTGCAGGGCGAAGGTCGGGAGAGGCAGGGGTCCGCTATGGAGGAGGACTGCTCCGCGCGGCCCTGCGCCACCGACTTCTCTATCGCCGCTATCATGGCTAGAGACAGACAAGAGAGGCGGGAGAGACGAAGACACAGAGACCCCAGGGAAGACACGTTAATGCCTTTAGGTAAGTCCAAGTCATCTTTATAAATTATTTCCTTCTATAAAACATGAAAATGTTAGTTAACGGCAAATGAAAATAATATATTAATGCTGTAAACAGAAGCAGTCATGTTAAAAATATGTTACCTACCTGTAGTTATTTCTAAATAATACTTAACGAATATAACTGATTATATATATGATATAACTATAATTACCTAAAGATTAGGTAATTTTAGTCAACGTTGCTATCGCCTCATTAGGTTTGATTCAATAAGTAGGTTCCCACCTATGAACTTAACTCAAAATTTAAAAAATAATTTATCCTGTAAAAAGTAAAACATGCACGTGTACCTACCTATTGACTGCCTCGGTGGCGTAGTGGTGGCGTATGCGACTGCTAAGCTTGAGGTCTCGGGTTCGATTCCTGGGTCGGACCAAATGTTTATATGATCTGTAAATATTTGTTGCCAAGTTTGGGTGTTTTCTATGAATAATATGTAGGTATGTATAAAAAAAGTATATCTATATTTATATCAGTTGTCTAGTACCCATAACACAAGCTCTGCTTAGCTTGGGACTAGATGACGTTGTGTGTTAGATGACGGCAATATTAATTTATTTATTTAAACAATACAAACAGAAGCATATCAGATCAATACCATATACAATAAGTACAGTCAGGTAGTTATTGGAAATTTAACTACTTTACAATTTTCGACTTCCCCTAACTTTTATAAACTTTTTATATTTTGTTAGTTAATTAGATACTTGACCTTGTAGTTGTACGGGGTATTACGTATTCTATAAATTTTGAATGTACATAATACTTATAAGAATTGAAGCCCAATAAATATTCACAAAATATAAAAAATATGTCTCATAATTTTATATACCTACATACCTAATTGTAAATTTAATGTACCTACCTAATTGCAGTTTAATAACTATAATACCAAAAATAAGAATCATACTTGATCGTTAATTAGTTTTAGTTTTCCTAAAAGTTAAGTTTTTCTGTAGGGGTACCTACACAAGGTAAAGTTGTAATTGTTTAGTGGAAGACTAGTTATTTCACTTGGCCCCGACATCACTTGTGAACGTTATAGACTACTTAACATCACGCTACGACTAAAAAGGGCCGAGCATAAATTATAAGAGACGTTGACGAAGTTGTGTGATCCCGCTAGAATGAATATATTAATACATACTTAGCATATTTTCTTTACTTAATTACGCAATTAATTATTTTAAAATATTTTTTACCACTATACCTGCGTAATGTAATTGGATACACATGCAAATTACCCTTAAGTTTAGTTTTTTTAATTGAATAGTTCTCAAATCAATTCAATTAGAAGTAGTTTTACCTGTCACCTTATAAAAGAAAACATTAATAATTCAACAAAAATATTAACATATAACTAAAGAATAATTTACCCTACTTATTTGCTATCGTTGGCAAAGTGAAAACGTTCCAGTTATTAATTGCCATCGTATCAGACCGCAAATTAATGTTAGAGTTAGCAAATCAATTCAATACAATTTAACGAAGTCAAGAAAGAGGCACCATACCCATTTATCTATAACTTTAAACAACGGTCGTGTGTTATTTTCAATCTTAAGGTTGTAAGTTTACAGTTGAAAAATAACACAGAACCATTGCTTAAAGATAAATAACGTTCATGAATATGGGTAGTAAGTTGTAAGAAAATAATCATTCTATGCATATTTGTGACAGGATAAGTCATATTGACCCTGAAAAGGTCAAGGTTCGGAACAAACGAGTACAACAATCAGAATTAGTTGTTAGTTAGGTTTTACTGCTAACTAACGCAGGTTGATTTAAAACAATTATTTAGTTGCTTTTTTCTCTTCCCCTTGAATCGAAGGATAAGGATTCAGAGGGCGGCAGTACCGAAATCCTTAGTAGGCAGTAGTAGTGACTTACAATTAGGTGTCTGCTTCATTTCTCATCTATTTTACAATTAAATCGTATTAGGTACCTTTTAACTGAGTAAAAGGGTATATTAAGCAAAAGTTTAAAAAGCAACAACCTGACGTAAAAACTTCTGATGTTTATGTAGCCTATGTCACGCGAGGTGTTGTTACAACTCTTTTGACACATCATTCATTAAAATTGGTTCAGTAGTTTAGGTGCTACGGTGGAACGTACGTACATAGGCACATAGACTGCCAAAACGATTATCTTTCTTACTGAATTCGCCGTAGTCAGGTGAAACGAACGGTCATAAAATTATCAATTTTATTCTGGCCATATAAAGTATGGTTCCAGTAACACTGTGTAAAGAGGTACTAAAAAACAGCTTCTATTTTTTTACACAGACCTACCTCCCTATTTTCGATTTCAGTAGTAATTTTATGACATGTGTGTAGTTAAAGATAGTATTAATGTTTAATGTGTATTAGTACACAAAACGTTAACATTAGTAGATCGATTAAACTGAGTATTTTGGTACAATGTTGCATCAAAACACGCAAGTTTTTAACCAAAAAACTAAGTTACAATGAAGCGTTAGGTCCCTATAGTATGTTGTTTAGGTATTCTGAACTAGCTGATCCACGCATTGCATTTTCGTTTGCATCTCCTATTGTCCGTAGCGTGATAATTTTCCCCCGTTTTAGACATTTTTCATTAGTGTTCTGCTCCTATTAGCCTTAGCGTGATGATATAGGTATAGCCTATCTTGATAAATGGGCTATCTAGCACTGAATCTTTTTCAAATCGGACCAGTATTTTCTAAGATTAGCGCGATCAAGCAATAAATAATAAATATATATTTATAGTTATACCTAGATATAGATTCAGACTGGTTATCAAACATTTTTGTTGGAGACATTGTTAAACGTTTAAAAAATGAAGTTAAGGTAGGGTTTAGTTAGGTACCAAATCGTCCAAAACTTTAATATTTTCTTCGTTATCATACAAAGTACAACCGTCAGTTTAAAAATTAATTCAGGGATGACGCTAAAATCCGGATTATACTTTCATGCTACCATTCTGTTCGGGATATTATTTAGACAAACTTAAATTATTTAACAATATGGATAATAAAATGTTTGATGTTCTCTCCAAAGGCCTGTGTAATTTACGACACTGCCTTTTAGTTATAGTAACTTTGATAGTGTCATAAAATAAAATTAAAAATGGGAACTAAATTTTTATATCTTTAGTAAGAAAACGTTTTGATTCGAAACTACATCATATATTTAAGTCGATTATTTATCAGGTGCCTAAAGTATTTTTATGATACCGATATAGATGAACTTTTTTGAAATATAATTGTATGTAATCGGATTTAGTTTAAATAGGATACATTAAACAATGTATTCAGTGATTTGACTGCCTCGGTCAATGTTGGCGCAGTGGTAGCGTGAGCGACTGCTGTGCTTGAGGTCTCGAGTTCGAAACCAAATGTTCGTAATGTTTGTATGATCTGCAAATATTTGTTTCAGAGTTTCGGAGCATAGGTATTTTCTATCTATAATATGTATGTACTTACAATATATTTATATATTTGATTAGATACATGTTTCTTTTTGTTCCCAGTACTAATATAATAAATTCAAATCTCTCGTCAAATTCTGTCTATCTGTCTGCTTTCATGGCTAAACCGCTGCACTATGAAATAGAATAGTCATAGGTACTTTGATTTTTCAGGAAGGATATAGGCCACTCTTCACCACGAAAAGCTAGAATCCCTACAAAATCTAGCCTCCCCATAAAATACGTTAATTGACCGCATGTCGAGCAGAGTAGAAAAGGTTCTTAGAATTATTTCTCTCGAGTGTTGGACGAACGTACATATTGAAAAAATTGTCTTAACTCTTTATTGGAAAAATTAAGGAGATGGATTAATAAATATACCTACTGGCTGTTTTTATGTAATTGACTGGAATTCAGCTGAATGTTTGGTATAAAAGTTTTAAGGAGGACTTTATTGATTTTTTGATGGTGTTTAAAATTGTCGTCAGTCAATTAGCCATTGAAAGGGAGGGCTCCTCTAAGAATAAATTAAAAGTTATTTAGCTATCGTTAAAATGGTAAATTGCACCCGTTTAATCACCAACATTTTCTATATTAGCATGTAAGAAAAGATGTTACAACTAAAAGTATTTTATTTTACTTTAAATGGAATAAAACAATAGGTAATCTATCTTAAACCAACTCATTACCGTTTAAGCATGGAAATAGTACCGTCATTTCATAGTATCTTTAGTAGGATATTTGTTTTATGTTGTATGTGTTTCTTTGTTAACCTTAAATCGTTCTATTTAGCGATTCTGACTGCTGAGACTGGACGTGGGTCTGTTTCCCACCCAGAACAAATATTGTATGATGAGCACAATCCTTAGTTTTGTTTCTGAATTTAAATTATTTATAATATGTACCTATGTATTTTAAAATGTAGTTTTGAAAGCATTTGTAGTTGGCAAAATTTTAAATCGCCTCTGTCTACCCCTTCGAGGGTGAAGAAGCGAGTGTATAATGTGACACTTATTTATTACCTTATTAGCAAAAAAAGGTGCAACTTATATCTAAGCAAGAGTACGTATGCAATAGTGACTTGCAGGCAAAATATACAATATATTGTTTATTTATTATATACTAAAATCATAAATTTTAAAGTAACTCTGTATTTCTGTCTGTTATGCTTTCACGGCAAAAACATTGAGCCGATTTGGATGAAATTTACAATGAAGATCCTTGAGAAAGGACTCAGGCTGCTATTTGGCACGATAACTAGTAACACGAAAGCTATTACTTTATATAAATTATTCAAATTGCCCAATAGGTATGTATTAGCTGCTCATCTGCGAACAATCTTTACGACTTCGATCATATATATATATAAGACGTGTTTTGTTTTGGGTAAGATTTTCAACGTGTGAATAATGCCAATAAGTAGTAACTGGTAACCGCTTACCATCCGTAGCTTCTTTTACACTTTTACAACGTTAATAAAATTACGGTAAATCATAATTTAGAATCTTTTGAAGTAGGTTCTGTACAAATTAATTAGCATTTTGACTTTATTGGATTGGAAGAATGACATCATAACCTATATCATTGGACTTTATATGTACTTCATAATAAAATTGACTCTGCATAATGTAGAATAAAAACATCATTTGTTTGTTACAAGTTAAATTAATAGAAGCACGTTTACAAAAAGTAGAGTTTGTGTCGTGACAAATTAACTTCAAATTCAACAATTAATTACAATATTGGCAATTTGTAGACATAAATAATTGTATTTAATTCTATTATTGTGGAACATTCCCTCCCAAACGCCCACTACTGTACACTAGAATCCACAGCAGTGACCCCAAGACCACGGAATAATTATGACACCAGGGAAGTTCCAGGAAAAATCAAACTGTCTTAGAAATAAATAAATTTCTTTAGTTGAAAATGCAATAAAATCACTTTATTTCTTTTGACTTATTTTCATATAATTGAACCTTAATACTTAATAAATTTCTAATAGTTAATTTCATCTCGGTAACACAACCTCTTCATTTGCCCAGCTTCCATCAATTATCGCTGGTGGTGGTCTCGAGTCCCCCGAGTTGAGAGAGAGTATCTACTTTATAATCCAACTGCGATTAACTCCTGCTCCACTCATCTCGTATTCTAATTTAAGTAACGGTAGCGTAATAGCTAGGGTGTCGAATTGCAATTAAGTGATTGTGGTTCTAACCCTATTTCTAATACAAGCATTTTTCTGAGCATGAAGGTTGTTAGTTGTACATACTGCGAAAACTGGTCATCCCCACGTCTATCACATAATATATTTAAAGAAATAAATTAATAGTAACCCGTCTCTCACTTGTTAAGTGCTTGAAGGTTATCGTATTGTCAAAATTTTTCAACTTAAGCTTAAGGTTTAAGCGACCTACTTTTTAAACGTCTATAGAGTAATGGCTTATTTTAAAATAACTGTAATTGCTTTAACATATAACATTGTGAATCCATGAAAATCATAGGACCTGAATATTTCACGCAACGAAATATACCTAATCAACATGATGATGATCATAAAAGTATATATGTTCTGATCATACACACATCCTGTTGGACTCGAATTTAAGTTAAAGATTGAATATAGGTATTTAAAAATTTGGCAAATCAGTTCTAAAGATTTGTTAGAACAGTTCTAAAAGAATTATATCAGGCTTAGAAAAGAAAACAATTTAAGTCCTAGTACATATTATTTAATATTTTCATTTGAAGCTCACTTTTAAAGAGTAAACATGTAAATTCAGGAACTTAAACTAACTAACTTAATTCAGTTACCAATGCAAAATATTTAACTGTTACGAACATTAACAAACATTATTTTACAACAAAATAGAAAAATTGACTAAAAAATAACGTTATCATCTATTGTGGTACAACTGTATAAAATTATATCCTACAATATTTCTAAATATTCGAAATAATAAATATTGTATCTACATATTTCTTAAAACGAGTTAGTTTCAAATAATCAGTTTTTTTGCACGTATTCGTGGTAATTATGTATTTCTCACAAACTTCATCAGAGTTTTCAAATGAACACCAAACGAATGCTTTATCGCTGTTCGCCACCAATTTGTCATCTAATAAAGTGCGAGGAACAAGTTGATAGGATGAATAATAGATATATGTATTTAAATTGCGTGATAAAGAAATTAGGGATGTGTTGAATCGTGTTCATACTGTCTGTGTTAAAATCTGGAAATCTTCAAATGAATTCATAACGATGACAGGTATCTTTTTTATCAAAGCAAAATAAGTTTTAGTGCTTTGTAAACTAAATATACACTCTAATGACGTGTTGTTATTGTATTTATTGCTGGCTTATTACCAGCAAATTTACATTCGTTAACGTAGACATTGTTTATCAGTTTGTTCCTGGGGACAATATTTTTGTCTTGATCAAAGGTACACTATGATTTACTTATGCGTATCCCTTAGAACTAGGTATATGCAAAAACTCATTACCATCGGCTAAGACTTTAAAAATCGTGAACGTAATTAACCAATACATAAAAAAGTTATTATAGTATTTCGGGAGTGAGGTTACCGGAACCCAAACATTTGTAACTCTTGAGTTACAAATGTTTGCTTATGCTCATCATCAGGTGACATTCTATAATATTAGTTTAGATTGATCTATAGGGTGTTTTTTTAAGCTAGATAGAACTTTAAATTGTAAAAAGTAACACAAAAAATTAAATTTTGATGAAACTTTTTTTTTTATTTGTTTCAGTATACTCTGACAAATCATCATGAATAGACTCACGCTTGAACAACGCTACGAAATTATCCAAATTTACTTTGAAAATCAGCTCATTTTTGAAGAAATAAGGTCCGATGATGCCACCAGCGTGAAAACCGCACCATACGGTGCATTTTTCTGGATGTAATGGAGTCTGTAGGGTCTGTTGTGGATTGGTCTCACTCCATATGCGGCAATTTTGCTTATTAACAAACCCGTTAAGCCAAAAATGCGCCTCATCGCTGAACACAATTTTGCGATAAAACAGTCGTCTATAAGTTGCGCGAATCGACGACTGATTTTCAAAGTAAATTTGGATAATTTCGTAGCGTTGTTCAAGCGTGAGTCTATTCATGATGATTTGTCAGAGTATACTGAAACAAATAAAAAAAAAAGTTTCATCAAAATTTAATTTTTTGTGTTACTTTTTACAATTTAAAGTTCTATCTAGCTTAAAAAAACACCCGTTATATTACAGATAATATTTGTTTTTACAGAAAAATTCGTGGATGCGACGCCTTCAGCTTCGGGCTCTCCGTCACCACCTCTTGCAGAGTATGAGAGAGACTCTCCGGTTGATGTTTCTTCAACATCAGAAGCAGGATCAGCTAGTGGAGCCCCCAGTGGCTCCAGGGCTATGTCGCCACCTCCAAGGAACCCTCAACTAGTAGAGCGATGGTCTAGTGAAGAAATGCGGCATATACAGTGCCACCTGGAAACTAAAGAGCTTTGGGACAAGTTCAATGAATTAGGAACAGAAATGATCATAACCAAGACTGGAAGGTGAGTTTTTATCTGTTTTTTTGAGTATACATAAATACCTTTTATTTTTTAAACTTCAGTTGGGTCCAAAACTTTTTCTGGCAGCAAAAACAACACATAGATTTCAAAATGATAAGTGCAGTAGGGGCGTCGTGAGTTTATAAAACAAATTGCATTTATGATATTCTTAAAAAGCCAGAATCAGACTCTTATGTTTTAGTGACGAATGCACAAACTACATAGCTACATTTAATGATACTCTACTTAAAATCCTTTATAAGATAAAAATAAATGTTGCAATATAACAAAACTACTCCATTATATATCAAACAGAAGCCACTGACATAAAACATGCGTTATTAACCACATAAATGACGAAACGAATTGCTTTTAGGCTTTCGTCTTGAACTTGACGAGAAATTAAAACCCTGTGGTAGGTGGGTAATCGAATCGCGATTGTTGTTTAACGAGATCAAGGCAATATCGACGGCGCGTTTCAGAGGCGATAAGGTAGGTGGCACAGTGCACAGGAGCGGCGGAGCGAGGCGTGTCGGTCGCGGCACGGTGTCGAACAATGGGCAATCGACCGCCACCGCGCCGCGCCGCGTCATACCGACTGTGCCCGAGCGCTATTCGCACGTTAAACAATCAATGCATTCCGAATGAAAACTGTTACGATACCAAAATCAAGACGGTCAATCAAAATGAAATAACCATCGAGACATTCGAAACACACGTTTTTAGAAACAATCACTGTCGGTTGATCGAATATCGGACAGAAACAAAATTCTGAACAATGTTAAACGAATAGTAGTGTTTTACTCTAAAAACTAAGCGTGTTATAAGTATCGAATGTTCAGTGTAGTATATTTTGTATGGTGTACAGGTTAATACATCCGATTAGTGTGTACCTGAGCCTTATCAAGGCACAGTAGGACGTAGTTCGCCGCTCGTCATAGCGTCTCGCACAGACGACGCTTATCGACATCAGCGTAAATCAACGTGCGACAGCTCACCAATCGTGACAAATTCGCAAACCTAATCTTTTGATAACGTTTCTAGCTTACTTTTGATATACCTAGTACAATGCTAGTTTTTTTTATTGGTCAAAAACAGTGGTATTTTAGATACATTTCAAAATCATTTCACACCTGATCCTAATTAGGAAATCTATCCATTCATCATCCATTTCACAGCATTGTCTTAAACTCGAACAAAGGCTGGGTATAATGTACAAAACAATGAAGGCTTTTTCACGGACTATAAAGCTGTATTAATACCTCACTTATTTATTCCTTATAATGTTCTCGAGTTAACGACGCTTCGAGCGTCCAGTTTTTCTACCACGCACCATAAAATACGACATCTGGAAATATATTTAACTTATATTCCTTTCCAAATTTAGCAACACTCAACACAATAATAACAGAGTTGATTTGCTATAAAAACCATTCTCAAATCGTGTCATATTTCTCTTTAATTGCTCTGTTTATATACTAGATGTTCATAATTAGAGCACGTTATCTCTTTTCCTAACAATCTATGGTTTATGGGTGAACGTATCGAGGTAATAAAAGATTTAATGCGATAGCAACCGTCACAAAGAGCTTTGGGAAGTCGCAATGGGAGACAATTTGCCACACACCGTCACGCGAGCTTATCCGAGTCGGCCCCGTCGATTAGCATAAATCTCGCCAACTAACCGTCACAAATGAACAGCGGGCGCGGGACGCGGACAAACAACTAAACAAAGTGACGCGAGCGACGATGCGATCGCGCGACTTTCGCATATCGCGGCGACGATGCGCGACGAATCGCGACCGTCGGCCATCCGCATAAATCAGCATTATCTCGCGAGATAGCCGCGCGCCTGGACCCACCCCGCCGTATCATGCGGAGCCCCGTGTCGTTCCAAAAAATTAATGACTTGGAAAAACGATTCGCTTATGAGGGATCTTTCACTGTAATTGAATTGCTCCGCAGAGATCGACTGAATTGTCGCGTTATGTCAACTAGGTGATGCCAAATCAGTTGGACCCTTCTGTAACCGATAGCTTTCACTATTTTTAACGACTGTGAAGGAAATCGGGAGGATTTACATTACTGCATTACTTACCATAATGTTGATGCCAATATAAATTTAAGATCTAAAATTGTAACATATAAGTATCTTCCTAAACCAGTAACTGTCTTCAATTATATCGAAATAATTACGTTTAAAACTAAGACGAAACTCGTTCAAATCTTTAAATGAGATTACAGGTTTTTTTTTTTTAATTTTTTAGAGTTTCGTTCTTCAAAAGGTTAAAGCGGAACCCTTATAAGATCACTTTGTTGTCCGTCTGTTTGTCTATCAAGACCCTTTATTTCGGGAACGCATGAAGGTTTCGAGTTGAAATTTAAACCGTATACTCAGGTCTACGGTCCCCTGACGTTGTGAAAAAATCTAACTTCTAAATTTACGTAAAAATGGAAAAAGCAGTTTATTCAACAATCAAATCAAGTCATAGGATACTTCCCGTTGATCTAGAACTATAAAATTTGGCAAGTAATATACTATATATAGACCGTTATAGACCAGAAATACAGGGTAAGATGTTAAAACTATATATTTGTTGTTAAATCTTAAAAAATAGGTGGTTTATATTTTAATAGGGGGTTGCAATTCCAATTTGAAGCTTCTAGTTCAAATGGAATATCATATGACAGGTCTTGATATGAACATTGCAAAATACATTTTATTTTATTTTTACGACGCATTATTTCTTATTTATACTGTAAAATATTAAAAACCGCTGCCCTCTTTGTCTTTAAAATTAGTAGATAAATGAACGTACTATAAATTTATTGAATTTATTATTTTTTATTTTAAGAAACTATTTATTTAATTTGGTAACAAAACAGACTAAAATACAATTCGCATTAATTTTTCACATACCTACATCGGTTTAACCGTTCGCACGTAAGAGTAACAACAAACATCCGTCCATTTCATTTTTTTTTTTTTATTGAATAGTGGGCAAACGAGCAGACGTATCACCTGATGGTAAGCGATTACCGCCGCCCATGGACACCCGCAACACCAAAGGCGTCACAAGTGCGTTGACGACCTTTGGGGGATGGGAAAGGGGATGAGGGGAGGGGTTGGGGTATGGGCCTCCGGTATCCTCACTCACTCGGTGAAACACAGCGCAAACGCTATTTCACACCAGTTTTCTGTGAGGCCGTGGTATCACTTCGGTCGAGACGACCCATTCATGCCGAAGCATAGCTCTCCCACGGTTAAGTTTGTTAAGTTAATTTTGTTTTTAAGAGCTCCTTATCGACATAAATAAGTCATGTCATTTGGTCAGACTTGAGTCTAACTACTCCCGGTGATTTTCAGTCAATAAGTGTTATATATAAACTTAATTAATTTAAATCCCTAGTGTTAGGTCACTACCTAAAGGCACGCATAATCAGGAATAATGTAATCAATCTAACAAAAAAGATAAAGATGGCTAAACAAACCAACCAAAATTAAAATTATAAACAGTTTAGCAAACAGATAAGTATTAAACTGTTCCAATCAAGTCCTCATAAAATTAATATTTCACGCGCCATAAAAAAAATAGAGTCAAATCTGCAACAAAATGAGATCCCCTCACATTATCTGCGCTCACCCCAAAAAGATAATGGCGGCACGCTTAATAGAATAATGTAAATATGGCTGTGTTGGTCGCTAGTTGGCATGCTAATCGCGTTCACTCGGTAAGCTCGACTTTAAAACCTGCCGCTTTTTGCACAGCTCTTTTAGTTTATTCAGCGGGGAGTCATTTTTCATCCGCTCGACAAATATTTTGATGTTTGTCGATTACACAGCTTTGTGTACAAAAGCTTTCATAAACACCGAGTCCATCTGCTACCGTTATTTATTGTACTCTACAAATAAATAGATTTTATATATTAATGATAATATCGAAAATGATATCTAAAGCAACTGAGTTAATAGCTTACTATTAACTGTCTATTGCTGTTCTCTAAATAATATTTTTCTGAACAAATAGTATAGGTATTGGTGATGTTTAGCAATGTCGAACATCTTCACATCATTTTAAATTTTACTTAGGTATATGTGTCTCGAATAAAAAAGTTTCTTAGAAAATGAATAGCACACAGTCGTACCAACAGTAGCACAATTATACTAGGTAATAAAGTAGTAGGTATACCATTTTAGGGAATCAAATCAGTAGAAAAAGCATTCTTTGAGTTTTAGAAACGCACACGAGACAATATTATTATTTCTACATATCTAGGTAATATATACCCTTTTTTTGTGACAAACGAGTAGACTTATCGCCTGATGATAAGCGATTACCGCCGCCCATGGACACCCGCAACACCAGAGGCGTTACAAGTGAGTTGCCGGCCTTTGGGGGATGAGGAAGGGAATGGGGGAAGGGTTTGGGATAGGGCCTCCGGTATCCTCACTCACTCGGTGAAACACAGCGCAAGCGCTGTTTGTGAACCGAAACGTGGCTCTCCCACGGTAGAATTGTTATAATACCTACTGTATTATAACAATAATTAATTAGGTGCGAAGTAAAAGTTATATTGAAGTTCCACAAATTTAAATAAAGCAATATTCTGTCAATAAATATGGTAACAACCACATTTTTTTCACATAAACCCGGAACTTCATCTTGATAAATTATGGATTTAAGTATTTATTACATAGGTCTATTTAGTCATAATAAATATATCATTAGCCTATAACTGTCTACTGTAGAAACACCTCTTCCAAGTAGCGCCAACTTTCCAGGTCGCAGTCTATAATAAATATGTATTAATTGTTTATTATATTAACAATACTGATAGGTATGTGTTCTCACAAATCTCGATAACAGATTTAAATTAACATGTTTCTCTGATACATAACATAATCTATCGTCGATTGTAGTTCGCCGAGGATCTTTTCGTCGGCCGTCGCTGCCAACACTCTAATCGTCGGAGCACAGTTGGCAGCAAGCAAGCTCTTTGATTTACTTCTCACCAATATCGTAAATCTTCCACATATTCATATATAAACACTTTTATCTAATATGTTTGCATTCAGAGTTATTTTAACTTAACAAAACATCTCATAACATCTAAATCATGATTGCTCTGGTTAGTAAATTATTACTCGACTCTTTTTGAAGTCATATTGTAGAAACTTCGGTATGTTACGAAATATATTAGGCTCATGTTTTTCTTGCGAATAATTTATTCGATTTCATCTTTCATTGGCATTTAAATTGTTTGAGTTCTTTAAAGTACATTAAATAAAGTATCTTCTAGTATATTCGTTTCAGTTTACAAACTTTTCCCTTGCCTCGATATACTTCTGTTGGCGGGGATTACTTCGATCACATTATAGGTATTGTGTACCTTGGGAATTCTGGTACAAAATCTTTGTGGCTGGATAACGAACTCAGATTTCAGTTATGTAAAAAATAATTGTTAGTGGTCAAAATTATTACGTCAAATGTGACTTTTAACATCAATGAGAGATAAAATTAATTGCAAAGCACGAAGACTTTTTGATTACGGGAATACAATATTCATTGAAGTTCTTTTTCCATTAGAACTAAAATACAAAGCACTTAGCTTAGCTAATGTGTCTAAATTAAAACTATATATTATTATTGCTAACTTTTTGAAGTTTTGTTTGTTCCAGGAAATCAGTAATTAATTTTATAGTTATTGCAACTATAAAAGAAAGACTGCTTCCATTATAACAATGTATCTTATGTTGTGTTCTTTGATGATCTTTAAACATACACTAATTCTAAATTATTTTAATATTTAACAGAAAAGCTAATTAAAACCACATATTTATTATAATGATTAGTAATAAAAAAAGCACAGACATGAACGCAAATAAGTTTGTTGTGTCTCAGTAGTGTTATACGATTAGGGAGAAAATCACGTCCCGACAGGAACATGTTGAAATAAAATCAATGAAGATTCAATTAAAGTCTAACCATAAGACTAAACGAAATAAGTCAAGACCAACGTGAATAAGGGCCGGACCTCTTTTTAGTATAAAATTAATTGACTAATCATCATATTAAAATAAATCATCATTTAAAAGACGCTTATGGGATAAAAGATACATACGAAGAAAAAAACAAAACAAAGACCGACTTCATTAAAAACAAAAATATACACCCCATTTGTCCATATTTTCAATCTATACTAATATTATAAAGAAGTAAAGTTTGTGTGTTTGTTAAATTGTAGGGGGTAATCTCGGGATCTACTAAACCGATTTTAAAAATTCTTTCAGTGTTGGATAGTCTATTTATCGAGGAAGGCTATAGGCTATATATCATCACGGTAATACTAATAGGAGCGGAGCACCAATGAAGAATGTTTCAAAAACGGGGAAAATTTTCACGCTACGGGCAATTGAAGACGCAAACGAGGTTGCGTGGGTCAGCTAGTATCATCTAAATAGATTAAAAAGTTTTTTTTTGTAGAAAAGTAATGGCGACATCACTGATGTGTACATAAGTGTCAAATAAGATTTCTCAAAGTAGCAGTATATTATATACCTATATTTCCGGTAACAAGCCATCGCGTAACGAATTCCCACAACTAGGTCCGTAGCGATTTATCGAACAATATTGCACACGGTCCTGTGCGTGTACACTATTCGTATTTGTTAAAAGTACCACTCGCAGCCACGAGAAATGGATGGATATGACAATATGTAGGAGAGTTTACCATTTACTTGTTTATACAAATTCATTACACATGGCTAATGACAGGTCTCAAAACACTATAAATTACCACTTTAAAGTTCCAAGGAAAATATTGTAATACACCATCAATACTATGGCTAAGAATCATTCACACTTAATTTGCTTCTGCTTCTGCTATTATAAGCGATTTTGATCTAATTATTGTACTACTGATGGTGCATTTGTCCTGGACCATGCAGATAAGACGGGTTTCTTAGCATAACACACTATTTACACATTCTATAAACTCGTAAAATTCATAAAATACCACAAAATATTGAAAAATCTAATAACTGTCCATTTACTTTTAACATGCTCGGTAGGTAATACATCTACATGGCAATAGATGGCGTTGAGTGTTCTTTATAGGTGAATTTATTTATAGTACGTGTACAATATTCTGTACGTATTGTACGATTGGGTATGACATTATTAGTCATAATGAATGTGTAAACTGATAAATAAATAAGTGATGTTCACTGTGAAGCTATTTAGATTGCCCGTCTGTTAAATAATAATATTTAATTAATTAGTGTGGTCTCATACAAGGTTTAAAAGGCTTTCAGAGGGGTTAAATAAACAGTCTTATTACAAAAGTACAGGCAAATATAAACTCATTTGCCAGTAAAATTTAAGCATATCCATTTTTTTTAAATTAGTTGTGTTGTGATACAGCGGGCGCATACCGCGCTTACACGTGCAGGAGGCTGTACCGCCATTTGTCGCACTCGCGCGATAATTGTTGATATACGGTCGCGATCCGACACCGTAATTGTCAACGCTTAATCTTCTAATTGGCTCGCATTTACCACTGACAGCGTAGCGCAGCCTCATTCGAATCGATGTAAAAAAACGCTCAAATTCTTCTTTACAAACGTTAAACATAACCGACTCCTATAAAACGTGAATCGAGCGGAGTTGAAAAACAATTCGCAACGCCAATTTCAAGAACAGTAAAAAGTGCGATTCACAAGTGCAACTTGAAACGGCGTTTAAGAGCGAACTGAGGGCGGCGCCCACCGGGGGCGAGAAAACAATTTGGAATTTTATCGGTGCGAGGTGGGGGCGCGGGTGGCGCGTTACCTCTGATTTATGTTCGACATTAGACGCGAGGTGGGCACCAGCACGACGCGCGAAATGCACACGCGCCGCGTCGACCATTGCCACTCTCTCGCCGTCTTCACCGCTCAGGCGTCCGCGCTCTTATCATACTGTTTAATGCAACACACACTTCACCTGTGTTGCTCTGTCAATATTTAAAGTTAGACCTAACGTTATCAATATTAATATCTTTCTTTTCAATACCCTTAGGTTAATGAAAATTTAGGTAGGTAATCTACATAGCGATGTCGGGTGCTATTTAAAACTGCCGAGAATTATATAGCCTGTATGTTGGTTAAATACTCGTATAACATATTGTTAGGCGAACTTAATCGTACACCTTACTTTACCTGTCACTTAACAGAAATTTTATATTTATTAAAATTATTATCTGTTACAAATATAGCAGCATGGAAGTTTCAGTCTAACATTATCCAACATTTATAATTTCAGTAAAAGGGTAGGATTATTAAAACCTTATAACAGCTTAAACTTTACTTACTGATGCCGCGGATATTTCAGTGTCATTCGAATTCAAAAGTTAATTTCACTAAAACCTTAAATGAATCGAGTTGGTCGGAACTCGCACATTATTTAACTTGTTCCAAGTTTAAATTGAAAACGCGACCAAACTCTTTACTGAGTCAGAGTAAAATTTTGAACTTTGCCGCTGAATCGGAAATTTCTTTATAAATATCTTATTAAGCTTAAATTCAGTTGGTGTCACGCTGCCGACATTAATTTTATTCGTGAAAGACGGTGACTGAGCGACAGCGAGACTTGCTCGCGTGGGGAGCAATGAAAATGTATGCAAACTGGAAACGCGATATTTGACAGAACTGAAAACGACAAAAGAATTAAGGCGGATGCACCCGGAGTCTTTTGGTTCAGTGGTGAGGTCTCCGTGCGATGATACGGCCTGCGTTGTTTCAACCCCACAATCTACTGTCACAAATTCACTTTACTTTGTGTCTTATAAGAAGATTAGCTGTCGTTTCAGCGCGATCTACCCTTTAATTTTAAAACAAGTACTGTGTTAGTCACTGGGAATTTATAATAAGCCCAGGCCAACAATTCGTTTTCTATACATGTAGGTACATTTTCAAATGTGATTGATAAACTATTGATACTACCTATAATTAAATTGATTACAACTTTTTTCGAATGAAACGAAATGGATAATTTTAATTTCTGTTGTTGTTACTAATTCATAACACTCAACCCTATCCTGTTGTTATCTAGGTTATGTGAAGTGAACACATGCAGCCTATTTGAATACGAGTTTAATAGATGTGTGATTCATGTAAATGTACCCTTAGCAAGTGTATCGCGTCTAATCTGCCCCCGCGCGCCTGCCCGAGGCAATATGCCGCGCGGCTACGGCTAGGGGTGGTGGCGTCCCGAGAAAACGTGTAAACTAATTATGTACATTTTCGTAGCCACTTATTTACATAACCACGGCCTGAGCCTCGCTTTCACCGTGAATATTTCATTTGTAATCTTTACTTTGACGGTTTAATATGACAGCTGTTGTTTTGTTTTTGAGGAAACTTTTAATTTTTGTCGTTTTCTTCCGGTGCCACATCGCTTTGTGTGCGCGTTAGGCTGACGCCTCCCGTAATGATAGGTGATTGTCGAACAACTTTTTTTTAATGCTGGTAAACGTCTGAGGAACTTTGTGATGTATAATTTGATATTTTCACCGAAACGTGTTGCTTGTTGTCTGACAATAGGGAAGGTACTTATTACTGGGACGAGTTTTTATCCTTTAAATAAGGGTTTCATATTATCGGTAGCTGTAGGTATGAATATTATCGATTACGGTCGTAAAGGATTGTCACGTATGCAGTATGCTAAGCGCGGAATAGGCACAGTAATGATTCATGAGTCGTCAACAGGCTGAGTTGTTGTGAAGTGTACAGGAAGCCGATAAGTAAAACTATTAGTAGGTAATGAGCGAGTGGTGCAGCGTTTCGCGGGTATTTATACCGCGCCTTCGCGGGAACTAATTTATGGAAGTAAGTACGCGGAAAATGTTTATGTACGTACTTCGGTCCTCCCGCCCTACGCTGTTGACATCCGGTGCCTTCGTTGTTGCTCCTGCTAGACACAAAGCGTACAGCTAAAAGTTAGTTGAATTTCTTATGGTAGGTTAATATGTATGTCACCTTCAATATTATTTCCTAGAATGTATCAACGTTTTGATGTGCTCGATATATCCTTATACACAATATTCAATAATATTAAGTTTTGGGATGTAGGCCACCATGTATACTTCTTAGAAATATTTAGTTTGAGTTCATGAAGGCGGTTTTGTCGTTACAAAGTGAAGTGAACAGACCACCGTGCCTGCAAAACGGTAGCCTTTGATGGTACGTATGTAGGAACTAGTTGGCGATGGATGCGTTTCATGTGGCCGTTAATGACAGCCTCTGACTTTGTCTCACCGATTTACTAACGACCGTTCTTAGAATTTAATACTGTTTAATCTTGTGCTATTTAATTTCAACTGATTCTACATGGAATTAGTACAGCTTGACTCCTTAGTTGTTGATGCTGACTCTTCATACCGCAATTGCTTTACTTTTTAGTTAATCTACAACTGAAATTCATTGCATGTATATTGTATATACATAGTATACATAAATTCTGAAGTTTAACGTTTACTTACTAAATATAAATGACAAAAGATTTCACAATATTGTTACGTAGAATATTTCCAAAAAATAAATTAGCGTCGTCCTTTGCATTAATAGTAGGCATTCTATATATATAAATAGTGGTTAATTTTCGTACAAAGGTTCTGATAACATGAAAAGTAATTCCAAATATCTCCCTATACTTGATACCTATCCTCCAATTAACATTAAAACGTATCTAGCGTACATATATGAACTTACTAATAAAGTGAAGCGAGTGGCAACTATTTGGAAGCTCATAAGTACTCACAAGCTATCATATAGGTCACGACATTATCGCAGAGCCTCCATCGCAGCGATTACAGGCTGAGACGAGACTCCACCCGCTCCCCGTTGACATGTAGCGTTTTAACAGTCAGTACGTGCTTCTACCCCCTTTCACCCCATCCCTTTATATTCCACCCCCTACAACCCGTAGAACTGACGACATTAGCAGCCGCAGACATAGGGCACGTCCCGGCCAGACGTTGACATAGGTACCTACCTAAAGTTAAATGTGCTTTGAGCTTTATGTAATGTTTTAGAGCCAAGAGTTATTGTATTTCACGGTTTTGTTGCTTTAAATATACAACGAATTTGTTCATTTTAACTTTATTAGTGAGTATTGAGTACGTTTAACGAATACTAAAGGAGGCAACTTGCAACAGAAAGCTATTAACTCAGAAGACTTATTATAATTTGCGACTTAAATACATTAGACCATTTTACGTTTAGATTCCTTAAATATGTCGTTGCTTTCAATCGTTACAAAAGCGTGTAATCTCTTTATTATCTTAATCGTCAACATTTATCTACTTTAGAATTTCATATAGAAACGAAGCTTGCCTTTGAGCTGATCTGGTGACGCAACTAAGATATCAATAGAAAAACATTGACTACTCATCTTCTTACTAGCTACTATAATTTATTTCGTAGCATTAGGGACCAATTATCGACCTCATTCATTAATTCAGAGATATGAATTAAAATTAAAAGTAAAAATTAATTGCAGTTATGTACCTACACTAAAATAATATATTATTTGTTTTAGATTACGTTATAATTTTGAGTAACAATAATATTAGTAAGTATGAATTTTCTATTGAAAACGTATACCTATAGTCAAAATAAAACTGAATCAGTAATCTAAATATTGACATAAAAGTTGTGTTCACACAAATAGAAAATTACAAGGTTCGACATAGGTAGCGGACGGACGGCGCACGTCGCAAATAATACATTTCTACAATACACTATGTCACCATTAGCGCGCAGATGTTGCGTGTAAGTATTTATTAGCGGTAACATAATTAGTGAATTTAAACAAATATTACTTATGCGTACAATTTTAATTGCGGTGCACCGAGGTAATGACACACCGATGTAGCACATACTACCTGCCTTCATTTTACCGTACGCGTGTTGCGGTCTGCACTCACTCCGGATACGCAACCTTTAATCTTTTTTCATATTCTCCAAATGAATGCACTCACTCATTATTAATAATATTAATTGTACTTTAGACACAGTTTTGACTGAACTAATCTTGAGGTAGTTAACATTCTCATAGATCGTTACTTTGTAAAGAATGCCAGGATGCATGCCAGCGCCGCGTGAAGGCGGACCGTACGAATCTCATCTCTAAGAGTGTGTGGAATTTAGCGTGGAATGTGTCACTCGCAGAGACGCATAGTGCACCTACGCACACTATATGTCACACTGTGAAGGAAGCACAAGACAAGTAGCTCTGTCTGCTAACGGAACGCCAATGTTCTATCCGGCCATTATCAATTTATTTACATTATAACAGAGTGGCGAAATATGTTTCTGAAAGAAGTCACGACCATACATTCAATAATATTTTAACAAAAGCTTTTTCTTACAATATTTTTGGGTTTGTCCCAGTACAGAAATAGCATACTGGTTCATAGTGTTGTGAATGTGTAAATTGGAGTTATATAAAAGTAGTGTTTTAAGCGTATAGGACAGAAACTGGAGGCGGAGACGGCACGTTCGGTATCCGCCGCCGCCGCCGCGCGAAATTCCAACAGCTCGTTTTGTTTCTATTGTTTGCGCGTTTTGCTTCACTAATGGTGTCACATTGCACACCGAACGATGTCAGAACACGCTCACACTCCTCTTGTTGCCCGCTTATTTTGGTCGTTAGTGAATTTTTAAAGAATGATTGTTCATGGTAAAAAATTACAATGCACACAATAAAGTTTTAACTGGCCGAAACTCATATATTTTCTTTGTCACTGATCTATGTAACTCAGTGCATTCAATTATCTATGAAAATATTAGCGGAATATGTGATTAAATATCTAAAATCTATATTATCAATATATCAAGTTTTATGTACTTATTAACATCCATTTACGGTTGGTTTAAATTGTATAAATTATTTCTTACCCATCTTGTAATTATAGTTAAAGAAAAATGTATACTACTTATATTTAAAGAAATTGTCATTTCTTTAACTATAAGTCCAATTTATCTACCTTTCTAAAAATGACTGTTGTATTTTTAGTTAAACATGTTATCTAATTATATGTTTAACTAAAAATGTTATTCTTAGTTCTTCTTAGTTTTAAAAGTTATTTTAACGTGTTAAGAGACTTTGTTATAATTGTTGGGCATTTAAGTCCAACGATAATAATTATTTCGCTTATTTATAACTGCCTATCATCTATTTATATCTGAAGACACAGCGAAAATCATTGCTGAATGCACGAACGCCAAACAAAATCGTTTCATGTAGCTAAGCGTAGACCTCGTAGGAATTATTCCTTGCAAATCCGCCGCTAATGCTCGCAAAGCCCACAATTTGGAGTCACGTTCATGGCACACTACATATAACTGTATGTACTCACACCTGTGTGGTTTACAGAACACGACGAGTTTCGCAAGTCGACACTGAAATTGGGAACTTTGGCGACAATATTGCGAAAACTGTCGTCTGCACGCCCTGTGCTTCGGCGACGTTGTCTGGCTCTTTGTTCTTTATTGTTAACTGTTTACCTTGTGTTGTGGTAGGACAAAATTACGATTAGGTATACCTATTTGAAACTGATTGGCTAATTGTAAAAGTCACACGTTACTTCAAATATTTTAATTAATTTCTGTATTGGATAATGGCATTGTATGGATGGATGGATTTTAGCATGTCCGCAGTTCTAACGATAAAAGTTTTTGGTGACAATAATTACTTAGTATAAATGAAAATAAAAAATCTACTAAAATATCTCTTAACTATGTATGCCTTATATAAGACAGAAAGATGAATCGACTAAGTCCAGTAACTCAGGCTCAGGTAAGATATTGTAAATCTTTAATCTAAAATATAAACGGGCATAAAATTTAAAACTATAACTAGACGCATGTATGGTATTAAGTCCGAAATACTACTAAAACCCCGCTATAGTTACGAGTAGTTTGTTTTCGTTTCCATAAAGACGGAGCGCAGCTATTGCGACTGGAGCGTAAACTCAGTATACCGTTGGCAATTTCCTATGTCACCTAATGCAATATTACCTATAAACCATTATGAACTTTAAATGTTGAGAACTGTTGTATATAAATGACTGTAGTGAAATCTATGTGCTGTGATTATTTACGGTTGTGGTTAGACTCGTCATTTGTATAACAACACGTAAATACATAATGGTAAATTATTTTTACGAATCTTATTCGCAAATAAGTACTTGCGTTTACAGTAGGATAATATAAGAATCATTCACTGTTCGTTTTAAATGAGCAACCTAAGTATGGTTGTTCGATGTGGGGAACCCTGTCCAGGCCCAGCACATGACCAGTTTTTGTGCCGGACCATGGGAGAAGATTATCTTCGGTAGCAGACGTTTTTTGACTAAAATAAATAAATAATAAATATTACAGACATGTAACACACAAATTGATGATGATTATTGGTTTAAAAGAGATAATAATAATCATACACACGATGTTTAGTTTGTTACGACAAGCTATTAGTGAATTTATCTTAACGTTATTGAGAATTGTCTTCATCATGTCATATCGTCAGAGACTAGTGCGCCCCTAATTGTATGAAAGTATAAATGTACTGACGGATAGAGGTACCAAAGAATATGCCTATGTTTCTATTGTCAATCTAAAATAGTGCTCATCTTTATTTAAACAATCTTAGCGAACTAGTTTATTATTAAGTACAATTAACTAACTACCTAAGATAAACAAATTAACCAAAGTCAAGACAAACCAAGACAAATGATTTATTTCATGCATATTTTCATACGGCGATTGAAGCTTATTAATAAATGAACCGTTTCAAATATTTTTACGGACATTAAGTTCAGCGAGGCTCAAGTGCGCTGTGACGGCACCTCACTGCGCGGTCGACTAATCTGAGATCTCGCCGCGTCTATGTCTGACAGAGATATTAATCAACGGGATTGACAAAATCGTGCGAGTGTCGAAAATTTGACGCGGATTCGTACCCCAGACCTCCCAGGACGAACGATATATCACGTGGTGTTCCTCTGCCGCCGCCCAACCACGCCTACCTGCTCATTAACTCCCTCTAATGTGCATTAATCATATACTTTCTCTTTCTGAAAATTTACCATGATTTTTTCGGAGTCTGTGCACATGTTATTTGTATTTTTGTTTTAAAACAATTTGAATTACCTTACACTTACAAACAATTTATTAGCATTAATAACACTTTTCAATGTAAATAGAAATTTGAGGTTTGGAAATGAATTAACGTTATTCTGAATATAATATTATAACAAACAAAGGTTGACAAGCGGTGCACTGTTATTTTATTCTTAGGCCATGAGGATATGGACCCATACTTCAAAAGAGACTATAATAAATGACTAACTTTATAATTTAATATATAATTTTATATTATCTTTCTATCTACCTATTTATCTCATTTTTTGATTTGAGTAGTTTCCTAATAACTACTTAAATTAGAAGAAGCTAGCGATGAGTAGCGAATTTAAAGGGTGGGGGTGTCAGAACAATAGAGTTATCTATTATAATCTGGTCAACGCCAAGAAAACAGGTGGGTTTGTGCTCTTTACCAAAAAGTCTCCAATTTTTCCCCTCCCCACTTTTCAGAACACTCAACTGCCACTTCAGGATAAGCTTGGTGTTCTGGGAATTAATACTTGGAGGATCTCAAAGTGAGTCCGTTGAGACGGTCACTATCTAAGTGTACTGAACCAAATAAAACAGTTTTAATCTTCCAAGCATTTTTGACTTCTTCGATCCTGGTTCGCTCCTGCGTGGAATACCCACTATGCTTCAGCTTGTTGTACTAACCTTGTTAAATTGTTATTTAATATTAATGTTACAAGATGATTTCAAACTCTCTGGAACCTACGTACCTAACAACAGATGCGAAATTTGTTAATATGAACGTATAAATTGCAATTTAAATAAAAAAAAAACAATAACGATTTAATTTTCGAATTGTAAGCCAAAATGTCACACATGCTGACAAAATAGCATCATCATGATATGATATTGATGATTGTCTCGTCATATAACCTATTCTAATGTTGTTGATACAAGCGGACAGGCTGATGGACATGATAATTAATTAGCGCTGAGAAAAAACTATGTAGTGTAATGAGATCTCGGATGAGTACCGACGTTCCTTACTACATGTAATGATCCCTGTCTGACGCGAGATCATTTGTCATCGCGTCACTCACACGTCAGCGCCACTGATACGCCCTTTTCCTTTATAATCGCAAATGGAGACGGTATGAAAAATTTCCAAAGTATTTTACACAGTCAAATCAAAAGTAATACCTAACATCACAATATTTTTAAGAGACTTACCTTAAACACTTGTCGTACATTTTATTAATACACGGCATTTAAGTCGGTAGTTCATCATCATCTGTTCATATTTTAGTAAAATTGATAACCTAGTGTTTTTTATTGTTTTGATTTGATGATGATTCAGGGTCTACATTCAATTTTTTTTTGATACTTTTATCCCAGTAACTTTATGTTATTATGTAATCCATTACAACGAACAACACTATGATTTAATATGATTTCATTATCTTATTTTCAACTCCAAAATAACTTATTTTGGGGTTTGATAATTTAGACTTGTAACCATTAATCGTTAAGGAATTCGTTTGTTACTGAATTGGTAGTCTAAAATATGATTAAATTTTACAAGCCTACGATAAAGATGTACTATCAATATTAAAAAAAAAATACTTTTCTATTTTTTTTACCAAAGTATAAGACACAGATAATACACAGATACTCATTTTTCAAATTTCAAATTAATTCCTAAGAGCACAACAAAAAAGGCTTAAACTAGCTAAGGCAAGCTTTTAAGGTTCAAATCATCAATAGTAACTCGGAACGGATTATTTCACCATGGACTTTAGAAATAAATGTCATGGATCTTTTAGATAGTTGGCGGATTTCGAGGTACCTAACGATCTTAACTCATAACACAGATGTATGGCCATCAAATGACTGCACGTTTGGCCTAGTGGTTAAGCGGTCGCCACGCCGTTCCCTACTTCGCCAAGTGTTGTGGGTTCAAATCCCACATAGAATAACACACACATCCACAAATTGTTGTTCTAAGTCTGAGTGTTCTTTGTGTTCGTTTCATGTATGTTTGTAAAGTCCCCCGCGACACAGGAATTATTCCTAGTGCGGGAGTTGTCTTTTAAAAATGAATGAAATGAAATGTTTTAAAACCAAAGACTAAACTGACTTAAAGAAATGTATCTCATAAATGTAATAATAATAAAGCTTATTAAATAGATACCTTAATATGAGTTCTAAATCAGTAATCAGCAATTAAATATCAAGAGTCTAATTTTTTTTTGCTACACCTAATTGAGTTTGTTTACTAAAATTGTTTTACTGACTCATGAAGGTATCCTCTTGAAAATGATAAATGGCTTAATGATCATTAAATATGAATTAATATTTATCAATTTTAAATCATTTCTGAATATTTAGGTTTCTTTTTAGAGACAGAAAAAAACAAGCATTAGCTACAATTTCAAATCTTGAGGTCAGGCTATTTGTGATATAAACTTAATTTGAATTTTGCTCTATGTATTACTTTTTGTAATATAATACACCTTAATACGTACCTACAGTTTAAACATCCCAATAACGTTAGTTGATTAGAACACGTCTGTGCATCTCCGCTAACACGTAGAAGATGAGTGTAAAATTTCAAAAAGATGTCAGTTTTGAAGCGACGAGTCGTGACCATGTCAAAGTCTTCAGGCTTGTCACCTGCCGTCTGCACACGACACCGCGCATCAATCAGTTACGATTTGATGACCATGGCGAACACTACACTTGGCTGTTACTGTTACATGTTATGTAGACCGTGCCTTTAAGTAGGTACTAGCATTGATATTTGCATTATTTCATGATATCACTTTTACTTCATTGAAACAAGTTTATTCACGTTCACGTATACGTTTCGAAGTATTACCAATGTGTTTCTATGTACATAATGAAAGAAAGATTACAAAATGATGATGAGGTTATATGGCTGGTCACAATCTAAAATCGAAAAGAATAGCTATAGTATTATTTGTAAATTAAAACTGTCCAATTTTAGTTCTTAACAGGTTTCTTTATTTCGCTTGAAAATAATATTATCCAGGTTGGGTAATATCATTGTAGATAAATTTATTGTATTTTCTACGACGATGGTAACGTCAAATCATCAAAAGTTATTTAATCGCAATTCAACAGTGTTGTATATCATGGGTTAACTGCACAACAGACTATAAGTAGGCCTATTATCAGACATGAAATATTCATTGGCCACCGACACAGATGGTTGTCACTGATATTATACTGCAGAAATCACTTAAGCCCCACTACAGCGCATTATTAGCGATAATTCGCGGTAATTCTTGCTGAGAGCGTGTTTATCGTGTACCACAGGATGTATGTACCATGAATTAATGTTAACTTTGGATGATAGACTTAATAGCCCTTGAATATCGGGGTACAAGTTCACTTTGTGAACCATTTTATCGACTCACTTGTGTTATTTTCCGAGTATAAAGACGACATTCATATAAGAAAAAGATAAATGCAATATTTAATAGGTAAGGCAATGCAGAACCAGTATCAGTGCAAGGGAGTGCAACGCAGATGTTGAATTTTTCTCTTATCTATCTTCTTGAAATGAAATACCTCATGAAATCTCAGGAATTGAGTTAAAACAAGTATTACCAAATCACCACGTAGCCATATCATAAGACAGTACGAGTATAATAATATTACTCAATTGTTCTTAAAGTTAATATTTTGTGCGGCGATTTCATTATTAATAGAGCTACTTTATTAAGTTATTCTAAGTGATTTCTTGGACCATCTGTAACAGAGTCAGCAACAAATTAACAAAAGTAACAATTAATAATATAAATACAGTTATCGAGTGGCCGAAACTGCGCTAATGAGTGTTCAGCATTCACAATCTCGCGCCATCTGTCTCTAATCAACGAATCGAGTTAATTAAAACGCTTGGCAATATGGCGTCGGGGTGTAATTGCTATTAATAAAGTGCTTTCCTGTATAATTAGACGGCTACGCGCGCGGATTGGCTGCTTGGTTGGACCTAATCACGACGTGATAACATACCGCTAATGGTGTGTGCCTTAGCCTTATGTTACGTAACTAGCGCAACTACTACTGAATTTTGGTATTGTTTTTTATACACACGTGCATTATATATACCTAATAATTTAGAACTCTGCTACATTTCACTTGGAGCATTACATATGCGACGTTTATAATTGTTGTTAATCATGTGTAAAATACCTATTCATAATTAGAGAACGTACATATTAGATAAGAAGTATTCACATAAACACGAGTGATTTGATAAAATATGACGGCAAGTCTGACAAACAAAAACGCAAGTGTTTACAAGAACAAAACTCAAGGATTTATGGTTGACCAAATTCAAATGGTCCATAGAACAGATTTATCAAATAAGACGGCGAAGGAAACAATGATTGACGAGTTCGCACCTCGCGTCGTGCCTTTCTAATTAAGACGACATGCGTGCGCGCACTGTTGCAACTCTTCTCGCTCGTTTAACTCACAACACACTCATGTTCTCCCGCATCTCTGTTCAGATTTATAGCACCTCATTTTTTCATCACGAATAACATTTTGTGAATAACCACTTGGTTTTAAGGACAGAATATAATCTATAAATTACAATCAACTCGACACATTGCAAATATTTCGTTGCCCATGTAAACCATTATCCTAGAGCCGTTTAAAGCTAAGATCTCTTATCCCTAACAATACTAATCTATTACGTACCTACGATTATTTACGACACACTTGTAAATTTCAATCATAGAAATGTACTTTAACAATGTCATAACGATAAAAGCGCGTTGTAAACGGGCGCCTCTTATTTCTGTCTTCGGTACATGCTCATTAAAGCGTCTCATACGACTCGATGTTCTTTTGCTCTCGTTTGCTGTTCTGCTAACTTTTGGGTGGTAGGATGATGGACGACGTCGGTGCTCATATATCATTGCGGTAATATATCGCGCGGTGCGCCGAGTGTCGCCATTAACGCATGCGCGCAATTGCCCGTACTCGAGCGCTTGCAAGCGCATGCACCATCGCGACTGCTATAAGAAGAATCATACAAATCGACACTCGAGACCACAGCTAAACGTGCATAAATCTTATTAATGGCATTCTTATTTTCGTCCACACACTCGATCTTGTAAAATCATTAGAATGCAAAAAACGACTCTAATGTCGTCAATCATCATTTCGTCTTTGTTAAAGCTCAGGGATTTTAAGGTTTCTAATAAAATTGTAAAGGACTTCGCCAATTAAACTATATTATAAATCAACATATACCATGATATGTGTGATGAGAACAATAAATGATAACGACAAGCTGGGTGGTCTTCTTATAGCTGGTAGGTCATAAGCCACATACCGTTCGCGCAAGTTTGATGGCGAATTGTCAAACTAGCATTGTCGACAAAAAGTGGGCGGCTGATAGATGAAGTCCCATCTCAACTTACAACTAAAGATTTGTTGTTTCCGTTCTCGCCGCCTCAATGACTACCATTTTATGTCGATTAGGAGATAGTGTTTCACGCGGCCGCTACCGACACCAGTTTTTGTGACACTCCTTTCTGCTCACAACGAGTTTATTATCATTGATCAGCTGCTGTCGGTTATTTTTTGTGATTTCTATTTCAAAGATTCGTTGTTCTGCACTTTTTATGTAAGTTCGTACTAAATGTTATGTAAAGTTCCCCACTTCAAATTAGGTATGACAACAGGAAACCGCAGTGACATAGTAAAATGCAATAAGAGCTATTACGCCGACCAACCGCAAGCAATTCCACTCAGGGAACAAAAACATACACCTTTACAAAAATGTTCCCCATTCATCTTTCTCGAAACGGAGACATTAAAGAATGTCTATGTTAAGAAGGGGAAGGGGACGACAGCTTAGTATCAAAGTCGTTTGAAACGATTCACGTTGAGCCTTTATTTTGCTGTACTACGTAACTATATTGTATTCGAATTTGAACCTTATGTTTGTTTGATATTAGGATTTTTTATACTTTTTATGGTAAATATTTATTATTACTGACAATTTATATATCTGCGGTAGAAAGAAGGTACCTAAATATAGACAGGCCAACCCTCTTAAGTAGGGACTACATTTATTGAGGGACATGCTACAGTGATGCGCTATTTAGAAAATATGAACAAGATTTTTCTTGAGTTTGTCTTATTAAACCTGAAATGTTAAGTCATTTGAAGTAGACTCTACTTACGTATGATTAATAACAGCATTACCTTTAGATAAAATTAAACTCGTGTTTATTATTTTATGGCACTATAATACTTTATTATAAAAATATTATTTTCTGAGGAGAGAGTTACGTTAAAGGCATGATACTTAAGAAGTTATCAAGATGAATAAAAACTCATCAGTTGGCAGTTTATGCATCTGTTAATTGATTGTTATGTGTGTGTTTATGAAAGTACTGTTTGTAAGTTCTAGAAGAGATTGAAATGAAATCGTTTATCAATTAGGTTATACGAACCCTTTTGCAAGTTAAATTCTTTTTGAGGAGACAGTTCGGCCTTTGCTAACTGGACTAGTTGAGAAGAAAGGACGAAAGGAACTCAGGAATCATCTCTCCTCTTTTAACGTCCACACAATCTTCTTTGAATGCAAAGGACATTCTATCAGTAAATACTTTCTAATTAGACTGTTCTAAGACAAAGTCTAGCCGTGAAACGATTTTTCCTTTGGAAAGATATACTCTATAAAACTAGTTGATTAATTCGACAGTCGCCAACGAGTGTTAGATAGAGTACAAATATTGTTTTATATTGTGTATATATATTATTTTCGTGTCATACCGAGGTTGAATAACAATTATATATATTTTCAATACGATAACGCCAGCTTTTAATGAGCGAAAGTAGATTTGTGTCGGTCTCAGTGAACGATAATTTCTGTCCAACCGAGTAATTGTCGAATAATTGCGTTAATGTGAAAATATACGGTTTAACATAACAATGGGACGAGGAAGTCGATAATATACAAATGTGTATTGTTATACTGTTAGTTTTGCTTTGTGACGTTCAATTTACTCTGCGCAATTTATTCTTTATGTTAACCTTAAAGCCAGTAAAATGCCTTGGTAGTATTATTTTATTGCTGCATTAACGATAACAACATTTATAATTCGGTTTTTTGTGTTATGTTTTTATTGATTAAAACCTTCTCTTGTTGTCAGGATAAATTATTTCATGATTTGTTTTTAGGAATTCTGATGTTATAATCCTCCCCAGTTATGAAATGTTAAAACTTCAAAGCAGCTTCATTTCTTTACCTCCATCACTATAACAATACGAAATTAATTCAAAAATAGTAAAATAGCAGTAATTTATGGTTTTTTCACCTACATTCCTATTATTACTGGAAACACCACATACCTGCCATGGGCTCCTGAGTCATGACAGCATCGTAAGGAACCGGAGATTCGAAGGAGATTTCATCCCCGTCCACTAGACCAATGGGCATCCGACTAATATATTGTTGGACTTTAAAAACAAAGTTATTATGAATACTTAATGGTTAATCAAGATGAAAGTAGAAAAAAAAACTTAGAATTTATTAGTTATTTGTAAAATTATTATGTAAAATTAGAAATTTCATAATGTTTAAATTAAAATTATCAACATCAAACATTAGCATGTCGGTGAAGCGAACTTATAAGATTTTCTCCTATCAAAAAGTGCTCAAAGCGGCTAAAGAAGTTTTCACTTCAATAATTCATTGTTTTTTTTTCTAGACGCATGTTTCCGACGGTGCGTGTGTCGTTCGCGGGGTGCCGTGCTGAGGCGCGTTACGCGGTGCTGCTGGACGTGGTGCCGGTGGACGGTAAGCGCTACCGCTACGCGTACCACCGCAGCTCGTGGCTGGTGGCTGGCAAGGCAGACCCGCCCGCGCCCGCTCGCCTATACCCGCACCCCGACTCGCCTTTCTCCGGCGATCAGCTAAGGAAGCAGGTCGTCTCTTTCGAGAAGGTCAAACTGACCAACAATGAGATGGACAAAAACGGACAGGTCAGAATTACAACATGTCATACATCTGATTTTTTTTAATACCTAACGAGATACTAACGTTGATTTTGTTCTGCCTCACAGTTGGTCCTGAACTCAATGCACAAGTACCAACCGCGCATACATCTCGTGTTGCGACGAGAAGGTGCTATCAACGCACCTATCACTGACCTGGAACAGGAGGAGTTCAAAACGTTTATTTTCCCCGAGTGTGTCTTCACAGCAGTTACCGCTTATCAGAATCAACTCGTAAGTACCGCACAGTAACCAATTTGGCGCACTTTATTGCAATTGACTTGTATTTACCACGTATGCAGTTCATTTGGTATTAGGTGTCCTCTTTTTATTCTGATCGTTTGATTACTAGAATAGATCAGAGAGACAAGCGTTTGAAATCGCATAGCGCCGAACGACTGAGTATCGACGCCTGCTATTTGAGTCGCACTAATTGCATCTCGCTGAAAGGTATGTCCAGCCTGAACAAAGGGAGGTGGCACATCATTTTTTGTATATCGGCGGCCACACGCGGCCATTCTCGACGACGGATGGATAGTGCGTCTGACGTGAGCACCACGGTGACGATTAAAGTTTTCACCCGTGCTAAATATAAAGTCCTAGTCGATGCCCGCCGCTATTGTGTCCAGACGTTTTAACTATTGATTAAGAACGCATTTTCCTTATACCACTCGGTCATGATTTTTAACAGTACAGACGGACATATCATGAGAACTTTTGGTTAATAAAACGTCCACATACCGATTTATTTTATATTGACTAATAATATATTATTTGTCCACGTTAAATCAGTTTACACTTAAATATGTATGTGATAATTTCCGCCTCGCTCGTCGCAACTCGCGAGCGACGCGACGGCGGTTTACCCTCGGCCGGCAGCGCACATGTCGCCACGCGCAATTAATTCTCTGTCACAAGAGCGTTTGGGCGTCTCCGAGTTCCTCGTTTTGTATCATCCCGCGTAGTAAAATAATTAGGACGTTTTGAGGTTCATAAAGGAAGCGTTACTTTATATCGACAACGCGCCACATAAATCTCCATTCACTCGTTAATTAGCTGTTACAGGGAGGTTTAGTATTACCCTTTATAGATATTTTGTATTTTAAAGATATTATTTTACTGACGATGTTTCTTTTAGTTATTTTTTTGGTCAGTTGAATAATAAGAGTTAATTGATAGTCCACTTACTCGAAAAATACAAAAAGACGAATTTAAAGACTCCATTAAAATCAGTGACTATCAAATAATGTTTGGTTCAATTTAGCAACAAGTGTCATCTGAAACTCTACCTTCACAGTAGGCTTCGAACGGCTCCCCAGGGTCTGTCGGTTATTGATTTTCATTGATTCTAACGTGTTTCTAGATTTACTACCAACGCATAGTGACAGTGCCATCTATTACGAACACTACCTATAGGTACAGATCAGTGTGCAGTAGATCTATTAAACTGTTTTACGTGTTTTAGCTTGGAATCTATTTTTATTCAAGACCTCACACTTCCTACTAATAAAAAATCACGAAAGTTTGTGAGTATGTTTGTTTCTCTTTCACGCAAAAACGACTAAATGGATTTTGATGAAACTTTACAATAATATAGCTTATACATCAGAATAACAGATAGGCTACAATTTATAAAGATACTAGCTTCGCCTCGCGGCGTTGCCTGCGGTTATTGTCGTACCACGGATAGCACCGCAGGGTTCAGCTAGTAATATTATAAAGGTGAAAGTAAGTTTGTTTGTTACGTTTTCAAGGGAAACTAACCGATCATCATGAAACTTTGTACACATATACTTGGAGGTATTAGAAACAACGAAGCCGCGGTTGAAAGTAAGTTCTTTATAAAATTGAAAGTGGTATATTTTAAGATTAAAATAGAGGCTTAAAATATAACAAGTTGATAAACTACTTCAAAAAGCAAAAAGCGCGCTATCAGTGCCTTCGATCTGTGTCCAGGCGGTCGACGCGGGCGCAGCACTACCTCGATTTGGCTGACGTCACACTTCTGACAGCTAAAACATTTGTCGAACAGCGGAGATAGTGTCATTGATAACTCAATCCCTTACAACAATAAGAACACACTTAGCATGTTTGCACCTGCACGACAACCAAGATCGATCGTGGAGCGCATAACTTATACCTAATAAAAATGCAGTCATACCTACACATTATAAAAAATAATAAAACGACAAACGTCTAAAAAACTAAAGTGATCGTGAATGTTTAGCTGATATCTATGTTTTAAGGAAAGTGTCACCGAATACCCAATAATTTGTTAAGTCGTCTTAAAATGAAACATCATTATTGGTGCTTTATCATATCGAAACGTTGATATAAGTGGAGATAAAACCTTGTACAAAAAATGTAAGCTGTGTTTTTTGTGTGTGTATCGCGATGTGAGACTGAGCGTCGCCGAACGCAGCGCGCGCGCCGCGGGGCGGTTTCCCGGGAAAGTGTCGAGGGCTCGACCCGCTTCAATATTTAACATTTTTACACCCACCACACCATTGTCGTGATGCTCGTTTTCTGTAAAACCCTTTGTCTGGAATTGGACTCGCGTCGAGGTGACAATGTTTGTTAGACTTTACGCATCCTCAATACACAATGTGTTTTTTTTATTATCCGATGACTTGTGAATTTGTTATGATCGATTGCCTCTAGAGGATATATTTGAGCAAAAAAGTGCAGATAGAAACCTGCGTATTTCAATTATCTAAACAAGTGTATTTTATTCTTGGATAAATAAGTAAGTTTAATTAGATACGTTTACAATGGACATACGGATCAATTTTCTTCTTGCAAATTTTTCAACTTAGATAGGTAGATTAGTACTGTACAGTCGCCTACGAATGAGTATAGGGATGAGAGTTAAATAAATAGGTGTCCAAGAATACCTAATTTAGTAACTATGCTAAGGCACCTATTTCTTCGACCCTGATTCATACTTGTTTGTTCCCAGCTGCTAATAATGATACTAAGATTGTTTCCTAGTAGTCACTAGTTTAAAATACACAAACCACAAACCGTATTCCTACTAAATTTCAAGAAGACTAATGCATATTGGCCAAGATTTGTATGTCTAGACTCCTCTTCAGTTGTGTAACACTTTATAACTAATTATTTTTAGATTTCATTAAATATAAATAGCCGAGAAGTAATAGTTAATTGAATACCAAAATAAATTAATTTATTGCTTAATAATATGATAGTAATCGAACCCGTAACAAAATAAAACTTATAGAAATTGTGTCACTAGTTGCGTTGGTAATGCAACATAACACTATTACTGAGCTTTAGGAGATAATCACGGAAATAACTGCGCCAGCTTTCTCACATGTCCACGCAAACAAGCTCAATGCAAGCTTAATTGAAATTTATAACTCATTTCTCAGTATCAACAATCAATATTCTAAAATCTCCGAAGCTATTCTCACATTGAGCATCCACAAACGAGTTCTACGCGAGTATAATCGAACAATATAATGAAGGAGTAAAGGCAAACACAATTTCAATAACAAAGGGCAACCATGACAAATAAACATATTTCACGGGCCAAAATGGCTGCGGTCAGGTGTCACGAGGTGTCCCCCCCACCCCTGCCAGTCCACCTCTCCCGCACACCGCGTTCTTTTTCTTCACCAATAATCGATTCATTCTTTTCAATGCTATCCTTTTATATTTGTTAAGTTATTGCCCGTTTCTTCACATGTTTCGTTAAACTTGTTTTAATATTGTCATTAGTTTCTTCTGTGTCAATAAGGCGACAGTAAATATTTTTGTGTGGCTTTAAATAGCGAAATATGACAACTTTTTGCAGTTGATCAGAGGGACAGATTTATCAACTCTTTAACCTTGTTACACTAATTTGTGATGAATAATTTTATTGTTTGTGACTGTATGTATTGTGACTATATTATCACTACATTAGTTTTAGTATTTATTAATAAAATACCTGTGTCGAATGAAACAGATCACGTAATAATATATTTATTATGAGCTTCTTAATTTCTTCACGTCTCGACCTCCCGGTCTCTGATCAAAGGCTGACTCTTTAAAATTGCATATAATATATGTATGACATACCTATATATATATATATTATACTTATATGCAATTTTAAAGTTTTATAGTTTACTAGCTGCCCCACGCAACCTTGTTTGCGTCTTCTATTGCTCGTAGCGTGAAATTTTTCCGCCGTTTTTTAAACATTCTACATTAGTGTTTCGCTCCTATTAGTATTAGCGTGTTGATATATATGATGGACAATCCAACACAGAAAGAATTTTTCAAATCGGACCAGCGGTTCCTGAGATTAGCGCGTTCAAACAAACAAATAAACTCTTCAGCTTTATAATATTAGTATAGATAATACACTAGCTGAGCTCCACGATGTTGCCCGAGGTTGTTTTAGTATCTTTACAACAACAACGCTGCGGAGCGAAGCTAGTCCAAAAAAGTAGCCGAATTAAACATCTCGATATCATAAGCTATCTATCAGAGAAAGTTGCCGACAATATCGGTTCAGCCATTGCAGACATTAGCCGTAGCAAACAGAGAAATGTTTTTTTGATGTAAGTAATATTTTCACATGCATTTAGTGAAAAGTTGTTGATGTAAAATTACAAACAGACACTTCAATTTTATTTATTTGTGCAGCAGATATTGTACTTTTTACCTATGTCCATAATGTAGATAGTGAATCTTATTCATGCTAAACAATTGGATTATAATAAAAAATTAAAATTTTGTTACATTTTTTTATTAGTAAAATAAATTACGTGTAAATAATAAAAAGTATAATTTGTAAATTACGACGTTAAAAAATATTCAGTAAACGTAAAAAACCTAGATGGCTTTAGGCAAATAGTCATAATATTACAAAATTTAAAATTAAAAAACTATAAATAATTAAAATAAAAATTTTAATATCTTTGCACCAGTTCAACATTCAATAAATAATGCGGCTCGATAACACGAAACGCTCATAAGTCAAAAATACAAGAAGTCAACGTACTTGCTTAAGAGTGGATTTAAAATAATTTAAGATGAAATTATTTATTGGGCTTCTGTCTCTGTCTGGCTTGTTGGAAGGTACTAGTTGAGTTATATGGTGCTCTCAGTCGCTCTCACCATCGATCACCCGAGGTGTGACGTCACGCAGAGCCGTCGTGTGCGGCCTGGCTGAATTTATTGCGTCTGCGCAACATGGTACTGTGGAAAACTAAACATTTGTTTACTTAATAACAATTTAATTATTTTCCAAAACTTGTACGCCTAAGCATCAATATTAATTTATGACATAATCTGATCTTATTTTATTAAGATTACCTGCACTTCAAGTCTTTAGGTTTAATTAGCTTTGAAGACCTCTCTGCCAGCGAGAAGGGTTGCAAGAGTTGTATGTCTAAATAATCATCAGGCCAAACATGAAATTAACTATCTGATTAGAAACTTTAAAATAGATTTAAATCAGAAATATAATAATAAAAAATAATTATTTAAATGAGACTACCATTTGCAGTAATGTACGAGTATTTTTACAATATATAAAACCTACCTCTTTTTACAAAAACATTCAAAGACTCCTTCAAACTAAATTAAAAAGTTACAATACATAGGCACACACTTTGACATGAGTCAAACTCACACAGGGTAATTTATTTTTTACAACTAATTGATGGTTCAAACAAATTAATCGGACTTTGAAATGTGGCAGATTGCCTATTCTTTGATATTTCGAGTTTACAGCCGCAACTACGGCCACGAATGTAAAGTAGACCTTATTCTCAGCGTGGGTCCTGTCCGAGATTTGCTGAGTCGCCTTAACAGGGAAGCAATCGAAAGACTACCGAACTAAGACTATCTCACTGGAAATTCTATCATAATGGTATTAAACAAGGTAAATCTGCAGACAAAACGGCATCAGTTAAAATGTGGATGTGTAGAATGTTGATAAAAGTAGTGACGGAGCTGGCAGGCGATCTATACAATCTACATACAATATCTTTCATTGTATCAGCGGGAACAATTCAAGAGAGTCTACAACTCATTGATGCACTGGACGAAGACGAATCATTTTGAAAATTGAAAACTTTGTCCGCTTTTTGGTATTAAACTGTGTTTTTCTCCAAGTGAATTTAACTGTTAGCACTAGAGTTCCTTTAGATTTTATACGATTTTTTTAAAGAAAATAAATCAAGAATGTGTATATTTTTGCTGTTTTATTAGATTAAGAAAGAAAGTATTTATACTTTATAGTAGACTAGCTGAACCTCGCGGTGTTACCTGCAGTTATTAGTTTACATATTGTTATTTTTATTTTTATTTTCTTACAATTAAAATAGCCTATATTAATCAGTGATAATGTAGCATTCAAATGGTGAAAGAATTTTTAAAATCCGTCCAGTATTTTTTGAGCCAATCCGTTACAAACATACTTACATACAAACCTTTCCTCTTTATAATATTAGTATAGATAAAAGGTACTTGTACGTATACCCACTTGTCATAGTGATTCAAGCATTGCGCTAGATGTTGGGTTATACAGTTGAAAGCCGTGATCTAGATAGGTTAAATGGGTTGAAATATTACTGATGTCAGCTGGATTAAATTTGAGCAGAAACACCAACACTCAGTTACTGATCTTTGCTCGGACCTTATAATTTATTTGTGTAATTTATAACAAGAACTCCAAAGCGTTGAGTGTTCGCCAATACACTGCGCTTTTTTGTCAAATGTTTTGCTTTTTGATAGATACACAGTTACACACATAAAATAAGTTGAAATTTGAAATCTATTCATTATAAACATTTTCCGGGAACATTATCGTAATTCGATTGGGTTACACGTCGATACCACATGCTGTGTTCATTATTTAGGTTCATTTACAAATAATTGACAATAAAGTACCGCTTTTCTGGAAAGCGCCGTTACAATACGCAGCTGTGAGCCGAGTGGCCGAATGCGAAATGTTCTCATACTATCGATACCAACACGCTTTGTGGAACTCTTACTAATGGTTATACATAACTACGTCCATTAAACGAACATATTATTTAGAGGCTCATGACCTTCACGAATTAACGAACGAGTAAAATTAAGAGGTACAGCTGTTATACTGTAGTACTCATGACTTAGCACTAAAATATTAAGCGGTTATAAATTTGTTTCAAGACGCTTTGGTCGTGTTTTATTCCCTAACAAACGCAGTTATTTCACCGAAACAATAGAATATAATCATACACTTGGAACAAATCCTACCTAACGTTTCAAAAACCGTATGTTTTTATGGTTTGTTAAAACGATAAAATATTAAATTAGCAAGCTTATGAGTTTCTCATAGTATGTCAGGTAGAGTCGAAAGGTTATCGTCTATATGCGTTTGTAATGTCTAGTAATATATCAGTAGCGGATCGGTAAGTCGTCGTTCGTCGCTGCACTGCATCAATCAATGAGATATGTAACAAGAAAAGAGCGCGCGCGCACGCTAACGTGACATTTATTTATTCTTCAAAATGTTCCTGTCGTGTCCCGATCGTCGCTCACATCTGCGTTACACGATATTTCTTATTAACTATTATTGTACACTTAGTATATTTACTTACTTAGAGTGTCAGTTTTGCTTAAATTTTAGACGAATTACTCTTAAACAAATGTACTATAGAATCATATGTAAATGTTACACGGTAGAATAACACATAAATTTTCCTTAAGTCGGCAGTTTCATTTATTAGCGCATGACATCTTTGGACAAGTTTTACATTCAAATCAGGTTAGGATAGGTGGAGTATGAGACTGGTACTTCCACAAACAATACATAAGCACCGCAATGATTAGAGCATCGTTTGGAGAGAGTAAGCAGAGAGCTCGCAAGCTGAGACCGACGGCGGTGGCACGACGATCGTCATTCTCTCCTTGACGCCTTTTTGTAAGATTTTTTGTTTCCCGCCCGGGAATAATGTCATTATGGCGCCTTTAATGTTGTCAGTGAACGGGAGCGCGCCGCCGCCGCCCAAGGCGAACGTTTGTTGATACTTAAATTAGGTTGTTTTGACACGCCTCGTTCTTATGTTTGTACTAAATCTAATAAACGTCAGTAACGAGAAAGCGTCTCATTCATTATTCTGGTTTCTTGGTGATAATATATTTTAAGTAGTTTCGTATAATTGAATACCGATGTAGCGTCCAGTTAATATTCTACTGACGACTAGAGGGCGGGTCCCGTTTAAGTGAGCGCAATTTAAAAAACAAATACGGCACATCGAAACAATTATGAGTGGTCGGACAGCGTAGCATACATAATGTATAATACGTCAATATTGTCAGCTACTACTCGCATTGTGAGCGCACTCATTACGTCAGGCGCAAGCGCGACGAGCGAGCTCGGCCATTGTAGTCAATGGTGCTCGCCATGTGGGTGTGCAAGTGTAAGTAGTTGCCGCGACATTACGATGACCCTAGGCATTTGCGTGTAGGGGTTCTGTGTTGTCACTTATATGTACGTATATGTATAATTAATCCGCCCGGCTCCGCACGGGTAGCAGAGCAAACATGCCTACAAACATTTTTCTGTTGATTGTCAGCCTGAATATTTCTCTCGAGTCAAGATATCAAAAAAATCAGGTTCGTTTAGGACATCATCAGTTGTAATCTAGGTAGGATAAATAAAACAATTGTGTAATTATATGTATAACTGGCTGTTGCCCGCGGCTCCGCCCGCGTTTATGTCGGTTTTTTCGTGTTTTTTCGCGGTCGCGGATATGTGACTGATGCAAAAATTAGATAAAAACAATCCTTGATGCGGATTATATATCATTCTAAAATATCAGCTCGATCGGCGCAGAACTTTTTGTGTTTTTGAAGCGTACACAAACCAACATAACATTTTTATATTTATAGATATAGATTTAATCGATTCATATAAAGATTTGTTTTATATTAATTTCTAGTAACTAATTTGATAAGTCTAAGTACCTTTAATTAGTATTTCCGTTATATACTTATTAATAATAATAATAAATTGTATTTTTTCAAACACAGCAAGCAAACCAAAATACAGTTTTACAGTAACCCAGTAAATTACAGAAAAAACCAATAATGTTTTAGGCTGTTATGTTGTTTTGTTAACATTTGATAATGTCAAATGACGTAGCATTCAAACTCAAAACTCAAACTCAAATCATTTATTTCCACAGGCACTTGAACACGTCAAAAATACAAACATCAAAATATACAACAAAACTCAAGTAATCAATTCAGTGATAAAAGGTACTAATACTAAATGCACTGAGATGATTTGAATTACCGGAGCTTAGATTGATTTCGATTCAACTCAAAGGTTTAAATTGAAATCAATCCAAGTACCAGCTCCGATGGGTATTGCATTCATGAGAAGAGCTGGTGAGAAACTCATGTGCACCATCTTTTCAAATAATTCATACATTCCTGATGTGTTTTCACACACGTGTCTTTCATAGGTAGGTAATATACGAAAAGACAATTAACATAGTACATTATAATGAATCCATCTACATATTTTATACCTACATTACAGATTAAGGCTAAACGATAAAAATACTTAACGATAGATTATTAGATATTTATTATAAAATTAACGTGTCATATTTCAAATTATTTATTGTGTTGGTATATTTATACCAATGTAATATTGTTTGTCCTATAAAATTTCAAAAAGATTGGGATGAAATTACTATATTAAATTTCACTTAATTTAGACATATTTAAATTGATGATATTAAAATTAAATTTATTTCATATACCTTTGCTGTCATTAAAGCAGGAATAGGATGACACTCAAGCGATGAATATTAACGCACATATTTTTAGCCGAGATAATGTTAAATGGGCCACGAGTGGTAACAAATGTTCTTTGTCTAGTTTCCCTGTAACTATTTTCGAAATCATTAGTCTCTGAGTGACACGCCGCTCGTAGAATTACTCGCCGCAGAACCGAACACTTGACGTGGACCGGTCAATATTTTGTACTGTTTATTATTTGACTTTGATCCAAAACAATGAGAGGGAGACATTTGTCAAGGCGGTTCATAGATCCACGCTCTTCTGATGGGACATCAAACAAATACATAAAGAAAAATTAAAAGTTAATTGTCAGTTCAGTGGAATGTCCGACAGTAATAAACTAAATTGTTTACAATGTTTCACACTAGTCATTAAATTATGCTGACTCTAACTGTACTCTTTGTATTTTTAATTCAGTACGAAGTTACTTGATTCAAAGAAACATTAATAATGGTAAAAACGATTTCGTGATATAGTTATACGTGATATAAATGATACATTTAAGTGTGCTAATTGCTCCATGGCAAAAAAATCTAGCTATTTAATTAATCAAAATATTTCTTGATTTTTTTATATTTCTTACTGTAACATTGGCAAGTTAGCAATAATAAGAAATAATGGATGATCTATCATCGTAAACTGTACTGTCAGATATATTTGATTGAGATAAAAAAAAAAACTACATGAATTTTACTAGTATTTTCGACAGTTTAACACTTGTTTTTTCGCATAGTGTTTCAAGTTTTCATTAATTTTCTTTAGTTCATCGTCCTAATATATACGGGTGAGAACATGTGAGAACAATGTACAATTAGGTGTCGTGTGGGCGTGTCGGCACTGGCATCAGTCGACCAGGTATGCGTAGCCGGATCAGCGTTGACCGGCGGGCGGCCGTCTGACCGCGAGCGGCTCAATCGCCAGATAATTAACGTCGCAGACTGGACATGCTGAAAGATTGACACCACCACACCGACTCTCGATGACTTGTTTATTGCTTGCCATTAAAAACACTATTTTCTCACGTTGTTCGTATTTACAATCTAAAAGCATTTTGTATGCTAAAATTGGTAACGATATTCGTTTAATATGGTCTTACGTTAGGCGAGAGACTGCTATTTAATGGTAACAGGTTTCCGTGGAAGGTTTTATCGTAAATATTATTCACAAATTGTGTGGAGCCACAGCGGGAGCTCCACTCAGCAAGGGGGCAATTTTTCATTGACGTACCTTTGCTTAGCCAAACACATTTTTAACACCTCGCTCCCAACTTAAATCAAATATTTGCTTTATGAGGATGATGCTTTATGAAATCCAATTACTGAATGAATTAATTTATCTCCCTGCTTCTTAACGGAGGACCCTCGCTTTGTGTTGGAGGAACATAGCACCCGTTCGTCCATGAGTTTTTCTAATAATACAATACAAGTACTAATGTCGTGTCACCATAACGTGCTAAACCGTTCCAGGCACATATACGAGTCTTTTGTTTTTGCCATATAAGACTTAAAAATAAAGACATCCATTCCTTATATTAGAGACTCTGAAATATATGATATACCTACTAAGTTTAAAGTTTTAGTTACCGAAAACAAACTTAAGCATGTTATGGAATAGATATCAAAAAAAAACGACGGGTTGCACTCCGGGAGTGCCGGCAGAAGTGAAAACTTGAATATTAACGTTGTGCATTTTTGATATTTTTTAATGGTTAGAGAATAATTTTGTACGAATTGCTTTCATTATCAGTATAAAAGTACTATTATTTATGTGGTGGAATACAATATTCATTTGTTGCGCTATCGTACACAAACATGACAATTTATATTACATACACACACGAACATTCGCGCAAGCGCCCTGCGCCGCCTGTCCTCTCTCCATCCGTCTTACGAATTTTCGATCAGGTCACGTGACCTGACGCGAGTTTATACGTCCTCTCTCCATCCGTCTTACGAATTTTCGATCAGGTCACGTGACCTGACGCGAGTTTATACATTTTTACCCATTCCAAAAAAGTACACAGCGCCGCTAAAGATGTTTTCACTTCAAAAAAAGTTGTTGAATTCTGGAATCTGTTTCTCATTCTACAGAATCTTATAATATGAATTCCCTGTCAAACCAGCAATGCATAAAACATTTTAAAATGCAAAGAGTATTGTACTTATACCTAATGTCGAGGTAGTCAACTAAAATGATAAACCGATATGGAGTGTCGTCAATAAGTTAACCTTATTAGTTGGTGTTTGCTCATCTCCGCGGGTGGTAGCCGTGCGTTCCCGTACTCACTGAGATATTCAGAGCCTTTACTGGTCCATTACAATAATTATATATAAACAGCTGCATGACACTAGTGTGCTTCAAAGTGATTCAAAATTTGCATTGTGTTCCAATACATTGTTATTTAGATATACTTCCAATAAGAAATATTTGACTAGTGCTACATAAAAGTATAATGAACCATATTTACAGTGGACTTCGAATTCGTCACTATCGGTGGTATTCGATTTGTTGTAAATATTTATTTTACCATTTCAAATTCCATTAGTTGCTGATACGTATACATCTTATCACGTATGTAACATTTTTTAAGTTACATCTTACAATTAGCAAAAAGCTCGTAAGAGTTGTAAAATCAACTTTATCGTTTGATATATTTACTTAAGGTGCTTATTAAATAGAGAGAACTTGGCATTGATATTATTTTTTTAATTTAATAAATTTGTATGATGGTTTATGTCCGTCACTTGCTTAGACTGTATGTGCAAAATGAAAATAAACAATGCAATGCTACTTGAACATTCAAAGAAATCATTACGTCTCTTTTGTTTTAGATCACGAAACTGAAAATCGACAGTAATCCATTCGCAAAGGGATTCCGTGACTCTTCACGCCTAACTGAATTCGAAAGGTAACTATTATAATGGCATTTTTATTTTTATTCACAAGAACATTAATAAATTTTCGTGATTTGCGAAAGAAATGGCTAATCTTATTCTACCGTTGGTAAGGATAGCAACAGCACTTCCATTCAGTTTCATAAACAGTTCATTTCTATTCCATACGCTTTTAGAAAATTTCGTTTGACAACTCCGATGGACTATTGATATAGTAGTATTTATTAGTATTCAACTGAATCTATTCAATTGGAGCTTATAGCTAAATTAAGATTCAAGCTGATATTTTCAAGCTTTCGCATTTCTGTAACTGTATTTTATATCCTTTAATATCGGGTGTTTTATTTTCTTTTTTGTTTGTCTGTTGAGATACTATATCACGGGGGAGCACGAAAGAGCTTCAGTCTTCCCTGATGAGGCGCGCTTCAGCGCCGCCAGTCATAGGTAGATACGATCATACAATCAATAACATAACCGCTTGTTCTAGGTGTCTAACGACCTTCAACTACAATATGATTTTGTACCATTTCAGGGAGACGATGGAGTCAATGCTTGCAGAGCAGCATTTCCTGCGATCACCACTACGGCCTTTTGACTTAGATCAACATAACAACAATCTGACGCTGGAGGAAAAGGCAATATTGGCAGCACGGTCACAATTATTCTTGCGTGCAGCATACCCACTCTACGGTGTACCTGCAGCAGCGTTATGGGGACAATGGGCATGTCTGGCACCGCAGTTATTAGCCCAGCAGCATCTGGCAGCCTCAGGGTCAGGACTTCAGTTACCGCGGCCGGTATATCCAGGCGCTCTAGGGCCAGCGGGAGTAGGAGCAGCGCCAATGTTGGCGCAACACCGGTTCTCACCATACCCTCCACGGCGAGCGTCGCCTGGTTCATCACCGGACTCTCTTCGTGATGCATCCCCGCATCCCGCACCGCTGCCACCGCATACCTCTCACACACCGCATCCGCCTCACAGCCCCACTTAGTAATAAAATTTCGGATAAAAACCTCTCTAAGATCTCCCTGTAATAATATGTAATATTGTATGAGAGTCTTTATGTGAAATGTTTTCTTGAATAAACAAGAAAATTTAGAAATGTGTGTAAACGTTTCGAAATGGGACGCAGTGTCGTGTGTTTCGATAATTTGAATCGTCTGGAAGTGAATAAACTGAGTGCAAGAGCGTGTGAAGTAACATTTTTAAGTGAATATTGAATTGTGAAATGTCAGATTCCTGCAGTAACTCTGACACTTAGTGAGAACGTTGTATTATATTGTAATATATTATTTAAATGTATTTTAACTTGTAATTATTGTTATATGTTCCTAATAGTTTTGCCTAGTAGTGATGGTTTCTGCTAAATTCATGTTATTGCGAGATAGAGTTAATTACATGAAAGGAAACATTTCATTGACATGTACATTATTTTCATATTTCAGACTATTATATATTTAATTACTACGATTAAGAAGAAAACAAAGAATATTGTGTAAAATGAGGGTACAATTACATAGACGTTGTTGAACTTTTTAATTACATTGCAGTTTGTATGTCCGGATGATTTCACCTCGTTTAGATAAAAGTGCAATACAACTGAATAGTATTTTAGTAAAAGTTAGAAATTTAGTAAGATAGAAGTATTAATAATATTAAATAGTAGAAATATATTGCTGTCTATGATTACGATTTATTCTGACATCCGATTACAACGGATGAAAGATGCACATTTGTGGTTACTTCGTAGTTAAATTATAATAATTATAAATAATATATTGCTAAAGAATAAAAAATTAAATGTTTGTTAACAAATCTTGTTTTGGTTTTTTCTTCCTTGATTAAGTACCTTGGCATCCAATAGATTTTTTACCGAAAAAATCTGAGGCTTAGCTAATATCGATGGCTAACGATGAGTCGTGGAACCCGAAACGAACTTCTACACAATTAAAACGTATATAAAATAGAATCAAACTTGTAGGTAAGTAAAGTACTGAGAACTAATTACGCGCTTTACCAGCGAGATCTGCATATGCACTGTTGTTAGTGTGTACAAACATTTTCATATTTTTTACGCTGTCAGTTATATTGCAATTTAGTTTGTCAATTTGGAGCTATAAAATATATAGGTACGATACGATATTATTACTCTGTTAGAAGTAAAATTCTTAGATTCTGCTCATGCGGAAAGCATGAGCAGAATCAGGCAGGGAAGTAACTTTGACAGATATTTAAAAAAAGAACTTGTTCGGAAATCAGAGGGTCATTGGTATTTTTAAAAATTGTAAAGAATAGAAAATTTAAACATTAATTCCGAATATAACACCATAAAAACTAGTCCAGTACGTTGAACCAATAGGAAGCCTTAGAATGACAGGTAGAATTAATCCTGAGTGGCACTGATATGATTTTAACGACACTCAGGTAATTAACGTCAGATAAAAAATCAAGTAGCATAGGTAACAAAAATCAGGGTGAAAACAAAGACGATGCTGGGATTTAGTTATAGTTTGATGTGTTGAACAAACTATAACTAAACTTTCCAACAAGTGTTCACTTATCACATTCAACTTTCGATACAACTTCAATCGTCATGGTATCCTCTAACACAACGACGCAGTTCGAGGGAGTTGGTAACTTCGTATTGTACTATGTACTATTCTCCTCTCACCTACTTATCTAATAATCCACATCCCTTTACAGAAATCGCTCGTCCACCTACTTTGGAAGATCACTTTTGTGATGATTGTAAGTAATTTATCTCATTTACTTCAATACACCTGCCACACAAAGCTCTCGTTACTAAATATTAGTAAAATGTCTATGAATATTAGGTCCACCTTGTACAATGTAATTACGGGTAGTATTAAATAAGTACATGAAATTAGGTAGTATTTATTATATAGATCACGTACACTTAAGTATTAGAGGACAGTACGTCCTTTAGTACTTAAGTGTAAGTGATCTTACGTACTTCAAAATCATTGAATAGATTTAAATGTATGGTAAATAAATCTGAATAAATTTTCAAATTAAAGAAATACTACTACAGAAGGTTCGATTCCAGGTTAGAGCGAGACAATATAACATACAACTCTATTACGAATCGAACTGACATATATATATATATATAGGTAGTCACCAATAACACTAAAATGGAACGGAACAGAACACTAAATACATATATATATTAGTGTTTCATTCTGCTGGCTCCGTTTTCTATGTATTTATGATAGATGTATGAATTGATGGATGGACTTCAATAGATAGATATACATTGGTCTGATTTGATTAGTTCACAAACTGTTATTTATTTTTCATTATCTAAATTTATTAAATTTAGGCAACCACATAAATATAGTCAAAAAATATAAGTGCAGCGTTAAGTTTGTGCTTAGTTTTAACTAAGTCAATCAAAATTAGATTTTCTGTTGTACTGCGTCTGTGTGTGAGTATGTGTAACTTAAACTACGAAAAAACTTAACTTAATTCATTATTATCACAACTAAATCTTTATTTATTGAAAATATAACTCAAGTGATTAATTTGTACACATTTATTAGTTAGGGTTATTTGAATATATAAGAAGAAAGATCCTTAAGTTAACATAACAAAAACATACACATAATGTAAATCGTATTTGGTTGACTTTTAGTCAAATTTTAACATCGTGAGTCTTTTATGTTGATAAGGTTTATATCTGAATCATTCTTCTAATTTACCGAATTTTTATAATAAATATAGTTATGGGTTATATAGTTAGAGAAAACTGGGAGTTGTGTGTTTAGTGTGTTAGAAATCAAATCACTCTGTAGGCGAAATTACGTCATTTTTACAAAAGGCCGAAGAGGAAGCTTGCGACGTTATGCTTGTAATTTCCGACGCAACTGATAGATGGCGGTACGTGTCACGTTAGATACATTTTCTCACATCGCACATCTTTTCACTTTTATACTTTTTAGTTTAAAAAAAGATAAATTATCAGTATTGTGTAAGTAATTGTAGAGAATAAGCGATTATTCTAAAAAGTAGAATATTTCGGAAATAAATAATAAAGAAGCAGTGAAATGTGACACAGCCACACAGCAGAACTATCTACCTATCCCTTATCTGAATATGCCGATTTGATTAAACATTCTCTACATATTGACAAAATCATAACATGTATTATTGTGAAAGAAGTTTCTTCTAGTACATACTTAGTTATTAATATTGCAAGTAACTTTATCCTATTACCTAAACGTAGCAATTTTCGAAGGTTTTAAATCAGTGTGTAAAATAAATCTATACTAATATTATAAAGCTGAAGAGTTTGTTTGTTTGTTTGAACGCGCTAATCTCAGGAACCGCAGGTCAGATTTGAAAAAATATTTCAGTGTTGAATAGTCCATTTACCGAGGAAGGCTATAGGCTATATATCATCACGCTAATACTAATAGGAGCGGTGCACCAACGAAGAATATTGCAAAAACGGAGGTAAGTGTACGGGCAATAGAAGACGCAAACGAGGTTGCGTGGGTCAGCTAGTTTTATAATAAATTTCCTTGAATTGAGAATGGTTATGAGAATATACACAGAAGAAGAAAAGAAAAAACCTTTAATAGTACCTACCTACAAAAAACAAAATGTTATTTTGTTTATTTTTGAACGTTATTTACCGGTTTATTATTGTAAAATTTAACTTAATCCTTAACAAACCAATAAAAACTTTAAGAGATCATTCAAAACAGTAATCGGTTATTTCATTCAGTACCACAATAGTGCAGAGTGACAGATCGGGATATTGTTACAAATTAGAGAGCCGGTAATTATGCAAAGTGGCTATGAAGTTATCTTTAGGAAAACAAGTGCGACACCCTCGCAACTATTCAATTAAAATGAAGCAGTGTTCCGAGGCATTCGAGTCACATAGAGCAAGGGTCGACTACATCGAATTAGTTCCGCGCGTGGCTACATTACTGGGACAAATTCCTTCTCCCTAGGGTCGTCGGTGGCTCGGTAGGGTAGGGGATGCAACTCTAATCTAATCAGGATTGAAGCTAATAAATGTTGTAGACACCACTAACAATTTATTGCTTGTAAAAGTGTTTCCAATCGTAGATATTGTTCGGATGACGCTCCTCTTTTGATAACCTCCGATTGAATTTAACGTTTGACTGATTGCTTCATTGGTTTTAGTGTTGGTTGTAATGTTGTACTGTTAATTAATAAATATTAGGGATAGTCTCACCAAGAAGGGTGGGGTAGAGTAAGTTTGATGTTTTTATTAGATATGGATGAAAAGATACGGATGGGAATATCCGACTGAAATCTCTCTTAGTTGAGATTTGCACTCGTTTTTGCTTTAAGTTATCAAGCTCTAACGACTCTGTACATAGTTATCAATGACCAATAACGAACAAATAAAGATATGTTTTCCGGATACTATATAATATTACATGGGTTGTTCCAAAAATAGTAAGTGAAATGAAAAATAGTTAAAAATAAAAAAAAAGTTTATTTATAGCTTTTTAAAATATCCCCCTCCAATCCTAATGCACTTATGCATTCGGATGAACCAATTTTCAAAATATTTAAAAGACGTGTCTCGTCGTAAAATAACAGCCGAAATTATTCGCCGGCCTCGTCTGTAGTGCAAAATTTTCACCCAAGAAGCATTTTTTACTGTGGCGAAAAAAATCGCATGGCGCTAAATCTATGCTGGATGGTGGATGGGGTAACATTTGTATACCCGTAATTGTCAAATAGTCCATTGTTCTAACAGCTGAGTGAGCGGGTGCGTTGTCTTGGTGAAAAAAAATGCCACGGTTGTCGCTACTTGGGCGCTCGCTATCCAACTCCCCGAAAGATTGCAAAAGATAAATTTCACTATACCATTCACTAGTAACTGTTCTACGGTCTTCTAGCGGCATTACAGCTACTGGTCCACTGCGTCGAAATGAAACCTCTATAATTTTATTTATTAACGCTCCAACCTTTTGTGGGTAGATCGTCGTTTATTATCATAGAATATCTCTCGATGTGTAATGTGGCTATTCTCTCTCTCAATAGCCACTCTACCCTGATGACGTTTTCATGAGTTACTGCAATTAGGGGTCGGCCGGTTCTAGGGTCATCGTGTAAGTTATCTCGAAAACGTTTATATTCACAAAACTAATAAATAATTGTTGCTAACGCAGGCTATCCAAAAGCAACTTGTAAATTTTCTTGAGATTCCTTGAAGTTTAACCCTCATTTATAATGATAGAAAATCATAGCACGAAAAGCTTCCCGCGAGACGTCTATTGTTGCAAACAAAAGAAGAGTGTCAGATAATCTTTAAACATACTAAAATAAAAAAACAATACAGGTAGCAGTGATTTTCACAAAGGAGGTGTGTTTTGAAATTAGCCGTCGATCCAAAATAGTTTCTTGAAAGAAGAGATTGTATTTATTCGGTGGCTATCAAATTTCGGAACAATGATAATTTGTACAACGTTTGTACTACTAACCATAATACGTGTGTTTCATGCTTGACTGTGGAACTCACTATGATGATTAATTAGGTTTATCAGTTTTTGTAAATTATTCTGAAAGATTATATATCCAAAGTAGAATTAATTATGAAGGCTCATCACTTACACTGTTTTTTGCTGTTCGTAGACCTTAGAACCGGTAACTACATTTCTGAACAACTTTTTGTACGAGAAACTATCCGTGTTTTGTATAATCTGGTTCCATAATGAGTATGTAAAACATTATTTATATCATCTCAGCCAAAAGACATCAGTTGCTGTACAAAGCCTTTGCTAAGATCTTTACATGACGCATCCAACGACTTACCGCGATCTTCATCAGTTCGTCGGTTTACGTACTATTGGACGTCCATCCTACGACACGCGGTTACCATGTTAAAATAAAAAAAAACAAAAAAATGATCAATTAGCTTGAAAATAAATGTATTAATGCAAAATTATTCTACAAATGAACATTCAAAATAAATACCTACGTAGTTGACAATTTCTTACACGTTTTATGAAAAGAAAAAGATCAACATCTAAGAAACATTCACTTATAGACGTAGGTAAGTGGAGACAAAACCTTATTCAGTATGGATTATCGGTGTAGCCGGGGTAGGCGTAATGCCTTGTTATTGGCCACTCGGCTCATAATCCGTTTTTAACTGCAAAGCGGGAGCACCGCGGACGTGCACGGAATCAACATCAACTGTTTCTTCTGTTCGTGAACATTTGCACTCCTTAGTTTTGATGTCGGCGACTGAGTATTTTAACTGTCTGCTAAAATTTCTGCGTATTCTACAAATCTTTTTTCCTCATCGTTTCTTGAAGTTCTATGTTTTACTGTGAAATTATATATATTATATATTATATATATATTTATAATTTTACTCGATTTTGCTTGAAAAAACATCTTGGAAACGCAACTATTATACGGTAATAGGTTTTCTACCATACACATAGATAGTGAAACTGTGGAGGAACGGGTGACATGTCCCTCCAACACAAAGGGAGGATCTTTCGACCAGGTGAGGTGTCATGCCAGGCGGGCCACTGCCCAACAATTGATGTTGGGATGTTGTAGGTACATATGATAATCGGCGCGAGAACTTCTATTGCGCAATTCAATATTGGTAGATTCTTCGTATTGTAGGTTACTCCCTAGTTCAGTGTAACTTCGGTAGATGGTGCTGTAGTATATATTATGTGGAAATCGCCACAAAACATTGATTAAATATACATCTTTATACAAAAGTACAAACTTAGTTAACAAATAGGTATATTATACCTACAGCAAAATCTACGATCAAAATGAGAATGATTCATCTCGTGGTAAAATGCATTAATGAAACACGGCAAAAGTTTGATGTCTTTAGAGCACACATACCATTCGTTCTCAACATTAGGTTGTAAAGAACAATGTTCTGTATAATTTACATAAAGCCTGATTTAATACACGAACAGGAACAAAGGCACAGGTAGACAGGGAGGAGCAGCCGGCGCTAATGTCGTGCCCACACATCTCCACATTTCAGTAAAACTGCAAACGTAACGGGCTAATAAATTCACCTTTATTACCGCAAATATACGTAGGACTGTAGATACTCTTACCTTTGCAGTCGCTACCGCAACAAATCGTGGGTCCACCGTTTACGCGGAATACGCGAAACGTGTGTTATGAAATATTAACGTAAACGTGCACGTTTGCTGAAACAATGCATATAGAGTAGGCTAGGAGGCCTCATCGCTAAGGTGGGCACATTATCAGAATGGTGCGCTAATGGAATCGAGCGTTTTTATTTATAGCCCGTGTGTTCATTGGTGTGCGGCGTTTATACGTGCTCTGCCGTTACTCAACATTTATGATTGTTTTATTATCTTTTAAATTTTCGTACTACTAACAATAATTATCAAAAAAATAAAATCATTTTAAAGTGTTTCCTGCGTACCTTTATAATTATACAACGTTTAAAAACCAACGTGACCTTTATATAGATATAAACAAAAATATTTTAAAAACTTAATTTCACATCAAAAGCTTTAAAGAGTCCACGGTTGGACTTAGACTTTTCTTTAGAAAGGAAGCGTAAACATAGGTATTGGGACTGAATTACTTGGTAAATTTCCTATAAGAGCATAAATTTCGTGAAATATAATATTAACTAATGTGAAAAAAGATTAACATTTTAATAGACAACAGGTTATATTTAAAATCCATTAGACTGCCTCAGTAGTGCAGAGGTAGTGTATGCGATTGCTGTGCTTGAGGTCTCGGGTTCGATGCCCGGGTCAGACCAAATGTTTATACGATCTACAAATATTTGTTTCGGAGTTTAGGTGTTTTCTACGTATAAAATGTATGTTTTAACAAATAATGTATATATGTATTTATATCAGTTATACAGAACCCATAATACAAGCTCTGCTTAGTTTGGGACTAGATGGCATCATTTACTTTAGTTCCTCTTTATCTCGTGTACTCTTTACCTAGTGATTTAGAGGAGTTTCCTAAAGTATGTGTGGGGGAACGGGTGCTATTGTTCCACCCAACACAAAGGGAGAATCCTCCGACCAGGCGAGGTGATCATACCTGGCGGGCTACTGCCCAACAGTTAATGTTGGGATGTTGTATATATGATAATCAGCGCGAGATCTATTAATTGCGCGATTCAGGATTGGTAGTTTCTTCGTATTGTAGGTTACTCCGTAGTTCAGTGTAACTTCGGTAGATGGCACTGTAGTATGTTATGTTGTATGTGGAGGTCGCCACATCACTCCCCTCCAAGACTGGAGGTCGATATATATTGCGTCAGCTGTCTGTGCTCTGTTGTGGAGCTTGCCAGTGCCAGGAGTGAGTAGTTCCAGTGAGTCAGAACTGAGTGCCGCAAGTTCCAGTGAGTCGGAACTGAATGCCGCTAGTCCCAGTGAGTCGGGGGCTGAAGTCCGCTGATCCCAGTGAGTCGGGATCGCATGCGGTGCGCGGTGCTGCGGTGAGGTCCCCAGTGAGTCGGGGCGGTTGCTGCGTAGTGGCTGGCTGCTGCGTAGACGGGAGAGATGTGCTCTGCTTACATGGACCGTAGGGGTAACCAGGATGGAGCGGTCGCTTCCTGCGTGTGATGTATCCCTGTTGAGGCCGAGGTTGCTGGCTGGCTTGAGACTTGCTGTGGGAGTGGTTGATCTGCTTCCTTGAAGGCTGATTCCAATCACGTCGGGTTCACCACTGTGGGGGAACGGGTGCTATTGTTCCACCCAACACAAAGGGAGGATCCTCCGACCAGGCGAGGTGATCATACCTGGCGGGCTACTGCCCAACAGTTAATGTTGGGATGTTGTATATATGATAATCTATTAATTGCGCGATTCAGGATTGGTAGTTTCTTCGTATTGTAGGTTACTCCGTAGTTCAGTGTAACTTCGGTAGATGGCGCTGTAGGTCGCCACATATGTTTACTTCGGACTGGTATGATTTGTAGTAAGTTTAGAAAAATAAAGACATGACATACATAAAACTCAAATCGCCTTATCTAAATACAGGTCACCATCTCCTAGAGCATACTGCAACTCGATAAAATTATTCTCGTTCAATAACGCAAATGATCTGACTTTTCCCGTTTTTCCTCTACGACTGGCTACTCCCTCCCTCCTCACACCGACATCGCCCTACCTCCCCCTGCGGTGCAAAGTTGAGGGCATTAGCGTGTTATCGGCAGCAGCCGCGTGAAGAAGGCGCCCACCTGAACCCCTACTACTACATCGAAAGCTACAGATAAAATTAAGTACGAAACGAATATCGTGTTACACATTGCTGGTTTGGCGTATATTGCAAAGAAAGGTCACAAAGAAACTTAGTAGTGGAACAAAAACCTAATGCTACATACTGAAGTTTCGACATCCCTAATAGATGTAACAGATAGTATCTATAAGCGTTGAGATGTGGGGATAGGTGGAAAGCGTGAACGTGTTTTGCAAACCAGCCGAGGAAATAAGGTGTCCCCAATTTTACTTTGTCGACCGCCACTGATAGCAGATAATGTAGTGTTACGAGGGAACTTTGTAAATGGAACCTTTTTCGTTATGTTTTATTCCACGAACGCTATGGTAATTTGAACGAACAAACCTTTGAGTACTGAGGAAAGTATTTAGAAGATTGTTTTTATGACCTGAGATATAATCCTTTGTTTATTTTGTAAATATTCTGTCCTAATTGGAATGCCAAAGGTCCTTTCAGTGTATCGAATTCAACAGTAAGACAAATATGTATTAAAGTTATCAAAAATATGTTTTATATGAGGTACATATAGGCTCCCATAAGCTAATACTTCATTTTTTAACTGATAATCATATAATTTAATATTATTTAAGCATTTTCTTAAAAATCTAAATACTTAACTTTTTAACTATCTATTTTATACATAGGTACATATGTTTCTACTCATCTTGATACTTTTCATGTATTAACATACAATGAACAATCGTATAAAAATGACAGATTCCAAATTCAAAACGAATGAGATTTTTTTATAATACCTAGAGCAATATTTTATATATATACAAATAAAATGACCGCATTTATGCTGGAAACTCTCAAGAACCTTCCCAATTAGCCAACAGATTACGACGTGGGCATTATCCGATTTCAGTGATGGTTTGGTGGGGTGTTAGCTATGAAAGAGTGACTGAGCCATATTTTTGTGAAAAAGGTATCAAAACATTGGCACAAGTGAATCAAGATACCAATTTTGAGAAGTTAGTTAAGCCCCTTAACAACTCCATGTTCAATAACCAAGAATGGTCCTTTCAGCAAGACGTGCCGACGGGTCATAATGCTCTATCCACCCAATCTTGATTAGAAACGAACATACTGGACTTCATCAGAGCTGAAAACTGGCCGTCATCTAGTCCTGATCATAATCCACTGGTTTATGATTTATGGTCAGTTTTAGAGAATAAATCTTGCTCTAAATGCAATGATAATTTGGAGTCCCTATAACAATCCAAACGATTGGCAGTGAAGACTTTTCCCATAGAAAGAGTGCGTACTGCTATTAATAAACGTTTAAAGGAGTGTATTGCAGCCAATTGAGAACACATCGATTAAGCTTATAAATTTTTAACGATTTTATAAAAATGTATTAAACTAACACACTGAAATAGTTATAAATCTTTGTAACAATGTTAACGGCGAGACCAAGTGGTATCTAATAGTAAAACTTTTTTCGATTGACATTTATACAGTTTATACTACACTAGAATTTATAGCAGTGTCGGCAAAGCATTAGTTGCTATCAAAATTTCGCACGCCTATCGTAATGCATTCCTAATCAAATCTATGCGGTCACCGACGTACGCAAGTATCAAACGTACGGGGCAGAGGTCCCCGTGGGCTGCGAAACCATTGACAGGTTATTGATACAAATAGTCCTACCCCTCCTACCTCTCTCGTCACACCCGCTACTCCACCGCCCCGCAACCCCGCACTTGCCCCGACAACACCAATAAAACCTGATTGATATTGTGTAAGTGCGCCCGGAAAATGTGGGAACTCGATTGATGTTACAGCCAAATTCGATTGGAGGAAAATTGAAAAGAACCAGAGTTACAAAGAAAGTTTTATTTTATAGTGAAGTGTTAGAGTCGAATGTTCTTTAGAAGTATATTTTAGTAATGTTATTCTAGTATTGGATGGAACTGTATTGATAGTAGTTGGAGGCGTGAATAGTATTGTCTAATGGTGAACCTACATGTGCTACTTACGAAATACACGTGAAAGCAGTGGTTATTGCTTTAAATCACTTGATATTACATTGTGTAGGTATGTTTTATACTTAACCCTAAAACATCCTCATAATTTGTAAATAAACACCGTTATCGCGTTGCCCTTGCGTAAAAGGTAAAATTTTATTATTGATATGCATAGCAGGTATAATACAATGAAATCTTTTTAATTGACATTATCGTAAGTTATAGTTTGCTACGAATGTGAGTTTGTATGTTGCTTTATTCATTATGTTTTTATACATTGCGATGCGTTCATACTGAAATTTCATTTGCACAAATATCAAAAGATTTTCATTCAGGAAAAAATGCTGTCCTTGATGAATCTAAAAATAAATTAAACGAGCAAGCCATAGGAAAAATTTTGTTATTGAATTTGTTTCGACTTACTTACAGATCTTTTGTTTTGAAGAATAATAAATAAATAAACAATATGTGTATTGTACATTTTATTTATTATTCTTTCAATCAGATTTTATGAATTATAATGATTAAAACTAGTCATTGTAAGCTCTGGTTACTGCTCTAGAGATGAACTATGCAATTCGAAATGGTATGTGCCACTCTCCATACAAATCTATCCAGCTTTTAAGACTGTCAGAATAATAAACTTGTACATAAAAAAACATGTCCTAATTTAGGTACTGTTGCCTATTTTCAAAACACCAGTAATATGCCCCCGAGACACAGACCTATCTACGTAGGCGTTATTGATATCGACACTATATAAATTATTTACAAATGGTAGCCACAACTCGTTCATGCAAATGTCTTGACAAGACAGTAGTGACCTCTACGGCACGTGGGCGACAATTAACAGGTGATAGGCGTTACTTATAAGACAACTTGACGTATAAGTTGAACAACTCGTAACTTTATATCGTCCAAGTAATCATATTGAACTGGTATTTCTTTACTTTTTGACAGTGATTTTAAATGACAAGGTCGTTTTGTGTTTGTAATGGATAATTGATATGTGTATTACATAATCTATGTCTGTAATAAAGAAATGTACAAGCAGTTTATATAGCTATATAGCTTTTCTTTAATGAACCTACGTATTATAGTTACCCTCTTATAAGTTAAAGTGTTTTAAGAATAAAGTTCGGTACCCATTGAACCATATGAGTTTTATGTTGTTCTCTAAAATATACGACGCGTTAATATTAATGAAGACCTCTTTATTATAAAAAAATATGTTTTAAGAGTAGATAAAATTGTTATGGAATTTATATTAACTTTCGGAATAAATGACAATTTGGTTTCGTTTGTCAGACCACAATACAAATAAGTTCTTGATTGAGTAAGAGTATAATAAATTGAAATTAAAAAATCAAATATATATTTAATCTTATCCTACATAAATCAAGTTTAAATATTAATAAAAGAGAACTCGTTATCCTTTCAATATACCATAAATGACCAAACGAAGTAATTGAAAACCAACCGATATAATTGAGACAAGCTAACAATTTTGCTTACTAAGCTCTCAAAGGACCAAATGGTATTTATGCCATTTCGATCAGTACCATTTTTACGGCACACTTGAGGGTTAACGGGTGTGAATGGCCTCCCCATTGTGGGAAAATATCTATTAAATATTTATGAACCTTATATTGAGCTCTGAATATTACTTGCATCGGCAAAATGTAATGTTTATAGTAATGTGCTGTGGGAGTGTTTTTATAGCTCATAACTGCTGAGCAAAAATTGATACTTAGGTCGTAACGTTCAAAATTGTAGTATATAGGCTTATAGAGGAGTAAGAACTCGAGAGGGAATATTTCAGCCAATATACTGGATATTGACGACTGCTTATGTATTTAACGTGTTTATGAACTTGCTGATATAAAGACTTTAAGAAGAAGTAAAAGTAAAAATATATTAAATTGTAAAAAATCAGACTGCTAAGCAAAGGGTGTGTCAGTGTCTAAGCTAAGTACAGCAAACTTGAAGAAATATTTATGGGTACTTTGGCAAATAACATAAAGAAATAGGGGAAAGCTTTAAATAATACCGATCTGGACAAAGTTGAAAGTCGAAATGTTCGAGACTTTTAATTAAGTTTGCTTTATTTTAAAATACCTACTTTATAATTTCGTTAAAATCTAATATACTTAGTTCATTGATCGGATGATGTAAGTTTATCCATTTTTAATCCCCAACCTAAAAACCGTACTTCGTGATGAGCATAGTGAGTTAATCAGTACGTCTACATAAGGACTATATACGCCCTTATACTAAACGGGTGGATAGATTTCGATTTAGTTATTTTCTTGAAGTATAACTGCATCTTTATTATTTTTAGCTATAATTACCTACATTCAAAAATGACTAGATAAATTAGAGACAGTCTATAAAAATAAATAAAATTGAAGTGTCTTTCAAATTAACTGTCTGGAATAAGTTTGATACCCAAAAACTTATGCGAACTTATATAAATAACATTAATCTTTGAATTAAATATTGAGAAAATACATTTTTATAGCTTTCCTGGACTCAAATTGTGATTTGGAAGTAGTTGAGAGATTCATTTATGTACAATGTCTCAATTAAACAAAAAAATTGGTTACATATTATAATATTATTTTTGTAATGAATGATATTATAGTACAATTTACATTTAAGGTTGTAGTTTTATTTGGAAGTAATAAAATATAATGAAATAAATTTTAGATCTCTAAGTCATCCTTTGTTACTATTTTAAATCAATTGGAGACATTATTTGTATGACGAAATAGTTTGAGTTAGTTCTGCGTCATCATAAACTTACTTAAAAACACCACTATTCAATTACTTATTTAATAAACGCAAACGTAATAAATATCATGAACCACAACTATCGATGCGCAATTTGCCAAATTCCCCCATCGCAGACAATGACAAGACAAGACTAGTACAGGGACGCATTACGAGCGTGGAATAAATCAATTATCGACACCCGCCGCGACAATTACACTTGTAAACTTGTTTCGTGGTGATTTATCCACCCACACACCCGAAAGATAGTCTGCACACAGTCACACACGCACCCCTGACCCCTGACGTTTTGGTAATAAGAGTATCAGTGTCGCTGTCTGTTTCTAACTACACTCACAAGCTTATGATACCCCAATCAGGGGACCCTCTGATTTGAGAGAACGATACCACCCAAGTTGCAAGCAAAACCACACTGTAAAGCTCTACGAATAGAATGTGGTTTAGCTAAACAAAGTTTCAAGGGAAGAGTTTTCACAAATAAAGCAACGGATTCTGCTGTACAGCAATTTTATTATTATGAAATGAGTGAGTGTAGAGGCGTAAAATTAACTTGTCGGCATCGAACTGAGGGAACCTTTCCATTGCGAAATGTTTCCGTTGAGATGTTACAGACCGGATAAATGAAACATTAAACAGCTGTTATTGTAACATTGACTTTAGATTAAGTTATGCAGGATTTGAATTATTATTAGTCATAAATTTGATTGTTAATTAAATACCGTTTTTTGTTAACGGAATGGAGATATTTATGAATGTCCTTTGCACATTACTCTTATCGACAAAAACTAACCCCAGATATACCTCGGCTTTCCAGTGCAAATTTTACATTCGATTGCATTCTCATGTGATATTATAATTGGTCAAAAAAATTGTAAAACTGATAGCTGCTTTGTACTGTAAAGCGGTTATGACAAGCTCATTAGCTATAAAAAAATTATATTTGTTGATTGTTTATAAAACACTGATTTGCGATATAAAAATATTAACTCCGCTTAAACCAATATTGGCCTTTAAAGTAGTTAGGGTAGTAGGTATGTAATTCTCACATTTCTTCTTCGATGGGTTCTTTGTCTGAAAATAAGTTTCTATGGTGTAGGTACTATGCTGTAAAACTATAATTATTACGAATAACATAATAATGAATTATTTAAAAAAAAGTGTATTCATCTATTAAAAAAACACATCTTTATAAAGGTAATCATAAATCTTTCAAAACATAGTATAAAGAGGCAACAAGAACAGGACATAATGTTATGATCCTGTAAGATGACTCAGAACGTACCTGTTGGCGAAACGTTACATAATTTTCCCAGAATATAAGCCCTAATAAAAGGAAAGACAAGATATGTGACTTTGTTGCTCAATTTTTATTGTTAACACACACACACTACATGCCACTTGGACACATTGTTTACAGACAGCTTTAAATTACGGAAGAGAATAAACATATGAATGTTTAAAAAACAAGATATTTTCTCTGCTAGCGAATAGTTTGTTTAAATATTGCAGTCAAAATTGCATTATAACCATCTTACATTATGGCAATGTAAGATATTCACTAGACAGAAAACATTTACAAAAACCTTTAGTAACAGTGATCCATTCTGTTCTTCTTTCATCTAGCAATAGACACTTTAAATTTAAACATACCTAGAGCTTAAACAGTTGTCACTATTAATTTCTTCCGTATGGAAATTGCATACAAAGTCTTTAATAAATACCCATGGATCACGGTCGGCTATGACATGTGATCGTAAAACTTGATCCAGTGCTTCAATGTGGGCAGAATGTACTGCCGATGTTTTTGAATACTAAGTTCTAAAGTTTTATAGCCTCATCACTCACGTACTTGCCTTACATAAAAACTTAGGTGACAATGTTTATGAAGTCGCGGAAGATAAAGGAATCGTTAAATAAATACATTGTTAAACTGTTGTGTTTTAATGGTGAGTTCTAAACTGATTAGACAATGTCCGGAAACGAAATGACTTTTGCATTTTCAATCCTACTAATTTAATTCCAATTCGAGTGATGTATGGTTACTTTCTATTTTTCGAATCTAATAAAGATCCGATATAATGTATGTGCATTCAAACCTGCCTGTACGGTTGGCCGAGTGGTTTCAGCGGTCGCCATGCCGCTTGCTACTGCGCCAAGTGTCGTGGGTTCAAATCCCACGCGGTACAACACTTTGTGTGATCCACGAATTGTTGTCCCGAGTCTGGATGTTCTTTGTGTCCGTTTCATGTATGTTTGTAAAGTCCCCCACGACACAGAATGTTTATTCCTAATGTGGGAGTTGTCTTTTTAAAAGAAAAGAAAACCTAAATTTACACAAGCTGTTGCGATTCAGTCGATGTTGCAAAAATACTACGTTAAAGCGCAATTACATTACGAATAGTAACTCCATTATAACAGTCCCATAGTTTTTCAAGTGTATAACATACGATATTTATATTTTTTACTTTGAAAAGCAAAATATGTAGGTTAGAACTATTCATGGTAAATAATTTAAGATTTCATTTCTTTTTTCGCCAAAATTTCATTTTACTGTTAGTCTATTGATTTTAAAAGATGTGTCTTAAAAGTTCGCTTCAAAAACATAATCGATTAAATTCACCTACGGTTTTAATTTTGAAACTCACCACACCTATACCGATTAGTTATTACTAAACATGTTAACAAAAATGTCATAAAATAAAACATAACCATTTACGCTTAGGGACTGTAGACTCATAAAAACCAAATTATAACTTTATGATATAAACGTATTTTTTATTTATGTTTATCGGTACCGTTTGCGTTACCATCGCCTTTAATAAAGTGGAAGCACAAAAGTTTTCTTTCCATAAAGTTGAGGAGTGGCCCTAAAATTAATGGCAAAAGGGTATTCTACATTTACAGTTACATAATTTGACCAACGAACTTCACAAAGAAGTAATTACATTTATAATTAAACAGATGTCATTGTTAATTGGAATGGCGCGATGAAAAAGTGGGTGCTGGCGTGTTGATAAATTTAATGCAAATATTTGATTGCAAACTGGTAATAAAGTACTAGTAATATATTACAGCACAACCACTGGTGACCGTTTCATTTCAACATCCGACTGGGTTGGTTGGTAATAATCTTGTAAGTTGTGTGTTTATTTGTACATGTATTAGCTTAAGTTACATATTGTTAATCTTTATTTATTAATAAATTATATTTTAACAACTTTGTTACATAAATAGGATGCGATATTACATACCGTTGTAACTTCGCTAGATTCCTAATAATTACAACAAAATAAACAGTATTATAGACCCAAATAGAAAAAGAAGCTCTTAATATTATTTGATTTCTATACAAGGCGAAACTATTGCTTAGATATTGACACAAATAACATAAACCTGTTGTAACTCTTGATATATATTTCTTCTTTTACTAGAAAGCGCTACAAGATTTTACAGTATTTAGAAGACTGATTTTTCTGAAATAGGTTTCAATCAAACAAGATTTTAAAACCTTTATTATAATTAAGTACCTTTAGAATGTTTTATAAATGACTGATCAATCTCACAAAAATAACATTAATACCAAAGTCTTTTTTCAAGCTTTGAAAAAAAAAGGTTTCTAATGACATGGAAATATTTAGATTATGAACTCTGACAAGTCCAACTTACTTAGGATGTTTTCTTCACGGCGGCTTCGTGTGGAGGATTTGTATGTGATGGATGGGCTGGAAGCCGCGGTGGGAGTCGACACAATAGTACTTATGGTGTTAGGAGATCGTCGACTGATAGGTTTCGGCAAACGAGCGACGTCACCGTGCGGAGATCCTATCACATACGCTGTATAATGGCACAAGTCACTACGGATCACCTGGTGACTGATTCGAGGATGTATTGTGAACCAATCCCATGACATATTTCGAGGTTTTAACGACTTACACGAATAGTGCAATCATTTACAAAATGTGCTTAGTCATAATGTCGTAAGTAAAATAATAATATAATGCTACGGAATGCGTGTAACAAAGTAAGAAACAGCCTCGGTGGCGAGTGGTAGCGTATGCGACTGCTGTACTTGAGGTCTAGGGTTCGATTTCCAGGTCGGAGCAAATGTTTGTATGATCTACAAATATTTGTTTTAGAATTTGGGTATTTTCTGAGTATATTTATGTATTTATAAAAATAAGTGTACACGTATTTATATATTTATTTATTTATTTATTTTATAATGGTCTAGTACCCATAATTGAAGCTCTCCTTAGTTTGGGACTAATAGATGGCGTTGACTGTTAAATGTCCGAAAATATGTACAAAATTTTAACTCATAATGGTTTTAGAATCGTTATTCAACCTTAGTTATAATTGGTTTAAGAAATTAAAATTCGAAAGTTTAAAAAAAAAAATACCTATGTAGTACGCTACCAGAGCTAAAACTTTAATAATACCTACTAAATGAAATTTTCATTATTAAATTATTTATTAGAGCACGTTATTTGTACCCAATTACGAAATTCAATCGACCAAAACTAAATCTGTTATTAGGGTCAACACTCATAATTTAATATGTAAAATAATATATATAATGTGCAGTTACAAACGAATTTTTACTAAATTATCTAATTAGTTTAGGTACATTACACACGAAAATATTAAAATATGTTGTCAAAGTAATCGAGGCGCTATTGATTGCCTCATCAAAGGTTTGCCAGTAAAGCCGGCTCCACACCGCGCACCGGACGCGCCAATTAAACTATCACATCATTCATTACTTATTACGAAAGTCCCCCTCACACCACCTCAATTACACGATCGTAAAACTTATAAACATAGCACACGCGGTATAAACTTTCTACTGCTCTTTTATTTTATGATGTCTCAGGTAATAAGTACCAACTTGTTTTGCCCTAAATAATATGCTTAATAAAGGGTGTATTCAATTATACGATATGTTATTTTATTTAGTTTTCCAATTGAGATATAAATAGAGGTAAAATGAAAAATAATTCATCAAGAAAAATGAGTAGTGTAAGTTGTAAACAGAAAGAATATAAAAAAATTCATTATAAATTTATGAAACAAATAACACATATCACAAACACGGTAGTTTAAAACACCAATGCAGATAAAAGGTGTAAAAAATAAAGTAATTAAGATACCTCAAAGAATACTGGTTTTAGATAACATTCTAAAGTTTACGCTCGTACGCTCGAACATTTATAGACAATTTTGTTTCTTTTCCACATAATAATTAATGCCCTTTCCAACTTATCTAATTCACCATACAAGCAACAGTGCAATAACGAGATTTTTAATGTGATTTAACTGCCTCGGTGGCGTAGTGGTAGCGTATACGACTGCTGTGCTTGATGTCTCGGGTTCGATTCCCGGGTCGCATCAAATATTTGTAAAATGTGCAAATATTTAATTTGGAGTTTGGGTGTTTTCTATGTATAACTAGCTGTTGCCCGCGGCTCCGCCCGCGTTTATGTCGGTTTTTTCGTGTTTTTTTGCGGTCGCGTGTATGTGACTGATGCAAAAATTAGATAAAAACAATCCTTGATGCGGATTATATATCATTCTAAAATTTCAGCACGATCGGTGCAGAACTTTTTGAGTTTTTGAAGCGTACACAAACCAACATAAAATATTTATATATATAGATATGTATGTGTTTTAGAAACTAAATATTTATATCAGTTGGCTAGTACCCATAACACAAGCTCTGCTTAGCTAGGGACTAGATGGCGTTGTGTGTTACATGTCCGAATCCATCAGATTCGCTATTATAACACCTATCAACCATACACATACATAAAACAAAACCCATGAATATAAGATACGGAACCTATCAATTGGCCATGAGTAGTACATACAGAACCACAATCAGAACGGTTAGGTTTAATATTTTCCTTTCACGGTTCGTAAATCGCGTACAATTAACAACAATGTTGTCGAGTTACGTCGATCAGCAACGGAACTATAATGGCCACGGTTATTTTTATACATGAATAATTCGTTGTTTTAACTTTGTTAAATTAACTGGATGTATATATAGTACTAGTATTTTGTTAATAAGTACAGTACCCGTGAGTAAATTGATAATAATTTTCACTTCACACATCCCACATCTCACATATGGCCGTCTGATCCCAAATTAGGTAGAGCCAGTGCTATGACGAAACTGTTGATAGACATACTTATATATTTCTAAAAATATACAAATTAATCTAAACATATACCTAGGCCTAGTGACCCGTAAGTCGTAATACAGGTATTCCAATACCTACCTCGGGCACTAGTCTCTTACAAATGTTTGTTGTACCTAAATGTATTTTTAGATTAAGCATTTACGATACTCTACTGCTTAAATATGTGATGAGAAAATAAAGCTATTTTTAATAAATTATACACAAGCTGAGAAGAATAAGTAAGGAAAGCATAGTTCGATGTTAATTCATTTACTAACTTTTGCCGGCGGCTCCGTCCCCTTTATGTTGATTATAACAACTTTTATAACATTCAAAGTATCTCCATAGCAAATTTCTTTAAAATCGGTGCAGCCGTCTAATCAAACAAATAGACCTAATTACTTTCACATTCATACTAACATTGGCATTGCATGAACTACCCCTCAACCCGCGCACCCCTCCGCGCCCCGCTCCCTCATAGTTAGGCGTATAATGGCGCTTTATTCAGTTCAATCTTATTGGGATAACTTTTTTAACTATTTGTCTGAATTGCTTGGTGTAAAAGACAAAATTAATTAACAAAATACTGAAAACGAAAAATGTGTCAATTTTGATAAGAATTTGATAAATACTTTAAAGTTTGCAAAGTAAACAAGTATGCAACTTAATAATTGTGTTTTTGGCTCATTAGTTATGATATGCTCTCTTCCACATAAGAGGTAGATATACCTACCTACGCTATCGCGGACTTTTATATAGAACTATTTAAAACGACCAATACAACAGTACATATTAATCATGTAAGTCTAACGCTTTGGGCAGCGCCCGCCAAGTTCGCTCTCAGAGGGCTGATTTTTTTCCGACTTACTTGACAGTTATCGTCATTAAGACCAAATTATAAAAAAACTCTATACATTTTAACTTATTACGTTATTCCGATGTCTAAACTATATTACTGCAAAGTGTCACAAAAACCCGTTTAGTAGTTTTTGCGTGAAAGAGTAACAAACACACACACACACACATCATTACAAACTATCGCATTTATAATATTAGTGGGATTAACTTTAGGCTTTTCATGCGTGATTTCAAACTCGTGTAAAGATTTATGTTTGATATCAATGTTGTTAGACTTTAACTGTAACAATCGCATTTTGGCTATTCACTATTACATATGTTAATTGAATGGCAAAATATAATTGAGTATAATTCTTATTTATTCCCGAGCCCAGCAGTGATTGTGAGTTGTTGTTGATAATTCATATGTAACACATACCTACACAAATAGCCAATTTGACATATTTGAAGGATAACAGTAAATTAATCATTTAAGAGTTAAAAGTTAAAATCATACCTGGTTATGTAACTAGTCTTAGAGCCAGTTAAGAGCACAACAATATGTACGACTATATAAAGAGTTGAACAGTTTTACATTGCTGTAGTAGCTGCGTGGCAGTGTAAACAGAAAACATAGCATGATTCCGTGTTCATCCACTCAAACGCAATAAAATCGTAAATTTAATATTCTTGGTTTTAATTATAGCAAAAAATGTTGATGTCTAAGTAAAGTGATACAACACATACAACAATTTATTAACATGAGTTGAGTGAGAAATTGTTCTTAACAAAATAGTTCGATCGAAGTCCCAAAGATCTAAGAGTATGGACAATCTAGCCTATAACATGTATGTGCTATGTAGGAACACTACGCAAAAAAATGGTTGTTTTGCCATTCATAAGTTAACAGACAAGACAAAAGCTTACAGTAACTTTATATATATGCACAAGGTACTTGTGATATTAATTATACCTACTTCAGTTAAAACAAAAAATATTTTTCGGATAAAAGCGATAAAAAGTTCAGTTTATGTTCATCAAACTACGTTTGTAGGCCAACATAAAGAAATGCTGCTAAACAATTCACACGAGAGTAAGCGCTGTTATCAATGAATCCGACGTTAACAGATATTAGTGTTTATGACCAGGTCGCATTTGTTGCAGCATCGGTGTAATCTCTATAAGCCGTCCGAGGCGTGGTCGCGAGATGTTATCGTACCCATTAGCGAGCGCCGCGCCCAGCCACTATCTGCCTCATCGCGCGCACAACCATCGCTATCAAACCTCATATTTTACGCATAACGCACACTGAACCCAACTCTAATATACGCCATCATAGTTCATATCACCACAAAACACGCGGGACGTTAGTATAACCCCAACAAATGAGATCCATCTTTGTCTATTTTGTAATATTGCTGTTCGTGATTTTTTAGTTAATATCGATAGGTATCACATTGGTAATTTGCGTGATTCGACCGTTTTTGATGTTGATAGCTTTATGGCCTTCGTCAAACTTCATTGTGTGAGATATGACGGGTATTCGAAGAATGTCTCACCCACGCACACAAGACTGGTGGGTGCCTAATGCGTTTAGGATTGAATACCGTCTGATATCGATCTGGTTCGTAGAATTTTGACGGTGTTATGAGACGAAAAATGAATATCATAAATAATAAATTAAAGAGCTTGTCAGAGACATGTTGGTTGAGTAAACTTTTTAATTTTTTTTACAAGATTGCGTTTTAATTCATACGGTTACTTTACTCTGTCAAATTTTACTTGTGATTGATTTTATGTCTATAATATATTTATTTCTAAACTAGCTGAACCCCGCGGTTATTGTCGTACTGCGGGTAACGCCGCGGGGCGAACGTAATCTAAAAAAAGATGCCTAAGTTACTCCTTATATCATAAGCTACCTATCAGTAAATGTCCCGTCAAAATCCGTGCAGCCGTTACAGAGATTAACCAAAACAAACAGACAGACAGACGACGGAGAGTCAGACAAACAAAAATGTAAAAAAAAAATTTGCTATATATACCGTGTTTACCTACATACGTATGCATTTAATAAAAAGCGGTTATTTTAATATTCATTTATTTGAATAGATTTATTTATTGAGTTTAAATATTAATATTTAACGAAATGCTTTTAACATTAGGAAAGAAACGTACTGTAACTGTAACGTTACTAAATAAGTTCCTATATATCACAGAGCTTATCAAGGAGTATAAAAGATTAAAAATCCAAGACAAAGCATAGTGGACTGGACTTTGCTAGTGGTCTTTGATTTGCTAAAATGTAACACGTTGAGGTTTCCACAGATTGGGTAATTTAAATATATATAGTAATTACTTGTAACTGCAAAGATAGATAAAAAAAATTGTGCATTTCTGCTCAACTACAGTTTGCAGTTGAACTAATGACATCTCCTTTAATTTTAAGCCTACAGGACACTTATTCCTCTGCCGGGATAATCAGAGCAACAGGGTAATAATAATACCTCATGTATCGTCGGTTTAGTTTCACATTGCGAGTATTTAAACCTCGAACCGACTTCACAGTAGACTAACCCCTTTTACATTAAAAAGTCGTCAAACATCGATTCTATCCGTTAAACACTAATATAATTGTTGTAAGTCGAGACGGTGATGTTTTTCTTGCAATATACTCGTATTTATACAGTGTTGCTAGATGTTTTCATAATGAGCAGTTGTTACACGAAAGCGAGCAAGCGTGATAATTGTCGGCTGATCATCGTTCAAAACATCTGCGCTATTCGATTCCACTCATCGGCTGCTTAGCATGCATCATGCCACATTTTTTAATTACTTTATAATGTGTTGCGGAAACCACGATATAATTAGTTGCCATTATCGATGAAATCGAAATGAAACACGATTTTATATTCACTATATTGGCAATATTATGCATTATGGATCACAAATATCGGAACCGGAAAGCCATTAAATTGGAGAAGCCTGTTTAAAAATGTTTTACATTAATAAATTTAAAGGATATTATTTTAACATAGCACGAAACTTAAGAGTGTGTACAACTTAAAAACAAAAACGAATAAAATAATAATAAAATAGAGCATTGCGTATAAGAATATAATGTACTATCGTTTAACAAGCCTTGAAATAGGTAAAAACTTTTTTATTTTACTCGTTTATTGACCTATCAATAAACGAGTAAGATAAAAAAGTTTTTACCTAGTTACCTATAACTATTGTAAGCTTGACTCTTTTTGATGCTTATCTATACTAATATTATAAAGAGGAAAACTTTGTTTGTATGTTTGTTTGTTTGTAATGAATAGGCTCAAAAACTACTGGACCGATTTAAAAAAGTCTTTCACCATTCGAAAGCTACATTATCCACGAGTAACATAGGCTATATTTTATTTTGGAAAAAAATAGGGTTCCGTAAGATATTGGGGTTTTTCGGACACAAGGTGTAAAAAAATCAACCAGAAAAGTTACTTATTTTGCGTACGCTGCGTAAACTATAAAAGATAGAACCATAAAATGTTCTAATTAATCGTAGATCTTATAAATATCTACAAAAAAGTCCGCGACACACTATACGGGGGAAATTTTTTCGATACGGGCAATAAAAGACGCAAACGAGGTTGCGTCGGTCAGCTAGTGGCTAATAATTGTGTGATGAGTATGACCATGTTTTATGTATCTTGGATGTAATTTATCCAGTTCGTATTTATTGGAACGTCCTTACTAACGAGAAGCCTGTGTCTAGCAGGAGACCACTATATTTAATTTTTCTTTGTTTTTTTTAATAAATATTTCGGACATCTAACACTCAACGCCATCTAGTTATATACATAAACAAGAAAGGGTCAGTGACCAAAGTCGGTAGAGAAGAAAAGTTTTGGTAGTAGTAAGTACTCAAACACCCAGCTTTTAAAATACTAAAACTTTCCTATTATTATTATTATTATTATTTTTTTATTGAATAGTTGGCAAACGAGCAGACGTATCACCTGATGGTAAGCAATTACCGCCACCCATGGACACCCGCAACACCAAAGGCGTCACAAGTGCGTTGCCGACCTTTGGGGGATGGGAAAGGGGATGGGGGGAGGGGTTGGGGTATGGGCCTCCGGTATCCTCACTCACTCGGTGAAACACAGCGCAAACGCTATTTCACACCGGTTTTCTGTGAGGCCGTGGTATCACTCCGGTCGAGCCGACCCATTCATGCCGAAGCATAGCTCTCCCACGGTTAAAACTAACTACTTGTATTTGAGATAAATAAATAAGAACTTAACGATGAAAGACATATATAAATAGTAGTATGCAGAACTTTCTTAGAAAGTTGAAATGTTTTATGAAATTTATTTAATACCATTTTAAAACCTTTCTTTATTATTGTTTTATTGTTGCTACTGTATAGAAATCATCCAAAAGTTGTATCATCCATGAGTATGGTACAACTTTAAGTGTTGTTTTTCTTAATACCTATTGTAAATTCGACAGTAACTTTGCCTCTCTGTTTACTCTTTCGTTCGGCTAAAGGTTGTATCGATTTCAATAAAATTCGACATGGAGATAATTTGCTTTGATTAATGTTTGAAACCTCATTAAAGGTAAACTAAAAATTTCTTCCGACCGTTTTATGTCAAGTATGTCACATCAAAACAAAACTAGGCTTCTAGGCTCTAACAACATGCGTCTTTAGTTAAAGAGATGGTAAGGATTATAAGAATATAATATAATTTATGATGTTATTGCACTTCCTTCCTACGTATGATATTATTGAACAAAGATCGATATCACCAATACCTGATACGTCAAATAGCAACAATTTATGATTCGCGTAGCATACTCGGAGCTGCGCAGGCATCGTGACCGGCCTCGAGCGAGCCTGCTTCGGGCAGGACGGGAGGGGGGAGTGTTGTCGGCGAGAACAAAGAGCAGCAGTTCAAACGTGCCGCCGCGATGCCCGCTAATAAGCAATAAACAAGGGGGCGGAGTCGGGGGGCGCACCTGAGGGATCACCTCGCCGCTCTATACCAGCACCACGCGAGTTGCGCAGGCGCAGACTCTACCATCCGCTTGATACTGATTTGATACGAATTTTATCATTGTGATGAGTTATACGCAAAAGTAATTTCTGCTATTTATTTTGAATTCACGATCATAAACTATATTACGCCTTAAAGTATAAGATTTATTGTTAAAGTACAGTCCTAATATTCCAGAGTTTGTTTATTTGTTTGTACGCGCTAATCTCAGGAACCGCTGGTCCGATTTGAAAAATACTTTCAGTGTTGGATAGTCCATTTATCGAGCAACGCTATATATCGTCACACTAATACTAGGACGAGCACCAATGAAGAATGTTTCAAAACGGGGGAAAATATTCACGCTACGGGAAATAGAAGACACAAACGAGGTTGCGTGGGTCAGCTAGTATATTATAATCGCAACAAGAGTGCTATGTTAATAACATTATCTATAGGCATACCTATGTATAACGGCAGCAAGCCTTTAAAAAACAATAAACGTTCTTCGAAACTTACTCCGCGGTTTTCAACAGGTAGTAGGTAATAGAAAATATTATTATCACTATCACCTCAGTTGTACTTTACCATGTAGCAAAATTTTTATAGGTTACTATTAAATTTTGAAAGTTATATTAAAAAAACACGTTCTCACTGGAAAGTACAGTATCAAATCTTAGTCTTATACATACAATATTACTTAACACTGTGGCTACAAGCTTGAAATACGGCCAGTTAATGATTTTTATGTTGCAAAACACCCACTAAGAAAGGATTTATTTTAAATTATAAAATGGGGTAAAATAATGACTGGCCAGTGAGGTACAGTACCAGTAAACCTTATCAACCGACAAGGTCGACTGGTAAACATTCTTGCCTGCTGAGTTAAAAGTAGTGCCGGTTTTTACAAATTTCATAGTTTTCAGTTTAAGAGATATGCAATTTGTATTGCAGACCTATGTATTGGAGATACCTAAAACAATTAAAAATTAAATACCTAGGTCAACGCATTAAAAGCATAAAACCAAGTGAAAAAGGTCAATTAAACTTTATATGGCATCCAAGATTAATACTTCTCAATATCAAAACCTGTAGCGTTCTTGTGAACTATTAAATTGCAGCGTTACGTTTATTTTCGTCGGATTAGATCGCCATGATGGGACTACATACATACACTACAATAACATACTACGAAGTTTAAATACTAACGAAGTTTAAATACTAAGAAATATGTTCGAAGTACGAACAAATCTATCACTTTCAATGAAATCCTAGGTGCGTTAGAGAAAGTCGCTCTTGTGTTTTTAATAGTTTTTCTTTTATCATATTCTTTATATATTCTTTATTGGAAACAATAATCTGTGAATCATGCACAAATGTGATAACTCACGAAACAAAACCTTTTCCTGCGTGGGGACCGAACCGAACTCGCAACAGCGTGGTAGGAATCGTTGAGGTACTACGCCATTCTTTTGACTTAGGTAAATACCCGTAACTAAGTATTTCAATTCGAAATATTCCTAAATCCACGAATTTACTATTCAGGAATATGTTTGTTTTTTAAAAAATAATAATAATGAAAGAAATATATCATATATTTTAATGCACATGTGAATATACTAAAGAAATACATTTGAATAAATTGTATAGATGTACGTCACCTCAGAGAACGGGCAGTGTTCAATAGTCCAGTGCGGTGAAATGGGCCGTGATGGCCACGTTCCCGCCATTATCGTTATTATCGAGCGCTCACCCAAGTCTGTATGTCTGAATGTTGCTATCGCCTTGAGCGCACCTTCTGCGACCTTCTATCTACAGTTACCTAAACGGTTTATTAAATAATTCCACTGTTAATTGTTATACAAATATTTGGAGCTACATTAAGAATACCTATTAACAAAGAATGCTCAAACAAGAATCTAAGTACAAATATTATAAAACTTATACTGCCAAGTAGACGTCCCCGACTCATTCCTTCAAATTAGTTATTTATAAAATATTATTGCAATATGTATGTACGTAACATATTAAAAAGAATACTCTTACTATATTTCTAAATAAATGTTTAGTTCACACGCACTAGTCTCTGTATTGATTATTCTGAGTGTTAACTAATAGCTTCATAACAAGTAATAAGTTTGTTTAAAAAGTATTTTGACTAGTAAAATAATATTTTAAGTTAAAAATTTGAATTGTTTCCCACCCTTCAAACTTTTTAATTAAAGCTCGACAAATCTTTGCCAGGCTACTATCAAGACTATATCAAAATGCCGAAACCAAATAACTACCACGCTAGTAGAATAATGCTACTAATTTTACATTATTTATCAGAGACCGAACGTGTTTTTTTTAGTAAAGATCTAACAACACAGCTCTGGATAACCCTATGGCTGTCGGCTGTTAGGCTGTCTACTGTCGATCACAGCGCATTTAACGACGTCTCCTCTCCACGCCTCGCCGTGCGTGGTGCCACTCACGACAGCACACCTTGATAATCATGCTACTTTGCACCAACTAACTCGTCAATCAATTCTCTAACTGTACCATCTACAGTAACCTGCACCAATTCAAAGTAATTTAAATGTATTTGGATATCTTGAGAATCGTCTTGATTTTTACAATTCACACAAGTTTCACGTCTCATCAATCACTGCGATAGAACAGACATCTATGGGCTATAACAAAACAATTGTTGGAAAACTGTGATAGAGTAATTCGTTGTTTCCTTGCTGGACGCGACGATTAACCCACCTCTATTTACTTGTCTATCGGATCACTAGAACTGGCAGCTGACGCCGGACGTGCCCGACAGACGGACACCGTTACAACATTGACTTAGAAAAACGTTTGCCACGGATAACCGTTGTCCGAACGACGAGCGATACTAGCATTTGAACTGTTTTCTCGATTGATATGGTGCAGTACATTGGTAATAGCCCGTGAATTGTCTCACCTGATATTTACTTGTCTTTCTATTCCCATTTGATCTAATTGGATTAAACGAGTCACGCTCAAAGTTTCTAAGCGTAAGTACCATCACATTATCTAAAACTTTGGCAAATCTTGTGGTTAAATATTCCCACAGGCGCAATATGAGTAGATCGCGATCTCGCACAGGGCACGACCGGGCACAGGGCCCGCACGTAAGAACCCAGAGCGTCTATCGAGCTCAATCACTGATAAATCTGTTCCATTGCGGGAACAATGCCACTATGGCGCCCGACAAATGAGCATAATTATCGTCAATAATTTCAAACGTGCCGCTTAGCATAAAACTTATCAAAACAGGTACATACAAAACCATTATAGCTAATTTTTGTACAAAAAAGTCTGAATGCGGGTTTTTTAAATTCAGGACAGAATCTAAAACTTATAATAGATTTTTTTCTGTGCTGTTATTACGCACTTGAATGTTTCGAATATCTTTTCTGTTCACAAAAATCGTTACAGTATTTCTCTGACAAGACATTAAATCCTCAAGACCTTTCTTCGAACTAGTGTTTCCCTTGAAAACTAATCAACGCCCGCTATTATAGAATCTGACTCCGTCTTTACGTACGCCAATATATCTCGCACGCTCCTCGGGCGAGAAGGGCGCTCGTCCCCGAGGAATTATCTCCGACACCGTCACAATAGTCCATAATTATGAAATGTGTTGTGATTCCAAAAGGTTATGCAATTTTTCTCAGACACTGAACAATGCAAGACGGTAATGAAAGGAGTCAATCAGTCGATGTCTGCAAAATACGCCCGCGCTAATTTATGCATCGGTCGGCGCGGGAAGAGTTGACTGCACAATCGTTCTGCACTTTTGAGTATACCACAAACAGACAAAGGGCGACGAATCCATATTGAGGCACACTAACATGAAAATAAATATGCTTGTAACTCACTAATATGTGTGGTAATTTGAGTAATAAAAATATATGAGTAACGTCGTTCATGTGTGGAGGGCCCACGTACACCATGTGAGACGTATACTTATATCCTAGCTTCAAACGAATTTATAGCGAATACAGTATTATTTACTAGCATTATACGCACAATTTGCGAAGCTGTCGCAAGGGCCAGCTATAATTTCCCGATGGCAGCAGATCCATCAATACATGCCTCAGGCCGCGGCCGCTTTCAATTTGTAGGCCGCTTACATCGCCGGCAATTACCGTCCGGACGGAAGGCCGATCATCATCGATATACGCGCTTAATAATGCCTAATGACACTTAATAAAGACAGAAAATAAAAGTGTGACGATTATTTATTATCGTTCTTGTAGTAACGGTTATACTGGTCTGGCAATATTAGACTAATAAACTGTAGGTGCATATATCTAATGTTATTTAAAACTTCGTTCTTCTTTACATATTATTTACGTTACGTGTCTAATGAATGTGGATAATTAATGTTATTTATTTGTCATAAATAAGAATAATAATTTTCAGTGATTGTAGTTTCTCTCATTATCTATCGTTTTATGAGTATTTTAAAGTGACATTGCTCTTTTTATCTTTTGCGAGCTCTGTTCCCAGCTTTGCTTCGAGAATCAAAGTATCTCAAAGTCAAATTTTATTAAAATCGGTGCAACGGTTTAGCCGTGAAAGCAAAACAGAACAGACAGAGTTTCTTTTGAGTTTAAAGTATTAGGTATGGATTAATATTTATTTTTATTTACTTTTAATTACATAAATAGTAATTAATACTTTAATATATTATAATCAACCAATCATTAGAAAATTGATACGTACGGAATTGAGCTAACCTAGGGCACTATAACGAAAGTAATCTAATGTGTACAGTCCAATTTTGTAGCATACTGCAAATTACACATGTGTCTCTATAAGAAAAATATGTTAAGGTGATAGGTAAGTTATAAATTTGAATGTTAAGTTGGCACAATGAATAGTTTTTTTTTTTTAAAAAGACAACTACCGCACTTATAATAATTCCTGTGTCGCGGGGGACTTAACAAACATACATGCACTAGGCCAAACGTGCAGTCAAGTTTGTATTGTATCGTAAACAATAAAAACAAATTAAAATATCAATAGGTCTGGAAATGAATTGAGATGAAGTGAATACCAAATAATAGGTTGGCAAATATCTCCCTTCCGCTTTTTTGCTGTTTATTCAATGCTTTATAAAAAGTGTTACAGTGATCGGATTTAGTTCAAATATGCGCCGTTTTGTTCGATAATCTGTTTCCATTTAGACGGCAACTTCATAATGGGGTATTATCTCGTAGAAGCCCCCCTCCTAATTTGCGAAGAACTCGGACATCCACTTTTCACAAGTCTCTTTTGAGTTCAACTTTACACCACCAAGGGGGTTCGCCATGGACAGGAACAGGTGGTAATCACTTGGCGCTATGTCCGGGCTATATGGTGGACGGAAGTACCGTATACATAAAAAAACATTTTTTAAAGATTTTGTCTGTCTGTCTGTCTATCTGTTTGTCTGTTTGTACCGGATAATCTCTAAAATGGCTGGACTGATTATGACGGGACTTTCATTGGCAGATAGCTGATGATAAAAGTATCACTTCGCCCCATGATGTTGTCCGCGGTTTTTGTTGTAAAAGTATAACAACAACATCGCGTAACACCGCAAAGCACAGCTAGCATTGTTTTTTATAAGTAGTTTCGTTGAATTATAGTATATCAATTTTTCTAACTGACTTTCTAACCCTAGATATTTTCAAAGCTCTAATAATTTTAAAAGCACGTCCTGTTTACTAAACAAATTATAATTTGAAATATTTTCTCAAAAATGGACTAAAATCTACTTCTGTATCTGAATAGGAAAATAGTAATTATGTACGATCAGTATATTCATGCAATAATTTTCTGCTTTATCGATATTCAAGCAATTCATTTCTCCTGAAGAACGGAACAGTGTCTTACAGTATAGAAATAAATATCTTTAGAAGTATGAAAGTAATCCTTACTATTATAGTGCAGTAGGATATTAAAGAAAAAAATAGCATTTCTAATACGTACGTGCGCTGAAAGTACATCAGGTACACACTTAAGTACCTAAATAATGGTAATTATTTTTACTTAGCATTAAATCTCAATTAAAAAGGGGTCCTAACACACTATAATTGCATCAGAGACTCCTTGACATAGTGGTTAGTGACACTGGTGCTAATTCTGTTATTGACATCACTAAACTAAAAGTGACTAAAATTTTGTTGTTGGATTATATACTTTAATCTCATTAACTTACAGTCTATTTTTGGACACCTCCATCTTAGCTTTCACTATATTTAATTCAGTACCAATTCAAAGTTGATCAGAGGTACACGCTTGTTTATTAATAATAAAAAAAAAAACTAAACTCTAAATGTAAAAGTTATTCGTAATAATTACATAAGTATTTAGACGACGGACGTCTAAGTTTCGTGCGACATGTCAACATGTCAAAATGTTTACGTCACACGTTACACTTTTTAAACGTTCAACATAGGAATACGAAGTGTCACCACCTCTGTTCATCCCATAAGTGTCGTAAGAGCCGACAGCAAACTACGCAGGACAACATCATTGTAAAGAGAAGGAAAACTTGATATAAAGCCTGTATAAACTCCACATTCCGTCTGGCCAACCCAGTATAGTAGGCCTAAACCTCCCTTCTAAAGAGAGGCTGTGTCCAGCCGTGGACTATTGAAAGCTGATGATAATGATGATCCTTAACATAATGAATCTTCAACAGTAAAATAAAACAACACTTAAATTTCATTTCAGTTTATTAACACTTAGGGCCGAGCCCTGATATGTGTCGTTACTCCCGCGTCTCGCTCACACTTCGTACTACAATTACATCAAGCTAAGGTTAGAAAGAGAAAAGAGAATAACCAACATTTATAATATATTTTAACAAAAGTAAAATGTCAATTTTGACTGTTTTATAAACTTAAATAGCAAGTTACGAATACAATAATAATTATATCGCTAGAAGAATCATTATGAATTGACGTATCGTTAACTTCTGCCCACCATAAAAGTTTCACAGAATATATATTATGTTTCCGTTCTATATTTATTTCTTACAACAAGTTTGTGGAATGAATAGCAAATTCTATATCAGTACACTTCTGCATACATACATTGCATCTTTGTTGTTGCCGTTTACAATCAATTCATCAATGACGTGTTAACACATAGACTTGACTATTTATTATAATTGCCACATAAGTAGTTTTTAGTTAGCTATTAACTCTATTTTGTTATTCAAAATGTTACGAAAGGGGTTGTACAGCTAAAGGCGGTCACCATACTCACTGCGACTGCAGACAATGCAACAATGCAGCATGCTGACCCACACCATGGCGGCCTACTGATGCTGCATCATTGGGCCTCTAGTCTTGCACTCACCAACGAAACACGACAGCACGAACGCTGTCATTAAACATTGTTCTTCTGTGCGAGGATAGTAGCGCCCCAATCGGGCCGGCCCGTTCGTGCTGAAATCAGCGTGGCGGGCTCTACTACGTTGAAAAGATCTACTATTTTTTTATTGTTAACCGAAACGTGGATATGACCTACATAATATTGTTTATCATAAGAATTCACATCTTGGCATTTGTGATCACAACGCCTGACTGATCAACCAAATACTAATGTAATACATATATTCAACATCAACTCCAGTATAAATTCCATCAATGTGATTGTTAGTCGCCCTCTCCCTAAAGTCACTCCATGACAAAGATCGCATTAGGGGAAAACAGTGACACTCATATTTTGTTTGTTTCAAATGTAGTGGAAAATTGAAGTGCATAGGATATTAGGTATAAATATGCCTGTGACTATAAATTACAAAAGTATTGATCCTAATTTAGTGCTCATATCTCATTTTGTTCGAAACTATACACAATACCACTATTTCATACTCTTTACCATTACAATATGAATAAAAAAATTCAAAAAATGAATGATCTCTCCTTATAATTTATAGAATTCAAAAATAAAAGAATATAAATAAATTAAAAAGAAACAAAATCATAACGGATACAATTGAAATAATAACGGATCAAATTTAATACTAAGATTTTAATTTAATAAAATATTTTTAGGTGTGTCCGACTAAAAATATTTTATTAAAGTAACCCGAGACGGTGTGCAGTTTTCAGTCGGTTCGAGTTCGACATAGCCACCAGTCGGTGGCATCCGAGGGGATTGCAGCACAAAAAAAGGGTGTTCGACTATTTGACGCGAATCTTATGATAATATATTATACTAGCTGTCCCGGCAAACGTTGCTTTGCCATAAAAGGGAATATAAAAAAATAGGGGTTGATCGTAGAGGGTTGAAAATCTAGGGTTGTATGTATTTTCTAATGCTGCATCATAAAAAAATAGAAATTAAAAATTTTGTCAAAAAAATAAAAAAAAAAATTTAGGGGTGGACTACCCCTAACATTTAGGGGGATGAAAAATAGATAAGAACCGATTCTCATAGATACCGGATAATCACAAAAAATTTCATCAAAATCGGTCGAGCCGTTTCGGAGGAGTTCTATTACGCACCAACACGACACGAGAATTTTATATAATAGATAATATATTATTCTTTCTCTAATTAATGCAGCGGGAGAAAGAATAGATGAAATTGTTTCTTGGTAAAAGTTGGAAAGGAAGAATATCTCAGTCCTAATATGTTTTAGCGTAATGTATCACACACACTGATTTTCTAACACTAAACCCGGTTTACATAGTTACAACCACGGAGGTTTATGAGGGCGACATAATCACTTCATGACTAAGCCCTCATTAAATAAATAAAAGAAAAAAAAACTACGGAGGTTACAAATATTCGAAACATTTTTAGACAATAAATTAACGATTTATGTTGTTTGTTATTCCATAGTGACTTAGTCAAAAAATATGAATTTATACATCAAAAATATTAAACATGCAGTGTACACCAATTAGTACGAAAGTGTGAGAGTTCAGCGGTACGTAATTCTCTACTATTAAGACAATACTTCTTCGAAACCTCTTATTTAATATAAACATCTAGGTGACCCACTATTTACAGTGCTTAATTCTACAAAAATAATTTAGTCAACCACTATACAGTACATACATTTTAATATACCTTATATCTACAAGTACAATATAAATACGCTTACTAGTAAGAATGTACACTCAAATACACATAAGTACATTTTATTTATAGATAACATCACTTTTTTGGAATTCGTCGTGTGTGACGTCACTATTGACGAGTTTAGGAAGTCTTCTTACAATTATGTTTACGTAAACTAAATACACTTTAATAGTTAACTATCTCTGCACTCCATGCGACGCGACTATTGTTAAGCGACAACTGGGGATATCTACATAGTTTTTTTTGCTAAATTCAGCGTTCTTTAATTTTACAACATTAGATACAAACTTTATCAAACTTGAGATATTTTTTCTGTTAGCTATTAGTGAAAAGTTAACACTAATCTTCTCCAGGTGAAGAATCAAGAGGCAAATCATAAATGTCTCACTCAAGTACAACATCTCTCGACAAGTTTGGAGATTAATAATCTTTGAATTTATTTTTGATAACTGCGTGGTGTAAAGTTAATAGACCAAATTGATATAAAAAATGTGTCACAATACAAGAACACTATTTTGTAAACAACACAAGTCCATTTTATTATTCGACAAACCATTCGTCACAGTCAGAACCATCAATGACAGTGCTCTAATTCACATATTCTGGAATGTCAATTTAAAATCCAATAAAAAAAGTACTTTTAAAATATTATTTCTTTGGCTTACATGGATACAAAATCATTTCCAAAAGAATAAATGTTGACTACGATCGAACCGTCAACAGTGCAGGTAACTATTGATGTTTCATATTGTTTCGAATTTATATTATCATTATTTTAAATATTATACTTTCGGGTAGGAACCTTGAATTATGTTATAAGTACTCAATATATATACTCTTAATTTCTATTCAATAACATACATTCATCTATTAAGGTACTAGTTTGAAATTCACTTAGAATAAAATAATATTTTTTACAAGTACGAATTCTCCATCGCGAGCCTCCTATACAATTTCACGAGCCGGTATCGACAGTTCGCGTCGGGCGTAGAACACAGCCAACGTTTTTTTCATTCATTTAGGATGAAGTACCATACATTACATAATCGAAAAAATATAACAAACTACAAATAGTGAATCAGGGAAGCGCTCGAGACCTGAAGACATGTCACAGCACGGTTTCGTCGAACCAGGAAGCAGAGTTCGATCTCGAGGCATGGGTTCACAGCGGATGTCTCGGTGTGGGCGACTGGTCGGCGCGCTGCGGGGGTGCGGCGTGTGCGGGGTGCGCGGGGGGCGGGTACGGGCAGTAGCGCAGCGGCGCCTGGGGCTTCTGCAGCCACAGGTCGTGCGGCAGCGCCAGCGGCTGCGGCCAGGGCGGCCACGCGCGGCCTCCCAGCGCCAGCAGCTGCAGCGCGGGAGGTGTACGTGCCCAAGCGGCACGCTTCTCCGCTTCTTCATCGACGCTGGACGCGCCTCCCGCGTACAACCTCAGCGGTGAGCGCAGCAGCTGCTGCTCCATCAACATCAACTCCATTGGGTCTCTGCGAAGAAGGAAAACGACGTTTTTAAGAGACACATTTGAATTGAAACGTGTGATCGAAAATACGGATTTTTACGGATCTAGTGAACACATCATTTCATTAGAGAAGATGAAAGTATATCGTCTTGATATTCTTAATATAATATTAAATTAAATACTTTTAAACGTAGCGTCCGTTATGACACGATATTGTGAGTCCTATTTCGGTAAAGCCGGTGTGTGCAGAGCACGAACGCGGCGAATTCCGCGAACCTGCCCGTTTTGCGAGTGGAACTGTTCGTTGGGTTTCATCGGTCCATAGTCAATAAAACCGAGTTCGAGGAACGACATCGGCCACCGGCGGCCACGTGGCGACTTCGAATCCCATAAAACGTTAAGAACGTCACACTAGAAGCTGTTATGTAAAATTCAGTCTCGATGAAATACGACGTGGTCAGATTTGTTTACGACTTGTACGCTTAGCTTTGATTTATAGTGCCACTATAAGTTATAACTCCAACGTGTGCATAAGCGGAATCTTTAAATAAAACATGATTCACGTGTGAAAGGTATTTTTTTAAGTTTTATAATGATTCACTTTGAAAGTGTTGAACTATGAGTGTATCGTTGGCAATTGTTTCGACGAAGCGCCTTTACGAGTAGTCTCGCACAGTTAACGATGCGCGCAGTACTCTCGATGCGTTCCTTAAGTGCGTGCGAGTGCAAGATGCCCTTTATCGGTTCTTGGAGGTTGTCGCGACCGCCACCGATCACGGTTCCCGTTAATGCGCTATTTTCACATTTCTAGGAAACCATCAACTCTTATGTATGCATTAACGCGTCTTTCACGCCTCCTCAATAGAGATCTTGTTAGTAGATTCTCTTTCTGGTTAAAACAGCGTATTGTTGAATTGAATAAGCATACCTGAAATGTTTATTAATAATATACATCTTCAGATACGCGCATTAGTGAGAAAGCGGATAATGAGCATGACGACACGGTGTATTGGAAGTGAGCCTCAAAATTGGCATGACATCACGAGATACCGTATCGAATTTAATCTATCACCGGCGCAAAGGCCCCAGGCGCCGCGTGCTCTCCCCGGGTTTTACCAACAGGTAGTGCCCTCACACGTAATTCTAATAGATATAAATATACTTAATTTTTAGGTGTATATCAGATATATACACCCAAAAATTAAGTATAACATTCTTACAAAGGTGGCTACGAAATCTCTACAATCTATTGCACTTTCAGCAAGTGACATCATAAAACCTTTGGCACAAAAGTAAAAAAATAATGAACATAGTTAAATTTTTCGTCATAATATAATATTTATGGTAAATTTTAGTGAATTTATGATGAACTGTTTTCTGGTAACTATTTTTTTACGAAAGTAATAGAGTGCTCATTATGTTTTTCAAGCTAAGATACCTTTTATTTTTTTACATTTTTTTACATTTTTTTATACATTTTAAATTGTCCTCATACAATCCTAATTTGTTTTCATTTTAAAATTAAGCCTACGTACATAATTATGACCAACCAATTGTGAACTAAAATTTTAAAATAACACATTTTACAACACTAATATCTTGAAATTTACACATACGTCTTGAATGAACAGAAGGTGGTAAGCGCCTTTGTGCTGTGCCTGATTCACCGAGTGGTTATGTCGTTTCGGGTGCTGTGGGGGCGTTAATGGCGTATTTATTATGATCTCGGTATCAGCAGTAATAGCCAACACTCTCTGACGGCAAATTACAGGGCGGCGGCTCTTAGAGCTCGCCGATAGGCCTGGCCGTGCTCGCCACGCTCTTTCTTATCGATATCTTCCCGCCAACCGCATATCGATAATGGCCAGCAATATATCTATGTGATAATAAATAAAATAATGTTGCCTTTATTTCTTACGTTTTACAATAACCCGCGCAATAAACATTTTTTGTGAATTTAAACTGAGAATAATTTGTGTTCCTTGTAGTTTTTAAGTTATCACACCCAACTTTCGCAGGTCACACACCTGTAGTCTTTGGCTCAATAGATAGCAAATAAATTTGTCTACGAACAGTTCTACTCAGAAGTGATAAATTTTTGATATTTCAAAAAACTGTTAATGCAACGTAACCGTGAAACACGTACCGGCCGGGGGACAGCACGCGGTTGTCGTTAAAGTTATTTCTAGCTCGTAAGTGAATCGCATGCAATTAACGAAGAGGTGCGTCCGAACATAAATATAACTTCTCGCCCGCTAAATATCGGCTCTGATTGAGCGAGGGGCGTATCTTATTAATTAATGGATGAAAAGCCGCCTCGACCACCACGCCAAATAACTCCACCGCCCGATTCTCACACAATGGCAATTCATCATACTTATTGTCTGACGATTTTGGACGTCAGCGAAGGAAGTCATTAAGGCTGAACGCCGTTAGGCGTTGTTTTAAATATTTATAACGGTGTGAATTCTACTATACGACTAGAAAGTGGTCTTAAGTAAATGCCTTGTCCACAAAGAACAATGTAAATGGAAGTACTTAAGCGGCTTTTTAAATTAACCCACACTCGTCAAGTGAGCCGGCTCAAGTGACAGACAGCGAAGTCGCAAATCACATTGAGATTTTATCGATACGCTTACACGTTGAACTGAATTGGAGCATTGAAATGATAGCGCTGCAATCAGCGGCCGCAAACAGTAGCCGTCCGCTGCCATCGCCGCAGCACCGGCTGATACCAATCAACAAAACACGCGATATGTGAAACTTCTATGGGTGTGTTTACATTCGAATAAAATTTAAAAAAAAAAATGTGTAAATATACATTTTTTTAATAAACTGTTTGTGTGTTGTATAAAAGTATTTACCGAGAAGTACCTATCTGTTTAATCACTGATAATATAATCAATAAAAACTAATATCATTTAATACGCAGATGAATGTAAACACTTAAAGTCGAATTCTATAACAATAAAGTTATTATTGACGCTGAAAGTTTAAAGACAATGTTGGTGGGTATTTATATCGTGTTATACTTTAACTAGTAAATAATTAAATAAAAACTAGCTCTCGGCTCTGTCTTCGTGAATGTTGGTTATAGCTGTAAAAAGTAGCATAATTATGTCCTTCCTCAAGAATCAAAATATTTCCACGCCAAATGTTATTGAAATCAGTGTATCGGTTTAGCCGTGAAGGCGTAATAGACAGACAAAGATTATAAATAAACAATATCATAAAAATATACACATATTTTATTAGATTTATCAATACATACTTGGTTATAGTTGTTACTGAATGATATAATCTTTTACATGAAAAAAATGCAAAATTCTTAATCATATAGCAATACTCAAAGCACCGAAAAAAAAAAGTTTTCTTACGCAACGAATGAAGCATTTAGTGTCGTGTTCCTGTTTAAAGTGTAAATAATATCAAAAAGATTGAACTTCCTGATATCTCAAGCTCCTGATATCTCAAGCTTTTACTGCAAGTGGAGAAGACGACCGTATATGCTAGCAGCATCATAAAAAGCCAGCAGCCCGTCAAACTCAGACACGATTCACATGACACATGAAACGCGTGCGCGGGTGCGGCTAAGCAAGCGTGGTAATTGTGTCGATAACATCTCAAATCTACCGTCAATCATTAGTGGTGAACTATCATCGTACTGATGCTCTATCAATTAATACAAATCGGTAGCCGCGTACTGACGCTTAGTGCGCGCAGCGATTAGATTATTAATAGGCTCAATAATTCTGCTCGTCATGCCACTGCGGATAAACAAAAAATTAAGAGCTAATGCGGTAGTTTATACGCCGGTATATAGTTAAACAATTTAGATGCGGATCGTAAAACTTGTTGAATAGATTGGTTGTGAATTACACGATGATAATTTATTCCGTTTGGTAGTTGATTTACAAAACAATATTACGATAAAATTGAACCTTATATTTCAAACGGCATGTGAAAGTCTAATATTGTGTTCAGTAAACTTTATAGCTGAATCGGTAATTGTTTACGCATAGTCAATTCAGCAAGTCGTTGCTAAAGGGTATATAAATACACGAGGCGCGAGAACTTAGTCCACTTGGTTGTGTGTAAACCGGTTCTGAATATCACACCGATGGTCGATGGAGGGATAATAGAAATGCGCTTTAATTTGTCGTTTAGGGCATAATGAGGAGTGTGCCCTGTGATTACTGCACCGCCGCCGCCGGGCTTGGCCGCCGTTGACGTGAGTTCTTTCCACACCGCACCCCGCCCTCTCGTTCGCAACCACGCAACCTCGATGTGTTAACACGAATTTTAAAAGCGCCTGAACTGGTAAACTGTGTTTGTGTGTATCCAAACACTTTTATAAAAAATATTTTTAAAACAAATTATTTAGGTGTAAGAAAGACCCAAGGCCGAGGAGAAATTTAATTGTAAATCGATCAGAGTGGCATGCAATAAGAGAGGCCTATGACACCCATATATGAGTAGAAGAGGACAGTATGATATAAAATGTTTTTGAGGAGATGGAGAGTTTTGTAGAGTTGAATTATATATACACTAGGTATAGAAATAATAATTTACGAAAGCAATTTAGACACAAGATTGTATATTATGTCTTGCATTTTAAATATCTTGTGTATGGAATATGAAATTCATATACAGACTTCGCCTGTCCTTGCATAGACAGATCATTACATAAAGATTTTATGGTTTTGTTAATAATCTTGAATAAATTTTATAACCAGCATAACAATATAAGTGATCGGTGTCGTGACATCACTATTTCATGCGAACCTTTCAACTACTATTAGTTTTTAACATATTTTATTACGTAAACTATGAAACTTTATGTCCGTGTCTATCTAAGTGATGTCATATAACAAGAGATTGAAATATGTTTGGTTCAAACATAATTACCTAAATGAAATGGTACTTTAGACGCTTGTACGGTGCTGCTTTGTGTAGGTTCTAACAGATCCGATAACAAGATTAAAATACCTGTGGTAGGTACTAGTGACCTGGACTACGGCATGGTACGTACCTACTTAGGCACAAAAACTAAGTCCTGTTTATTGTGTAAATTATGAAGGAGTTTAATTGGAAAATCATCACTTATCTCTAGTTGATTATTTTGATCCAAAAATGTGCACAAACAAAGATTGTATTATAGTATTGGTTGGTATACTCCAATCAATCCAATATAACCTAAACGTTATTGTATTACCATAATCGTATTCACGGCTCGATTATATCGATAAAGCGGATAACAACAGGGCCCTCTCCCTAAATCTGAATCGCGATCAACATTCACTCGATATCGGCGCAATCGGCCGAAGAGCGTGTTTTTAATCTTTTATTCATGTAAAACCGATCACGCAAATTGCAGAGCGGCACATCTAATGCCTTTCAACTGCTCCTAATAACCTGTCAATTTATCAAAATTTGCTCTCTATACGCGCCCCGCATCGTCCTGGATCACTTTAGCGTAAATTAACTATACCTACGTTCTCCATCTGCTCGTCATCTGTTATTGTAAACACTAATAGCTACGCTAATGTTATAAATTCGAAAGTCTCTGTCTGTTACGTTTTCACGGCTAAGCCGTTACACTGAGTTCGATTAAATTGACTTTGATTCTTGATAAAGGACATTTGGTACTCGTTACCGTGAAAACCGACGTACATGCTGGCGTAGCCAAGGATAAAAGCTATTAGAACATAAAACTAGATCAAACATTTTAAGCGACAAAATACTAATCATGTTTAAAACAAAAGTATTGAAGTCTCCTTGACGCTATCAAATAGTTTCTCAAATTAATGTTTCTAAATTTCTGGACTCACCTATCAAAATCCGTCAGCCGTGATGAATCTCTAAATCCTTTAGCAAATGGGTTCGAGTCTATCTTGAGTTTGGTGATGAGCTGGTTTTGGTAAGCAGTGACAGCGGTAAACACTGTTTCCGGGAACACGAAGGTACGATGCTGTTCTCGCGTCAAATCAGTGATAGGTGCTCCTCCTTCGCGCACTTTGACGAGGTGGATACGCGGTTGATACCGGTGCATGGAATTTAACACGATCTGCGGAAAACAAATATTATTTTAATATTTCTGGATCATTAAAATTATACGATTGGTAAGTATACGAAATAACATAGTAAATCGGCATTACCATTAGTACAAAGACCTATCTATACCTAACGTATAACGTTTTACATAGTAAATTATCAACCTTGTACCTACTACAATTTTTATCACAGTAGGAGATTAAAAGACCTAACTTTAGGTTTTTACTTATTGTAAGATACAGATATAGTTTATGAAATCGTAATAGGTACTAAATGGCAAAACATTTCAATTTGCAGATATAAACCACAATTATCTGGATGCAGCTATTAAAATGATAGTAACGGTATTTGTTATTAATTATATTTATTAATATTATTACGCAACGAAGGTAGGTAAGTACTTATTTCGATTAGAAATGTGCAGTTCATAGTTCTATATTTCAAACTAATGCCCCATCCTAGATAGAAAGTAATTATCTTACAAGCAGGAAATTGTCCTGTAACAATATCGGTATACCTATAGTTAACATGGCGTGACAACAAACGAAAGGAAAACGAAAAAAAAATGTAGGTACCTATGTATTTTGTATGTTTAGGTATTTCATTGAAAAATACATTTACATAAATTGAAATACTTCTTTTGTGTAAAATATATATAGGTATTTGTTATAAACTAGTGTTATCTACACATTATATCTATTTATAGACATGATAAAACAATTTAATTTATATGTATTACGCTACGGCTTTTAGGAATATATCAGTAGGTACCTGTAAATTTAGAAAATTTAGATGTATTTATAATGGTATAGTTATAAGACCAATGTCGATTGTACAATCAACAAAAATATTCATCATTATTCGTTTTCATACATTTTGTCATGCTCTCTACTCAACAACAATGAGCGCTTATTTTAAATACGCTTATTGTCTCGAAATTAAGAAATAGTTTATGAAATTATGATTGTACTGAAAGAAAAATTAAATAAGGAGAAAGAGATCAGGATCAGATAATGAAAGTAATTACAAAGTGATTAGAGTCATAAAAGAACACGCACCTACCTTACTCTGCGTTGCGACCTTTATCTAATAATATTTAAGTGCTTTCTTTGCATAGTCCGATAGGACAACAGGCAGAGGATGCATTAGGCATAAAGTCCGTCGATCCATAAAATAGTATTGTATTTGTTCTTTATTCCTTTTTATTTCACATAACTAGCGTTTTTTTTTATTTATATCTTTCACAAATAGGAGCCGGGCATGATTAAAATGATACAGACGAAGTTGCATGGGTCAGCTAGTATACTTCTAAACTAATATTTTAGTAAAACACTAGACTTATGGAATCACCAGTTCTGATTAAACGAAAGTGGTAATTTAATTATTTTAGTAACCAGCAGTTGGGCGTCAAAATGTAATCCAATTAAGTCTAATGAATAATTTTGCAAGTAAAATTTCATCCCACATCTATATTAAAAAATCAAGTCATTATAACATTTTTTGCCTAGAGCTTAATGAAGACGAAGTGTGATTTTATGCAAGTTTGGAAGTTTTTCTAGACACAGTAATCTTCTCACACAACGTTCATCATTATAAAACGAAAATGAACTGTTATGAAGAGTGTTGTGCCTGCCTAAACCTGGACTGACTGACATTAGATTGATAAGCATTCACTCTGTAGCCAATGCAAATATGTACATAAAATTATAAATCCGTTGAAACTGTTGGTGATAAAATTCAATTTTGATTAAAAATGTTAAAACTCGACAAACGCCGCTAGTTAACGTTTTAAGGTAAAAATTAACTTCGCCAAGTTTTTTTTTAAATAACATTTAGACCACTTAAAATTTCAGAAAAGCTCAGTTCACACAACACAAACTATAAACCTTAATACAATATACGACATACGGATACGAACACATACGTGCTTAGATATGTACCTATATCTACCTATTGTACAGTTAACCAGTCAGCCCTAATCACTTAGATGTAATTAGTAAACATCGCGTTATCTATTCCATAACAACAATGTCGGTGATTTCTCATAACGCAACGTAGCATCATAATTAATTGGGCTATGTCTCGGCGCGATGTGACGAGCCGATAAGCCTGCCGCCGCAAACTGGCCAGGCTTTTACTGCCATGATGAGATAATTAAACTCTGTAAATTAATTAATTTCACTGCCTAGTTATTTTTATTGCAGCATCGTGTTAATTGAGGACGCAAAGGCGCCGATTCATTTTGAATGTTGCGTTATTAACGTGACTGTTTCTTTATGGGTACTATAATTACATACTGTGTTATCTGTACGAGTTTTGTTTGAACATATTACTATTGTTAAATTGTTGAAACTCTTTTACAGTAAATATTTGAGTTGGGAATTAATAGCATGTAACGTGAAGAAACATTAGCTTGGAAAATTTAACGTTTTGAACAGAATTTATGGGTTCGAATTAAAAAAGGACTTTAGTTCACTGATATGGTGTGATGGCCGTGTGTGAAATCTCTGCAGCTATTATTACTTTAAAAATCATTTGACTTGATGCAATTATAATCAAGAGCGATTCAATATAATATTAATAATACTATGTTTTCTTTGTTCACTAGAGTTATGTCAGATTATCCATAGATAGGTATGGTCTAACACTGTAAAACAAGAAGTGGTTCACTAAGGTAGTAGAGCCCTGCTAATATCAGCAAGTGTACATTCCGGGACTGGCATTAGGCTGAATAGGCCGCCATGTCTACATTCGCAATGAGTATGGTAACCACGAGTCCTAAATTGTGCAATATGTTTGCAGGAAGTTTGTATAAATAAATAAATAAAATAAATTCTACTCATGCTGTCTATCAGGCAGAGTTACTTTGACAGGCTAATTATATAATAACAAGTGATGAAATTAAATCTGCTTACCTATAAAGTCATACACTACGCTATAAACAGCATTTAATAGTCTACTTCTCGAAACGTTCCTTTCCTTTAAATTTCTTTGAATGTTATTAATTCTCATCGGTAAATAATTTTACTACACAGGTGGCATCATCATCGTTACCTTAATTTTGTAAAAAATATAATTGAACACAATACCTACAACAAAAAATGGACTCGTGATGACTTAAGGGCGTGGTGACCATCATTACTGTGTCTGTAATTTACTCAGCGCCTAATGAATTATCACCCCCGCCCTAGATCAACCACAGTATTCACTTGAAAAATGTAATTAATTGTTTGAATAATACCTCTCACATTATTTTATCAGCTTTTCGCTTCTCACACTGTATTAATAATAATAATACCTCCAAATTACTTTTTTAGTAGCCTAGGTATAAGATGAGACAAAAACTTTTTCTTCCGAACATAAACTATCCAATTTTAGGTAAAACCCCTTGTGTCCGATTGACATTAATTAGCCAGTAGTACTTGCCCCTCCTGCGTAAGTGGGATTATAATTTCAGTGAGATTGGTATTATGTTGGCTTTTATAATATTCAAAATTAATTATTTAGTTTATTAAATTTATTCTGAACGTGCTAGTTAGGAATCAACAATCATCTAAGAATTATTTTTATGATATCTTTTCAATGAAGTATGAACAAATGAATATCAATTACTTTGAATTCGTTAAGTCCAACTTTAGTAAAATAGAAGATTTAGCTAGCCATTGGAGAACATTCATACACCTCATCATCATTATCAGCCTATCGCAGTCCACTGATGGATCCAGCTCCTGCCAGCCATCTGGGACAAATCATCACTCCACCTGACCTGTGGAGTCCTACACTACGTTTGCCGAGACGCGGTCTCCACTCAACAACCCGTTTTCCCCGACGGTTATCGGTTCTACGGCAAATATGGCCAGCCCACTGACACTTCAGCTTACTAATCCTATCAGCTATGTCGATGACCCTGGTTCTCTGGAATTGGAAATTTAATATTTCATATACCTAACTATGAATTCTAAACTCTTTCAAACTAAACTAAATATTCCAAATGATCGAATAACTTTTTATTTTGACATGAACATTAAAAATGACGACTCTCTCATGAGACAAACTTCTTAGCACTCCATGGATTCACCGTGCGGGTGCCGGGTCCATCGTGTGGCAGAGGGAGAAACTCAAAGCAGTTCCCAGGACTTACGACCTAGGTGTAGGTTTAAGGAGGCCCCCTTTAAGATACGCATCAACGGTCACCTTCACTGCTCGAGTTTCCCGCCCTGCCTAGCCAAATTTGGTAGGAACCTGTTAGTGCAGCCTTGGATACTCGTTCTAAAATAGAACTTACTGCAGATCTCGATAGGCCAAGGTCTTTCAAAAGGTTATAGAGAGATTTAGCTGGTATACCTCTCGCTCCCACTTCTACGGCGTATAAATTAACCACATAGCCATTTTTGTTAAGTTCAGTTGTTAGATCGTAATATTTATTTAATTTTATTCTATGGTCTTTAGGAATATTAGTTTCCCACGGAACAGTAAGCTCTACTAATATTATGTGTTTAATTTGTCTAGAGAAAAGGAATATGTCCGGTCTGGATGACGGTTTCGTCATCCTCTGGGATTTTATAGTGCTTATCATACGTATCCATTAAAATAGTCCAGTCAGGTGCAGTACCTAGGATTGAGAAAGGCTTGCCTTTAGATTTGGTAGTTGAGCCATCCTTTATAAAGTTAATTTCTCGTTTATTTGTAGTCAATCCTTTTTGGGCTCTAGCTACTGAAAGACTTACTGCTTCACGTATGATTTCTAGTACTCTATCATGTCGGCGTGAGTAATAACCCCTATCAAGCAGCACCCTGCAACCTACCAGTAAGTGCCTAGCAGTACCTACTGCCTCACCACACGTATAGCAAGATTTTTCAGATGCTTTCCCCCATCTCACTAGGTTACTTTGGTCTGGGAGGGTCATTTGGAAGGCATTCAGATAGAATTTTAATAGGGCAGGAGACCAATCATATAGCAAGGTGCGCCATTTCAGGGCTAACGGGATGCAGAACTCACCTATAGTTAACCACTCACTTTGCATTTCTAGATTCATTGCATGCACTTTATATTTATCATTTTCATCTTGTTGTATAAAGGATTTTATTATTTCTCGGTCTCCCTTCCTCTTTGCGAAACCCAGCCCGACTTTATTAAACTGTGCACCAGCCATAAATTGTTTATGGAATTGAAGTCTTGACTCAAGCTCTGTAACATATTTATCTTTTGGGAGTGATGAGACTATTTCATCCTGGGATTGTCCCAAGACATGCATTTTGGTCACTCTGAGGTGTTTATAGAGTTCAGATGGCTTCTTTAATTTCATCCCAAAACTGTTTTGATCCCTAAATAGAGTTGAGGGGTCAGCTGAGTGTGCAATTCCGAGCCATGACCTCAATATCTTCTTGACATTTGCATCTAGTTTTGCCAGGAGGCTTTTACCGATGTCATATACAAGGAAAGGCCAAGTCAGACGCGACGTAAGATAATTGTCGTATATCCAAACTTTTTTAATATTGTTTAATGGTTGTTGGTCTACCTTATTCAAGTCACTAAGAAAATTTTCGACAGTTACCTCTAAGGATGGTGTACGTCCTTTGTAATCAATCTTTCTACCAAGAAATTTGAAAGGCACTGCTTCAGCAATCGTGGTTACACATTGTCCTCCTATTGAGAGTCCCGGATCATATGAGGTATATTTGGTATTCCGTCTACCCAGACATAAACAGTGGCATTTACTTGGTTTTGCCCTCAGTCCGTCAGTCCATGTACAAAACTCATCCACTTCAATTAATAACTTCTGACATTGTTTTGGATTACGTGTCAGTATGGCAAGGTCGTCTGCAAAGGCTAAGATGGACTCTGTGTATTTGTTGTTTATTTTAAACCGATAGCCCCATTTTTTCTCATGACTTATTAACTTATCTATAAGAATATTTATAATTATATTAAAAGCTATTGGTGACAAGCAGCAGCCTTGGAACAACCCTACATTATAATGCAATGTTTCTGTGTGTTCCTTGTTTGCTGCTATGGCAAATTGTAGTTGAGAATAATAAGATGTGATTATGTCGATAACCACAGTAGGAAAGTTATACCACTTCAGGGCGAAGATCATTAGTTCATGTTGTACAGAACCAAATGCGTTTTCAAGGTCTATCCAACAGACCGTAATTTGCCTCTCATGCATTCTGGCATCTTTCAAACTTTCCGCTAATAATGTGTTATGTTCCAGGCAGCCAGAAATACCGGGCAAGAACCCTTTCTGGTGGTTTGGCCTGAAATACCTATTGCTGATCATAAATTTTGTCATTTTTGTTTGTAGTACGCTAAAGAAAATTTTGGAAATTGTATTGGTTAGTGCTATCGGTCTAGTATCTTTTGGATGAGTTACTTCGTCTTTTTTTGGAATGAGGACAAAAACTGCTTTGCCAAATGATGTTGGTATTTGCTTCTTTGACCAGATTTTACAAAATACGTTTAAGAGATGTTTACGAACCGATGGACATTTTTTGTACACTATATAAGGAATACCGTCAGGTCCTGGAGCTGACTTGGATGTTTTCTTTTTAATTTGATGGTCAACTTCCTCTAGGGTAGGTGGACAACTTTCAAAATTGACAAGAGGATAATGAGGTTTTTGGATGTTTGGATCCTCATACCGTCTCCCGCGCTTTGGCACTTGGTAAGTGCTTTTAAAGTGGTCGTAAATCTGTTGGTTGGTCAAGAGAAGCTTACCTTTTTGTTCATTGAAAATGTTTTTCGAGTATTGAAAAGGGTTTTTATCAAAATCTACTTCGTGTTTAGCTCTGTTAAAATTATCGCGATTTTTTGTGATTTGTAGCGATATTCCTTGAATTAATTTAAGGATCGATCTTAATGCCCTAGACAGTTGGTGACTTAGATGGTTATCGCCCATGGCCTTGGCTTTTCGAAGTTGTTTTATTAACTCTCTTTTCTTTCTCCGCATTTTCGATTTAAAAGTGTTTTCTTTATCTTTTTGCGCATAAAAATTTGGTGGTGGGTAGCGCTCACAAAAGTATGTATATATCGTGTCCTGAAAAGTTTCTACTTGGCTGTTCAAGTCTTGCTTAGATCCCGGGTGTTCTAGCAGGATTGCCAAGTTTTCATCATGCACTTTCCAGGTGGAGTTTTTTAGACTAGGAATGCTAAGACGTGTCCTGATGGCAATGGACTCCTGGTGATTTTCACACGATGGCTCACCTTGGGATGTATGAGGGTTAACTCTATCCGCAGTGTTTATTGAAGTACTGACCGACGGCTGTCGTGCTTCAACTTTATCATGCGTTTTTAAATGTTTGAGATACCAGGCTCGTCTTTTGTAAGTTTTCCCGCACTTAGGGCATTTCAGTTCCGTGTTATCGCCGGGGTCGTCATTTCTATCTATCGGTGGACAGATCTTCCGCCCCCCCTCTCGGACTGTCCCAGGGGTATTACTCTTTTTTGGACTTTTAGCTTTTAGGTTTCCCGGGTTAGGCTTGCTAGGCCATTGCCCTCGACTGTCTTTCCAGCAGTCAGATGTCTTTCCACCAGTCAGGTGTCTTTCCACCAGTCATCTGTCTTTCCAGCGTCATCCCGTCTCTCCGGGCTGTCATTTTTGTATGAGACAAACTTCTTAGCACTCCATGGATTCACCGTGCGGGTGCCGGGTCCATCGTGTGGTATTCTGTGTTTCGATGGATTTTTTAAACATAAGTACATAAAAGAGACAAAAAGAACAACCAGACCCAGAATATCAATTTGTGGATCACACAAAATGTTGTCTTATGTGGCGTTTGAACACACACCACTAAAAAGTGGCAAGGTATCCACCCGTGCTAGTGGATCGTACAAACGTTTATTAGATCACAGATTCCCATATTAATATATTTTCTTGAAAATATTTCATTTTATGGGTTTTCGCGGCAGAAACTACCTACAGGTACCGCTAAATTACGGGTGGTGTGTTTTCCTTATTAAACCGCTACGGTTAAAACACAAAATAACTCATTTTTATTATGCGTTTTCATTGACAGTTTTTTTTTAAATTTATGTATTATGAAATGTTGAAAAATGTTGGTATTGAAAACGGCTAGTTATTAATAATTTCAGTTAGCTACTAGTACCTACATTTAAACTATTATTGATAATAAAAGTTAATTTGAAAAGTCAGAACAGTATGGTAAATTATGACACCTTTTATATATACTTATATAAAGTATATACTTATAGGTCGGACGGCATATTTTATATATCGTACTCAATTTTATTATGCATTCGTTTCAAATAGTACAGTAATATAAAATAACACGATTTCACGTACTACGTACGCGACGACACGAGTTGCACCAAAGGGATGCGGCACACCCACAGAGCTCCCCTAATCGTAAGAGATGATAAATATTAATCTTTATTACTTTGAGTGTAAGATGCGGTTTACACTGGCAGCAATTGTGGCGGCTGGCTGTAATTGCGGTGGGAGGCGTTGGGAGGGTCACAGGGAGGAGTGGAACATGGCCGACGGTGGGGGCCAGAATGCTACGGACCGTCGGGCACGTTGCACGTGTATACCTACGTCAACGTCTAGTAAAGCTTTGTGATCATAATCTAAGAAAGATATTAGTGCTAATAAAGATATACAGAATTTATATTTGAACTATTTCGATAAAGATTAAATGTTTGAAATGTAAATATGTAACCCTACCTTCTTGGCTAATCCTTTTAAATACCTAACTATTTATCAGGTTTTATATATTTATCTAGTCTATGAATTTCTATGATAGCCATACTTATTTAAATCCAATGGATAATACTTAGGTAAGTACATATGTATATTTAGCGTAAAGCCGTAGTACGTAGATACTCGTACACGTCTTTTTCAACCAAATCAAATTCACGAGAATTTTTGGTACTTCATAAAATAATATCACTTACAACTTGTACGTATTCTAAAATCGTGTGGCGGGCTGGCTTGACCGGTATAATGCCGGAATGGCCAACTCGTCAATAAGCGGCTGCGTCGATATTTCGATTAGCGCGCGAGCCTGCGGATTACGGCGGATTTTCGCCTCCGCACCGGCAACGCCGACAAATGGGCCCATTTGTACCTTACATATCGAGCTCTCGTAGCACCATCTACTCAACGACCTGTTATTTTAAAATAAATGAATTACCTTTGCGACCCATTGACTTACCAAATAAAATATTACCTAATTACTTCCTAAGCACGCACGTAGGTAGGTATGCATTTTAACAATGAAATTAATTTGTATTTTATTAATCACAATGACATTGACTACCTACTAAAAACTAGAATATTAAATAATGTGCATTTGTAACCTTAAATATTATAACAACAATCCAGGTAAAACAGCTATATAAAACGGTAATTACATTTTAAAATGTATCGACAATTGGGAATATGTTAAGAACACCTGGTCTTCTTAATCGTTTAATATTAAAATACAAAATCATAATTAGACGTCGCTGTCTAATTTCAATGAGTGTTTAATTAAAGTTTGTTGGTTAAATACGAAGCATTCAATATTTTAAAATATCTACAAAATTAAAAATAAGAAAGCTTATTACGAATGCTAATCATAATCGATCTGTTCGTACTTATAGTATCTGTATAGTCCTACGATAAAGTAATGAATTTATTTACACAAACAGCACGTGTTCATTCAATATGGGATGTCAACAGATTGAAATTGAACCAAACCGGGCTCGTGTCGCGTAGGTGAGCACAGTCGAGCACAAATACCCCTTAATTTATTTTGAACAAAAATTTTAAATACATTATGCGATGAAGACAGAACCTATATATTTACCCCTATAAGTACTAGATCTGTTAATACGTGATTTAGAGTGTTCCTAAAATTATAAATTAATATTATGTTGTTTTTGTTTGCAAGTCAATGTCCTTTTAAGGATTCCATTTGTCAAAAGGTAATAAAGAATCCTATTTTACCGTTCGCTACCTTTTTATATCCGAGTTTCAAGACTCTTTTTCTCAGTAACACTTGGTTAAATCACGTTGCTCTGAAGTAGTAAATAAATCTAAATCTCTGGGGTAAGTAGAATCTATTGTCACATTGGTTATGATTGCAACATTTTAACCCCAACACCTCATAAGTAAAGGAAAAAAATAATTCTTGAATTGATATTATAAAGCAAATAATTCCTAGAACATCTTATTATATAATTTGTTGTTAAATGATATACAAAATTTAACGAAATCTTTACAGCGGTTCACCGTTACGTTTCTTTTTGTTTATTTTAATACGCCACTTTTCGAGTTCTTAGACCTTTGCATCCTGTGCACGACTGTCCATAAATTAACTGCAGCGTACGAGCGCGCCCGGGCAGCGCGCTTGGTGGCTTGATGCTGTTAGTGACGATAACTTAAACTAATTAATTTCTTTACATTAATATTGGTTTCTGTAAGTATTGTTTGCACTGGAAATATTTTCATAAAAAAGCTATCTGCTCCACATTTGTTCTTCCTTTTGGCGAAAGTTCCACAACAAATTTTATTCTCGTATCCCTCTTAGATACCTTTATATAGGTAGGTACATCAAGTTTTATTGGTGACAGAAGAATAGATAGTTAAGTAATTATGTAAACATTGCCATCAAGTAGGTAATTCAAAGACGGAAACAATTTGTTTTCAGCAAGCATTGTCAACAGTTGTAAACTATGAATATTCTTATTTATTACAAAGTTGACTCAGTCGTTTATTCAAAGTGCACGTTTATAAAGTTTATATTTTATAACAATGCTACATAGAATTTCCATAGTACAAATAATATTTATAAAGTTAACGTCCACGATTAAACACTGGTCTAAAATAATGTAAAATTTTATACCTTAATCAATTTAATATTTTATTGGTCACAGCGTCTGTCTCAAGTTCACAAATTCATAAAGAACATTAAAATAACTCTGAAGTACGTAAACGTTCATCATAACATCAGTGGCAGTAAAATATCTCCAAATAAAATACTCGCTCGTAAAGAGACTGACATCGGGAGTCGAATGAAAAACTGGTAAATCGTCATTTAACCAGAGAGGCGCGTCGCGTCGCTGTCACCTGGGGAGTCACGATAAACGTCACCTTACTGCCTCGGAATGAAAAAAATATAAAATAAGCTTTAAAAAACGACCTTCGATTGAAATGAAGTGAGACGATGGATACAGAAAAACAAATAAGACTACAAATTGAAGTGAGAAATGTTATGTCCTTGCGGACGCCCCCCGCGAGGTTAGTCTGATCGCGTTATAGTCTCGAGGGCTTCTTGAAGCTTTAGTTACAAGGTCTGATTAATACGGTAAACCCTATCAATGACACAATGTCATCTGAGCACATGAGAATCATAACTCTTTTAAATGAAGGCATGTTCTGACGATGGCGCCGATTATATTTGCATACAATGCTCGTTGCAACCTGTTTCATGCTTTAGACGACATTCCATCACACTGCATGTAGTGAAAACAGTTCGATGCTAGTCAAACATTGTGGCCATAAAATGCAATTTTAATTAGTATATTCTAGTGTATTTGTTAAGAAACATATTTGATACATGAAAACTACCTACTACAAAAGAATGATTTACAAATAAGGGTTCAGTAAATAAACAGTAAGATAAAACATTTTCTCGGGTCATACACACATGCGCATTAAGTTGGAAGTTTAGTAGACTCATGTTAACTACACAAATGACAAGATATGTACTTAGTACATCGTAAACACTCAAAATATATTTACAGACAAACAACAAAATGTATCTAAAACAGTATTCGTATACTAAGTACGAATTTAATTAAAATATTAAAATATCATAATGTCTATGTTGAACAAAAAAGTTATTTAATTAATTTTGGTATATACCTAATAAATTGCTGCTGCTGTACAAAATGTGATCGTCTTTTAAATTACCCAAGTATATGAGGCTTGATGTTATTGAGGCATACCTATAGGAAGGTCGAAAGCTTGCCGGTATAAGATATTATTAGAGTCTAAAATATTTAAATGTAATCAGTAGAAAACTATTGACCGTAATATTTTAATTTGTATTTGTTATCTTAAAATATGTTATGATTACCAGTGCAAATTACAGCGTTGAATAAGCAAATATAGTTGTGTACATATATTTTTACAGAATTGTAATTTGGCTATAAGGTGCTCGATATTTTACTTTAAAAGCTCGAATTAAGGTAAATCCTAATATTTTCTAGTTAAACCTAAGATTAACCAACTACTCATGATAAAAGTCTGAACAGTTCTGTGAACATCGTTCATTTCTGACTTTTACCACTTCACTAAATAAAGTAAATAAATAAATATATTGTGTTCAGCTCATCGTCTCGTACTCGTTGGCAGTCTGCAGTCCGAACCGTGATATTACAATTTCACTAGTGATACTCCAATAAAATGGTAGATTGTCAATAGACTTCATTTTCTACAATTTAACAGACTAGTTTTAAAGACATTGTAAGTTTAGGTTAGGGTTATTTTTTTCTGTTTTAAAAGAAATACAAAAAGAACCTAACCACTAGTTTTAATTCTCCAAAACCAAGCATGTGATTCCTGAATCCTAAGATTTACTGGTAAAACCTAAGATTAACCAAACCAAAACCAACGGGCTTTTACAGTATAATATATATACATTAACTTCATATGTAGTTAGAATATAGTTTATCTTATATCTGATGTGCTATCGAGAATCGTACTAATGTACGATAACACTTGTAGCGTTATGGTAAGGTTTGTTGCAAATGTAAATATATATATATAATAATATCACATAATTCACATACCTATGTAATCTACACAAATAAATGAAATTGAATTATCTGTTTGTAAAATATCAACATCTTCCTGGCCTTTATTATTCCCAAGATTATTTGGAGTCGGCAACAGAGCAACTGGCATCTGACCTCCACAACCCCGACGGCGAACTGAATTCGAAGGATGAACTAGTTGTCAGTAAATTTGAGGGCACTGACTTCCCAATAACGATCGCCATAGATGTTCATGATAACCGGGACCGACGGCTTAACATACTCTCCGATGTACTGGCGGAAAACACTGCCATCTTCCCCATACTCCAGGCGACTATTAAGAATTTCTTGTAAGAAAAATCCAACAGCAGCCCGACCCGGGAATCGAACCCGAGATATCTTGATCTGCAGTCGCTTACGCTAACCACTAGACCTACGAAGCAGTTTTCTCATTTGTTTGTTAAGGAACTTCAAATAAATAGCTTCTCAGAAAATGCATATAGGTATAACATGAAAGTATGTATATTTTCCCTACGGACTTACAAACAATATCCGATTCAAAAACAATGAAAACCTCGGAAAATAATATGATAAATAATAACATATTTTTAAATAATGAAATATCGATGCTGTTTAGATTTTACGTACTATCTAGGTATCTGTACCCTGCCAGCCACGTTTTCATGTAGCACATTGAATCAAAACTTACGTGAAAAATAGATAAAAACTATGTAAGTTCAATCGGTGCACAACTTTAAGAGCTTTTGAAATGTAGACAAACCGAATTAAAAAAAAAATAGATAACACTATTATTGAGATAGTTTTCTGTTAACGTAAGCCATTTGCATTATTAACGCGTAGGTAAGTCACAAATTGATAAGAGGATAGAGTAAAGAGGCTGTTATCAATACAATATTTTCATTGTACCTGTCATCATCTTTTTTGAAAGCTACGTAATATTGGTACCTAAAATGCAGTCAGCACGTAAGTGTAAACGCTTTTACATGATAATGACGTGTTTAATTAGGTACATTACGAAATACCAGTTGTTTGGAATGTAATCAAAATATTAATAGTAGTTAAAATAATATTAGTGTTTAACGAGTGAACGCGGGTGCAGACACTGTTAGTGGGCCCAAGGTGTATAATAATTACCAGTGTAAGGGTATACAGGTTCGAGCGCGCGCCTCGCTGCGGGAGTCCCAACGACGACGAATAACTTATTAATTTATATTACACCTAAACTCATATTCACTGCCTACTCGAGTCACCTGTCTAGCTTGTTTGTTTAATAATAGTCTTATTTCAAAATACGTTAACGATGTGAAAATATCAAGAGTAATTAAAAAACGCAAATGATCGTTGAGAATTGATGTTTGTCGTTGTTCATTAAGACGAGCATCGGACGGCGTGGTGAGCGTTTTATTAAATTTTATTGACTTATATATTCATGCAACAGTTCGAATGTTACTGTAAATTAAGCTAGGATTATTTATGAAAGTGATTCCCGGCTTTTTGATGCCATTCAGTGTGCAATGTCCAGCTTGGCAGCGGTGGTCTTGGCAATCGTAAAGTACGATGACTACCTTGTTAATGACGCCGTCTTTTTGGCTAATGACCGCCATTATATTGTCACTGTCTTTAGATTGAAAGGAAAATAAAACGCACATCGCTGTCGATGCTCGTAATCACATCATTTGATGTGAAACAGTTATAAACGAGATACAGAACTTTGTACGTTAAATGCAACACAATTACGAGGTCTACTTATGTTTCAATATAAAAATATATACTGCAGTAGTAAAGCTAACGATATCGTTCTGAGTGTAATAAGTGAAATAAATTGTCAGTGATTATATGAGTTGGAAGTGTGAGCCTCGGGGCACATGGTACCTATTTGCAAAATGGTGCACGGGTGCAATGGATGCTGCGAGCTATGGCAATGACAACTTGTACAGAATTAGCTTTACACTAGAAGTTAACTTTGACATTTCATGTTTCATTACCGCAATAACAAATTATTGAACATTATTAGGATCTGTTCATGCAATCATCAGTAATAACAGTAAAACTGAAATGTTTGCATTTAAAGAACTTTAAGTACACTTTATTGAATATTTCAAAGATATATTTTACGGCATGAACTTTGCATAAAATTTAGTGTTAATACTAAGTTGCACCGCTAATATCTCACCTTTGGAAATATGGTTGCTGTACAAAATAAACCTTATGATTAAGTCGAAACTTCAAATTTACATTTTGTTATGAACTTAGGTACTAGGGAATGCAATCTCGAGTCCAGATAGTTAATTCCAGATCTTGTAGCAGTTAAGAATTACAATCTCACGATATATCGGTATTTTCGGAATCTCGAATAGTTTTCAGTTCTGTTTAATTACATTTGACATAGATACTTTGATTCTTGAGGAAGGGCATAGGCTACTTTTTACCGCGATTACGATATACAAGCGGGCGGAGCCGTGGGCAAAAGCTAGTTAGTCATAAAACTTAAAATAATTTAAATTTACAATAGGTATTACAATGTCCTAAGTATCTACTTAAACATGAAAAGGTAAACTAAATATAAGTACTAGACAAAGAATCAATTATTAGATTATATCAGTTTTATCAGTCATTTTAAAATTATTTATTTTCTGTTAGGGGGTTTTAGAACAAATAAATGTGTGGCGACTTCCACATATATCTCAAGAATAACCTACTACAGCGCCATCTGCCGAAGATATACTGAACTACGAAGTAACGCACTACACGGAGTAACTGCAAATCCTAAATCGCCCATAAATAGTTCTCGCGCCGATTAGCATATATACAACATCCCAACATCAACTGTTGGGCAATAGCCCGCCAGGCATGATCACCTCGCCTGGTCGGAAGATCCTCCGTTTGTGTTGGGTGGAACATAGCACCCGTTCCCCCACAAATGCTTTAAAATAATTAGACCGAATAGGTACTTTCCAATGTACTTTTTTTTTTAAATCGACCGATTATTACATTGACCCTTACGCTAAAAAGATTGGGCGAACACTAGTAGTCAGTTGATATCCTTCTGAGACTATTTTCTTACTTGGTGTAGCACCTTAAATTATCTAGTTGCAGTAGTATATACGAGTAAACCATTACAAAACATTTACAAATATTCAATACACACACACACTATATTTTAAAATGTCACCATGATAAAATGCAGTGTACAAGTTTCCCCATTGTTCAAGAGATGCCTTGACTATCGAAACGCTGTAAGTACCTATCGCGGTTACTCAAACTATGTATTCTACACTACCCATATCTAAGTATAGCGTTAATTTCCTAAGCAACATTGGAGATCTAAATACCTTTGCCGCTTAAAAGTCTAAATTTCAAAAGAAAGTGCTTCTCGATTTTTCATAATGGTACAAATGTATTCAATGTTGCCTATTATGATTAAAACAGCTTTCACGAATAAACGAATCATACTTTTTTAATTTAAAAAACAAGTATAACCGCTATTCATTAATCACCACATTCACGTTTAGTGAGGCTTGGGAAAAAAAGGTCATTTACATATTATTATTAATTAGGAGTTTGTTTGCTACAATTAGCCTTGACATATGTACATTTCACTATTTAAAGAAAATAAACACCAGGTGTTCATTTTCAAACCTTGAACGATATGAAGAAAATATGTTTGACATAGTTTAACGTTCATAGTAATATAGGTTATTAAGACATTGGACTGCTACACAGAAGAATGTAGGATCTGCAGATGTGCTAAAAAGTATACACAGGTCAGCAAAATTCGGTCCATTCAAGTTGGTAAAAGTTTAAACAAAATATGTATAGTTACATTGCGTGGCGAGGGTAACAAAATTTGGAACATCAAGATTTACTAAATCTACCTGTCTCTCTCTGAAGTCTGAAGTGTTTAATACTTCGTATAATCGCGATTCATCAGTGGCACGATTTTATATGACCATATGATAGATAATGGTGTTCTTTGGAGTTCTACAAAATTTTTGAATTACGATCCTCGTAAATTTGTAGTCATAACGGTCAATCACTGACCTCGGTTTTACTATGAATTGAAGCTTACTTAAAAACTTTTACAATTTAGGTGATTCTGTTGTCGTAAAAGCAGAAAAACAGCAATGCCGCAGACGTATGATTTAAGTACTTTTACATATAATACACTTATTTTCACCGAAAATAAATGGTTCAACTAAACCCAATTTATATTACAACAACAATTACAAATCTGTAGAATTCCAAGGTTTCCATAACCATGGAATTCTATTATATGAAAAATACCGTAATTGTTGTAATTCCAAGCGTGGCCGTGTTGTAAGTGCAGACGTTATTTCGAACACAGGCTGTTAAATATTGCCGCGGTGATTAATTCGGCGGTTTCATGGAGTTTTTGTTCCACAATTAGTCGGCGCGCGGGGCCTGCGAGACCTACAGCGACACGCGCCGGTGTCGAATTGCGTGGACTATAGTTTCTTTCTAACGTTAACGACTCACCAATTCCAGTTCCGTTTTTATAATACATATACTGCTAATTAGATGTTTTATTTCTAAATATTACGTGAATATTATCATTTCTTTTCAAAAGAATAAATTATCCTGCTTAGATTTATAAAGGTAGGAACGTTCTTTGTGTACCGCCAGTTGCTTTTTTTATTAAAATTTATCATGTAGGTATTTAGTAATTAGAGCATTACGATTTTTCTTTATTAGAGGCTAATTCCAGTGGTGTTAGTTACAGTAGTTTAGTACATTAGGTTATAAGCTCTTTTGTGTATTAAAATAAAAAAATCAGTCACATTAGTTTTGAATAGGTAGGTACTAATTAAATTTTCAGTGGGAGTGCAGTCTCAAAATGAATGGGTACAGACGATAAATGTATGTTTTGAATAATCCAATATTACTAATTAATTAACCCCAAACGTTGATCGTGTTATCGGGTCTACTAGGTGCTTGAAGGTATGGGAAAGCCAATTAGGTGAGTTTTAGAGAGAGTAGGCTCCATCCATCACCGCGCCACGCCCTCAACGTTCCGTTTCGTTGAACTCGACTACAAACTGCGTTGTGCGTAACTTAACACTGATATAATTAACACGAACTTATTTCATTACACTGTAGTACTTTTACAATTAAACTATTTTTATCGGTTTACGATCTCCCCGGTACCCAGTCTTGGTCATACAGATTTTAATCGAAGAAGTTTGTAAACTAACTTATTAAAAGTTTATTTGTACTTGTTTAACTAGTATATAATTATGTTCAAGGGAATTAATCACGCGCTCACGTTAGTATTATCAATGGGTTAGGCTTTAGCGCAGCAGTGTACTACGATATGTTGATGGTGATGAAATATTTTAGGTACGTATTGACCATTTTGCACAGGTCAAGACTGATTGAGGCACCAAGGCGAGGCGTAAGACCATAAGGAAAAAAATCAATCCGTCAATCAAGTTTCTTATACCTAAAGAAGTGCCCTAATACGCTTTAAGTTATTTATAAAATTTGTGACGTTTGTAAGGTTATTTTATTGAAAAATATTAATATAAATGCTTTATCAGTTAAAAATCAATTTACATTTGTGATGCTATCAGCATTGACTCGCAATTTTCATACCTGTCATATTCTTGACTAGGCTTTGTAAGTAAGTTTCCGTTCAAAAAACAAGACCTAGGATATCCCAAGCTAGAGATTAAATGTAAGGTCTTACAAAGGCAGTCACTGCGTGTGACATTTGCTTTAGCGGCAATAGCACCTGCGTCGCGGAGGTAAGTAGCCGTAAGGTGCCGGCTGACGCGGCACGACATGTGCGGCTAATTTGTTGCCACTCGTTACCTTCTCTCCGTCGATGCCCGAGGTGTCGCTAACTCTAGCAATTTTAAAGTAATTCTGTATATAACTAAATTGCTGGTAAACACATTAGGAAGACGTCCATGTGACAACACGTTCCGAAGAACTTGCTTGAGGGAAACATTTAAAAAATGTTAATAACATATTATTTTAATTTGTTAAAAGTGTTTCTGGATTCATATGTGAATTAATTTTGTTCTTAGTATTTTTTTTATATATTTAACCCCACTGTTAAGTTTAAAACTCGAACATACTATCGTAACAGCAATATTTTTATTTAAAAAGCAATATATATCAACGAGTAGTGAAATGTTAACTGATATAATTTGTAGACGTTGATATAACTGTAGCCGAGTCGGGTTAATACAAATAGTAAGTATTTTGTGGACCGGAGTTTAATAGACATACAACATACATAGTTAGTTAAGTTGTAGAGCGTTGACTATTTGTGTAATTACTAACCCATATCTGTTTATATGAGTAGTCAAATATTGATCGTGGGTAGAACCTGCGGTGCTCGTTAACCGTCAGCGACACCCGGAGCGAACCGTAAATCAACCGTTTTACGTCAGCACTTTATAGCTCATTCAGACTCGGCCGCTTTATCACCTTGTTCTTAGCACTGCTATAACCTCCGTGTTGTTCTCACACCTAACGTTTGCGTATTTACATTATACTGTTATTTATATCCATGCACCTAACGTATTGAAATTGATAAATATACCTATAATAGGTTATGATATTAATGGTCGTAGTATCAGTGCAGCAACATCATTAATCACATATTTATTATCAACTGTAGCGTCTCTATTTGGTTACTATTATACGTAAAAGAAACCTCAGACATCTTTATTTATTCAGAAATACGTGTAGTTTAACAAACCTGTCCGTTTTTGTCCATCTCATTGTTGGTGAGTTTGACTTTCTCGAAGGAGACAACCTGCTTCCTTAGCTGATCACCGGAGAAGGGAGAGTCGGGGTGCGGGTAGAGGCGGGCGGGCGCTGGCGGGTCTGCCTTGCCAGCCACCAGCCACGAGCTTCGGTGGTACGCGTAGCGGTAGCGCTTGCCGTCCACCGGCACCACGTCCAGCAGCACCGCGTAGCGCGCCTCGGCACGGCACCCCGCGAACGACACACGCACCGTTGGAAACATGCGTCTAAAGAAACGATAAGATTTTACCTTCATTACAAAAGAAATGAATCGCTTAAAGAAGAAACGGAATGTATCAAAATAAATAATTTAAATATATCTTAAGAAATGAAGGTACGTTGTGACAAATTATAATGACATTAAAAATGTACTATATAAATTTTCTGAAGACCCATAGCAAAGCGGACCTCATCGCACTAATGACCTCATAAGAACTGACCAAAAACTAAATTAGACATTAAGAATACAAAAAGCTTATAATCCTCGAAAGTGTTTTACGAGACCAAAACATATGCTTGCAATAAAAAAAGATGATTAATGCATCTTAACAAAAAACCATCGGAGATCCGGCCACGGACGGTGACTTGTATAATTACAGGGTAAAACGCGAACTAGGAAATCAAACAAATATGATGTATTCGATTTTAATGCAGCCCTAAATGGGCCGAAGCGCTTCCTGCCGGCCAAGTACCGATAACATCTCAACATCGTTTATTTATGATGTAGGCTTCATTATTATATTTTTTTATAAAATATAAACGGCATTTTATAATTCTGATACTAAACAAGTAGTCAATGGCCTGTCAGATCAAACAACCGTCATCTTGTACCTACAAGCTGTAGGTACGTAAAAACCGGCCAAGTGCGGGTCAGACTAGTTTTTTCATATCACTCTTTTTAACATGACCTGTGTATTGTTCCTAAACATTTTGAGTGTACTCTACGCCTACTGTATATTTTGTAAGTTATGCGAAAATTAGTCTTCCTATAAGAGAGCTAGCTCAGTTAGCTGTGATTATTTTAACCCAGAGAAAAAGTAACCAGCCAATTTTATTACGACATTATTGTATTTTTCTGTTTTATATATATTAATTAGAAATTTTAGTACTTATTAAACAGTCTTAAAGGTGACGTGGAAATAGGCAGGCTTTGGAACTTTGAAACCTTATGTTTTTGCTTATTCCATACGCTGGTAAGCCTGTTCATCTAATGATCATTAAACAGCAAGGTGTGGCCGGATGTTTGTTTCTATACCCTACATGAAAGGACTTGGAGTGGCTAGCATTCACAAAATAAATAAGGTAGTGATACCAAAAGATGAAAAATGCGCGATTAACGGACAAACCATAGTTTATATTTTTTATGACACGATTAGAAGAGATCACTTTACATTATGATTTGTATTTGTCTTTATTATAGAAAATATTGGTGTTAACCCTTTTTAATAGCTGCTTAGAATTCATGGAATGTGAGTAATAAAATCCAAAAGTGAAAGAATGAATTAATAGTACCCATAAAACACTTAAAGTGTGGTGTCAAACATATCTTTAAAAGTGTTACATCTAACGACCAGTATGTTTTTGTCAATAAAATTCTCGGAAGCATACATATATTGAAGTAAGATGAAATCGTAAACAAACGATTTTAAATATCTTTAAAGGTTGGTATGGCGTCGCACTATCATAGTTAAGTGATCTTTGCGTTCCACAATAAGAAGGTATAATATACATATATTGAATGAGGATAAACCACAGCGTCAACAAGGCGACGAAGCCACCCAACGTGCCAGAAATGAGTTACATCCATCATGGTTAATAATCACAACACCGTGTTACCGCAAATAAATAATCACTTAGACAGACTTTAAATGCCATTTTATTTTAAGAAGCAAACAAGTTCGTAATTCACAAAGGTTTTAATTATTGAAATTATATTCATGAATGTATTTTTGCTCAATAGAAAGTAACATAACAAAGATATATGTCCTTCTGCATAAGAAAGGCATTATTTATCATGAAGGAACAATGAAGACATTTTGTAGAACCCTAGTTTTAAGTGAACGATATACCTACTACATTTATTAATAGTGCATTTGGCGAGTAATAAAGTTGGTTCAGTCGCCTGGCTAACGTCGGTCGATCTCATTTACATAATTCATTAATAAACGTCGAGCAGCGATGCCCTCGGATAAGCCTAACAAATACCGAATTGAATATGTGTACAGAACAAATTCAAGATGTTATAACAACTACAAAGTACGTAAATAGAACTTAGATCATTGCAAACACTTGTGAACAAATTTAATGATCGATCTGTTAATGTATTCCAATAAATTGTTTATTGGTCGTCATGAAAGTTTCCCAAGATACAGACTTGGGCCTAGTTTGGGAATCAGTACTAGTAGTTAGTATCTAGATTAGCATAGGTAAGTAAGCGATGTTACTACTTTTAAGCATTATCTTGTAGATTTTAGAATGAAATTAGCATTTTAATATTTTTTAATTTAATTTATAATTGTTTATGAAACTGGTAATTTCAAATAAAGAAAACAGTACGTATGCATAAAGTATACAGTACAGTATATACTGTACTGTATACATATATGGTTAGCTGAATAGTATAGAAGACGGAAGGATCCTTGGGAGGAGGACGTTTATACATCTAATGGTATTTAATCTCTGTCGTCGTGTCGTCGGCAAGAACTACGTGATATTTAAACAGACATTCTTTCTAAACAAGGATGCATATACCTTTTATAATTTTGTTAACTATACTAAATAATTTTAATTGGCAAATTTTTTACACGTTTTTACGTTAATTGCTAACACTGTAAAAAGAGTAACCTAGAAAATAATAAAGAAATATACAACATGACTTAAAATAATTGAATTTAGTATTTCAAAATATCTTTTTTTTCCTAAGAAACCGCAGCACGGTGACATGTTCGAAACACATTTAATAGAAGCCTAATTTTAGTTGGTTAAGTGCATCAATTATGGACTACCACATCCTGTGCCAAGCGTGAATATAATTATGTACTCCTTCGGTGCCTGTGTACGTGTGTTTATTTTTTTACAAATTTAAAAAAAATCCTTGTATAATATGTTATTTAATTATAGTGCGTAAATAACAAACAACCTTCTATTTTTATATAGAAATTAGGTACGGATTATAAAATTCTGTTTATGTAAAGCTTTAAGATAGGCTCGTGGTTTTCCTAGCGTGAAAATTATTTGTCTATCCCACGTCTATTGTCCGATTTTGCGTCCTAAACAACCTTAACACAAACGATTGGTTGGAAATATAGATTGGTTGGAAGAGTGCAAGATAAAAATAAACTCACATTCGCCTATACAAACTTTAGCAAAATTAATGGGTAGAGGAACATGATAATTTCTATATTAATGTTGTAAAGATGTTTGTGTATTTTTAATAACACGTGCCAATATCAGGAACTACCTAGGTACTGGTTCAAATTGAAAATAATATTTTAGTCTTAGATGCTATCCAAGATTGTCATTTATTGAAGAATGCTATGCTATACATACATGTTAGGTATATTATATCACGCTACAGTCAATAGCAAAAACGCTGCTAAAACTAGGAAAACTTAAAAGTAGGTACCATTTGACAGACGCATAAGTAGACTAGTAAACTTACCTGCGTCTTACTACTAGGTACATTCTAAGGCATCGATACATTATTATCATCATGATTAATATAATAAACCCATGATTAACGGCATTTACGTAATTTTAACCTTTGCTGGCGTTTTCTATTGAGTTGCTGAATTAGTCTAAGTGATAAAAGTTTGTTACACACTTTTGTCTCCCAAAGTAATGTCGTTAGTTTATTTAGAACTACGTTTTAGTGTCAGTTTATTATAGAAATTACAGTACAAGTACAGAACAGAAAATTATAGAATAACAGCTGCCGTTTAAATTATTTGCAAGTTAATTACAGCAGTAGTATCTAATAAAGTTGTAGAGTCTAATTTATAACTCGTGTGACCTTTGTGCAATTGTCGATCGTTAACACTGTTTAGGTATGTTGTGTTTTTCTAGATTATACATTTATTTATTATCTTTTTTACTTGATCTTGTATATAAATATGAAATTGTATTCGTAACGTAAACGTCCCTGAAAGGGTTCAAATTAAATCGTACATTAGGTACAGGTGCTGTAAACAAACACTTGTTTATTTTTATTTTCATTTAATATTCATTTGTATATTGGGAGTTTAAGATAACATAATTATACAACACTGTCATTTAAGAATGTTCCCAAAAGAGAGCCTTTGGGATCGTTTTAAAAAATTTCAAAGATACAAATAATACTGTTTCTTTATATACTTATACTGTTTCCCTAATTGTACTTTTACGTAAAAAAATACGATTAAGTTCATATATATCGTTTCCGAGTTATATAAAAGTAATTAGTCACAAAGAAAATTACTGTTATATAACACGAGAAGAAACAATATACATCACTATAACCTCAGTTCCTTATTGCTTATTTAATAGCGAACTGCCCTGATATGCTTCAATTATTATTAAAAAAAAGTATAAAATGAAAATGCTTATATGAAAACATCAACAATACACTGAATCGCTTTCTAATTTATTACAGCTTATCTTAAAACCACCTACTCTTTCAAAACAAATTGCCTTAGGTTAATAGGGGTTAAAGCATGAAACTGCCGTTTCATAGTAGTAAATACTTTAAATTGACATAAAACCTTCATGATGTGAGATTTATTTATTTTATTTATAAAATGTGCAATATTCGATTTTTAACTTTCTATTTTTTATTCACCTTAGGCGGGAAATATGAATTTTCGAAAAGTACAATAATCTTCTTATATATAAATCTATTATATAAAATTCTCGTGTCGTGTTGGTGCGTAATCGAACTCCTCCGAAACGGCTCGACCGATTTTGATGAAATTTTTTGTGATTATCCGGTATCTATGAGAATCGGTTCTTATCTATTTTTCATCCCCCTAAATGTTAGGGGTAGTCCACCCCTAAATTTTTTTTTTTTTTTTGTCAAAATTTTTAATTTCTATTTTTTTATGATGCAGCATTAGAAAATACATACAACCCTAGATTTTCAACCCTCTACGATCAACCCCTATTTTTATATATTCCCTTTTATGGCAAAGCAACGTTTGTCCGGTCAGCTAGTCTTATATATAAAATTCTCGTGTCACAATGTTAGTTACCATACTCCTCCAAAACGGCTGGACCGATTTTCATGAAATTTTGTGAGCATTTTAGGTAGGTCTGAGAATCGGCCAACGTGTATTTTTCACCCCCCTTAATGTTAAGGGTAGGCCATCCCCTAATTTTCTTTTTTAAAATTTTTAGATATTTTTTTTTTGTGAAACAGAATTATAAAATACGTACAACTTTGAATTTTTAATCCTCTACGATCAACCCCTATTTTTCCATCGCGATTTTTATTGACCCACCCCTAAAATATATATTCCTTTTATGGCAAAGCAACGTTTGTCGGGTCAGCTAGTATTTATGTATTAGTAATATGGATAGGTACTCTGAATACGAATTCTGATGCGAAACTAACGTGACAGAATCGGCTAACAATATCAATGCTGGGTTTGTAAAGATGACTGTTAATGATACTTTAGTTTTCTCATGTCTGGTCAAGTAATAACAGCAAAATTTTTACTGTACCGAACTTCAAACAATGATGGAGAAGCTTGTAGTAAATAACCCCAACTCGTGAATCGATCTTCACCATTTTTGCTGCATGATAACGAAAGACGTCACACACTGCACAAGAAACTGTTACCTATAGCTCCCGATGATATGGCAATAATGTATTGATAATGAGGTTAAATATTTTACTTAATTAAATATGTTACAAATCGGCCATTTCATACTGTAATCCCTAATATATGCTTTTGTATAGTTAGGCATACCCTGAACAGAGTTAGAGACATTCTCTGAACTATACTAAAATTTTGTCGAGAACACTCTGGATGTAAATTAAACGAAGAGGAATTGGTATAATTCTTGAGTGTATTTCTTTATATTATCACTAGCTTTTGCTCGCTTGTATGTCGGTTATCGTGCTAAAGAGTAACACATGATCTTCATCGAGAATCAAAGTACTCGTATATGCAAGCTAAATTTTATTGAAATCGGTGCAGTTGTGAAAGCGTAACAGACAGATAGAGTTACTTTCAAAATTATAATTTTAATAACAAAGTATGTATTACATTATTGAACAATCAACATTCTTTTTAACCTTCTCCATATCCATACAATCAGAAAGGAAGAAATATATCGGTGTAACTTAACGTAGGTGGCACCTAACCTTCCTTCATATCTTTAATAACACCTTCACTTTGACTGACTAAACAATTGATATTGTGGGGAATTAAGCAGTAATGAAATACATACATCATTTATAAACGTCATATTCAATCACGTGAACTATTAATAAAACATGAATACCAGCACAAACAAGTAACAGATATCTATTACCTATATCTTATTTAAGACAGGAGCAGTATTGCGTAGGTAATTCTTATTAATCCAATATCTAATCATTTATAATAAGTTGGTGGGTAGCCGTATATCTGTATACATATCGAATAGAAACATGACTGGTTTTCATGAAATGTCATCCACTCACACAACGCGTTTGCACGCAACAAGGGTCATCGACGCTGTGTTTATGTGGCTTTATTAACTCCGTTAGAAATTAACCGCTTTATATACATATGTATATATAAATCATTATTTATAATTGATCATTCGAAAGAATAGTTAGTGATAATTGGCGATCACAATGCCTTTTACAAAAATACTCTAAATGTGATATAACTATGGTTATATAGACGTTAAAAACTATTAGTGTATTACATCAGAATGATATGTCGGACTGTCGGCAATGTAAAGTGAGGTGCGCGTGCCGCGTGTCAGCTGTCTGTCGTTTGCGCGTCTCGTTAGGATGTGCATCGTCGCCGCTACGCCACGCGCCCGTCGCTCTGTCGCTACGCTAATCTCGCTATTCAAAATAAAATATCCAGTTACTAAAAACAGCCTCGTGTGAAAATGAACAAAAATAAAAATGTAAATATCAACAGGTCGACTATATCGACTGGAAACCTATAAACCATCGATGCTAATTGTGAAAGCCGAGAAATACGCGCAAACTGTCGACTGTCACTGCACCATTTTAATTTTTGTATAAATTGTATAAATTGACACTTGGCATTTTATGTCACTGTCCGGGTAATCGTGTTAAAAGCACACCCTTGTTATATCTTTTCTGAAAGGATTAAAGGTATTTTCTGACATAGTTTCATGGTTTCATTATTAACTAGTAACTTAACATATATCTGAAATAAAAGTTTATGTTCAAATTATGCAATTCAATTTAAAAAAATCTATCCTTATTCATAAAACCCGGTTTATGAATAAGTACCCGTAGCATTTCGTATCAGTATTTTTAGTCGGTGGTCAATGTTAGTTCGTTGATTGATTGAGAACTGCATAACCGAAATTTTAATTTTACAACGTCATTGTACATGAAAAATAATGGAGACATAAATATTGTGAAAAGTGACGTTTTGTTAACGACCACTAAGCAATGTGTATAAAGTAGCTGCGCGACGGGGCGCCACGCTACAGGAAAACGTTTTGCTAATTAAAAATTCTTCTTTGTTTTGCTTGAGATTGTAGTTATGCGAGAAATGTTTTATAGTTTAACACACGATAATTTACAATAAGTAACATTAAGTGGAAGCGTGAAATTCTTAACTAAACCGGAATAACATGTGTAAATCAGTTCACGCTGTGCGTACCTATTTTTACACCTGACACTCCATAAATCATAGGGAGACTGAGAATACATACCTACATGTAAAAGTTAAAACTCAGTTTATATGTGTTAACTATTCAACCCCCGAATTGAATAACATGTATTGTACTAAACACAGATTCCAAAATAAATTAACTTAAATCTTCCTGTAATTACTCCGCACTCCATAAAATGATTCATTGAGTTTTAGTTAACTATATTATAGAACGGAAGCAATTACCTATTAGGAAAAAACCTACCTATTAGGTAAAGTACATACGAATTGATGATGGTTTTATATGATTTTTATACGTAACTTTTCTATTCGTATTCGATTTACATATTTCTTTAATTGCATTTGCTTAAATTCTTGGTCTGTAACTGAACAGTAGGTTTAAGAAAGGATATGTGCCAATACTTTCGATAACTTATAATAGAGATTTGCTAATAGTATCGATAGTTTTATTTTTCAACATAAGTTCTTAAGAATATTTGCAAGTTCATACCTAAAGTATAGGATTAAACTGCTAGGATATGTACAAATAACAGTTTTAACTTTTTTTAATCATACAAATATTAAGTGCGTATTCTTCGTTCTTTATAGAAAGATCACTAATATGCAAATACATAATAGTAAACTGTGTTTAAATTTAACTGTTAGTGTAGTTATAGTGATAACGTTCACTTAATGTTACCGCAAAACCTTAATGTATCATAATTATTGATGTTTAAATTAACTTAACTAAGTCACATAAATAATCAAGAAATTATCGAAAGTGACTACGGTCGCCGATTGACACACTTGCAACTTAAAACACACGTGATTCTTGTGACGTATGATCATCAAGACTCGTTTGCTCATTCGTCTCCTATAGGTACCATAATAAAAATTACCCGAAAAAGGGAACTATGAAAGTATTTAACGCACAAGTCTTAGGCCCTGTTTCAATGGTTACAAATAAGTTTCGGATAGCTTATGTGACATATAATTTGACGAATCTACCATATAAATTGTCTCACCACTAAACCATCTCTAACTTATATCTTTATTGTATACATATAAAATTACAAAAAGGAATCAAAGGATGAGTATCAAAATATGCAAAGATTACAATAGGCGGTCTTATCACACACGGCGACCTCTTTCAGACACCCACGACACGGATTTTCAGACTTTTACAATAACAAACACGAATAATAAATTATATTTCGGACATCTTACACACAACGCCATCTCGTCCGGAAGTACGCAGAGCGCGTAGGTACTATGGGTTACTAGACAACAGATAGGTAATACTTTTTCTTAAATATACATATTATACAAAGTTAACACCCAAACGCAGATTATACAAACATTTGATTTGACCTGGAAATCGAACCCGAGATCTCTTACTTTATTTGTTCACCAGGGTTTACAAACATTATACCGTCATAAAACTAATAACAAATGTGATGTACGAAAGGCGGTTTTATTGATTCCAGTAATTTCTTCCAGGCAATCTTTGGATAAACTGATTTCATTTTAAGCTGGTGCTAGGTGTATACGAATATAAGTACGAGTAATAAATAAGGTCATATAATTAAATAGAAAATAATTAAAATATCATACATACTTATGTGAATATATGTAGGTGTACGTGCATATATAAATTTTTAACTTCTCATCTACATACATTAATTTCGAACTATGAGAGATAGATAATACTCACACAACATAGTTTTGAATGTGATAACAAATTGTGCACGTCTGATAGAAATCGGTAAGGCATTCCATAAACGTACAGCTTCTATGGAAAATGAGTTTGTATAAATATTGGTAGAATGTTTTAGTATTATAATATCAGGTTTTTAGAAAACCTCAGGTATTTTAAATGTGTGTCATAAAGGAACATAAAGGGTTCTTTGAGTTTAAGGTGTATAATTATAAGTGCTAGGCGGGCAAGAGGAATCAAAAAGCCAATGTAAAAACGATTTGCCCTAAATATAATGACAAAAAATGCTCGGCCTATCTATAATTAGTCACTACAATATCTAATATAGGTAATGGATTCCATATGGAATTTAACATTTTACAACACAATTGTAACCATGATTCTTGGTTACCCATTTTAATAATTACCAAGCTAATATTCATATACATACCTTTAACATATTTCGTCATTTGGAAGCTTAAACTCGTAACGTACAATGTCTGACGTAAGTTATGTGCAAATAAACTAATTAATATCAAATGGCAATTATAGACCAGTTAACTTTAACAAGGTGCCCTTTAATTATTATCGTTGGAATCAGACTATGATGTCGGTTTTATTATACTTCCGCCGGAACACCCGACTAGCCATAAAACTGACCACACAATCGTCAATGTGCAACATTCGCCCTTGTAAACAACTCTACTCATGTACAAATCCACCGGTGTGACTCCCGACAAAATATTAAAACACCGAATGACCCCATATAACTTTATAGCTTCCATAAAAACTTGAAATAGGTTAGTGTTATTTCGTATGCAATAACACTTAACAAACCATAGATTTATGCTTTTATTACTCTGTAGATTAGATCACCCATAACTCCAGGTACTTATCTCGAATTAGTCATTGGTTTCTGATAGTAAGAAGTAATTGTTAAGGTACATAAAATTAATTCCAAATATGTAAAACGTGAAATTACAATCAGAACAATAACCAATGAGAACTCGCCAAGATAAACTATGTACTCGTATTGTGAATGTAGCGATAAATTAGTGTATAATGTACAATTAAACAATTTCTCATGCTCAACACGTTCGTCAAGCGTGTCGATTTGTTCAAACGAAGTAAGTATATTCATCTATATGTCTGAAAAATGCCTTCATTTCAATGTGTGGTTTTATTCTACCTGTTTCGTAAAATAGTAAAGGATACTCTTTCATGAATATGTAACTCTTACATTTATTATAGGGAAATACAATGATCGCCTCGCCACCAGTTGTGTTTACTCAATAACGATTACAGTATAAGTGCATCAACCGAGCAAACTAGTCAGCTACGTGTTTGTTACGTTATATTACAGATATTATAGGTAGGTATACAATACAGGGTTTTCTTAACTGCGATATAATATAGCTTAAAGTTACCTAATATAGCCATTATTATTTATATCTCGATGTTTGACAAAATTTATTGAAATTAATTCCATTATATTTTGCTTTCTAATCATAATAGACCACTTCATTTAAAGAAAAAAACTTGAGAGGTGTCAAGGGACACCCGGATGGAACGAAGTTCGAAATAGAAAGACGATACAAATATTATATTTACTTCAATATTTTACGTAATTTCTAGTTTTATGATATATGTGTACACAATAATATTAATAATAATAATAATGATAATGATGATAATGGTGAAAATGATGAAGATGATGAAAATGATGAAAATGATGAAAGTGATGAAGATGATGAATTGATGAAAATGATGAAAATGATGAAAATGATGAAAATGATGAAAATGATGAAAATGATGAAAGTGATGAAGATGATGAAAATGATGAAAATGATGAAAGTGATGAAAATGATGAAAATGATGAAAATGATGAAAATGATGAAAATGATGAAAATGATGAAAATGATGAAAATGATGAAAATGATGAAAATGATGAAGATGATGAAAATGGTGAAAATGGTGAAAATGATGAAAGTGATGAAAATGATGAAATGATGAAAATGATGAAGATGATGAAAATGATGAAAATGATGAAAATGATGAAAATGATGAAAGTGATGAAGATGATGAATTGATGAAAATGATGAAAATGATGAAAATGATGAAGATGATGAAAATGATGAAAATGATGAAAATGATGAAAATGATGAAAACGATGAAGATGATGAAAATGATGAAAGTGATGAAAATGATGAATTGATGAAAATGATGAAATGATGATTATGATAATAGTGATGATAATGATGATAATGATGATATGTATATATAAAAGTTCGAAATCTTATCTATAATATATATATATATATATATATATATATATTAGTATATATATATTATATATATATATAGATATACTTATATATATAGTATCTGGGTTGCTTCAAGCAATGAAAAATAAACCAATAACAAATAAAATTTAAAATAGCAAAAAGTGTCGTGACCACTAAAAGTGTCGTGACAACAAATTATGTCGCGACAATTTCCGTCTAGCTCCCTTCGTTTTTTCGTTCATATCGCGCGATAAGGAACTTCGTTCCAAAACCTTCTATGTGATATTGTAACATAAAAAGTAAAGTTGTTTTTATACCAAAAGATATTTCATCCAGATCATAAGATTTAATCTTGTAATTGGGCAAAAGTTTGCTGAAATACTGGATAATTACTTTATTCAGACAGTTTGAGACACGAAACACATTAGAAGTTCATCATTACTCGTGGCGGCGCCGACGAAGGAGCTGACATTCTGTCATTATCCATGTTCATTATAATCTACGGGAAGTATCTCGCGCCACTTCGGCATTTCTCGGCTTTGCTCGGGTCGAGATTACGCCTCGTAATTAACTGTTTTACACGCTCCTAATGGCTTCATTTTGCTAATGACCACCTCGCTCATCCTTATACTTATCTACAAGTCATACCTACAAGATAATTTATACCTTTCAATGGACCATCTAAATTTCATCTATGATAACCTACCTCCTTTAATCGTTTAAGGACAAATCTCTCGTCAATTTGCAACTTTAAAAAAAATTAGATTAACTTAAACTTTACATCTAAGAGTAATAAAGCTACAACTCTGTATAAATGAAGTGTTGTAATTTAATAGTTTATTGGCCGGTATCGATAAAATGTCATTCGCTTTAAATAAAAAATCCAATTTATTACTTAAGTATATTTACATAAAGGATTATGATGATAGTTTTTATTTAGTCATTTCATAAAGCATGATCTAATATATTAAATGGCTTGTTACTACTGGTGTTTAAATTTACGGCTTTATCTGTCATTTAGACTAATTAATATTTCATTTACGAGATATTATTGCAATCATCTCAACGCATTTTAGTATTTTATAGACTTAAAACACATATTTTTGTAACTACCTACTAACTTATTTATTTAATTCAACCAATTTGTCACGAACTAGCCCATTCGTTATTTCTTAAATTATGTTTATACCTGTTTGCAAATAATTTCAAATCTAAAAAGATCACTCACATCACTTAGGATTTACACAATAATTATTTATGACTTCTCTCGCTTATATAAACTAATTTATACATTACCGTGGGAGAGCCACGCTTCGACATCAACGGGCCGGCTCGACCGGAGTGATACCACGGCCACCCAGAAACCCGGTGTGAAATAGCGTTTGCGGAGGCTCATACACCAACCCCTCCCTCCATTCCCCTTCCCATCCCCCAAAGGTCGACAACGCACTTGTTACGCCTCTAGTGTTGCTGGTGTACATGGGCGGCGGTAATCACTTACGCTTACCATCAGGTGATACGTCTGCTCGTTTGCCCACTATTCAATAGAAAAAATCTGTGAATACTACATCGTACCATATTAATATCGTGCTAAATGATGTCATTTACAACTTAATAATGATAGCAATTGCAAGTATGTCTTGTATGCAGCTGAGATTAATTATTTTAATAGGAGCTTGGCATTGACCAGAGTGCTATAAGTATCTAAAATATAATACCATTTACAATTGCAAGTTTACCTTCTGACTGTCAACAAGGGTTTAATTACTTCATCACTATAATGGATTTATTTTTGTACCATCATTCTGTGTTGCATTAAAAATGTTATTGAGCTGATTGTTATCACTTTATTAATATTATTACAGACTAGTGGTCTCGGTGGTCAAAATTCAATCATTGGTTTAATTATTTATTTTTATTTCTGTATTGGAGGAGTGTGTGTAAACTTTAATTGTGTCAAACTCAATAATCCTCATTTTTACATACAATAACACCCATCGTTTCGAAATACACTTTTTTTGTGACAAACAGGAATTTAAATGTCGAGAATGATAGCCTAACGGTTCTAAATAATTTAATACGAACTGTTTTGTAGGTTTACAAGTCAAATATAATCTTACAAAATATTTAAAAGGATGCGGCATGATAAATAATCATAATAAATTAATTTGTTTTATTTAAATATTATAAAATAATATTTATAAATTAAATAGAAAATAAAATGTCAGTTGTGTTTATGATCAGTGTAAATTTTTTACCCAATTCTACTGTGTAGAATACTCGTATATAGTATATACCTACGTCTAGTACGTAGTTTTAAACTAATGAAGAGAAGCTTTCACTTCTATTTATTAAATATTCTGACATAACTAATAGCTTAATAGTAATATGAATATAAACGGCTAATATGTTGATTTTCTATACAGTAAGTTATATCGCGTCTAGACACATTTGAATATGAACATGATCATAACTTTGATTGAATCACAGTTCAACACGTAGGCACATTATACACGCATTCTTTTACGATGTTACTGTAACGGCTTCTCGCTTGGAAGATTTTTACTGCCCGTATTAAAAAACCTAGCAAGGAACGTACTTGGGATTTTTCGTGCGTGATTTATATTCCTTATGTGATTAACTAATTATTAATTACATTTAAAAATTAAAAATATTTCAAGAGAAATATTTTTTCTACAAATTTAGGGACAAGGTTTCTTGCTAAGCATCAAATAAAGTAAGAGGAAGGTAGTATAAAACTTATAATATCGATAGAAAAATTGTAGCTAATAACGAACAAATCAATAGAAAACTAAATAAAAATTAAAAGTATCATGTGCCCTTTTTCTTTTTTTTCGCGTGCGGAATTCCCCTCGGGTACGTACTACCTCCTGTCGGACTCGAACCGACTAAAACCGCACGCCGTCTCGGTTAATATAAGCCGGGGAACTAGGTGCACCCTAGAAAGGAGAACCCTTGAACCCCGTTTCCACATAGTACCTATGTGGAAACGGGGATACAACACACAAAAACCGTACTATGTGGAACCCCCAATGTTCCCGATACTGTCTTCCGGGTCACGCCCGCTCGTTCCTTACATTCCTCCATAAAAAAATTATATTACATTTTAAATTTTCACAAAATTATTTCGGTAAAATTTCTACTACTTAAAAAAATAAGTATGTTTTTTAGAGATGCATTTTTCTTTTCTGAAAACTGAGAAGAGAGAGAGAGAACTTTTTATAAACAAAATCTATAATATAGGTAGGTATAATGAACACGGATATAAACTTCGAAATCAGTGTTAAATGAACCTTGACCGACTACACTCGTATAGGCAGATAAAATGTAGCGCAGGTGTCGCAACATGCCGTCGAGCTACTCTTCATCGCCATAGAATACGACATTAATTAATATTTCATGGTTTAAATTTTGTTAATACATATAAAATATATTCTGTCCAACATTAGTGATAAGGTCACAATTGCTATACAAATGCTATCAAATCTTCTAACACTCCCAAGTTCGTTTGTAATTTCGATATTCTTGCAATTTGATTAGGTACATAGATGTGATGTGATGATGTATTTTTAAGAAAAGCCACATAATTTTAAAAAATGATACCACTTAAAAACCAATTACTTATACAAAACGAATATTATGTTACGGCTGTGTAACATGTTCCTATATGTGAGCTCAGTTCAAGATTGATTATCGGCACTTAACCGAAGTCAGCTGCTGATGTAATTAGCGATGCGACTTGCGACCTACTCCACAAATTTATCTTGCACTCTTTATATCTCAGCGAGCTGGTTTGACTCGTTTAACTAATTGAAACTGGTGAAAAATGGCGACCACATAGCGAGAAATTTAATGTCACTGCCTCCAGGTACGCATGTGATTCAAACATTGCAATGTTTACTTTTAATCCTTAATGCTCGGCTGATCTTTAATAAACATAAATTACCAGGCAATAATAAAGTAAAACCTTTAAAATGGCATTCATAACAAATGACATCCTTGCTGATGTTCATTGTGAAAAAAATAATTGAATGTAGGGACTTGTATTTGTGTAATTCAAAAAGTTGTTTAGCAAAGTTTTCCCGTGAAAGGAAAACTGGTAGCGTTGTATTCGCAATATGAGAAGAACGAGCTATTTGAGAGATAGATTCAGAGTGTCAAATCGCAGATAAGGCGGTTAGATATTTGGGTGCAGTTTAAACTTGGGCAAATGCACTATATAAACTGTACGGACACAGCGCACGGTCGTTAGTGTGACCGCACCATTATCGATGATGGATGGCCACTGCTGGTACTATTGCGCTACGCTGATACCCTACAAATTTAATTTAGATCACTAATGGTGTGTATGTTACATAAGTATGAAGTGATAATAGTGCCAAAGTACCCTATTAAAATAAATCAATCTTACTTAATTGTGCGGATATGTTATATACAGGTACGAACATGAAAGATGCTATCAAGAATAAAAGCTTGTTTGTTATTAAACATTAAGTGTATGATTATCCGTTAGGGCGAAGATACAATGTATTGTTCAATATATATTGGCTATGTTTATAACAATGTAACGAAAACTAAATAAAGTTACGATTTCGAACTACTCAAGGTGGCTTCAACGTACGCACATAAATTTTATAACTTAGGCAGGTAATTCAGTTTTTTATGAGCACAGAATAACATTTACAGGTTGCTTGCGAAGAGAACTAAACCATTTTAATTGCAACTTTAGTGATTGAGAATCTTGATCGCTCAACACCTTAAGATGAAATTTAATAGAAATAAACAAGCTACACGGAATGTTTGTTTCTTACAATAATATGTGTATAATAATATATTTGTAAAGTGTATTACATTCACGAATGTTAGGTGTGGGAGCAGACAGTGATGTTAGGCAGGTAGATTTTAGAGTATGTATGTGTATGTTGAGGGTGGCGGGTGGTAAATGCATTCGGTCGGGGTGCTAACGCGCGCGGGGCTGCGGTACGAAGTGCGAGGGACGCGATAGGGGTGCTGGGGAGCAGACGTCGTCGAGGAGCGTCGGAGGCTGCGATCGATGAAGCGCGGACACGCCTCGCGCACGCCACCGCAGGCCGCAACTTTCAGCTCATTGTTGATTCAACCGCCTCTCTATCGTCTGCTCTAATAGTTATTCTCTTCGTTCATAATGGCATCTTAGCCCAAAAACTTATAGATATAAAATTTCACCATCGAATAGAAATTCACTCAGGGTATTCAAAGTGAATTAGATCTCGTTTTTATGTGTAGTTAATGCATGTCAGCTGTCAGGAGATCTTCCAAATGCGGTGAGCGTGTTAAACGACTGTATTGTGATGCGCTGTCACTGCAGAGGTCGGTGCCTTTGCCTGAACCCTTGACTACATCGATATTATCTCGTCCTACGGACTAGGAAGTCAGTCAAAGATTCATTCTGGTTAATAAAAATATAGCCCACCTAATCTGACATTGATAGATTAAAAACTAAAATATTTTTTATCTTATTATATCTTATATATATTTTTATTCATTGAAAGTTATTAATTGCATATTAAGTGTTTAGTAAAATTACAAATACATCAAGTTTAGATTAGGTCAGACACAAAATTATAACATCTAATTTAACAAAATAAAAATGGAGAAACCTTAAACGAAAGTTACAACCCATAACAAAAGCAAGGAATTTATATCTATATAACCTAGCATGTTAATATGTCCGAAGCGGAATGCCTGTACAAATACATATGACAGTCCTACATAAACTGGCAATGAATAATGGTCGAAAATAGATCACTAGAAAATCTCTAGATTACATAAAGATGTTATTCTTAAATACACATATAAATCCACAAAAAATAACACTAATCACCTTATCTTAATCTCGTCAAAACGGTTAGTTAAACGCCAGTTCAGGCGACGAGTACACAACGAGTGACATGTCGATGTGGACGCCGACCGCCGCGAACCAAACGACGCGACAGGTAACTACCGCACCCAGAATATACATCATGCCCAAATAATCCTAAATATTACATGTTATAAGGTTCATTTTTCTAAACAGTACGCAAACCAAGAATAAATTTATAATTTTGTGACTGACAATCAATTTGAATTCCTTAGGAAACTGATCCGTCACCGATAAAACACTCCAACACCATTTGGTGACAAGTCGGTTGAGAACTTGTAATCCCTGAGATTACGGACGTTTCTATTAATGGTTAGATCTAAGTGAGCGCTACAAGCTGGTCGGTTACAAACAAACTCAAGTTTTAAAATTATTTTACATATACATATGTAATTGCTTTATATCCCACTAATACGTCGTTAATTTAGCCATAATAGCGCTGACGGAGGCAAATTATGAATATTATATCTATAAATTCTTTTATCTTCGGACCGTTCCTCCATAATTTACAATCATAAAATAATAACCGCTATAGTTAAGCAAGTTTAATGAGGCATCAGTCAAAATTACCACGGTTTGTATAATGCTGCCAATGTAAGCGTAAACAGACGCTCCAAATGGTGAAATATAAGTAGCTGTAGGTATGTATATACATATGTTCTTACATTTAATAACCCTATGTAAAGTTCCAGCCGAGTTAGTAACAAGGGCTGTTTGGTACAAGGGAACCGTCTTTACCGTATTGGTGAATTGCCTCTTGGTATGCATTATTAAAAGCGTGTGTGTCAAAATTGGAAGCCTAATTTGATCCCACTTTGTTATTGTATTTATTTTAAAGTTAAGATTATAACTATGAACAGTACACAGTGGACAGTTGTACAGTGAACTGCGTACCGTTCATACAGTTGGTTTAGTAGTAGGTACTTTGCCTGGTTATACCTTTTTAAAGGACATGACCGGATTTGTACACAAACTATAGTAAGTCACGCGACATCCAGACAATAAAAACTTATCAAGCCACTTATAGCTAATTAGGCTTACACTTAAATGTTATTTATAAGCTACACGATAGGATTTTGCATATAATTATGTAAGTCCACAGTGTCACAAAGTTCATAATAATTATTAAAAATATATATTTTAATATCCTTTGATTGGTTAGCATCATGATGTGTGTATCTGTGTTTACTGCATTTTTACAACACAACTACTTCACATTACATATTTCAAAACGCTACCATGAAATAAATAAAAGGAATTAAAGTTTGTAAGCACAGTTTACAGAATACTATAACGGCTATTTAGAGACTAAACGTTGAGATTATTCATAAGATAGTGTCAATATATTCTCTATAGCACTCACGTCTGATGAGACAGGTTGCACCTGTAAGGTCGGCGATATAATTCGTCCGAATGTTAACGTCCATGAGTTTGAGCAGCGGTGTGCCAACGACCACCACTGGCCAACGCTTGCGTAACCCGATGCTACACCTGTCTTGATATGAAATAATTTTTATTTACAGAGGCCTCCGGAGATTATGAATATTTCTTTGTCACGTCCGATATCGGGTCGTATTGCTCGACACCCGTATATTATGTTACATTGCAGTTATCTACACTAGTGTAATTTACACATCAGACTGTCCCTTGCGTTTCTTGTCTTCTACTATTTACTATCTATCTATCTAATAAGTGTCTTGGAAAAATGGTATACCATATATAAAAAAAAACTAATAATTAACAAGGCAAGTAGCAGTTTCTTTACGGATTATAATTATAATGGTATGTATTATTTTGGTATAGGTAAACATAATTCATGCAATTTGTTTTTAAAGCCGTGTGTAGCTTACTACTTTAATTACATTTTTTTTCTTGAAGAGTTTTTAAAAATTACAAAAGAAATTTTTGTTCTAAGTTTTATTAATTTAAAATAATAAAATGTATCTAAAACTCAGTGAAATTCAAGTTACGTCATCTATGTGTATTTTATTAAGGTTTATGTCAAATGTCATTAAAAAACTAGAAGAACAGAGCTTTAAGTTGCCGAATTTAGTTTGTATCTTACAAGTAAAAAGTATAATGTTATAAAGCCTGTATAAACTGGCCGTTGAACTTCTGAACATGTAAATGCAGACACTTTAAGACTAGCACAACATCGATTCAATTTTAGGTCTACATTAAATGTTTGTACTTATTTGGTGTGTGTACTTATTTAGTGAGCTGTGAGAATACCTTTTAAGACATTTGTGAAATCGACAGTAGATCAGAACTGAATTTTGAATGAGAATTGGAGTGAGTGCTATCGCAAGGCCATGTGCTATCGCCTACTTTGTTCCTCCTCCATATCAATGACATGTTGCAAATTAGTGGTATTCATTGTTATGCGGGATGTCAGCACGGGCTATGCTCTCGATGCCGGCTGCGTTAATATTTTTCGGGAAAACATCATTAAGGCCCGTATTTTAAAAAGGCATCTCAGTCGTGAATCTAGTTTTAAAACTGGTTTCAAGAAGAGATTTTATTTTTGAACGTCTCTTGATACAAGATTCACTGATCGTTAATCAAGTGAGTAAAGATCAACGAATAGCTTATTTTAGAACGATGTTTATGCCATAATCTCCTATCAGGAATAGATTTTGACAGATGTGATCTCTGTTCAACTGAGACAAGCTCAATCTAGTCTCAAGTGGTAATTTCTAATGCCCTTATGAGGGAAATTAACGTATTTTATTATGATTTTTCTGAATAACAACGAAAGATTTATTTTACCTTACTTTATTTACGAAAAAAAAAAATATTGTACACATTTCAATACACATTAATTAACACAAATTGATATTCAATCCACTTAAAATACACATGCAACCATTTGTTACAAGCAGTAATAACCATTTGGTTTCTGACGAAAATATAACAATAATTTTTAAATTAAACAATAACATAGTTTGACAATTCGACGACCTTCAAAAATTTAAGAAAAGAGCGTACTCCTTCTTAAAAGGCCTGTAAAGCACTTGTGACGCCTCTGGTGTTGCGAGGGTCCATGAGCGGCGGTAATCACTTACCATCAGGCGATCCTTCTGCTCGTTTGCCCTCTTCTCTATAAAAAAAATAGATCTTCAGGAGGGTCTGTTCCTAAAGATTTTACTTATAGGTAAATAAATTATTTCAAAATAGCGACTGTTATGACAAAAAGATGTAGAAACTTGAACGGCGTTTACAAAAAGTAGTAAATAAATCTTAAACGGTATTGGCTTGTTTACGTCATTGTAAGTAAATAAATTGACTAGCCCCATTTACGAAAAAAAGCAACAATGATGAGTAGTTGACTTTTGTAGACCTGTATAACATGCATTGTATATACGTGCGTATCATCAATCATGAGACTGGCCGCTGTGACGAATGCCAACCCAAACACCATTGTGACCAATGCCACCCACACGCAGGTCGTGAGCGTATTCATAAAGCTCATGCATTTGTGACTTAATATCGTAGAAACAATTTTGCAATAAAAATTCTTGGTATAGAGTTATTAAGAATTTACTATAAAAACAGTTGATTTTGTTTTTTAATGTGTGTCTAGATAGTGTAGGTACTCGTATGGTGGCTGATCACTGCACAGAGTGGTGGGAAACAGTAGACTGACGAAGACGAAACTTTCACAATATTTATGTTACGTGTACTGTGATTCAATACTATATTTATCTACACTCTTTTGCAAAAAAAACGGGCCCTTAAGCAAAGAACTATTTTATAGTTACTATTAGTTTGTTTGACAATTTTAGGTATTGTTATCCTCAGAATTTCATAAATTAATTAGGAAGGAATAGGTATCATCAGTTTTATCATAACATTTTGATTAAATTATTGAGAAATAATGTTTAAGCTCAAAACACTATTATTGTACCTGCTCGCTAAATAAAAATGAAACGCGTTAATTTCTTTGTTTTTCTTGAATACATTAAAAGCAGATAAAAGTTTAGTATTGAGTGTGACCCCCTGTTGCTGAAAACACGGTTTGCATTCGTCTGGGCATGCTAGCGAGTATATCTTTTATGGTTTCTTGGGGAATACGTTCCCACTCCGCGGTAATCACATTCTTTAGCTATCTGATGGTCTGTGGAGCCGGCTGCACTGATCTTACTCGTCGCTTCAGAACGTCCCAGACATGCTCTATGGAATTGAGGTCCGGACTTCTAGCTGGCCAGTCCAAACGACGAATTCCGACTTCTAGCATATACGCTTCCACATCGCCAGACCGGTAGGCGCGAGAGTTGTCGTCCATAAAAAATGAGTTTTCGCCAAGAGCGGTTAAAGCGGGTTGTGCATAAGGAATTAGAACTTCCATTATGTATCGGTGTCCAGTCAGTGTACCGTTTTCGATGAAGACTAACTCCGTACGATCCATGGAATTTATTCCTGCCCAAAACATAACAGAGCCCCCTCCATAAGGTGTGATCTCTTCAAAACATGCCTCTGCAAAGCGTTCTCCTCGTCTACGTAGCACTCGCCGACGTCGGTCTTCACCATGCAGAGATATCCTGGCTTCATCGGAGAACAATATCCTATCCCAGTCTTCATGAGTCCATGACACACAATTTTGAGCGAAGCTAAGCCTGGCAACTCGATGTCCACGAATTTAGGGCCGCGTGCCGGACGCTTGACTAACTAGAAAACGATCATCCCGTGGTTCGGTACATGTCTTTCTGCCAGAACCAGGCCTTCTCTTGACGGAACCGGTCTCTTGATAGCGCTGCCAGGTCCTTTGAACTGTCGACCGACTCACATTTAGCCTCTGAGCCACGAAGCATTGGCTGCAACCTTCTTCAAGCAGCGCAATAATTTTGCTCGCTTTTATCACTTTATCTACCATTTTCGAGATTGCTAAACAGCACTAACAATACTTTTAAATGTCTAGGACATCAGATAATTTAATAAAAATTGACAAAAAGTTAATTAGAGTCGATATTAACTATAGGGAATTCGCGCCACAAAATGTAGTTAAAAGTTGTTTTCTTTGAAAACCAGGCTCAGTCAAAAATTTGAATTTGGAATGTACTCTTATAAACATTACGGCACTTTTATAACTGGCCAGTAACATGTTCAAATGATTAAAACCTTTTTGGTATTTTATTTTTTTCAGCCAGGAAGAAAATCGAAACCGCCCGTTTTTTTTGCAAATGAGTGTATATACTATATGTGTATGATATATTTGCTATGTATCTCCATTGTACGACGAAGTTTAGTTGGTTATATCGAACAACACTATCCAAGTCGAAAATTGGCAGCTTTGACTTTGTAACGGTTATAAAAACAACATTAATGCATGATTACAGCAAAATAAATGATTCGTAAAAACATCTTTAACTTACACTAAGTTATGAATTCTTGAAATTAATCATTTAAGCAGTCCCTTTACTCACCTGCGAAGTCAGTCATAATAACTTGTTCAGTAAATAATGCTTAGATATATCACGTTATGTTTGACAAACAAATTATCTGTTCCAAAATATAATAAATGATGCTATTAATAGACTAACTCATAAGAATATTATTTAAGAAAATAACAATTATTAACAACATAATAATTTAACCGTGGGAGAGTCACGCTTCGGCATTAATGGGCCGGCTCGACCGGAGTGATAGGCCTCACAGAAAACCGGTGTGAAACAGCGCCTGCGCTGTGTTTCACCGAGTGAGTGAAGATACCGGAGGCCCATATTCCAACCCCTCCCCCATTCCCTCTCTCCCATTCCCTCTCCCCATCCTCCAAAGGTCGGCAACGCACTTGTGACGCCTCTGGTGTTGCGGGTGTCCATGGGCGCCGGTAATCGCTTACCATCAGCCGATATGTCTGATCGTTTGCCCCCTATTTCATAAAACAAAACTGAAATCTTCAATTACCTAGGCAAATGTACTTAGTTGTTGAGAAATACACTAATATGATAGATATAATATGAAAGTCAGTAGCTTAAGTAACTTTTTCTGTGTGCCTGATTAGGATGTTGGTCTAACTTATTTAAAATATGAATAAAACTCGTGTAAACCGTCAAATTTATAATGTTATTATAAAATACAGAAAATAAAACCCTAAAGGATTAGGATTTTAGGAAAAAGTCGTGTTAAATTCGTCATCTAGTATAGTTTTCATAAATGTATTTAGTCTGTGCTCACTCTGTTATTTAAATACACTCTTTTGCAAAAAAAACGGGCACTTAAGCAAATAACAATTTTATAGTTACTATTAGTTTGTTTGACAATTTTAGGTATTGTTATCCTCAGAATTTCATAAATTAATTAGGAAGGAATAGGTATCATCAGTTTTATCATAACATTTTGATTAAATTATTGAGAAATAATGTTTAAGCTCAAAACACTATTATTGTACCTGCTCGCTAAATAAAAATGAAACGCGTTAATTTCTTTGTTTTTCTTGAATACATTAAAAGCAGATAAAAGTTTAGTATTGAGTGTGACCCCCTGTTGCTGAAAACACGGTTTGCATTCGTCTGGGCATGCTAGCGAGTATATCTTTTATGGTTTCTTGGGGAATACGTTCCCACTCCGCGGTAATCACATTCTTTAGCTATCTGATGGTCTGTGGAGCCGGCTGCACTGATCTTACTCGTCGCTTCAGAACGTCCCAGACATGCTCTATGGAATTGAGGTCCGGACTTCTAGCTGGCCAGTCCAAACGACGAATTCCGACTTCTAGCATATACGCTTCCACATCGCCAGACCGGTAGGCGCGAGAGTTGTCGTCCATAAAAAATGAGTTTTCGCCAAGAGCGGTTAAAGCGGGTTGTGCATAAGGAATTAGAACTTCCATTATGTATCGGTGTCCAGTCAGTGTACCGTTTTCGATGAAGACTAACTCCGTACGATCCATGGAATTTATTCCTGCCCAAAACATAACAGAGCCCCCTCCATAAGGTGTGATCTCTTCAAAACATGCCTCTGCAAAGCGTTCTCCTCGTCTACGTAGCACTCGCCGACGTCGGTCTTCACCATGCAGAGATATCCTGGCTTCATCGGAGAACAATATCCTATCCCAGTCTTCATGAGTCCATGACACACAATTTTGAGCGAAGCTAAGCCTGGCAACTCGATGTCCACGAATTTAGGGCCGCGTGCCGGACGCTTGACTAACTAGAAAACGATCATCCCGTGGTTCGGTACATGTCTTTCTGCCAGAACCAGGCCTTCTCTTGACGGAACCGGTCTCTTGATAGCGCTGCCAGGTCCTTTGAACTGTCGACCGACTCACATTTAGCCTCTGAGCCACGAAGCATTGGCTGCAACCTTCTTCAAGCAGCGCAATAATTTTGCTCGCTTTTATCACTTTATCTACCATTTTCGAGATTGCTAAACAGCACTAACAATACTTTTAAATGTCTAGGACATCAGATAATTTAATAAAAATTGACAAAAAGTTAATTAGAGTCGATATTAACTATAGGGAATTCGCGCCACAAAATGTAGTTAAAAGTTGTTTTCTTTGAAAACCAGGCTCAGTCAAAAATTTGAATTTGGAATGTACTCTTATAAACATTACGGCACTTTTATAACTGGCCAGTAACATGTTCAAATGATTAAAACCTTTTTGGTATTTTATTTTTTTCAGCCAGGAAGAAAATCGAAACCGCCCGTTTTTTTTGCAAATGAGTGTATATACTATATGTGTATGATATATTTGCTATGTATCTCCATTGTACGACGAAGTTTAGTTGGTTATATCGAACAACACTATCCAAGTCGAAAATTGGCAGCTTTGACTTTGTAACGGTTATAAAAACAACATTAATGCATGATTACAGCAAAATAAATGATTCGTAAAAACATCTTTAACTTACACTAAGTTATGAATTCTTGAAATTAATCATTTAAGCAGTCCCTTTACTCACCTGCGAAGTCAGTCATAATAACTTGTTCAGTAAATAATGCTTAGATATATCACGTTATGTTTGACAAACAAATTATCTGTTCCAAAATATAATAAATGATGCTATTAATAGACTAACTCATAAGAATATTATTTAAGAAAATAACAATTATTAACAACATAATAATTTAACCGTGGGAGAGTCACGCTTCGGCATTAATGGGCCGGCTCGACCGGAGTGATAGGCCTCACAGAAAACCGGTGTGAAACAGCGCCTGCGCTGTGTTTCACCGAGTGAGTGAAGATACCGGAGGCCCATATTCCAACCCCTCCCCCATTCCCTCTCTCCCATTCCCTCTCCCCATCCTCCAAAGGTCGGCAACGCACTTGTGACGCCTCTGGTGTTGCGGGTGTCCATGGGCGCCGGTAATCGCTTACCATCAGCCGATATGTCTGATCGTTTGCCCCCTATTTCATAAAACAAAACTGAAATCTTCAATTACCTAGGCAAATGTACTTAGTTGTTGAGAAATACACTAATATGATAGATATAATATGAAAGTTAGTAGCTTAAGTAACTTTTTCTGTGTGCCTGATTAGGATGTTGGTCTAACTTATTTAAAATATGAATAAAACTCGTGTAAACCGTCAAATTTATAATGTTATTATAAAATACAGAAAATAAAACCCTAAAGGATTAGGATTTTAGGAAAAAGTCGTGTTAAATTCGTCATCTAGTATAGTTTTCATAAATGTATTTAGTCTGTGCTCACTCTGTTATTTAAATACACTCTTTTGCAAAAAAAACGGGCACTTAAGCAAATAACTATTTTATAGTTACTATTAGTTTGTTTGACAATTTTAGGTATTGTTATCCTCAGAATTTCATAAATTAATTAGGAAGGAATAGGTATCATCAGTTTTATCATAACATTTTGATTAAATTATTGAGAAATAATGTTTAAGCTCAAAACATTATTATTGTACCTGCTCGCTAAATAAAAATGAAACACGTTAATTTCTTTGTTTTTCTTGAATACATTAAAAGCATATAAAAGTTTAGTATTGAGTGTGACCCCCTCTTGCTGAAATCACGGCTTGCATTCGTCTGGGCATGCTAGCGAATATATCTTTTATGGTTTCTTGGGGAATACGTTCCCACTCCGCGGTAATCACATTCTTTAGCTCTCTGATGGTCTGCGGAGCCGGCTGCACTGATCTCACCTGTCGCATCAGAACGTCCCAGACATGCTCTATGGGATTGAGGTCCGGACTTCTAGCTGGCCAGTCCAAACGACGAATTCCGACTTCTAGCATATACGCTTCCACATCGCCAGACCGGTGGGCGCGAGCGTTGTCGTCCATAAAAAATGAGTTTTCGCCAAGAGCGGTTAAAGCGGGTTGTGCATAAGGAATTAGAACTTCCGTTATGTATCGGTGTCCAGTCAGTGTACCGTTTTCGATGAAGACTAACTCCGTACGATCCATGGAATTTATTCCTGCCCAAAACATAACAGAGCCCCCTCCATAAGGTGTGATTTCTTCAAAACATGACTCTGCAAAGCGTTCTCCTCGTCTACGTAGCACTCGCCGACGTCGGTCTTCACCATGCAGAGATATCCTGGCTTCATCGGAGAACAATATCCTATCCCAGTTTTCATGAGTCCATGACACACAATTTCTAGCTAAGTTAAGCCTGGCAACTCGATGTCCACGGAGTAATTTAGGGCCGCGTGCCGGGCGATGACTGTGTATATTAGCAGCGAGAAGCCTCCTCCTGACCGTCCATAGACTAATTTGCACATTTCTTACTTCTTCGAGACTGTTCTTGAGGTCCACATAATAAGGTTTGCGATTTCTCAACGCTTGACTAACTAGAAAACGATCATCCCGTGGTTCGGTACATGTCTTTCTGCCAGAACCAGGCCTTCTCTTGACGGAACCGGTCTCTTGATAGCGCTGCCAGGTCCTTTGAACTGTCGACCGACTCACATTTAGCCTCTGAGCCACGAAGCATTGGCTGCAACCTTCTTCAAGCAGCGCAATAATTTTGCTCGCTTTTATCACTTTATCTACCATTTTCGAGATTGCTAAACAGCACTAACAATACTTTTAAATGTCAAGGACATCAGATAATTTAATAAAAATTGACAAAAAGTTAATTAGAGTCGATATTAACTATAGGGAATTCGCGCCACAAAATGTAGTTAAAAGTTGTTTTCTTTGAAAACCAGGCTCAGTCAAAAATTTGAATTTGGAATGTACTCTTATAAACATTGTGGCACTTTTATAACTGGCCAGTAACATGTTCAAATGATTAAAACCTTTTTGGTATTTTATTTTTTTCAGCCAGGAAGAAAATCGAAACCGCCCGTTTTTTTTGCAAATGAGTGTATCAATTTTGACAATAGCACCTAAATATATGTCAAAAATTATCTACCTTAATACCTAAAAATAACTTATTATTCAACTACCATGAATATGACTGTAATTAGAGCCCATATTATCAAGCATTTATGTAATGAGGATCGTAAACGTTGCGCTATTCTTGTAAAATACATGCCTACTGAGTGAAGAGCATTCACTAGCAAGATATTTTTATCAACCGCTAGAATACATTTTTGGTAATTACGTTACATTATTCTTTAGCGAATGAGCATCACTAGTGTTAAATTAATATCGATGTTACTCGTATTAGAATTTTAGCTACTTAGTAGTAGTGCGGCCGGGGGGTGTCGTGTAAGGCGGGTTGGTGTTCCGACTCTTATTGTGTAGAGCGGTGAGAGGCGCGACAGCGACCCGCCTTGGTGGTAACTCTGGTTACCCCGGGATGTACCTCAGAAGTAAGGTACGGCAGGGGGGACTCCAGAAGCCGCTGATGCATTCCTAAAGCTCCTCCCGACTGCCGAGGTAGGCCGCCGCGGGGTTTAGTGGGTAGTCCGGTAGACCGATTCGTCGGGAATCCCACACACGCCCTTCGTGTGTCCCGCTCACAGAGGGTATGGTACAAAAAGCATACCCCCACGTAAAAATAAAAGTTTTTAGTAGTTATACTTAGATCTTAATTAAAATTCTTGATACAATATAGACTTGAGCCGAATTAATGATTTTTTAATTCCAGATATGTACTAATTATTCCGAAATCTATTCCAATACATTAAAATTAAAGTGTTTTCGTTTGTTTGCCGCCCGTATACTGTGTAAAATTAAAGGTAATTGTGATGTGCATTAATGAATGAAACATTATGTAGGTATGAAAGTATCTTTTGTCTGTGGATTTGTTCGCTAAAGAATATTATGTCTGAAGAAAATATTAATTGCACGACGCAAGCGGTACGGCAGTATTGAATACGATCATACAAACATTAAACACACAGAACACACGGATAGGTATATGAATACAGGACAGTACCTGGATAATTTCTCAAAAATACTTTGGTCCCTGCACTGTGAAAATTATCTTATTATATTTCGCGTGCGTTGAAGTTTATAGTACTTTGATTAAAAGATTAGATAGCACTATCTCAAACTTTTCCCCTTTATATAACCTAGATACCTGTAAGTGACATATATTAGACGCGTAAGTATAGATCATGTTGTAAATCCAACTAGACACAAACATATATAGTAGGTATATCCATAATTTCCAATTTGATCGGGCACATTTCACCTCCGGGAATGTATCCGCCGCATGTGCAATTAATTGGCTTATCGCGAGTTTATTGATTCGGTAAGGCGATCCGTTTTAATTACCTCCATCGCTCATTTGCTGCAGATTGGCTTCCAGCTTACCTACCTCTCTAAAGCACTAAGCCTCTAATGGAACCTGACCAATTTCAAGATTACTCTTAAGTAAAGGTAGCTTGCCATAGTCGCATATTTGTTTCGGTTAGCTGGTTTAATTAAGAAGACTATTAAAGTCACTCATAGAGTCACGCTCATAATTTCAAACATTTGAATTCAATCATTCTTCAGTTAGTAGATGAGTTAACGCGTTGATAGTTCTTACAAAGCAAAACCGAATAATGGAAAAGTATTACACACACTTTTGAACGATCGATAAAACAGAGTATTTTAAACAATGTTTACAGGAGAACCGAGGAATGAAAATAATTATATATTTATAACATTGTATTGTAGTTTGTAGTTGAATGGGAAAAATACGGCCTAAGTCTATTGCATTCTATAATTTTGTATCGTAAAAAGGGTAACAAATATAAAAGATGGTCGTCAAGCATATGTCGCGGCGCGTGGAGCCTGCTATTACAGCTAATTGACAGTCCGCACACGAACTGTGCGACTACCATATTTGTCACTTCCCCTCCCTTAATGACACGTTACGCACCTAAGGCTGAGGGAAGCTTTTCAAAATAAACATATACTTTTGGTGTCTGTCGCAAGTAACTACTGTCGCATAACCGCATGACATTAATTCTACAACAATAAACTTTAAATTCGCACTAGTTATTATGGTTTTCTTTTAAGTTCATAAATTAGGACATTGACTGTTTTAACAAATTATGCCATTCCAATCCTAATTCTCACTTGCTTATTACATTGAATCTTGTTTAATAATAGGGAATATGCAAAAAAATATATATTTGTCTTAAATATATTTTTCTAGAATTTTTGTTGTCTTTACAATGTTATTTAAACCCAGAAAATATTAAATTAAAAGTGAAAATTAAGAAAGGAGAAATTCAAACTTACAAAACGCATCACTATTGGTCGAAACGAAATGTGACGTCAATGGTCACTTCATCGAAATTATCGACGTTGACATTCAAACTGTGTTATTAGTGTTTGTGACAAAAATGAACTTCTTCCATAATTTTTATAGCAATTAAAACTGTAAATAAGTGTAAAGTAGGTAACTGAAACACTGAATAGTAAACAAACATGATTTCATGTTTTTGTCATTTGACAATGACAATGAATAGTCTCGTCAAAATCACACGCAAAATGGCGGCGCTTAAATAGCTCAAATATACTCGTAGTCAGTGTTCTAAATTGGCCTTTGGACATTAGTTTTGACTATTTTGAAGCCTATTTATATCTTTTCTATAATAGATAGACGTAAATGATCAGATTAAGATATAAAAAACATGTATATTCCCTATTACGATCTCAATAGGAGCTCATAGTAAGTGTAATAAAACACAAACAAAGTTATCAATAATATCATGATTTTGTTAATGGCCTGGGGCAGACGACGAGTTACAGTACAACGGACTCATAATAAAGATATAATATCACCGGCGGCGCACTCTCCCGAGGGTGACGAATTGCTCGTACGATTAACTCTTAAACGACAAATAGAGGAACTCCCTTTCCCGCAGTCCTCCCGCTTGGGGGTAAACTAAGCCACGACTTCCGCTAATTATTCGGGGGAACGGCTATGCGAACATCGCTGTCCCCCTCGCACTCCGCGAGCCGATGCACATCTCCGCAAAAACTCTCTGAAAACCAAAATTTTCCCTTCTCCCGACGGGCGGTAATATTTCTTCCCTCTCGCTCCCATTAAACACGCCGTAAACGCTTTCCTTTTTTCACGCCCTCACTCTAATAGAAAGGCAAATTACGAGCTTACGGGCGCGGACGGATAGCAATGTACAAAACCGCGCCGCGGCCGCGACTCGTGCCTCCTGTTTTTTCTCACTGTTGCCCATATTTCTGCACTCTTCAGAAAATAGGGGTTGACTACATGAACTTTCATATGTTTGTGCTTTACTACAAGTATCAGGATACTACAATACATGACAAAATCCTATCTTAGGACTTTTTCTTAAATAAGTAAAAGTTTCGCACATCATAGCAAAACAAATGCAAAATTTAGTGTTGAACAGAAGATGAAATTGCGTTAATAATAGGAATTTTTCTGTAACTTATTCTTATCTAATTCCAATTTTAGAACTTAACCAAAAAAGCATAGCTACAAATCATCACAAATGTAATTAATCTAATGATAATGATTTTCTCAATTTCATCGCCATGAGCTGAATTTAAAAATAAATAACTAATTTAATATTTTGAAAATATATACCAGGTAGGTACGGTATAACTAAATTGTGAACAATATCTTTTGTGAATTAAGTGAACACATCCCAGCCATAAATATAGCACTTTTATTTTTTCAATCGTAGCAACAACATTCAAAATGTAACATACTCGTAACCAAATAAATGTACATTGACAAAGCTGATGAGCAGCTCGCGTGACGTCACAAACAATATTATTCACGCTGCCTTTGCACCCCTACTCTTCAGTACAGTGACAATAATCCTTTCACTTGTTTGACTCGAACGACTTATTCATGTTTGGTGCCATTAACCTAAACAAATCTAAAAATTAGACACATTTGTATAGTTCTAAAAACAAAAAATCGGATGTTCATTGTATATTTACAACACCTAATAACAACTTTATCCTATGTTATATGTTTATGTTTATTAAATAAAGTAGGCATATTTCTAAATGTAATAATCTGATAGATTCTATTTAAAATATTTTGAAACCGTTATAAAATTTCGCAACAGCAAAAATGGGACAAATCCCGACCACACGCCCACCACTGTAAATCCTGTACACCACCATCAACAGCAGTAACCCACAAACACACTCGAGTTGTGACACTCGGGATGTCCCAAGAAAATTAAACTGTCCAGTAACCTGCAACGAAATTAAGCAGAAGAAAACTGGCGGAGTTGAAAATATAATAAGTTCATTTCCTTTTAGCAAAGCGGGAGATAAAATTAACTGACGTTGATTACAATTTTCTTCATTTGAAATATTCAGAATGATACTACGATTCCCTATAATATTATAACTGAAATAAAAAAAAAGTATAAACATTAACCCGATTACGTAATAACTTTTGACAAAATAAAGCATGTCACCCGGCCTATTATTACGTATTTATTGACACCTGATTCATTGAAATCGCATCAGTACTTTAGGCACTACGTTGGAATACACAAACAAACATGGACTGTTAGACTGTTAAAAATATTACTCTTCCTTTTGGCTTTAACGTCGTCGAGTAAAAAATGTGATCAAAGAGATCTAAATGTGTAAGAAAAATTACTTTGACTCACTGATTTTATATTGTTTAATGACTATTGATCAACACTAGTTAAATGGAATGAAAAGCGTGGAGTATAATGAGAACGCGATTCTGACTAGATTATAAAATGTATTTTAATTATACATATCTGCAAAGTTTCGTAGTGGTTTAATTCCGGTTCTATTTTTGTTGTTCAGGTAAAATATGTTTCACATGTATACTTACTAGTAAAAAATATCAACAATTGCGACCTAATGTAACATTATTTTTATGATTCATTCGGTAATGAGCAGGTGTCGTTTTGAGTATTGTAGGCTCGTTCGATGCCATTTGTGTAAATGGTAGTTATTTTCGAGTTATCGACTTAACACCGCCACGGAAATAGAAAATAATAACTTCATCGCTGGGCGGTGACACGTACGGATATAATTTGGGCCGCATTAGGAGTCATTTGTCGGAAAACTTGCGCCACAGTGCGCAACCTACTCATTATATAGCTCTACTGATAGCTGCAGTTGTAATACAGTCATTTTATTTTGTTTCAGTTTGTCGTTCACCTACACTCTGTGTTACGTCTTTTCTCTTTAACTTCTTTTAAAAGAGGAAAGTTCTCAGCTCCGGATCGATTAAATTTTTTTTATGTTATAAGCAACATTGTTCTGTTGCCTTTTTTGTTACTAGGATCGTATTTCATGATTCATTTTAATTACTTTATATTATATTATAAATATTATATACTTTCCCTCTAAGGGTAGAAAACTAAAGTAAAACGAATCATACCATTAATTAATTTAATGAGTACATTAAAATCACTTTTTTTTTTAATCCAACAGTCAACAGTATCTAAGTGATTTGGTTATTCACTGTTAAGAATGAATCAGTTTTCGAATTCCTCCCTGTCTATCACTTTGTTAAATACGAGTACATATTATTTTTAGAAATATTGTTTTTTATGATGTTACTATAATACTTAATAACATTAATAATACGTGACTTGGGTCACCTTTAAAATCTTAGGTAGCATCTGTGTAGTATTTAAAGTCACTGAAATATTGAAATCAACCCTTACTTCCGCGACATGAGCTACGATTACGTTTTTGTTACACCGACGGGTTCGGCCACCCCGAAACCACATAAAAATAATTTATTCTTGCCGAGGGGTAGCTGTGAAAATTTAACGCTCTACTTCAAAAAAAAAGTAACGACACATGACGATGTCGAAATCGATATCTATCCTTTACATTTTAGTAAAGTGTGAGAGTGACAAAATGCTACCATGTTTTTTAGATTGCAGCCTTAAGCATCGTTTATGATTTCAAAATTTCATGGTACAACTGACAAATCGTATTACTTCCGTGTGTATGCCGATCATAATAAATTCGACCTCATCTAATTAGTAGTTTTTAGCTTAACAGATAACACAAATTAACACTCGGTATGTACATTAATGGCAGATGGATAACATTCATCATTAAATTCGTCTTATACATACTTACAATATATTTTGTTATAAAAAGTCATTACAATGATTGACCGAAATCTCACGATTTGGTCTTTATTAGTGCGATAACAAGACCACTCTACTGTTGTGAGCGACAAAAAGCGAAGTGCATCAGTTCCGGAGTATTTCCAGGGAGGTCAATAAGGCAATGGTAACGAGAAGCGGGTCGAGGGTCGCAGTCGCGGTCGCCGATGGCTCACAATGGCTCGTTTAGAAGTACAATACCGCCCCCTCGCGGCCCACTTCATTACGCGCGTATTGTACCTCAGATGGGCACGCGCACTTAGGCTTACGTGACTCCTGTGACCCACCGACGCCGGGGGCCCGCCAAAGTAATTTACATTAACCAGACCTTTGATCAGATCTCTGATTAATCAGACCATTCACAAAAACCTTGATAAGGAGCAACATAATAGAAAATACAAAAAATATTATAATGTTATTTAATAAAGAAACTCCTAAAAGTGGTCTAAAAAAGAAAACCAGTACAAGAATATTGGCTAATTAAATAAATTCTTAATCGTTGAACATATTATAAAGTTATAACATCATTCATGAAGAAGCTTCTGGAGTTACGTAGAACATAAACGTTTAAAAGCAATTAATCAAACTAGTAATATATACTTTAGCGAAGGAAGACTAAATCATTATCTATTTTAAGTATCAAATAATAGTCGAGATAATATCTCTGTGAACGGAGTGAGCGGAATGGCAATGCGCGCGCGATTGAAACGATCACAATGGGCGTAGGAGTAAAACCAACACGAGCTTGCGCCCGCGCACACCGCATAATACCAATCTCACAATAGAGGGCTAATTGTGCGTCGACAGCCAGATACCACCTTATTGTTACTAAGTTGAGACTGAGAGTCGATGTTGTTATTATGTTAACATTAGTTTTAGGTCGCTTCCGTACAATCAAACTGTCTTTTTAAATACGAAACACGCTATTGACCTCTAACAAATTTAATCGACGCGTAAAATTAACTTCGAAATTCGATTATGACGGTACATTCAAAAACTCACATCAAGAACATCTTCAATGCAACACCAACGAGCCGTGAGATGAATGATGATTATTATTTTCTATGAGATTCCCGAAATCGCCGACCGCTGTCCATGATTACGTAATCAATCTCCGTCCGTGTCTGCCGTCGGCTTTCATCGACCAGCGCAGGCGCATCACTCTCACTTGTATTCACCACTTTTTACACCTTCTTTTGTAATGATTTAAACTCGCTTATTATATTTTAAGTGTTAATGCCTGTTAAATGAGCACCCTCTTAATGTTGTCCCTGTTCAGAATAATTCTATTATAGATAAGTTAAAAAAATAGATGGTTAGTAGATTGTTCGATATGTGTTTATAATCAAATATTATTTCGTTTATTTTATTCCGAATCGCACCCGGTTTCTCTATCAAAACCTCGGATTTGCAACACAAAAGTGATAGGAAATTAAAATTGAAACGGGTGTGCGCGGTAGCAGACAGTTCACAAGCGGAGCAAATCATGATGTAAGGATGTGGGCGAAGGCTCATTGTGCGTACATCTCATTTTCTCGCATTCAAGTCACTGGAAGCAGTAGCTAATACAGTTATTTATATTGTATGTATTATGGTTCAATTTCTTGTCAGAGACTTATTAGTCTTTAATCAATCAACTCTTAAGTCTAATGGAGTGCTCATCGTGAATGCAACAATCTGACAGTAACTATTGGTATGGAAAGTCTCTCACTAGACACCATGGTACATGAGATATAGTGCATGGAACTAAGCCGTTTATTTTTGACTAACTTTTTTAACAAACATAATAATGGTGCGTACGTTGAACTCTTTTCCATAGCGAGATATGAATAAGCATGTTAAATTTGAAAGGTGCATCAATGCAAAAAACACGTAGCCACGAAAATTTCAATTAAATTAAAAGCACATGTCGGTACACGATCCGCTGTTACCCCCCACCCTCTGCCCTCATATCTCATTTATTAAAAGCTATTATGGAGCGAGTTGAACCAACGTCCGATTGACTTTGCACTTGCTTTATCGCTGCCTGGTTACATTTTGATCCCCCAAATTATGATAACGATATTAATGTCTACGGCTTCATCACATGAAACAGGTTATTTCATGATTACTTTATCTCAATGTGGTCGTTTAAGTTGTCGGAGTTACAAAAGAATTGACCTACAGCTACAGCACACTTTATTCCAAAAGAATAAATAATAATTACTGACACCTAAATAAAATTAACATTATAACAGTACCGTTAGTGTAATAGAAAAATTAGCAGGTATTATTTCGCATTAGTCAACCACACTTGTAAAAAAATAATGAATATATTAATATTTAATTAATCAACATATATTTATAAATATATCTTAGCACGTATATAAATGTGTTCTAAAGTATGTTTAAGTGTACTCTAAAAGTAAACTTTTTCATAAATTCTTTTAAAAATCAAAAATAACTGTAGAGTAGGTATTATATATTATCAATGACTAAAATAGTGTGACATATTAATTTTAAATATTTTTTAACTTTCTATATACCTACTATTAAATTATTATATACTATTATGTATATTAAACAGACGTTATAAAAGGATATAATCTTAAAAACAATACCTATCAGATAACCGAGTACAAGATCGATATCTTACGCAGTCGTCAGTCGAACCCTACAATATCCAGTTCAATAAGTCTTTAATTTCCACCTGAAAGTTAGCACCTGTTATGCTTGGCAAAAACTATACTAAAGCCACTCATAATCAACAATAATCATTGACCACAATAACTGTCAAAACGGCACTAAATATTGTTTATTAAATGCCATAAGTTTTGTATTTTTTTTTCAACGGTCTACACCTTTGGATCATACAAAGAAGTAGGTGCTGCTGATACAAAGGTGTGCCAGGTGCTAAAGGTTAACAGACATTAATATGCTCCGTTTAAAATTTATATTTAGGTAATTTAAACTAATGACACTAAGCGGAGTAATCAGAGCAATTAAGTTATTTTAATATAAATATATATTACGAATATTTACTACTAGAGACTAACAATACAAAAGAGATTTTAATGCACAGTACTCATCAACTTACGTGTACCTATTACATAAAATAATAAATGTATTTTATAGTAGCAAACACGTTGCAGCAGTCTAAGGCTATAAAATTATCATGTTTTATAAGGCTTATAAAAATGGGAGCGAAATTGCAAAAAGCCAAAAGGTTATCATTATTTCAATCAGTAGAAAATATGGGTGTACTATTCTAAACACGCACATTTCATATGCATAGTCGTCACGTCCGCCGGCACTGCTGCAATCCGTTGAATGAGTTATAATTGGCGTGTATTAAAAGTCTATAAAAACCATCGATACATGGCGCAGTTGTTCGAATTGCGGATACCGATAATTTATTGACCTAATACCTATGTACAGCTCTTCAATTCGCAACTAATGCGCGTGCGTACAAGATAATTTAAATGACAACGTTGAGGTTTTGACTGGTTTATGTCTGCCTGGTTTTCTACATGTCATCAGCTGTATAATGGTAATCATAAATTTGAAATTTTTAGTTAAAAACATAAAATACAGTTATTAGCCAGCAGAAATATTTCTGCACATTTTAATGCAGATGTACGGTCGGACGTTGCAATTTCAACACTGCTTTATTGTACGAGTTCACCGATGACTTACGACGTTTAAGTCAACCGCAAACAGATATTGCAATAACGTTGTTAACCTGTAAACCGTCGGACATAAATAAGGGTATGTTATGACTAACGTTCAAATATTTTGGACAAACTCATTGTCAAGAGAAGTCCAACGAACATAAATCGTTTACCAGTTAGGTTCCCCTAACAAAGTCCGTTCGGCAGTAAAGTGGCCGCTTGTAAATCAAAACGACGAATCGAAAAAATGAAAAAGTTTACAAATCGAGACAGAACGACGTTCCGTAAACCACCTAAAGTTAAGGATGTGCTACTTACATTCAAGATTAGTTATCGATAACAGAACGAAAAAGACAGGTATTTTTTCATAAACTTTTTATACGGAGTGTTGTAATTTTATAGCAATTTTTGACCACGAAATTCACCTCACTACTAGATGTCACTTGTATAAAAAAGTTAAATTTGTCTGTCAGACAAGGCACAAAAGCCAACGACGAAATATTAAGTACATATGTATTTTTTCAATAAGTTATGCATGTAACAAATAGAGATATAACTAATTGCAGCAAATGCATTTATCCTAAACCATTATCGTGTAAAAAAACGTATTTCATACGAACTCAAAGTCATAGAACATAAGAACAAGAAAAACTTTATTTGTCTTTAAAATTATATACTTAAAATTAATAGAAGTAAGTACTTATATATATATATATATATATATATTATATATATATATATATGTGCCGAAGACCGGGCAAAGTGGAGAAAAAAAAGCAGGAGAGCGGACCCCGGGCTCCAGAATGGAAGCAACCGGGATAAACGCTAAGACGATGAACAGGAGTAAGTACTTAAACATTAACACTGTAAAGACCGCAACACGACAACAAAGACAAACAACATAAGTAATATGAAATTAAAATCCTACTAGAGGAATAATTTAGCGTCTAAAGTTATTACAAGAATAAACATCGAAATCTACCTACCTGAAAGTAACTTTAAGTTATTCGTGCAAGAATACCTATTATTTATAAGCTTATAAAGTTTGTAGTAGAATTAGGAATAAATTTTGATAATAAAGTAAGCTATTTGGTGGTCCCTAGCGAGCTGTATCGATGTAGAAAAGAACGGATTGTACATCGCAATAAAAAAAGATAAAGCATATTACGGGATGTCCGGAGATAAGGGCCACTTTATGTTTTCATATTAAGTTTGACATAAAAATGAACGCAGTAACACATTTTACTGGTATTGGTAGTCTTTGTTAGTTTGACACTGTTCTTATAGACTTTACCTATCGTGAGGAATTTACATGGCACCTAACACTTGTAACTTGAAACTTGCGGGCTGGGTCTCCGCAACTCGACAACTTCAGAGCGCCTATTTTGCGTGCTAACCTAACACTTAGACAATACCTTAAAACCTAAATTGACGTCAACATATCATATTCGAATATTCTTTGAGATTTTCTCGAAACGTTGTAAAGTTGAGTTAGCTTTATATCTACATTGTCTTTTTTTATTTGAGTTAAAAAATTTAGATAACAAAGCGTTGTGTAAAGAAATTAATATACAATAAATTGTAAAGCAATTGGAAAACACGCTCCGCCACCCTCCCCTTGTTTGTCTCTGATATTCCGTTTTGATTAGACGGGTTGATTTATCTCCCATTTAGATACTCTAAAGATTATATATTCTTGATACTCTATACTATATACACGGAAGCATATTTTTTGTGCTTATGTAACATAATAATATTAAAGAAGAACAAACTGTCAAGATTGTATGTGTATATTAAGTTCTACTATTTTAAGAAATTATCAAAATTATGATAAAGTTAAATATTTCATATAACAGTATTTTTAGATGAAATTACTAAAATGACATTTTAAAATAAAAAATAAAATTTTATTGAAACTGTCATCTCATAAAGTCGTAATGATGGAAAAAGTATCAAAACAACATGTCTCTATTGTTCACGATGTGAGTACCCCATAACAATTGGATGTATCCCCCAGAGATTGAAACGCTTTCCGGGCTACTGCCGGTTACAGTGATTTAGACTAACTGCACTTGTTGCGATATGAAGTCCCTCCCCATCTCAGATAATATATGACAGGCGACTAATACGCGAATTATACTCATTCCAAAACTTGTTCCGACGAGGTAGTTTACAGTAACCGTGCTCGTGCAAGAATTGACAACCTGCAGTCTACTAATCACAAAACAGCAGTAACTCATTACATTTCTAGGCGGGTATTATTTTGTTACGTATATCATACAATTAAGAAGAATTAAAATAGTCTTGTGTAAATTAGCACTATTCCTTCCTGTTACGTGTAATTTAACTGTAATAATTATGATTTCTGAAATAAATATAAACATCATTTAAAAGCTAAATACTTGGAAATACGCAAAGAGTAGAACATTGACAAAATGACAAGCAAAATAAAAAAGTCGTTTATTTTTATGTCGCTTGACGTGTCAATATTGCGCGAGCGCCTCTCGGGAGGGCAGTATGTCAGATCACGACATTGTTCACGGGACGACCCGCGCGGGGCACGGAACGCCGTATACAATGCCAATTTTCCGCTCACCGCCACCGACTACGCAATTATTTAGATAAACCTCTCGGCGTGACTATAAAAACATCTTCCCCTCCCCCACGCAACGCACTTTAGGGCTTTGTGAATTTATAGCCCGCCATTACGCCGACGGTTAGGAAAAAATGTACTTTTAATTTATCTCGTTAAAGGGTTGAAGGACTGCCGGCTTCGCGAAGTAATTATTCCGAAATTGGCCACTTTAGCTGATGAATCCATTCCATTGTACCCTTTATTGGAGGGTGATTGTAGAGTGAATTAATTTGTTTTTGACTCCGATCTCAACAGAATGAAAGATTACATTATGTTTATGAGTGAAGTAGTAAATCAATTCAATCATATGTTTTTGAAAAATATTTTAATGGCTTTCTTATGGATGTTTAAACTACTAAGCTGGTGCACTGCTGTTATCAATAAGTACCTACTGATATTATCAGGTATTTGCGACGTTGTGAGAGGTGATACTTTTATGCTATAACCATTACCCTATTACATCCATTAATATACCAATTTAGAATTTATCGAAAATAATTTTAACAATTTATAGATAGCACTCAGTAGATACACAAACATTTTTACTTCATTCCTATCTAGGTACATAAGGTAAATATCTGACTGCACCAATGCTGCTGTATTCAAACTTGTCTCATAGGCAAACAATATTGCTAAGTAGGTGTATTTTGATTAGTTTAAATATTCTCAGATTTAGCCTGGAATAATCTACTGTATGATCATTGATTGCATATTAGTAGTTTCCATGGCATTTATAAATCTTGAGTAGGTATTCAATTTTATTTAAAATAAAAATGTCTTACCTGCCAGTCTTTGTGATTATCATTTCCGTGCCGAGGTCGTGGAACTTATCCCATAGCTCCTTTGTTTCTAACTGGCAATCAACAGATAGCAATTCCTCGCAGTTGCAAGAAGTGGCTGGAGGTAGCGGCCGCGCTGGCGAAGGGGTGTCTCGCTCGCCTAGTTCTGTTATAAGGATACTGTTTAAAATGGGAGTTTGTAGAAATTAATTAAAATAGAAAATTAAAACTATAGATATCTAGTGTACCTATGACCTTCTACTTATCACATGCTTTATACTATTTCTTATGATACTACCGAGTTAATACAAGGACATTGGACAATTAAACACGATTATTTAAGTTTCATAAAATTTATACAATAAAGAGGTACCTATATACTTAAATACATATAATTGTTAGGAACTTAATGAGCATTTTTGAAAATTTTATTAAGTTCTCAATTATAATTTTTCGTCTAACAATATACAATTTAGCATTTATCGAAAATCATGGTTAAGTTTTGAAACGTTTGACTGCAAGCGTCATTTTCACTTCGATTACATTGATGGTTAATAATAATATTAAGTTATACTACAGCTTACGCACCTACACTAGTAAATCAATCTACCGTCTAAATAAATGTCGCCTAATTGTATTCTATAACTGCCACTGACTTAGAAACTTATTCGTTATTGCCACATAATAACAAAACTCATTTTCCTTATTCAATTCAAAATTATTAAGTAATAAACTAAATTAGGTAAGTATAATTAAATACGATGAAATATTATTTAATTATACTAACCTAATTTAATTTAAAAAATTATGAACTTACCAAACATAAATTAGACGAGTAATAATACATCATTTTGACATGTATGAACGTCACTTTTGAATATATGAAAAAACGGACAGTTTTAGTGAATAACAAAAGTACATAGGTACATATACCTAACGAATAGGATGTTATTTAAAAATTAAAAAGGCAAGGTATTTACGTCGGAAGACTTCATCGTTCATAAACATATTTAATTAAGATTAATAAGCTAAGAAAAACGAAGAATTTGTTGCTAAGCGTTTTTTTAAACTCTTGGTATTTAAATAATGATTTTTATAGGTAATTTATAATACACGTGCAATTCAACAAGAAGTATTTTTATAACAATATGATGTGTTAAATATACCTAATGAATTTCAAGTATTTTAAGCAATATAACAGTTTTAAGGAGCACACATTATCGCTTTATGGATACTTGATATGCGGGGATAGGCGACTTTCTGTTTTATTTCAAATTATAACAAGTATATAGTACTAAATAAGGTTTTACCCTAAATTTAATAAATACAAATCTTTCCGTCGTGAAAGTCCTGTCCTGTGATACTAAAATAGACTAGGTGCTTATTACTTATAATCATATCAAGAAAAACAGATATAGAATAATGACTAGTAAGTCAACGAATATTGATTTGTGTGCATTATAATAAAATTAACTGTTATACCTAAACATAATCAATATAGGTCGTGTCCCAGGATAAAATATTGAGTTAGGTGCCACTAATTGAGTAATAACATAGGACTGCCTATGTTATTACACCTAGGGATATAATACATATTACAGATTTCTACACACATTAAATTATAATTGCTTTCGATGTTAGACGTGTGAGAACGGAATATTGCTAATATGAGAAAGTTTGTTTATATCGTTAATAACGCACTTGTCTACAAGAACTTTTATTACCTTTTTTTGTTACAAACACAATGATAATGCAGTGCTGCAGTTAACCTCCATTAGTTTCCGTGTTGATGAACATGAACATTTTATTATTACTCTAAAGAAAACAAACGATTGAGAAAAATAATAGCAATATTTTGTTTTACGTATACTAACAATATAGAAATTCAAATCATTTTAGAACGGTAGGTATCGTAAAATGATCCTCAGGGAAAAAAAATAATTAAAAAAGATAATCCATCTTAAATATTCGTCTTCCTATTGAAATTCTGAATGCCATAAACACCTAATTTTAAAAAAATTTAAATTATTTTGAATAAAAAAACAGAAATTAGAATTACTTAGGCGCAAAGTACTTGGTGCAAAAGTTTATTTCTTGAATCGAAGTTCTCAACTGGCTGTGGACTTGTGTCACATAATGCTTTGTTCCAGTGATCAATAATGTCAGCAATACTTCATCAACATAACACAATACCGTTACATTCTATAAAAAAGTAGGTAAGCTTATGTTGGTGGTGTATTTATTTGCTTCACCCCTTAATAAAGACCCGTCGAGCTCAAAACTTGTTTAAAAAATGTGCGTACTGTTTTATCGAAATTTTTTATATCCATAAATATTTAAAAATCTAAATATTAGTATGGATATGAGTGAGCAGTTGATATAAATAAATAAACACATTTCACAGACATTTGAACTATTTCAAGATACCTATTTTTAAGTGACATGACTAGATATGTCTTGCTAGAAATGTTTTTTAATAAGTACAGCTATGTTTTGTGTCAAGTTATTACTAACTAGCTGAACCCCGCGATGCTAACCACGGTATGACAATAACCGCTGGCAACGCCGGCGAGGTGAAGCTAGTATCTTTATAAATTGTAGCCTATGTGTTATTCTGATGTATAAGCTATATTATTGAAACGTTTCATCAAAATCCATTCAGTAGTTTTTGCGTGAAAGAGCAACAAACATACTCACAAACTTTCGCGTTTATAATATTAGTAGGATAGTAGGATTTAACATTGTTGAACAATCGTCACAACCTGTATATCCTTACGTGTATAAATCATATAAATAATCATATTAATAATATAAGTGCGCGTGATTGACTAAAAATTGTTGAAAAACATACCAAATTTCGACATGTATGCATGTGAAAAGCAATGAAAACCGATATAAAAATAAGACTGATCTCTCCAATAGCAAGCTAGATAGCTTTACCATAAAGTTTTTTTAAATATAGAGCCTGTGAAAGTAAGTCTACTCTGCCTAATAGCAAGCGATGAGTATAATCCAAAAGTAGCTGTCGCCATACTTATTGCGAATGCAGACAATTTGGTATTGTCACCCATACTATGGCGGCCTAGTGAGGTGCTTTTCCATACTTAGGTATTTACGATAATTACGTATCTAATTTCGCTCTTAAGATCACAAGTTTTACTTTGTGTTTATATACTTAACGGACTTCGTTCTTGAAGCAAACTATGTAACATAAATTATCAAGAATACTGTAACTGAAACGGTTAGTCATGAATAGGAAGATGTCTGGAGAACCGTTAACAGCAAAGTTTATAAGCCAGCTCATTTTCTCTAGGTGTTAACTCATAATATTATACCTAATAAACAACTTTCATATTTTACACTTATTTATATTTACATAACTCAACATGTTCATAAAGTGCCAGTTCTATAAGTACAGACCTATGGACACACTTTGGAACTAAAATGTACACTTTATTGTGTGGAAACTTATCTCAAGACAAAGTTCCAGCCACTTCAAAGGAAGTTGTCTTACTTCATTACTTCCCACACGTGTACATAATTAGATAATTACACACAAATATTGGAAATATTAAATAAAAATAGTACCTATTATTTAGTAAAGTTAGCAGGACCTTAATAAATATAACTTGATTTATCAACCTTCAAGGTGGAATTTTAAAGTTCTAAATACCACAAAACCATTACTTAATGTTAAATAAAGTTTATTAATAACGCTGATATGTCTAAAGTAGAAACTTGACACATTAACTATCTGTTATCACTTTCATTAATCGAAGTATTCAATTAATCTATTACCGTGCGAGTACGGTATAATTGATAGTAGGTAGTATTAGTAGTATAAATAGTGAATACCTAATCCATGCAAAACTAAGCATTTATATAACGGAGTAAAAAAAATTTTCATAGAAATAACACTCAAGAACAAATTATTACGAACCAGAAGATGGCGCTGGCGATGGCGCCGCATGGTCTGAGGCGTCTCGCTCGCCATCGGAACATTGCTCCACGTCAACTTCAACGTCCTCATCCAGTAGCGGTGACCGACAGCTCGACGCCGGCGAACTGAGTGACGCCGGCGAACTCTGACGCGACACCGACCCTGTCACATAAACACTATTTCAATGACCATTGTTAGGTAGACATTTCGTAATAAATATTATGGCTTTATTTGTACAAAAGTATGACAATTCAATAAAAATTGACATTTCAAATATCAACACTGATAACTTACTGACGGAAAGCGATATATTTTGGTAATTTATAATTAATTAAATATTTCCCGGTAAAAAAGAAAAATATTTTTCGATAAATATAATTTCAATACGCGAATGCAAAATTCAAAATAATTACCGTCTAGGCGTCTTATTAAAAAATGGAATTCATGCAAATTTTGTTTTTTCTTTTCATTAAATTTGAACTTTTTTCTTTTTTTTTTCTCTCCCAGTTATGCATTAAAACTTAGCTCGCACTTCTGTGCTTGTGCCAGCGTCAAGATTTTAATTTGAACTTTCTCTTTGAATAGAACCTCATTATTTTTAATTTGCCGCGCAGAAAATGAGTTATGAAAAGAGGTCGAATTCAAACAATATAATATAAGATAATTACAAAAACTCTAGATAATTTGGGCAAATACAAAATGAAACAAATTGTTCTTACAATTTCTCAACAATTAAAAAGCTATAAACTTGAGTGTGGTTGGTCTGTCGCTATTCGGCTAAATAAAAATATTAAAAATGTTGCCAACTAGGTAGGTAGTATAGAACTAGATAATAGTTTTTTTCCATACTATGCCCCATATCAACAATTCCATGTATATTTGAACAGATAGGATAATAGGTGGTTAATTCCTAAGTAGTTACAATAAAGTAGGTGCTTTGTAAGAATTTGTGTATTTCCATTAATCTGGTTATTTCTTTGAGCTCAAGATAATCTGATGGTCGAAATGGTGGAACTAGTAGCAGACCCCAAATAATCTTAGGATAAATAAGGGTAGAAAGGAATATCGTTTTACTTATGATATATGATATTTATTTTGTAAGATACGAGTATTTTACAAATATTTTCACATGTCGGACTTTACAGATAGAAGAGGCCGGCATTACCTAAGACTCACTCTGAGAAGAAATGTCGAAAGAAATCACAGAGGTGTCTTTTTTTTAAGTCTCACGGACTTAATTAATTATATACCAAATTATAAAAATATATGCGAGTACAGTATAGGATCTAGGTTGGCCTTTGAAGAAAGGACCATAGTATTAAGTCGGCCTGTCCATACAGACAGCATATGAGCCCCAGTCATAGGTATCAACCTAACCGGTATAAGTCATTGACCGTGGGAGAGCTATGTTTTGGCATGAATGGGTCGGCTCGACCGGAGTGATACCACGGCCTCACAGAAAACCGGTGTGAAATAGCGTTTGCGCTGTGTTTCACCGAGTGAGTGAGGATACCGGAGGCCCATACCCCAACCCCTCCCCCCAACCCCTTTCCTATCCCCCAAAGGTCGGCAACGCACTTGTGACGCCTTTGGTGTAGCGGGTGTCCATGGGCGGCGGTAATCGCTTACCATCAGGTGATACGTCTGCTCGTTTGCCCACTATTCAATAAAAAAAAAAAAAAGTCAAGATGAAGGAAGAAGAAGCGCGACACTACCGCCAGGATGACATTTGGGTAGACCGGTGAAACACTCGAAACCAACAGAAAGATACTAGTCTAGACTATACTCACTTTAAAATACACAAAAGAATTCAGTTGGTATTAACAAATTGAAAAACAACATACAGTAATAAAAAAATAATTATTAAAATGTTTATTACTTTCACACAACAACCGTGGAACCGTTTAACCGTGGGAGAGCTATGCTTCGGCATGAATGGGTCGGCTCGACCGGAGTGATACCACGGCCTCACAGAAAACCGGTGTGGAATAGCATTTGCGTGAGTGAGGATACCTGAGGCCCAACTATTCAATAAAAAAAAAAACAACACACGTAGGTAAAATCTGGAATGCGCACCATTAATCCTAAACAAATTTGTCATCTCAATAATCCAAAACTGTGTAATAAGCCTTTTCACATAGTTTTTGTTTTTATTAAGGTCTTAAATTTGATAATACATAATTCTTGATATTTGCTTGGAATTTTATTAGGTATAGAATCGCACACCCTGAGATCGGAAAGACTTGCTTACTCTTTGCAATATAGTGGTTGGCAACACGAGTTTATCTTTATTTCTAGTGTTGATAACATGAACGTCGCTGAACTTTGTGTATAAATGAATATACTTGTTAACATAAACTAAATTATTCATAGATGAATTGAGATCCAACTGTCGTGATACCAATTTCTTTAAATTTATCTTTCAGTGCTACCTATAACCAAGATTATAAATTGCAAGAATAGCCGACTTCTGCAACTCAAAGACACTTTGAATGTCAGTAGCATTCCCCCTCACAATCCGTACCTGGTACTGTATTAGGTAATAATGTAGGTACGGATAATGTGTATGCAATTTACAATTATCTTTTAAGAGATTTTCCGCACGTACCTTGTTGTATGGATTTTATCGGGTCACACCATTAACAATGATAAATATTTCGGACATCTAACACAATGCCATCTAGTCCTAAGCTAAGCAGAGCTAGTGTTATGGGTACTAGACAACTGATATAAATACATATGTACTTTTTTTTGTAAATATATACATATTGTACATAGAAAACACCCTAACTCCGAAACAAATATTTGCGCTCTGCTTAGCTAGGACTAGATGGCGTTGTGTGTTAGATGTCCGAAATATCTTAATATATATAAATCTCGTGTCACAATGTTTGTCCTCAATGGACTCCTAAACCACTTAACCGATTATAATAAAATTCGCACACCATGTGCAGTTCGATCCAACTTGAGAGATAGGATAGTTTAAATCTGAAATTATAGTCGCAATTTAAATTTATTGCTAATTATTTGTCTGTTATTATTTGACAGTCACAATTATCTGTTAACTCCAAATGATTCTAACAGATGTCGATACCTTTCGACTGGGTTGAGTAAGTAATCAATAGATGGCGCTGCTATGGTAAATCTATAGGCTATATTTTATTTTGGAAAAAAAATAGGGTTCCGTAAGATATTGGGGTTTTTCGGACACAAGGTGTAAAAAATCAACCCTATACTGGGGAAATTTTTTCGCTACGGGCAATAAAAGACGCAAACGAGGTTGCGTCGGTCAGCTAGTTTATTTATATTTATTGATAAGACGAGTACGAAAGATTATAGGGTTCCTATGCATCTAATTATACTGATTCCTTTATTTTAATATTATGTGCGTGTGTATCATCTCGTAAGATTTGTGACTTTTTAATGATGTTTCTAAACATGATACACCAAAACTTATTTTCTTAATTAGTATTTAGATTTTTAAATGAATTTCACTGTAAATCTATATTAATTAATTAAACTCGATTGCGACTAATATGAAACAGTCTCTTCGTACCTAGCTTAACGGTTTTTTGTTGGATTAAAATGTAATAAATGTAATTGAAGATTGATATTAACAAGAGTTGTGAAATTGTATTTTCTTTTTTTTTAAAGTCAACTCTCACATTAGGAATAAACATCCTGTGTCGTGGGGGACTTTACAAACATACATGAAACGGACACAAAGAACATCCAAACTCGGGACAACAATTCGTGGATCACACAAAGTGTTGTACCGCGTGGGATTTAAACCCACGACACTTGGCGCAGTAGCAAGCGGCATGGCGACCGTTGAAACCACTTGGCCAACCGTGCAGTTGTATTGATTGTAAAGTGAGCAAACGTTTTAACTATGTGTAATGTAGTAAAAAAACAATTGAGGATATCATTGTGTCATATCTGTAGGTCAAGTAATAACATCATCAGAGAAATTATAGTAGACTTACTCGATTTTTTTGCCCACCAACTGGTTTAAAATTTTAGAAGTAACCTGCTGCTAATTTGAATTGATGGTTTATCGATTTATCTTATCGCGTGTGGGTAAATCCCCTCACCAGCAGTGATACCTTAGTTTAACCAGGGTATAAAAGTCTGTAAGTAGGTATCTACCTGTCTAGATATACGTTACTTCTGCGAAACTAGATTAAATCTGCAGTGTCTAGACAGTATCGGTATATAGACAACAAGCCGCAGATACTGTAGTTAAATTTACGTTTGTAATATTCACTTCGTGAAAGTGATAGTGCCTTAGATGCCAAAAATAATGTCTGTTTGTATTTTTTCAATAAAATCAATTAAAAGTATTTTTTGTCTATGATCGAGATCAAGGGACCTATTACACAGAATTGTTAGGTAAATTATTGTTGTTTCACAATGATTTAATAATGTTGTTTGTTTTAAATGAATGAAATGACAACAATACCTATATTTTTTATTTGTTTTTATGATAATTAGTTCTTTAAACTTTAATTTATTAAATAATCCCTTCTGTTGAGATTTTCATCATTCAATCACTGATTGTTATGACTCACATTTCAAGAAATTATTGAAAGATGGTTTTCTAATAATGAAATCAACCTAATAAACTTGTTAGTACTTACAAATTTTAAGAACAGGTCTACAAGTTTAAAAATATTCTTGAGGCATTCTAGCAATTTCTATAGGTAGGTATAGCTTAGTTTTATTAACATTAAGCACGATGTGGTATACCTAAACATTACCGTTATTGTAGCAAAAAGTAGGAAAACATGTTAAAACTCCACTAAGCGAAATTATTGATAGTAATGGCCTAATTGTAATCCACATCGAAATCACTTAATACCTATTATAGTGTCATCATCATCTCCCTACCCTTTTCCCACCTTTATTTGGGGTCGGTGCAATGAGTTTTCTTCCTCCATTCTCCTCTATCACTCGTCAGTTTACTACTTACTCCCTTCCTGGTCATAATCCCTTATAGTTTAGTTTATAGTTTTCAAGAAAATCACATAAATTAAACTGGTATGAACATGTGATGCGAAGAGATGAGCAAAATATAGTTAAGAGAGTGTTAAGTATGGATGTAGCCGGATATAAGAGTAGAAGACGACAAAAAATGGACGAACTGCATAAAAGGGGACATGGCCAGGAAGGGAGTAAGTAATAAACTGATGAGTGACAGAGGAGAATGGAGGAGTTTAACCTGTTGCTTCTCAATTTTTCATTTTGTGCTATTTTCATTCTCCCTCTAATGTAGTCATTCTTCACCTTATCCGTTCTAGTCACACCACACATTATCTATTATACCTCTTATATGTATCCATTTGGCTTTATTACTATTATTAGATAGAGGAATTTAAATAGTTGGATTGTGGCTACAATTTAGTCACATGAACACTTTTGCAAGTTAAACTTTTGTTGAGCAGATGAGTTCGACCTTTTCTAATTGGAATAGCCTAGAAGGTTAGTAGTTAGCAAAGAATTGTCTAAAAAATAGAAATTAAAGATAATTTTTAAAAAGTAGGTAAAATTGTAAAATAAACTAAAATAAGTTTGAAATAAATTGTAGACATATTTTTCTAGTTTAGATTTAGGAAATATTGTTGTTTGTAAAGCAACTTGTTTTTTTTTCAATTCAGATACCTTCTGTTGTTGTAAATACACTGATTCACATTAAAGTGAAAGGAGGTACTAAAAAAATAAATGAAATGCATGTTGTTGTGTAATTACATACCAACAGTTTTTGAAGGCTCTCAGCAACACAAAGTGAAATGAAACTAATCTCTTGTGTCTAGCTATCTACTTATTCGGTTACTAGACATAAATTAAAATACATAAAATGTAGATTATAACAACTACCTACCTAATAAGCGTTTAACACCAGACACCATAGAAGGATTCAATGCAAAATGCTTAATAGGCCCTAATAAAAGTATTAATAAAATATAACTTTACTATTAAGTACATTTTGATACAAGTATTCAAAACTATTTCACTAGTTGCCTAGATTGTGTACTTATTATAGTTGACCTTGTATAACAACATTACACAAAGTAGACTTACTTGCCAACCTATAATTTTCGGTTTGACGCTATCACTAATTAGCCTACTTATAAATAAAAAAGTTTCTTTGTTTATTACCTACGACTTGAGCGTCAACTAATTAACCGATTATCGTGTAATTTGGCAAACCTACAATTGGTCACGCTACATGAAACTACATGAGGTGCCGACAGAAAGCTCTAAAGATTTTTTTAAAAAAAGAACAGCTCCCGTATTTAGATTTTATACATCCTTTGTCGCGGGGTCTTTACAAACATACATGAAACGGGCCCAAAGAACACCCAGACTCGGAACAACAATTTGTGGATCACACAAAGTGTTGTCCCATGTAGGATTTGAACCCACAACACTTGGCGCAGTAGAAAGCGGCGTGGCGACCGCTTAAACCTAGGCCAACCGTGCAGTCAAATATAATTCTTTTACAAATATGTATATTTAAACCATTTAAACCATTTATTTATGCTACAAAATACAATTTACAAATAAAATGTTGGAAACAATTGCACTGTGCAGCAAAGGCAACCAGCTCAGTTTACGCTGTACTGAAGCACAGCACTGGTTTTCAGCTGGCCCCTGACATTTCCATCAACAGTTGCAGACACTACTGCATCAGTTACAAAAAAAGAAAAACAAGCAAAAAAGCGACTACTTCAAAATAAAATAAAATATGACAACAACAAAAATCAAAAAGAAAGAAAGAAAGAAAGAAAGAGAAAGAAGAAGAAGAAGAAGAATATTGACAAAATCATGTTATAATCTAAATCTATACTAATATTATAAAGAAGTAAAGTTTGTGTGTTTGTTAAATTGTAGGGGGTAATCTCGGGATCTACTAAACCGATTTTAAAAATTCTTTCAGTGTTGGATAGTCCATTTATCGAGGAAGGCTATAGGCTATATATCATCACGGTAATACTAATAGGAGCGGAGCACCAATGAAGAATGTTTCAAAAACGGGGAAAATTTTCACGCTACGGGCAATTGAAGACGCAAACGAGGTTGCGTGGGTCAGCTAGTAGATATATAATCTGTTAAAATCTAATAGGTACTAAGTTAAGAAGAGTTTCTAGGACTTTAATGATTATTCTGAAAACCGTTTACCTATAAAACGCTCTTATTAGCTTCAATTACTTTACATCTTAGTATTTCAGCAATCAAATTTATTGGTTGTGGCTCGGGTAGTTATTTTTGCTTTATTATATTTTATTTTTCTATTTAAAATGTGTTTTTGTTAGTAAATTATATGTATTACAATTTTAATTGTTTTCGTCGAATAATGTGTGAACAGCCTTAGAACTGGTCTCATTTTTATAATCCATACCTACTTAATAATAAATTATAAAATCGAAAGTTGATGTCTGTGTCAGCCTGTCTGTCAAGCTTTCACGGTTAAACCACTAAACACATTTGGATGCATCCCACATGACATAGGCTACTATTTGGCGTTATAACCGACATACCTATAGGTACGCGTACAGAGATGTGTGCAAAAGCTAGTGAATTTCATTTAATATTGTACCAAACATTTTTTTTTAGTTCTTGGTGTAGATTTCAACTAGAAACTATTACACAGATAAGTGGAATTACATTCTATGTACCTACCTACATAGGGTGGTAGGCAGATACTACTCGTATTTCGATGAATCAATTTTCAATCAACATTTTACATTGTAAGTCGTATTAAGTAAGTACAGTAAGTAGTAAATTTATAAATTAGCTGTATCAAATAGTATTTCGTTTTGAATAGCTATCTGTTGAATTGATTCAGGTCGTACCAATATATAATGGGCAGGGTCTCTAATTTTTGCGAAATGAGTTTTATAATAACGTTTATTATTACGAAACATTTGCAAGATAATTATCCATGAATAGGAATGTGAAGAACATTATCAGTTTCAGACTATCAATCAATAAGCCTTAATTGCACTTCTATTTATCTCAATAAATGAACGTTAATTGGTACAAGAGTTTTTAGTCGAGTTAATAAGATACTTTACAAACGAGTCCGGCATAGTTGACATGTCCTTTTGACGTTTGAGAAATTGCAATTAATTATTTTAGCATTTGTTATAAGTTGCGTGTCCCACTCTGGTGGCCGTGGTCAGAAGTTACCGGGCTATGTCGGCTGCGTTCGGTTCCACACAATTAATCTGAAATAACGAACTGACCCGTAACACGACGCCTGCGCATGCCTCCACAACACCAATTAGCATTAAACCCTTTTTTAAATATGGCTCAGGGTTTATTGGTTTTGAGCAATGTTCATTTGTGCGCGTCGCGTTTGACTAGCTATAATACAATAGTAGTTACCATAAATAATAAATAGTTCTACCTGCTTGGTTATAATTACAGAGGTCACACTTCCTAAGAGTGACATTATTGTCATGATGTTCATTATATTCGATCGTTCTTGGGTTTAGAAACAACTTCAGTTTCCTTAGGTATACGGTGTATCGATTGCGCTTAATCACACTGCAATTAGTATCAGATATTACCTACTGCTGCTCAATGTTCCCATAACATTGCTATGCAAGTAGAATATAATTGATTTCCAAAACAATTACTTTTATAACGCAATTGATTTCATGTTTCCAGTAACTTTTGGGACAATAAATAATGCCAAATAATCCCATTCACACGTCCAATACTTTAGCTTCTATACCTGAATGAACAGCAGTGCCCACAAACTCACCAAATGATGTCTCTCGAGGAGACCAAGGAAAAGTTAAACTGTATTGGAATTCGCAATGCAATTAATCCCGGAATAAATAAATTAGAATGATACCTTCTTTTCTAGTGTAGGTACACCTAGTTTCTGAGGCCCCGGTGTGCGGTTTTAGTCGATTCGGGTTTGACGTAAGCATCCTGCCTATGTGCGGGTATTTCCACATCTTTATCTACATAGGTAATTTAAAAAGAAGTCACTTCCGCTGTCTGTTCGCTTATATCTTTGAAACTACTCAACGGATTATAATGTAGTTTTCAGCAATAGGTAGTGATTCAAGGGGGAGGTTTATATGTGTAGTACATGCCTGTTATTATAGTAGATGAAATTAGAGAATTTCAAAGCCATCCGTGCGAATTCGGACAGGGTTAGACAATAAAATAAAACCAAGGAGTACAGTGCCTTCAAACGAGTGTTAGGAATACGAATCCTTTAAAAAATAAGCATTCCCCGCTTTAAAAAAGGTATGCGAATTCTATATACGTATGTACTACCTATTGCTACATATCTACTATTAATATGTAGTAGATACCTATGCTTATTTACATTTCCAACTCTGATTAATTGTTTTGTCACTAGTAGGTAGGGGTTAGAGAGGGGGGGGGGGGGGGTAATGTATTTGTAACTGTTACTGTTTCTTCCAATTGGTTCTATTTCTAGGTATCATAAACAGGTATAAGTACCTAACTAATACTTACATAAAATAGTTGTCAATTCCACGACGTACCTACCTATCTTTACAAGAAGAAGCTTAAAAAACTAAAACTCGACTACTGAAAAACTTTTGGTAAAATTTATAAAGCCTATGTCACCCGGGTTATTATTACAAATCTATTGATATACCCTATTGACTACAAACTATAGACGTTACGGTGGAACATACAAACATACATGGAAGAGATTGCATGTTAAGCGATAAGGCCGCCATTTGTACTGACCTAGCATTAAGTAATTTATTTAATTATCTGGTGTACAATAAAGAGATAAACATAATATACTTAAGTAGGTAGATATATTCATCATCAGCCTATCGCAGTCCACTGCTGGACATAGGCCTCTCCAATAGCACGCCACTTAGTTCGATCCTCGGCCTCTCGCATCCAGGTAGATATATTAAAACTGCCAAAATAAATATATCTTCCCTTCCCTTTCTTTAGGCTTTGCCTTAGTCTGGTAAAAATAGGGTAATTTTACTTTTAAATATTAAAATAAACATTGTTTACAATGATAGTAAACAATATCGTTAGGCGTGACAATAAAAAAGAAACAAAGTAATCCATCTACCTATTACTGAACCATACAGCTGACATCTTTATTGATTACCTCCCTATCAGACAGAATTTATTAATAGCCAGTAACAAGGAACCGAATTGGATAGTAAAAATTGTATCTAATTAAATTATTAATCCTTTAGGCCCTAATGAACTAACCCTAATGGTGTTATCATGCATTAAAAGGGTATAAATAATGTTGATTAAAGTTCCCGATAATTTAAATGGTCTACGAACTTCTACAACTAAGCTGGTATTAATACTTACTTCAAAAGCTAATGTACCTATAGGTATTTAGATACCTATGTTAAATCAGACGAAGGAGTGTCATCTCAATAAAATTTGGCATCATAGCGAAGCAGCATGGCAGTCAAATAATTTATTATCTAGTATTAGGAATTTACCAAATGCACAAAAGGTTTTAACATTCAATATCAATAAATAACTTGCAAATAACCGAATAAATAATTACAAAAAAATCTCTACCATATTATTGAAATTTAATAACGACTTGAATAAAATAAAATAATTTAAACCATAATTAAAAAATATGTATTGTATAATGTGTGATTAAAAATTGTTTTATTGAATATTCTTATTACACAATTTGTTCTTCTCATATCCAAAAGAAAACTACATAATCAAACTAGTCCTTATACTTACCTGCATTTACTACAGTCGCGATATTAACGACATGCCTAACTACCTATAACAACTACATTTTAATAATATAACTTAGTCTTGTATATTTTCAATTCGCCTATTTAAAAAATTACACTTTTTGCTATTTATTGAAAAATGAACTTATTTTTTTAGTAATAATTAAAGTAATAATTGTGCCTAGTATACCGATAAGTGGCGGGGATCTTGCGACGGGGCTGCGCGGCTCTGCGGCGCGGGCCATAATCGCCGCAATCGAAAAGTCCGTGGCCCTAGTCTTTCCCTCCTCGGCCACCATCCTGTCCCTCCCGGCCCAGCACTCCGCGCTTTCCACATCCATCAAACGACCCTCAGTACTTCAGTCCACACAAACCACCCAACATCTCACTGACAGCGTCCCAAACATTGTTTCCGTTTATGCATTTTCATTCACCGTTTGCAAAATATTCGAAGCTAAAAAAATTTAATCATTTTACTATTTTATGTTTTTAAAAACAAGCACTCTTTTTAAATATTACAAATTAATACACAATAACAACAAATGAACTGTTATAAGTATTGTTTAACACGTATGTAAATTTCGTTTGAGCAGTCCGTGGCACGCAGGCGAAAACGGTACGGCGGCTAAGCGCGGACTGAGTGCGCGGGAGCGGTGACGAGCGGGGCGGGGCGGGCGGTCGTGCCGCCTCCCCAAACCAACCACTGGCCGCTCTACCCGCTGTCACACATACCTCCCCTCCTCTGCGCCTCTCTACCCCCTAAGCTTTTCAATAACAATAAAAATAATAATTCTAATTCATATCTTATTTCATATTTGTTCACTTCTTTTGAGATTGAGAGCCCTTAGAGCAATAAATTTTGCTTATTGTAGCCAACTAGATATCGATTACTAAAAAGTGAAATACCCATAAGTTCAGTAGCGTTACATGAATCAATTAAAAAATTTAATAACAAAAGTCAAATGTAATTTCGTTGCAAACGTTTAAATATAATAATTTTCATGAAAATGGTATCAGTGAAAACGCGCGCGCAATCACTGAGCGAGTGCGCCGCCCATAAAAACAGATCAGTTGATTAGAGCGAGACGACGATCGTTGGGAATAGACTTGGTAGTGTGTAAGACAGAGTTGAAAGTATTTATACAATATACAGCGTTTAAAGATGTAACTTTATCAATATTCAAGTCTACTTCACTGCGCACTAAATTATTTCAAGACTTTTTCAAACGATATTTTTTTCTCACCTCAAGTGATAAGTATATAGAATTTAAAACTCATTATGCTGCAGAATAGCATGATGACAACGCATTGGGCGCTTCTGAAATTTGTTAAAATACCTGATGAAAATAACATAATAATTAGATATGCAAAATACGAGCGAAAAATATTATTCTAAATTTTTTGAAGTGAATAAGGCGTCTGAAAAGCTTATAACTAAAATGAATGACACGTTCAGAAACTCACGACAGCAAAGTTGACTGAACCCTACTTCTCTACAATATTTATCTGAACATTTGGGTGTAACATGCGCTTACTTGACATACCTATGCTTTATCTGGTGCTAAATTATTCAATGCTTTTTATGTGAAATAAAAAACCTTAGATATATATAAAAGTGAAATAGCACGCTCCTCATAAAATCAATTGAAAAAGGGAAATTTAGTCGATGGAATAGGGTTGATAAACACATTACAAGACACAAAATAGAAATAGATAATGGTCTCGAAGCTCGTACAAAATGTAGGTATTAGTTTGTATACCTAACTATAAACTTTTATAAACTATATTTATTTTATAACTATATCTATAACTATAAACAATATTTCAACATATTGTGTTCTGACTGACAGCTCTTTTACGATTGCAAATGCCAATGTGAGTTCGTTTGTTTCTTTTATATCCAGAAAAAAGTAATAATATGTAGGAATAAAATGAACTACAACAAGCAAAAACTAATTACCATTCGATTAATATTAACTTTCAAACATGTGTTGTTTACTGGCATCGTGGAAAGCGACTTAAGGGACCGGATTCCAAGGTGCCCATATGATAAATGAATGATAAATGATATTTATTTTGTAAGTCAATCTTTATAGATATTTTTACACGTCGGGATTTACCTACAGCTAGAAGAGGCCGGCATTTCCTACGACTCACTCTGGGAAGAAATTGCGAAACAAACCACAGAGAACCTTAAGAATCAAAGGCCCTAGGAATAGGTTTAGTAGGTACCTACAGCAATAGGCTGAAGCCGGATGATTGATTAAATTAAAACCACGAAACTTAAATTGCTTAGCTTGTGCTTATGTACCTATCTATATTGAAAACTATAAAAATTGTTTAAAAAATGCTTTTTCTTTAGATAGGCACCAGCGATAGGACGACCAGATATTCGTATTTAAAATTAGATTTTTCCTGATTAGTATAAAAAAACTACCTACTTGAAGTATTCTTTAACTTACATCTTCAAACTACGCATAAATCAAAAAAGTAATATAAATTGGGGACTAATAAAATGTAATAGAAACTTCTCGTTACTTTAAGAAAAGGAAATATGTTATTTGGCATCAGAGATAGACATTGGTAGATAGTAACACATAGGCAAATCTAGAGATTCTTGGGTTTTTTAAAGTCCTTCTGGAGTTTGGTACCTATAGGAAGCCAAGAACAAGATATTAATGACTAATTTTAAATTTAATATTATATTAGTTGTGTAGAGCACACAACTAATATAATTTTTATACATAGTTCAATTAATATTCAAAATATTTAACATATAGGTACCTAGGTGAAGAGGTACCAGGCCATATCCCTTTATACTCTTTCTGAATGAATACGTATTTACCTAATAATTGTATATAAATAACAAAAAAAAATCAGGTACATAAAAGAAACTAAGTTTTGGCATTTCTAAAGTCTAATTTGCCATACCTAAGTTTAAGTTTTCATACGTTACCTACTCTATTTAACAGAATAGTGGCAGCCCTCACGAAATGAGGAACAAAACATATCACCTACAAGAATAAAACACAGTCGCATAGTACTCTCGAGTTATTCGTAAAAATATGAAAAATATTGCGTACTTAAGGGGCTATAACTCACGCGGAAAGGCATTAAGAGGCATTATGAACCACTCGGATGTTTTTCAATTTGGCCGGAATGGGTGCGGTGTTCATCTTTATTGCTATATGTCCCAAAGAACACTTCGACAACGCGAGTCAGCGCTATGACATCGACCTTTGTTTACGTTTCATGCTTATACAACAGGGATCTTGTAGGTATGCTAATAATATAAATAGCTATTTTGAATTGCACTGAGATAGTAGGTACCTAAGTATTCTGTTCTGTGAAATGAACTGTAGGTTCTGTTATAATTGACGTTTCTTATGAAAGGTAAGTTGTCACAATCAATTTTAGTATGTTGTTTTGAAATTCTTCGGTCCAGGTGCAGTTTACTTAGAGACATAATACCTAATGCTTATTATACCTATTGCTTTATAGCTACTTATACATACATTGCTATCTCATTAGTAGCCTTTAATAGTATATACCTATGGCTATAATAATTCATTTTTGTCAATAAACTTAGTAGTTATGTACCTACTTAAAATTTAATACTTTAATTTTATCTAGCTACTAAGCTTAGGGAATGAAGGAATCCTTAACAAAAACCTAGTTAGAAATATTAAAATAGAAAAACTTAAATCGTTCCGGTCCTAGTCGGAACAAACTTATCCTCAACGAACAATCACAACATAACATTGTATAGCGTAAAAACTCATAATTCATTCTGAAAGTTAACACCATTGACAAGTTGATAGAAAAAAAATTAGGAAATAGTTTTGAAGTAAGCACCGTGGAGAGAAACACAATGCAGACCATTGTGTTATATTGCGTAAAACGAAACTGCGAGGTATAAGACCGCTCTCGGCGCCCATTTTTTCAATTCGTAAATCGAATGTCAAAACGTCAGTAAGCCTATGAAAGCAACCAAATATTTGGTGTTGGGTTAGAACACACACGCGGCAGCGGCCACACAGGACGTCAGATTGCAAAATTAGAAAACGATAGGTTTTGAGTTTTTTGTAGAAAGTTAACGCAATCAAATTAACGACATATCGGTCACACATCAACCGTGAAATGAAATGTCAACGGATTCTTGGTAGAAAATTGGTTCTGAATGTGTGTTGAAATAATTACATACACACTAGTAGCGCTCCGCGGTATTACCCACGGTTTTTGTTGCTTTTGTTTATTCGTTGTCAAGACGTCCAGCAAAAGTATCGCGCAGGCGCGTTTCGTGTCAACCGCCACATGTTCACCCTTAATAAAAAGTTAATTATATCAACATTATCAATTGGACCGAATTGTGAATCTAAACCATTCTCGAATCCTCAGGTATCATAGACACATTAAAATAGCCGTTTAGAAGGAGTTTCGTCACATACCTACACACGCACAAAAGATTTATATATATATATAAAAATGTATGGGTAAGTTTTGTTTCACTTCAGTTATACACTTATACTAATTTATTAACTACACTAACACTTATACTTACTAATTCAGTGGCGGATTTACAGATTTACACCCTACTAACCTACAATTAAATATTTTCCTGTTTTTTGATATCCCCTTTCGATATAACTTAGCTCTCGTCTCCGCGCATAGCAACACTGGCTATCTCTCAAGCTCTCATGTCAAATTTCTTGCAGGGTACCATAGTGCAGTCTCTAATATCACCCTAGCCTGTTTCTGCTGCTACCCGCAGGTCAGCGCTTTTAGCCTTTGAGGTGAAAGTATGTTTTCTGGACATCATCTGCGTCAGCTGGTACGAGAGGGGGCCGTGTTTTCTCTCGGGCCCATCCTCATAAAAGGTTCTTACCATCATAATACTAGTGTACCCCGATATAGCCGTTCCGTGACTTATCGGACGCTAAACCATCACTCAGCTTGGGAAATTTGCGAATCGCCATATCTTACTCTCTCTCACATTTCTTGTTTGAGAGGATCTCTTGACCCGCACTGCCACTTCTGTAATGTCGGTAGGCCTGATCTGTCGTAATGCCTTATTCGTATTATGAGCGGCGCGTTCAACGATCGGTGCAGTGTTGCATCAATGGACCACGAGTGAGTACGTGCGTTCGTCGAGCTACGATGACGCGACGATTGTCGCTGAGGGCTCCACGTAATGGCTTTCCCGCCATCTAAGTTCTCCAATCGTTCATCTCCGACTGGATAAGACGGTAGTACAGTACCTATTCCTCCCTCGTACTGCACTCAGCGCTAGGAGGAAATGAATGACCTCGAGAAGCCCTCCTACTTGGGCTAAACTGGCTGCACTGGGTGTAGTCTGTAGGTAGGTACGCCAATGACACTTTAGTTAGTAGTTTAGTTAGTGGCGAACTTGCAATAAATGACACACCCGGCTACCAGAGGTACCGCACTGTTAGGCGCTGAACGAGTGACAGGAACCCATAAGTAGGTATAACATAGAGGTCCATTTATTTCATGGGCCCCGTCGTTGCTCATTCCCTGGCGACTTAATCTTGATTAACTCGATCCTCATACCGGTTTAGGCCTAAACCAAGTAACTATGCCTAATCCTTAACGAATGATGGCTCTTTGATGAAGTGTCTTCGATGGCTTGCTCCAAAACTGGTCGCTGGTACACTGATCTTGACTATAGCTCTGACCGCACAGAGAAGGTCGTGCATATGGTATTCTCAGAAAGCGGTATAAACGGTATCCATACGTGGTTACCACACCGTATCTACGGAGGTATCATGCGCGTTGCTCCAGTACCACTCATTGAATTTACTATTAATTTTATTTTATTATTCTATTAATTAATTTTAGTGAGGTCTTATGTAATATAATTAGACTTAACAGCGTAGGGACCTAATAGGAAGCGGCAAAGAGGACTTGAAAAGAAAATTCCCACTAAGACACAATTAGCCGTTGGCGAAACCGGATAGCGGAGTCATTGATTTCTGGGCCTCATACGCCCTGAGTGGTGATTAAAAGATAGTATACGAGTAAATTAAAAATTATTACTTTTAATCTACAACTATTGCAACATTTTAAAATTCCATAATCTCGAAGATACCTATGTGTCACGAAGTGTTTAGTACTTTTTAACTGACTTCAAAAAGGAGGTTATGATACGGTCGCAACTTTTTTTTTAAAGTTGAGGGTAAACTATAGGCACACTCTCTGGTCCTAAAGTATTGTTAAATTTTCAAAACTTCTTTTATCCGTATTTTTGATCATATGTTATTATTGTAAAAAAAAAATTTGGTCCGCATTTGCCGCCCCCTAAAATTTTCCGCCCTATACTCAGCCTAGTGGTAAATCCACCACTAAACTAATTATGCACCCAATCTCAGGTATTTGTAAAAAATGAGTCTATGAGTCCATGTTATGTGCCTACTGATAATAGTATTTACAAAAACATAAGTGCTTGTTACATCCCTGTTTTTGTAATTTCAATACTGGGCAGTGGGTCAGAAGCAGTTTAACCGTGACCTGTTCGATAACACCATCAAACCTACTTATTTATTGAAATAAGCATATCGAGATAACGAGGATCTTTTACCAAGACGAAAACAGATTTACTATCAGTGAAATATTATTGATGTTAATATATCTTAATGTACTGTATAGTAAAAAATGTACCAAACGTTTTCAGAGCATTTGACAAAATAAATTGAAGTTTCATAAAATATAGAAACAGTGACTGTTTGACGACAAACTGAGACATAAAACTGCTTAACAAATATTGCATATTTCGGTTAACTTATTCTTTATTTAAATATTTGAATAAAGGATAAGTGAACATAAAGAGGCTGTAGAGTGAGGAGGTAGCAAGGGCGAGGAAGGGAGAAGGGTGCATTCGAGGTGAGGAGCAACAAATCGCGCGCATTATAAATGACAAATGTAAGCTGCGCGCATGCGGTGTCGGGTTGCGCCCACCCGCGCGCCGGATTAGTTTCAGCTTACTTTCCGCTTCGCTCCCTGTACCCTGCACCGAAATAACTTGCCCTTTGCCCTTGACGCCTGACGCTGATATCAATACGGGTAACACCGATCCTATGATAATTGGGTGTATTATTTAAAGTAATTTGTAGCTAAGTAATTTTATAGTATTACGTATCTGTTAGATAGAGGGAAAAAAACCCAGGGGTCGTAGCGCTGGACAGACCAAGTTTGCTCTCGGCACTACGATCCATGCTGCCCTACACACTGTTTAAGATAGAAACAGGTAGCGAGCTATCAATCGCAGAATAGCTCCGAATCACGGTCACGACCCTCAGAATTGAGGATAAGGACACAAGGAGGAAATCGTATCTGTTAAAATATTTATTTCAATGCACTGCTACTATCAATCATTTAAAAATTTGTTACAGATTAATTGAGATTATTCAGGAAAGCTATAAATTTAACTGTAAAAGAGAGGCGGAGGTGTCATGACGTAAATCCCGTAACGAGCATGTGTGCCACGGTGCACACGAGAAAGCGTCAACGCGCGCGCCACTCTCTTGCAAGGATGGGTATGCTACTGCGCCATCACAATAACTATTCTACGCTCGCAAGAAATGCTATTGAATAATTCTCACTTGAGAGTATTTAAGCTTTTATCGAGAAGCAGCCATAAATCGGTGCGCAGACGCGCGTAATCCCCGCCCCCGCTGCGCCCGCGCCCCGCCGCTAGCTATAAACAGAAGTCAACGTGTTGGACTTATAAATCGTGCTCTTAACTATTGTATCTCACGCCACAATAATGAAGTTAGCTCGTTCAGGAAGAAATACGGGCACCACGTGGGTGGCCGACTTGGTTGGAATAAATCCCAACAGATTATTGCATACGAACACGTTTAAATATTTTTTGTGGAGGTGGTGCTACGTCTACACCCGAATTTCTGAAGCGAGTGAAAGGGTCCCTGAAAAAACAAACACTGACCGAAACTGTCGCCACATACCGATAACGTGTGGTAGACGAAGCAACGAGCTGTCAGCCTCCTCATTTATTAATATCTGTAATAATCGTAAAATAGAATATAATGACTCTATCATGAAAATTATTACATAAAGGAAATCCCTAACGAAGAAACACAGTGTACCTACCGAATGGAATTGCAGGAACACTAGTTACTAAATAAATATAGCTGAACAAATCTAAACAACACGTTTTATTAAAGACGTTTACAATAATCCTGTTAAAAACTGATCACTTATTTATATAAAAAAAATCGACTTATTACAATATCGTAATGTTAAACTCGACAATTTCTGTTACAAATCTGGGCTATTGAAAGTTCGTGGGCAAGTTTTAGAGCCCAACGCTAGTTACTGCTCGGTTTCTACCCAGCACTAACTAGCAGTTTCTGTATATTTCCACAAACCATTTTCAGATCCTCTCTGCTCTAATTCAGGTTCGCATAAATCGATTTCAAGATGTCTACATAGTTTTAAATGTCTTAACAAATTTAAAACATTACCTTTTCTACCCCACCTGAATTTTTTTGGAGCTAAGATAACACATGTTTGACTTGACTTTTAATATATCACAATACGGCTTAACGTAAGAAAGGTCGTGACGAATGTTCTTCATTGATCGGCAAACAGAATGCGCGTGAAAAGGCGTGCGTAATCGGCCTTATAAACAAACACTCGCGGTCAACACTAAAACTGATATATTTCACCAAACTTTTATATTCGTTCGGTCCAACTTAAAATATATTACTTTTTCTTTAGCACCTTTTGTATCTTTTAGTGCGTTGTGTCCCCACTTTTATGGGCGCAGGCGGTTCGTAAATCATTGTAGTAGAAGTGGTACACTCGTAAACAATAACACTCCCGCCGTGCGACGCGCCAGGCGACAACGCAGGTCGGACACGGTTGTTCACCAGCCGCGGGTGACGACAACCTAACATAGCTTACATCTCTAAAGTATTATCCAAGTAGGATACTTGATATATTTTGCAATAACGACTCGACATTGTAAAAATAAATATTGTTAACAAAATCTGTAAATAAATAACTTTTGCAATAAAATTTGGGAAAATAGTTATTTTCTCATTTGGGTGTTACGACCACGGACATCTAGTATTTACAAATGGTGATTTCTAGTAAGGCAAGCCTGATAGATATTTAATATTTTATCAAAGTTTCGAGAGATACACATGACATTAAGCAATTCCACATTTTATTATGACAAATGAAACCATTTTCACTTTGGATTCATTGTGGACATTACATTCTCAATAACCGTTAATCCGGAGACGTAGCACAGTTGTAAATTAAACTTTATATCATTTTTAATGGCTGCTTCGAATGTTGTTTTGATTGCGGCCGGCTGGAGGCGTCGACAACTCAACACGATGATAAGACGACAGTAAATGCGACACACAAAAACGCAGATTTAACGGCCAAAAGGCGACTATGGCAGACAAACATGACCTCAGGTCCGCGTCCGCCCTCGCCTGCGCAGCAGCATAGCCACACTTTTATGTGAATTCTTACACTAAGACACACTTCAGTTTTACGAGTATATATAAAGCTCAACTTGACGTTAGAAGACGTTTATAATCTTTAAGTGTATATTTCTAATACTTGCTTTGTAGCAACACTTACGGATTAAAATTTTCGAAACTTGCAAACAGTGACACAACTGTGTGTTAAAATAATCACCTTTTTCTGCAGTAAACATCAATTAATTTTTTTAAATGCGTTTTTTGTTTGACTTTAGTGTGCATATCGTTGTAATTTAACGCTTATTGATGTTTAAACAGTTAAATAAACCGTGAAACGAGGCCACAAAACGCGTAAAGACCATCGAACGATAACAAAAAGAGAGCCATTAATCTCTCATTGTGTGACGTCGGTGAAACGTCCCGTTTTGTTTGCGGACTCGTCCCGATTTATACTAACATCACTCGTTTACAGTTCGCTATTGTCCTTAAATCGACTGGGTGTGATCATACACAATAAACTTTACAAATGGGGCGAAAATAACTGTCTATACGTCATATCTGTGTACACAAGTCATAAATTAAATAATGTGTGGTAACAGGAACATAATGTGTAATTCCTTCATTTTGTTTCATAGAGCTATTTATCAAAGGCAATTGCAGTTGATGAAGGTGTGCCAGTAGTTGAAGGGCTTACCTATCACTATTTCTATCACATCTAAAATATTGAATGTAACTCCTAAAGAACGATACTTGTATTATTAACATTAAACGGTGAGATCAAAGTATGTACAAAATTTTCGTTACTATCAAATGCATTGCACCAAGGGACCATTTACTCATCCTTTAAACAACGATTCGAATTTGTTTCTATGTGAATATTCCTTTGTAAGTATGGATCTCACGGGGCGATGTGTCCCTGGGGTCTACCGCCCGCTTCTCATGATACGATTGACAGCCGACATGTGACGGCCATTGTGACGCTGACATGTTGACACTGTCAAACTTGACTTCTGTCTGGATTCCGCATGTAAATCATAAATACGGAAATATTACCCGCTTGACTCAATGGACAATGTAACGACAAATTAAATAAAAGAATAATATTGTTGATTTTGCCGCACAGCTGTCGTTTGTTACTAACGTTTGATGATTTTCGACGTCAACGCACGCGTAGATATAAAGCTTAAAGAATAGCTCGACACTCCCGTAACATTTAAGACTGACTATAACATTGAGGATGTGTCACTATTTGCATGGCTATAAGTATAAAATACTGACTAGGTAAATACTGCTACTGACAAATATCTAGTTCATGAAGAGTAGAAACATTCTCGTTATAATTGATAGATACTTGTAGGTAAATGAAAACACACGATTTTAACAAACATGATAATTTCATCTCATTGACCTGTAAATATTGCTTGTTTCTAGGCATATAAGATAGACAGTCGGCTAATAAAAATAATGTCTAACGCCTACGTACTCATTCATACCAATATTTACCCTATTCCAAAAAAAAATAAAAGGAAACTGGAATGAAAACTGCGAAATGATTAACACAGCTGGTTGTTTTGAGTGTTGTGATAATACAATGGTGTTGGTAAATAAAGTCGTTATACCCAAATTAATAGACATGCGTATTTGAAATCTAAAACACGTCTTGAACTTGATGATAATATCACACACATTACACCTTTATTTTGCAATTATATGTACTTATGACTATCCTAATAATAATATTCTGTTGTTAAAGTTTTAATTTCCAATTCACCTGACTTATTAATTTGGTTAAGAGGCTTTCTTTACTAAACCACTGTATATCACAGCACCCATAGCAACAGGCTTCGTTGATTATTTCAATTGATAAAGGTACATACTCGTAATTTAAATTCGTCAGTTCTGATCTACTTTTGATCTCACTAAGATCATCAAAGGCATTGTCTTGGTAAAGTATTCATCATCCAACGTTGAGTACAATGTGATAAGGTATTTCGGATTGTGACCAAAAGTTAAATCTTAAAGGCTTAGTCTTGGTCTCACAACGACAATACCTTTTATTTCATTAATTCAAGACTTAATCAGAACTGAATTTCGAAGGGATTTGTGTAACGAATCTAGATCTTCTAATTACATAATTTCTAATGTTAGTATTACAAATCTTCATGATATATTTTACATCGGTAAATCTATAAATGTTTGTGCAAAATTGTAAAGTTATGATACAACAGTCCTATTCGCTAAAACTCATTAACCATACCATGATTTATTATTTTAATATATTTAATATTTACTCTTTTAAATTCAGAAGTTACTCTGTCTGTCTGACTGTTACACTTTTACGCATAAACCGCTTCACCGATTTCAATGAAATTGGCATGGAGATAATTTGACTCCTGAGGACGGACAGGCTATTTTCTACAGCGATAACCGACATACACGCACGTAGCGGAGGGGAAAGCTGGTTAGCTATTGCTGAAATATTAGAGACAATTGTACAAAGGAATGCAAAAACTATACCCAGTTCTGTTTAAGACGGGTGCAAATCAGATACATCATTCATTTTGCTGTTGGCTTAAACGATGTATCGCAGTAAATAAATATCCATCTTGAAATTTATTACAGATCGTAACATAATAATGTCTTATATCGTTCATAGGAACGTTACACAAAACAATTAATTACCTAGTATTTTTTTTATATTTGTGACAGTGCAACTTACTGTTCGTAATAATAGTATGCTTATTCTTCTTCCTAGCCTTTATATCATTTCCAAGATTATTTTAGGGTCAGCTACTAGTTCAACCGGTTTTGACTGCATATCAGATTCTCCACGAAGCGACTGACACCGAATCTCTGCAATACTGAGGGCTAACTGAATTTGAACGTTGAACTAGTGGTCAGTATATTTGAAGGCATCGACTTCTCAATAAAGATTGCCATAGATGTTCATGACAACCGGGACCAACAGCTTAGCGTGTTTTCCGAGGCCTGGGTGTGAAACACCGCCAAGCTTCCATACACAGGGCTGTTAATTACGAATTTAATGTATGAAAAACCCAACAACACTTTTAGCCTGACCTTTGGTTCGTCAGTCGCATACACAGCCACTAGACCAAAAAGAAAGTGATAATATATTTATTATGTAATTATAATAATAATTATACAACTATGATATTACCATCATCTTCCTAGCCTTTTTTATTCCCAAGATTATTTGGGGTCGGCTACTAGTTCAACCGGTTTTAGCCGAGTATCGGTTTTGCCATGGAACGATTGGCATTGGACATCCGCAACCCTGAGGGCGAACTGAATAACTTTGATATTAAGCTGTTATTAATTAGCTGAATATTATTCTCAACTTGTATTGTTTTCAATTTAAACATCGATTCCTTCTGATTAACCAATTAAAAACTAGAAAAATGTGTGTGTATTAAATATTCTTCTCGCTTTGTTAATTAGAATGTATCGATAGAGATGCCTCTTAGGTAAAGGTGTCTTATATAAATCACAAAGAAAGTCAAGAAGTAGGTAGCAGGAAGACACGTCAATTGTGTCAACAACAAATCAGCGTCAGATGGCTGCGGCAACACAATTGACTGGCCAGTCAGGCTTAAAAACCACTTATCTTATATGCCAGTCATCAATATGGCCCTTAAGATAAGTGTATATATATATATGATTTCTAGTGTTCTATTTTTAAAATATAATACTTAAATTTTATAAAAAGGTCTTCTATCTATTTAGGTACCTTTAGATTTAATTTTATATGTATATTTTACTTTTTAACCTTCACCATTAAGTAAAATACAACATGCCAAACTCATTCAACACAAATTGTAGAAATTCGAAACTATAGTTTGAAAGGAAACATGCCTACATAAGTTTAAAAATGAGCAAATGAGTGTCCGCCCCCCGCGGGCATAACCCTGGCCGTCACGTCTCCTGCCGCGCACCATTCTCCAAGTCTGATGACAAACTGAGAATTTGACTATTCACCTCTAATGTTGTTTAGGGAATATTCAATAGCCAAACAATCCATTTTATTTATGGCCATGTTGTGGGCCCACAATACAACACTCGCCTTAAAATCTTTTTAAGCTGTTTCATTTCCGGACACATAAAAACAAATCAGGTTCGTACTGCTTGAAGTTTTTGTTGAAGTTTTGCATGTTTGTTGGTTTTTCGGAATGTGTTGTCTTATCAAAAATAAATTGTGATATTAAAAGGAAGTTATTTTCTTGTTTAGCATAGGTATTATAGTAAAGACCAAGTCAAGACAATTACTCATTCGTGCGAAGAGCGCAATTAGAAGCGAAGGTACCGTATATTAGTCTAATGTTTTAATTTATGTGTCCATTTATTTCATTTCATCTGAACTACATTATAATCAATATTGTATTACTATAGGAATATCATTAAAATGCCCTTTCAATTAAACTTCTTTTAAGTTAGATTCTTTTAAGATCTAGAGACCACTATGGTCTCTAAAATTATTAGCATTAAAAAAAGTCTAAAATTATTTTTATTATTTAATTTCTCTATCTGTTGAGTTTTCTAAATTTAAACTAAATTACTGTTGGCCTAGTGGTTTAAGCGATCGCCAAGCCGCTTTCTACTACGCCAAGTGTTGTGGGTTCACACAACACTTTGTGTGATTTACAAATTGTTGTTCTGTTTGTAAAGTCCCCCGTGACACATGATGTATATTCCTAATGCAGGAATTGTCTTTTTAAAATAACAATAAAATCTGTATCTATGTTCTAACTTAAGTCAAATTTTACAATTAAAGAACTTATAAAAAATCTTTTTTGCAGATGTGAAACTTCACTTTTGTTTTGAAAAATGTCGATAAAGTTCCATTGAGAGTTACATGGAATTTTGTTATAGATGACGAGTATCCCGCAAGGATATATCCAGATAGATAAATTTAGGTTTAATAAGTTAAAATGTATTATTAAGAAGAAGACTTAAAAATATAAACATTAAATGCTTAAATTTTTAAGAATTTCACTATCTCCAAATTAAAAATAAATTGTAATACTTACTGTCCCTATAATCAAAACTAAAAATAAGCAATTTCTCCCCCTCGTTACCGAAACATTCATCTACTGTAATCTGTATGTAGTTGGAGAAAGATTGCGCATCTATATCTATTGGGGAGTGCGAGCCCGCCCCTCCTATTAGCCTCACTTTATCTATTCCGATATTCCCCTCGTCTTCTTTGTCCGCCGCTAATCCGCCGGGGAAGTGGCTAAATATCTTGTGCAAATAAACATTTCGCCTGTTCCATTGTCAGGGGATGAGCATTGAGCATAGCTATAACAAATCGGATTATGCGGCCTAAGGTGTCGTATCATGCTGTTGTAATTAGTTTGAGCAAAAGCTGGATTTATTGTTTGTGTATATTTTTTGGAGACTTATTTACTTAGTTATGAGCGTGATTGTCAAAGGAGGTGAGATCTAGTATAATTCGTTTTTAAAGACTTTTTTTTATTTACTGCGGAGAAATAAATTTTGAAATGGAGATTTGTTTATCACAATATTTCGAGAGACAGTAAGATGTTGTTTATAAGATCAATAAAGGTCTAAATTTATGGGTATCACAAAAACCTTGACTTAATAAGAATTAGTTAAACGTGCATCAGTCCATGTCCAAAATGCATTGGTGCCATAAGTAAACTAATAACGAAAATCTTGATTTAGCATTCGCGCTTTTCTGTCAAACTAGGATGGAGTCGGGTTCAAGTTCATTCACACGCAAATGCCATCAGACCTCCACAACTTAAGTACTCTGTGATAAAATATTTATCCTCAACTAAATATAATAAATATCTACTCCAATATCTACGAACCTGATTAATACAAATATTGCTAGTTACTAGAAGCTACTACTGACAGTAAACGTAGTGAGATGGGCAATGCTTGACGTTGTAACAATTGTTAAGATTCGTCATTGTTACACGGTAAAGACACGAAACAAGTCTCCGCCCAACGTTGTACCCCGCAACTGATATGCAAATATTGCTCTAAAAAACACTGCTGGAACAGGGGGAGATACAAAGGGCTTTGATATGTACGAGTAGGTACGTATTAAAAAATTAAAATTTTCTTGAGAATCTAAAGTACCTATATATCAAGTAAACACATGGTAGAGTAATGGTCTTACATTAACAATTGAAATCAAATTCAAATTGAATGAAACAAGTTTATAACTTTATCATTATTGGACCTTCAATTGCAAAGTTTAGTAGTTAATGAGATAGAGGCTTTGATAATGCTTTGTATGTTTGTTCGACGTTCTATGAAATATTTGTCTACTTACTAAATTTCTATTAAACTAAATATTTTTCGCATTTAAGCTTAATCTGAGTTTAGTATAACATCGGATGTGATGATGTTGCATATTTGTATGTATATAGAGAAGGAAGAGAGTAAGGTTCCCACTGCATGACTATTCATGAGCAGCGACGGCTGCGCTCCTCCGCTTCCAGCTCCCCACCGCATTTGAATAAATACAATTAACTTGTATGTTTTACAGGGCATGTTCCCCTTGGCGACCTGACCTTCCGGTGACTGACACATTCTTCACCCTTACGCTTGATACCATACTCCTTAGGTACATTTAAGTAATATCGACGATGGTGGGCGTTGGCAAAATTGAAAACTATTTCGGTCGGAGATAATATTCAAATTACCACTAATGGTGATATTCGGCAGCGGGCGACTCAAAGGATAGTATCGGCTGCGAAGCTTTGCACTGTTATTATCTCAACACCATCGCGCTCTTACCCAAGCCGTTCCTTTTTTAACAGACATTTCTGTCTTTTTCGTTCTTCAGCAAAACGACAAGGACCCGGCGTCGTTTAAAACTAAACTCGACTCTGGGGCGTAACTTTCACAATTTATCATTTAGAGTTGCCTACAGACATTATTTGAAACGCATTAAAATCGCAGTTGTGGAAAATTTGTCGGCATCGAAATTAGTACTCCTTTCGAAGTGCATAATTTATCGTTTAAACCGCATCCGGCGCGAACTGCGATATTTCTAATTAGAAATTCATTGACGTTGTCAGACCTCCAAACTCTTCACTTACGTTAAACATTGGAAACATGTAATATAAAGTTTTTTAATTTAATTATTAAATAACTTATTGATGCTTATACTCATTTAGATACCTACATCATTAATTAGTAGTCTTCACCTACCATAATATTTACGATTATATCTTTTGGATTACTCAGATAACACCAAGTATTAATTTCACAAACCATATAATAAAAATTTGTTTAACTTTAATTAGTCATTGATCAATGTGTTGATAAATATATATACATATATTGTAAGTACACTTTTATATTGTTCAGATTTAGGACTCTCCTGCAAAAATCATCATGTTCAAGAGTTAGGATGTTTTTTCTGTCCTATGCAAGATTATTAATAACAAAAATTGCGTGAAAATATAAGGAAAGTAGGTACTGAGTGATAGTAGTTTAGCAGCGGTCCACGAGGAACCGGCCACTGCCCTGAGAAAGCTGTCACGCGCGCGGCGCGAACACGTGATGAATATGTATCGGCAGGCCGTTGCGGCGCCTTGTAATTTGAAACTTGCCGGTAATTATTTACGTGAGAATGGGCCCAGGTCAGCCCCCGCCCGCACCCCGCATTGCAACTCAGCCCCTTACACCGGAACGAATCGTTGATTGCGCTCGAGTTGAGATGCCGCCGCCAGATTGCTGCTCACGCTCCAGTGCTCAACTCTGCGGCCGCGTAGACGTGCCGACTGCTCCAAGATTCTGACAGTGCTCGACACTTGTTATACAGCCATACCGGATATGTACATGTTTTGCCTACAAGCTTCTACTACTCAACAACCTGATCCTTAACAAACACACTTAATCAATACCACTTACTTGCAGTATTAATTCCAGAAAATTCTCGAAAGTGCATTAAAAAAAGAATATAATATGAAATAAAACCATTGTTAAACTACCCGTAAAAGTAAAACAAAAAGAAAAAAATATTGATAAAGTATCCAAAACGCCTTATTTAAAACAGATACATCACGTCACATTAACACGGTGACTTAACACAAGACGACAAAATGTAAACGGTGTTCTCATCAAAGTTGTATATTTTTTAAGAAACCTCCGTTGGAGTGATGACGGTTGTTTTGACTTGTCCTGACATTTGCGTGTTCCTCGCAGCAGTATAGTACCTCAGTCTCAAGAAAGCAAAAAAAACATTAATTAATTGGCGAAACGGCTACCTGTGTTGTTCACTTGAACTTGTTATAAGGTAAAGGTAACTTGGACTTGCAACGTCACTAGCTACGGTCCCGGTCGGGTTACATTCACACGTTGGAAGAAAACTACGTTATTCTTAACAAACAAAGTCTAATCTAAAATGTGCTGGTTCTTAGTTAATAACAAATGTATTCGAGTAATTGAGTGCAAGTGCAAGGACTCTATAATTTTAAATGGTTTTTAAAAAATACATTCTAAATCGATCGTTGTAATAACATACTTGCTCAGATGCTCATAGCCCAGTTGCAATCGGAGGGTAAGCAACGACGGCGCGGTCAGTACCTGGATGGGTGACCGCTGGTGGCATGTTACCGTGAGCGTCTCCGAGATTCGGAGGTCACGTTAAGCAGTCGGTCCCGGTTGTTATCGTAGGATAACAGTCGTGAAGCTTAGTTAGGAGGTCTTTGGGCGGCTTAAAAACATCCAACGGCAAGATTACGTAGCCACAACGTTGTCTTGCCAGTCCGCACTTGGCCAGCGTGGGGACGTATGGCCTTAACCCTCTTCTGAGAGTAGACCAGAGCCCAGCAGTGGGACATTATGGGTTGTTGATGATGGAATTTACCTCAACTCCCATTATAAAGTAATATTACTAATAGTGTTAACATATTTAATATTTGATTAGGCTTAAAGTGAACGCAAAATCTTGAATGAAACCATGCTTTTGTAATCGTATGTTCCTTATTGTTTAGAATAATTAATAAATTGACAAGACCACTTAGGCCAACTGACTGTGTTTGTTTAAACAACAAAATGTTAAATTGACTGCTTTCAATAAGTGCTTTAGTCGGCTGGGCTCGACTGCGGCGGCGCCCCGCTGCGCGGTCCCTAAACACACACAGACCGCGGGGCGCCGCACCCTACCCTCAGAGTCCGCGCCTTGCTCACTAATAACACCATCTTTTCCTCTGTCAAGCCTTATTTTATCCGACCATCTCCTGTTTTTTCTATATTGTTGTTTTTTCGACGTGTGAGCCCACTTGGAATATTAACAATAAAACGAGTTCCTGATGATAGTAATCCTTCATCCTCATTGTCTTTTGGCAGTTTCGTGGAATAATATATGTTGTGCTCTCGCAACTTGAAATCTGAACGTCATATTATAAATGGCGTCGTTTAAAATATTTTAATACCCTCTACATCACGGTGATATTAATTTAGTACGCTTGAGTTGATCGGTCGTGGTGCCACCGCTGGAATGTTAAATGACGGATTACCGACCACCGAGATTGAAAGATAACTAACCGCTCTAAATGCTATAGATTCTATCAAAGTCCTATTACATTTGTTTATTAAAAGGAACAGTTTTAAAAAAAAAATAAGTTTGTTTTTCAAGCTAAATATATGTATCCAAATAATACGGTAGTTAATACTGTAAACCAGCTACTTTTTACCAAGTGTCAAGAAATTCTAGAAAACGTGTTGAGAAATCAGATGAACATTGCGCATTCAATGTGAATTAGAATTAGAATTAGAAATTGAATATTGTGTAGATTATTTTATAATTTGTACTTTGACATAATAAACTGTCAACTTGTTTGTTTTTAACACTTGAGTTTCCATTTAAAAATTATAATCATTAACATCAAAATCAAATTCCATTATTTTTTCAAAAGTTCATACTATACTAACATTTCCTAAAGATTAAAGATTTAGTAATTACAGAACACACGCAACTATAGCAACATTTCGATATAACAACTCTTTGCGAGTAACTAAGCAACGGTTGACATAAAACTCGTTTGCACTACAAAACGTTTTGTCAAAGCTGCAGTTTTCTCTTTATTTAAATTGTTAAAATGGTGTTTATAACTGTGGAAATGGTGAGGAAGAAAGCTGAGCATCATGAGCGCTTACTCGCGCCACTTGAAGAAATAGCTTTGCATCAGGAAAATATAGAGAAGATTGAGTACTTACAGGATTGGTGTCCTAAACTAAAAATTTTACTAATGCAAAGTAACCTAATAGCCAAAATAGAGAACTTAAATAAATTAAAACACCTTGTATACCTTAATTTAGCCTTAAATAACATTGAAATAATCGAAAATTTGGAAAGATGTGAATCGTTACAGAAATTAGACCTGACTCTTAATTTTATTGGTGAAATAGTGAGTGTAGAAAACCTCATTAACCTCTACAACTTAGAAAACTTATACTTATCTGGAAATCCTTGCACGGATTATGAAAATTATAGAGATTTTGCAATTGGGACTCTGCCACAACTTGTTTATCTTGATGGTCAAGAAGTTGAGAGATCTGATCGAATTAAAGCACTTCAAAATCTGCCGATAATAAGGTCAGATATACTATTTGAACAAGAAAACTATAGAGGTAAAAGAATAAAGCAGAAAAATCGTCTAGAAAGGGAGATTCGTGAAAAATGGGAGAACGAATACAAAGAGATGGATCCTGAAGAACGAAACAAAAAGTTTTGGAAAGAAAAATGTGAACATTCCCCTGAAGTGCGTTATGAAATGGAAAAAATGCGAAATCTGAAACAGAAAAGTTTAGCGACTGAAGAGAAAAAAGAGGAAAAACGAGTTTACAAATTCTTTACTGAGGAAGGCAGGCCATATAATATAAATCAACCTCAACTGGATTTCCTATTTCATTCTGATAATCCAGAATTATACACGTTGGATCTGGCAGTATATAAGCACTTGGATACAAGCCTAATTGACGTAGATGTGCAACCAAACTACGTGAGGGTCATAATCAGAGGTAAGATATTTCAGATCCATCTACCGGACGAAGTTGATACTACTAACTCAACTGCTCAACGCTCTCAAATCACAGGCCATCTAGTGATAAAGATGCCAAAAGCTAAAGCTGTTTTAAAAACATTGTCAAAAAATACAACGTCTAACATAACGAAAAAAGCTATGTTGTACACAGAACATAAAATAGAAGAATGTGACGCACGCTCCGGACAGACTAAAAGAGAATATCTAGAAATTGGGCCAGCCGATAATGTCTTAGATTTTACTAAATTGACTGTAACTAATAATAAGTCAAAGCCTGATTACATTGACCCAAGGCTTAAATTACAGTCGAAATTACCTGCACCAGACTTCGTGGATAACCCAGAGGTGCCTGATCTAATTTAAAGCGTTGTATGAAATAAAACACTAAAAAGCTGTTTTTATGTTCTTTTTTATTAGGTACATTAAGAGTACAATAAAAGTAAAATTAGTAGATCCTCAAATTTAAATTTTTTACTAAGCTTCGTGTTGTTAGATAACAATAATTAACTAATAATAATTTAGAGTTTTTTGAACACGTAGACAGATTAATAATTTACACTTTGTATTTTTTGCTTAAATTAATTGAAAAAATAATATTAACACACTTTCGTAATAACAAATACGAACAGCCTTATTATTTTTAGTAATACGTAGCGCAGTATATTCTTAATTAGGTGGCTTTAGACTATTTCTGAAGGAATCTAATTAGTACCATTAGCTCCAGAAGGCATTGCAACCATAAACGATAGGAAACCATCAATATCGCGCATCTCTTTGGAAGTGAATTTTGCTGTAATTTGGTGTTCGCCAGCCCATGGTGGAGTAAGCTTGAATTGTGCTGTCGCAAAATCGCCCGGTGCTACACTCTGTGGATACAAGATGGTATTAATAAAGTACCGTAAATACTGGATTTCAAACGGATGTTAACGTTCCATAGTTCTGTTGCGGCAAAACAGATGGCGCTTATAGTACTACTACTCAATCACTCAGATTCTTATCAAGTGTTGAGAATTTGATTTTCAGTTTCGTTATTGCATAATTTATTTGATAATAATATGTAATATTCTTATTTAAGTTTATTATCGACAATTCATGGTCTATATCTATAAGATGATGATTATGTAGACTAAATAATTGTCCCAACCTCATTTAATTGAATCTTCAACTGCTTTTCAAGCCCAGGTCCCTGTATATAGAACTTGCACTTCGTCAGTGGGATTGGTAGGGAATTATCCACCTTCACGTGTACTGTGATCTCTTCGTGAGATATTGGTTTGCCATCTATGCTGATCTTGATATCTGGGTTCCTTACTCTGAAGTCATCTTGTGCAAAGTAATCGAACTGTGTCTCAACTACTGTAGCTAGACAGGCGATCTTGAAAGAAGCCTAAAAAGAACAGATTTTATCTTATTTACGAGAGCTTATTTCTCTTTATTATTAGTATTATTGTGTTGTATAACTATAATAATATTCATTTGCAGTAACCCACGAACAAACCGAGTATGTTAGTATCAAAATTATAATAGATATTAATATGTGCCAACCTGATCTATTAATTTCTTATAGTAATCGTCGAAAGTCACCACCATCTTGACCTCTTCTTTGGATGCAAGAGCGATTTTTTTGTTGAATTCTGATCTCTTCACACCGTCTCCAATCACTCCCGTGTACGTTACTGTGTCTACACGTAAAATACCCTTAACTTGATACGATTTGGAAATTGAACGATTATTAATGTGAAGAATCTGAAACATAAAAGAAAAAACATGTAATTTCCAGTTATGCTCATAATTTAAATCAAAAATATTTAAATCTAGTTTTTGCTAAGCCGTAGGGTTAGTATGTATAGTATTTTTTTTTTTTTTTGAATAGTTGGCAAACGAGCAGACGTATCACCTGATAGTAAGCGATTACCGCCGCCCATGGATACTAGCAACATCAAAGGCGTCACAAGTGCGATGCCGAACTTTGGGGGATGGGAAAGGGGATGGGGGGGAGGGGTTGGGGTATGGGCCTCCGGTATCCTCACTCACTCAGTGAAACACAGCGCAAACGCTATTTCACACCGGTTTTCTGTGAGGCCGTGGTATTACTCCGGTCGAGCTGACCCATTCATGCCGAAGCATAGCTCTCCCACGGTGTGTATGTATTTCTCAAGGTTACACAGAAGAGTACCAAAAATTTCTTATTAATATAAAATTGCTCCTAAAAATGATTCATCAGTCAAAAGAAAAAAATTCATAAGGCCTAAGGTTTGAAGAAAAAACTTAGGCCTGTGACCTTCTAACGGTCAGAGGTTTAAGGCGTGGATATATAGGTAATGTACATGGTCTGGGAACATTGCAATAAAAAAAAATGTATAGCAATTAGTTGATACATACACAGGTATGTAGGTAAATCAGTCAAAAAAGTTACATACCACACTAAAGTCCTGCCCAATCTTAATGTTGTCCCGGAGTTCAAAGTTGAAGATTACGTCATTGAAAGCTTTATTCAAATAGTTCCGAGTGAAAATATTCTCCGATTTACGCAACGCCTTCTCCATAGTCATACGCTCCTCTTTTGAACGCTCGGGGTATTTGTAGCTGAGTGTGAGATCCTACAAAACAATCATTCAATGGTAGGTATCATAATGATTTTCAACTATTTGATATTGTCTTCGACGCTGATGCAACTATTCCAACTCTGTTTGTAAAAATTATCTCAGCTTATGATTAACTCTTCTCAAACAGGACTAAATCAGAACCAAGTCCAGCTTGCCAGTGTAACATTAATATATATGTACTAATTAACACAGATAAATTTTTAATTTAAATAAATTAAAATGTTTAGAATCCTAAGTTACTTCTAATACCTCCAAAAATACGTGTACACAGTTTTATGATGACCGGTTAAGTAGTTTTCGCGTGAAAGAGTAACAAACAAATTTATCTACATTCACATTTATAATTATTAGGATATCTTTATTGTGTGGCTACATAAAATAAAAAAACAACAAATTATGAGTAACAAAACCTTATCATTGACGGCGATTTCTTCCAGACAACCACATAATAGATGTTTAGGATTAAATCACATTCTTAACAATTAATAAAAAAAAATTGTATCTATCAGAGTTTTCTTATTCCTTTCTCATCTACCAATAGTCAGTTTACCACCATATACTGTTATATATTCCAGTAAAGTGACTATACGGCTATGTCCTTTTTTCGTCGTCTTTCCTTTTATGGCCAAAAACTAACTAGCATTAATTACAATACTCAAAGCTGTCAATGTAAGTCCTGATGAACTTATCTCAATTTACACATAATGAGCCGTTTATAAATTAACATACCTCTCGCTCCATCGTTCCAACGGCTTTTGTAGAGATGTTTTGTCCGATTGATACTGTGTCACTTGCTATCATTTTAAGAGGTTGACTTTCACCAGAATATTTCCACAGCACCTGTTAATAACGATGTTTTTGTTACTTAATACGTCTCTTTATTGTAAAGAACTAGAATACACTACGTACGAAATACAAATGGTGAAACTTAGCGATATAGAAAATGTTAAAAGTCGCCTTACCTTGTCAGCGTTAACTTGGGCAAAAATGTATGAGGCGTCGTAAGGTTTTAGCAGGTCTCCCTCTCGAATAGCTCTCAATGAAGCTGGCCCACATCTGTACATATCGTCAGAAGTTGCTTGTGGTGTTGAGTCTATAGCCTGCCATCCAGAGTATTCAGGACCCAAATCTGGACGCTCCATCCATACCTTGAGACAAAATTATTCAAACATCTCACACACGGCCCAGCTCAATTATCAAAGTTTAAATATAACTCACACTTAACAACATTAACTTGAAATAATTTCATTCATCTAAATAAAAACAGATTTTGTTACATTATTTCAAGAAACCTACAACTGCAGCCGCTATGAATAGTCTCATGTACAGATACTACAACTATCGTAATGGACATAATACAAAACACTATGCAGCCCTGAACATCCATTTATAGATGGAACTGACATTTTGTCGTTGAATATGAGTATATCGAGTAGGTATATGTATGTATTACTTTCATGGGCTAGCCCTAAATTCCATTACAACTCTATTCGTTATAAATGATACTGAGCTATGTACAATATTATTTACCAGATAAGATAAATGGCATTAATCCTACTCATACTCGTACTTGTAACGTTTCTTTCTCTTTCATACTTACATTTTTGTTCAATCAGAAACATTGTGAAACGTGGGTAAAGGTTAGCCATTGATCTGATTTTCCATGTATCATTAATGGTGGTGATTGGTTAAGTAATCTATGCTAAGTTATTTATACCTAATAAGAAGTGAATCAGCGATCAGTCTGCTATTGCGTAGGAGATAGACATAGTACCGCTTATATTTAGAACTAGTATTATGATTGAACAAATGTTCTTACAATCTTGATCTCTGGAGTTTAAAGCAAAGTTTTGAACAAACTCACCAAGGCTCATAGATTTAAATAACTCTTTATATACCTAGGTTGTTCCAAAAATTTATAGCCACAGAATAAATACAATGTCATATTTTATGAAACTACGAGTATTTTTGAATTACGGCTAATTTCAACACAAACTAGTGAAAATCACTGTGTAGTATTTTTTTTATTTTGTTTAAAGATTATATGTCACTCTTCTTTTGTTTGCAACATTGAACGTCTCGCGGGAAGCTTTACATGTATTTTTTTTTATTTTACAAAAATGGCTATGTGGTTAATTTATACGCGGTAGAAGTAGGAGCGAGAGGTATACCAGCTAAATCTCTCTATAACCTTTTGAAAGACCTTGGCCTGTCGAGATCTGCAGTAAGTTCCATTTTAGAACGAGTATCCAAGGCTGCACTAACAGGTTCCTACCAAATTTGGCTAGGTAGGGCGGGAAACTCGAGCAGTGAAGGTGACCGTTGATGCGTATCTTAAAGGGGGCCTCCTTAAACCTACACCTAGGTCGTAAGTCCTGGGAACTGCTTTGAGTTTCTCCCTCTACCACACGATGGACCCGGCACCCGCACGGTGAATCCATGGAGTGCTAAGAAGTTTGTCTCTGAGGGTTAAACTTCAAGGAATCTCAAGAAAATTTACAAAGAGCTTTTGGGTAGTGTACTTTTGCCTTAGCAACAACTACTTAGGTATTGGGTTCGTGTATTTACACGAGGTCGAGAGAACTTAAACGATGAGCACAGATCCAGCCGACCACCATAAAAACGTCATCAGGGTAGAGTGGCTATTGTCAACACAAACCTGTGAAAATCGCAATCACCTATGTGTAGTTTTTTTATTTTGTTTAAAGATTATATGTCACTCTTCTTTTGTTTGCAACATTGAACGTCTCGAATGATTTAGGTTATATTCTAGACCAAATTCACAACCATTATCATTGTTTGACGGCTATTTTTAACTTTACGAGATACATAGGGAATTATGTATCTCGTAAAGTTAAAAATAAATTCTTACCTCGTTCCAGACATGGAAGTTCCATACAGAGTCGGTTGGGAATTTTTCGTGTTTATTTCCTTGGTCGTCTAGGATAGTGTCGATTGTTAAGCTGCCTTCGCTGTCGTAAGCTGCTTCAAATCCCGTTACTGGTCTGCAGGGGATGCCAAGTGCTCGACAAACTGAAACAGAAAATAGTTCAAATCAAGAGAAATAAAAAAATGTTTCTTATAATAAAACAATATGCTTCTTCTATTAAATGTATTTTCAATCACACACTTACTCGTAGTCATCACTCCAGCGTAAACCCAACATTGTCCGTATTTCACGGGTATTTTCTTATCGAAATATGTTTGAAGTATATCTAATGAGCCGACCCACTTAAGAGGATGTGTGCCACCACTGTAATCCCGAGGGTCAGACGCCCAGTTCCCAATTACTACTCCATTGTCATCTCGCACGTTGACTGCTGCAGACAAGGCACGTACTGTGCGAATTGAGTCACTTCGGGCTTGGCCTTTGACCTAGGAACATTATTATATTATTATATAAGTAAAGAGTAAGTAACTGCTTTAAATGAGAGATTCCGATTCAACAAATATTTACAATTGATCCTCTTTAGAAGACATCTAACGTTACAAAGGTCGCTAATGCCCGGTTCCTATATTAAACGAATCGTCATCATGTAAAAAGTCGCATGTATCGTATTTACTGTTTTGTAAGGTATAATTACTGTTTAAGTACCGGTTTGACTTTATTAGTTTTTCTAAGTACAATGCATTAATTTTCAATAAATGGTATGTAATGTTTATATGCTGGCTGGTCAGACAAGACGTTCGACAGTCGAATACTCGAGTCATCGAGGATGCAATTGCCCGAAACAGGGGCTCAAAAGTTTTTGCCAAGCCTAAGACCTCCTGTTACTACCTGTCCAAGCTTAGAACGGCACAAGGCACCACCGTCACCTCCGAAACAGAGATTCTCGCTGAAGTCGAAAAGTTTTACGAGGATCTATATTCCTCACAAACCAGTCCAGCTGAGACCCACAGCGCGGATGATCCGCGTGCTAGACTGACACGCCACCTCACAGACGAGCTTCCCGACATCGATCCGGGTGAGATTAGAATGGCACTCGGACAACTACACAATAATAAAAAAAAAAAATATTGAGAAGACAGAGGAATATAATCAGCCTCTCTGTATAGCGTATGTGGACTACGAAAAAGCCTTCGATACCATTGAGACCTGGGCTGTTCTGGAATCTATGCAGAGGTGCCTGGTCGACTGCCGATATATCCAGGTGTTGAGATGCCTCTATGAAGCTGCAACGATGACCGTCCAAGTACAAGAAAAGAGCACAAGACCAATCAAAGTGCATCGAGGAGTAAGACAGGGAGACGTCATATCTCCGAAACTGTTTACTAATGCCTTGGAAGACGTCTTCAAAACGCTCGATTGGAACGGACGGGGAATCAATATCAATGGTCAATTCCTCTCACACCTGCGGTTTGCAGACGATATAGTCATCCTGGCGGAGTCTCTGCAGGACATGGAAGCAATGCTCAACAGTCTGGACGATTCTTCAAAACGAGTGGGACTGACGATGAATATAGAAAAGACGAAAATCATGCATAATCGGCATGTGTCCCCGAGTCCCGTGACCGTAAACGGCGTTATTATCGAGGTTGTGCAAGAATACATCTACCTTGGCCAAACTATCCAACTTGGTCGGCACAACTTCGATCGGGAGGCCGACAGAAGAATTCGTTTGGACTGGGCGGCGTACGGGAAGCTACGTCACATCTTTGAGTCGCAAATACCACAATCATTGAAGACCAAGGTATTTAACCAGTGCGTCCTACCCGTAATGACATACGGAGCCGAGACGTGGACACTCACCATTGGACTGGTCCACAAATTTAAAGTGGCTCAGCGTGCGATGGAGCGTGCGATGTTGGGTGTTTCTCTGTCTGATAGAATTCGGAATGAGGTTATTCGACAGAGAACTAGAGTAACCGACATCGCACGGAGAATCAGTACGTTGAAGTGGAAATGGGCCGGTCATGTCTCTAGACGTACCGATGGTCGGTGGAGCCGAAATGTGCTTGAGTGGAGACCGCGATTAGGCAAACGTAGTGTAGGGCGCCCTGCGGCACGATGGATTGACGACTTAAAGAGAGTGGCTGGCAGCGGATGGATGCGGACTGCCCAAGACCGGGATGGTTGGCGCTACTTGGGGGAGACCTACGTTCAGCAGTGGACGGCAAATGGTTGAAGTGTAATGTTTATATGTATCTACATTCATGGGAACTATATATACATATATAAATCTGTAATTTATGGAAATCTACCATCCTAAATTAATCCTTTGTTTTACTAACTTCAATGCCTACGATTATACAAGATATACTTATTATTATTTAAATAAGTTAAGGCATTTAATATTGATATTAAAGAACTCAAGGTAATTTTAATCTACGTTAGTAGGTAATAGCTTTTTCGTACCTTCCCAATTTTTCTGACCAGGTATAGTGCACAATTCAAAATATCCTTTTCATATTGTGCGTAGTTCCACGGACTAGGCTTGATTCTGTTATATACTCCTTTGTACATCAGCCCTCCATCTGATAACACGTACTCCTCGCGCTGGCTGTGACCTACAACAATCAGTAGAACATGAGTCTGTATGCAATTATGACAATAGTACTAACCTTGAGATGCACTTCAAAGAGCTTTGATGTAATACTAGTGTGGGTTTACTTGATTAATGAAATGTGTGTCAATCAGCGTTGCCAGACATCACGATTTTGGCGGGATGTCCCGCTTTTTGAACTAAAATTGTAATGTCCCGCACAGGACAGGTGTTGTCCGGCTTTTTGGGGATAACTAGCCGGACGTCCAAAGTGAAGTTGGTTAGTTAGCCGTAGTGCTATATAGTAAATAAAATTGGACGGCAATAAAAAATATAAATTCCACCATTACATTACATGTTGCAGAGAAACAAAAACAATGCGAATTACCTTTTTTTGGTCACTCCTGTTTCGTAATTTCTGATACTTTAATACGTTTTTTATTTTTCGCTTTCGCTTTTTACAAAAGAATCCCGCTTTTTTTCACTAAAAAGGCTCAAAATCCCGATTTCACTAAATAAAAACGCTAGCAACGCTGGTGTTTAATTAAGGATTGACATCCTTAATTAAACATGAAACTTTACGTGATTCAAATTATAAGTATCAAACAGCTTTACACAAGTTATGCAACAAAACACGTGAACAACTACAAAGTGAGTGAAACTATAAGAGCCCAGTAAACTTTCTTAAAGATCAAAGCTAACGAAACATATACAAAAGCTAAATTAAGCCGAAAATTTTCAAACTGCATATTTTTTACGATACAAAGTGCAAAAGTGACTCGCTGAGGCGCTCATAAATATTCATATATCATCATTAATCATTAAAATTGATCTATCATATAGGCAAAACGTATGTCTAACTGCAAGTGTCGTTCTAGATTTTTATTTGATTGAAATAATAGTTCAGTCACAAATCGATCATAAATAAAACCGGTAAAAAAATGATAAAATGTAAATGATGTATGGAATAATAAGATTGATAATCACCTGGCATGTATACGCTGTCAGTCAGGCACCAAGCATTAAAAAGTACATAAATAGGCAAAGGATGCCTATAACTAAGGGAGCTGCCGTCACTAAGCTTAATATCCACGTCCATTCTCCATGAAGCTACGACGCAGTTCGATGATGGTGTCACAGAAACCATCAAGTGATTATCCACCTGGCTTTCATATATTGCATTCCATGTTCCAACAGTTTCTGATCCTTTCTCCAAAAGAGGTACAGCTGCTGACGTCAGGTGTGAAGGTCCACTAGTTTCTTCGTCTGAACAAAGTAAAAAATTGTATTGTAAATTTTAAACCTTACCTTAAATCGATACAGAGCTTAGTACGTTCAGTTAAAAATGGCATAACTTTTAGGATTTTTCTTTGCTAGTAAACAGACTACTACTAGTAATTAACAAGATTAAAGACCTATCATGTCTCGAGTCAGATATATACACATACATTAATCAGGTTAAATGAAGCAAAGAATCTTTTTATAATACAAACAGTGTGACAATACGAACCTGACACGTAGAATTTAAATGATATAGCATCTTTACTGGCATCGTATGGTCTGTTCAGCAGCAAATCGAGTTTGAAAGCCTGACCTCGTCTGACAACCAGACACCTATCCACATTCCTTCTCATCAAGTGGAACCTGCTTGTGTGGTGGTTCTCGCCGTTGATGTCGACACAGAAGTCAATTCCCTGTACGGCCAGCACGCCTCTTCGAATCGCATCGTTGATATCTGAATAAATACATTGAAATTAGGTTACGTACGATTGTACAGGGTCGTTGAGTAAATACCAAACAGTTTATGGAATCATGCTCATTAGTATACTAAGGTTGTCCACTCCAGTCTCATAGTCTACATAACGTTTAGAACTAATTACTTCGTTATTTTATTGCTATTAAGCGTGAAACAATAATAATGCAATCAATTTATTTCATTATCATCTAGGAACAGTAAGAAAATCATTGATGTGATAATAAATATTAACACAATTTTTACTTTTAATATTACCAAGAATATAATTAGATTGTAATACAAAGTCCATGTGTTAGTAATTTAACTGTTATTATCTTCAATATTCTTTTCAATCAACAACTTATACTTATTAATATTAAAACGCTGAAGAGTTTGTTTGGTTGTATGTATGCGCTATTCTCAGGCAGTACCTACTACAGGACCGAATTGAAAAATTCTTTTAGTGTTGGATGATAGATATTTAAAATTATGAAATAAAGAATTGGTCCCCTTAAAAAGCTCTAAAAAAAAGTCTGCAACAGTATATGTCTATACTTTAAGTTTTCCTCACTATAACCTTATTATAATAAAGGATTAATAAGGTCATTAATCTTTTCAAATTTTTAACTTAAAACGTTTTGTAATGTAGTCTATTTTATTACAAAACATCTATTTACTACTCATCCTATGTATATATATTATTATGAGTATGTTATTTTATGAAGACTTCGTTTAGTAGTGGACGGCAATAACCTGAGCACTTCATTACAACCATGTATTTATGTAAAGAATTGATGGAATTTTAAGCGACATATTTAGAACAGAAATACCTGGCTGAAACGGGATAATGATGTGTTTCTCTGGTTTCCCGAACCAACGATGCCATAAATTTTATAATACTCCTTATTACAAGAACACATTGATACGAAATATTAATTCCATATTCAAACAAAAAAACGCTCAACATGAAAATCACAATTGGCCACAATCACTTTATGATATACCTAGTGCACAGATGTCCATGAAAACCGAAAATATTTCGAATGTTGATAATTATTTGAATAATCGTGTGCTTGTTTTTGCATGCCGTCATTGACTGACGGTGAGTTCAACTAAAATCTCAAGAACTACTCCTAGCAAGACAATCGGTGATATTGCCTGACAAAAGCCTTACAATTGTGATGTAAGAACTATTTTAAGTAGCACCTTTAATAGCCGTTAAATTGATTTGTAAGTGGGTCAAGTAATGTAAGATCACGGATTTAATTATTGAATTACCGAGAACGGATCATGGAGATAAAAATAGAAATTATACGAGTATTACACTGGTCTACTAATCTATTCCCATTTGTAATGTCAACTTATTGTTAATGAAGGCATCAATTAAATTAAATATTGCATTAACCCTTTTACAATGCAGACATTTAACAACCGCTCTTGATGATGACAAGGCGTGTAGCTTGTCACTGAATTCAAGAGAGTATTTGTAAAATAGTAAGATTGCGAACAAGCATACATTTACTATCAAGCGTTGATCCTTGCCAACAGTGATATTAAGAACCTACCTAATCATGGCTGTCTGACTCTAGAATTTCTTTTTCTATTATTTTCTTTCATTTCAATCCTAGTCCATAAAAAGAAATTCTACATTTATCAAGTTCATTGACACGAGTGCAACAGCCTCAATATATTCAAAACATAATAACAAGAAGTGTTTGTAAACAATACGCTGTTTTATGCTGTTTCCATCAATAAATCATTATAATTACTACTAGACCTCAACCTTTGCTGCTATAATTGGAGTTAATTGGTGTCGTCCAGTCCTAATATTTCAAATTAATAACTGTTCCTCTTTAATGTCCTTTCTAACAACGATACAGGTGTCTTTTATAGTTTTTATGGCTCCTTTATGAAGATTATGTTAAAGTCCAAAAAAAAATTATTGTACCCAGTTCCTGTATTAATTGTCTTTATTTCAATTTTATTGTTTTTGGACTATTAAATTTTCGCTCTTAAATGTCAACTCTATAAAAAGAAACGACAATTCATTACAAAGTTCATGTACCTCATTCCGTGACCTAATAAATAATTTGATGTAGGTACCTACACTATCAACTAATAGGTTCATTTGTTATCGGGAACGGACAACGGACGGACATAGACATATATTTATTGGTAAACTGTGCTTTTTGCCAATCTCCTGCTCTGCTTTTTGTCTAAGCTTATTTCAAATTAGTATCAGACTCCTTAGCAACAAATGACAATAATGTTTTTACTATTAAGTATACATTACTGCTTAGCCCGAGGTCGGCTTCTTTCATCACCAGTCGCATAAATGACATATTTGGAATTAATTACGGTGTAGGAGGTGTAACCTTCTATAATGGGATTTGCGGGCCTTGAAATAATCACCTTGCATTAGAATTCCCACACATAACTACCACAGACGGACATAGCGTAGGCCAGCCGATTTAGAAATCATGAAATGCGCTTTATAGCATCGGGATCATAGTTAAATCTACAGTAATTATAGTCGTAAGTAAATGTTTAACCTAAAGCAAGAAACTTCACCTATTCGCCCTACACTTTTAAATAATAATAATAGTAAGTCAGCCATTGTAAAAATATATTTTCCTATAACTTTAATGTCGTCGACAGCTTACGCCCGTCATTTTTTTAAAAAGGAATAAATCCAATTTAGTAAATAAGAAAATGTACAACAATTAAATTATATCTTGATTCACTAATCCACGATCAAATTACTCGCTAAACAAGCCATAAAATAAATAAAAACACACTTTTCTCAAATAAGAAAATCATTAACTTAATATTTTCTTGTTTGAGTGGAGTCTGTGGAGTTTTACTATATCTAGATGACACGTTTTACGCTGTTCATTCGTAATACACATACGTGCTAGCATTGTCATTCATAGGTACATACTCGTACATAAATTAATTCAATGAAAAGTTAGCAGGATCTCTTTACTTTTTTTTTATAATTTAAGTGTTGCTCTGTCTTTGCCCTTGTGTTACATCTATCTGATAATCTTATTATATACGATACGATATTTTGATTCTTGAAGAAAAACATAAGACTTTTTTGCCACGATTTCCGATATATATGCGAGTGTGAATAACAACTAGTACTTGATATATCAATACTTCTTGACAGTGTTATAATTTACTGATGTCCCTTTTGGAATAGCATATCAAAAATTTATCGTTATCGAATTGATAAAGCTATAGGTACGGCATTCGACCACTCTATCCGTTCTTGAGAAAATTCATTATAAAAGAAATAGAATCTCTTTGTTCTTTTGGTGCTCACAATCTTCTTAGAAATATAGAAATAGCGGACATGGTAATGGCGGTTAAACATTATAGATAATACTAAACATGCTCTATCTACTGAATAAAAGTATGACACGAAGTTACTAACAAAAAAAAAAGGCTTTGAATTTTAATTGAATATAGAAAATACAGTAAATTCGACTGCACGAAAGAAATAGTGGTTTAATAGGTCGACACCTGCTTCACCGTTTATTCGTCAATTACCGTTGACGAGGAAATCAAAAGAGCACGATATGAAAAATCTTTGCACTCGAGTGCAATACGTAACTTTTCATCCCACCTCAGCGAGGCAATGACTAAATGCAAAAAAAGCATTTACAATCACAAGATACTTTTGCGCATTATTAAGAATTCCAGTCAGTCCTGTTGGCGTCAAATTATCTTCCTCGTCACTAGAATTACTCATATTTATGTTTTTCACTTAGTTTCAAGTTTTTTGTTTTTATCCCAAGGTTTTACAATAAGACGTGAAAAGAAAACGGCGCGAGCAAAGCAAATTAAAAAAGTACACCAGGAAGGTTATGAATCTAAGTTTTTAACAAATTAAAAAAGGTTGTATGATAAATTCGACAACATGGAGGTAGAAGTAAATAGGTTCAATAATGTTTTGAATTCACAAATTTAATGCACATGATTTTCTAAATTCAATTTACTTTATCCTCTAGCGGATTAAAATGGCTTTTGCACTCAGATACCGAGATGGGGGAGTGAAAAAAATATTGTAGATTAATAAAACTCGCTATAATTGGTCTAAAATTCCTAAACGTACTACTAAAGTTATTTATGTATATATATATATAAGATGAAATGCATTAGAAAAATATTATCTCGAAATATTGAGCCATGACATCATCTAAGCATACCTACCAGTTGAAAGTGGCCGTGGAAGCTCCTCGGGTCCCTTGGAATCCATTATACTCGTAGTATTAACACAAAAAAAAGTACGTTTAAGTGACTACACGAAGATAACGCAAATAAGGGCTAAACCAGTTGGCTTACTTGGTATACTGTATATACATATGGTCACTCAGTTGCCAAAGTGTAAATTTACTAAACACTTTGTTTCGTTCTATAGCACACGAACACTTTTAATAAGTACTACAAAATAATCACGATGTATTTTAAGAGTCTGATGGGTGCGTGCGTCGATGCGAGATTATGTTTGTCGGAGTTTCGTCTCCGGTGAGCATTATATAGCATAACTACTTTTGCCTGAACTCTTATCAGTAGTTACTCAAAACCAAAAAATAGGGAAAAATATAGGGAATAAATTGGGCAAAAACCCGGGGAAAATTCCAGAATAGGATAATATTCGGGTTTTTTCATATTTAGTATATGTAACATCTAGGTAATATGTAAATACCTACATGTATATATCATATAGTAGGTACTATTTAAGTACTATTACTACTAGTTAGAACTAATCTAACTTTGTTTATTGTCATAATTCAATAAATACGTTATATATACTCCATGCTATCTAATTAAATAAAATGAAACTAAATAAAAAAGCTGTCTGTTTGTGTGTTCATCCGCTCTTAGCGACAAGTAGCCCGAAACTACGTACGCGGGGAGCGGGCGGGGCAGCAGATAGTAGCAGTAAGGTACGCGTTGGCGATCCATCGGTATCACAGACTATCTTACACGTGGTTTTGACTTCGTACTGTGCGCACTTGTGTTAATTTGTTGGTTTAATTGACGACTTGTATTTTGTTTTGTGGACTTTTGATTGCCTAGTGATAAAATACGTGACTTACTTTGGATTGACAACTACTGCTACTCTTACGGACTTCGATACCTACTTCTTTTTATGAACGGTTACTTACCGGTAAGTTTGAGCTTTAATAATTGTTATATTAGACTATTAAAGTTTTAAGAACTATATTTTGGGTTCCTTGCAAACCTTGTACTTTTATTCATTGAAATTGATATATTTTGATTTTTATTTACTGTAGGAAATAGATATTTTACAAAAGTTGAAATGAGTCATGTCTAAAAATGGCCAAACTCTTGGACGCTTTAGGCAAATTGGGCAAAGTGTAAATTGCTTCTTTGGCCATTTATACTTATTTCATATTAGTTTCGTAGGTTTACCTACTCTGTCAATATACAATACTTTAGAACAACTCTATTCTATGCATTTCTACTGATTTTACATTTATTTATTTTTCCTTAGATCACATCATGCCCAGAAAGAAAAATACTGATGTATGGGAAAACTATTTTCATTCGGCAACCATTAAAACAGTAAAATGCAAACACTGTGAAAAAGTTTACCAATTTGGCAATGTCAGCAAGATGAACAGTCATCTGTTGAAATGTTATAGATGTCCTACTGTTATCAAGAACAAACTACAGAAAATACCTGTTATTAGCACAGCTGCCACAAATCTGCCCTTGCAAGATGAATCACATCATGAAATGTCACAGGATAACAGTTTGAGGGATACAACTTCTATTATTACGACTTCATCAGAAATTTCAACAGAAAAAAAACTTTATCTAGACCAGCTCTTATCGAAGGCAATATTTCTTACCGGTTCTCCTTTATCCATCGTTGAACATCCGCTGTGTGTACGATTTTTTGACGATTTGCAACCACTTTACAAGTACCATCCAGAAAAGCTATGTTCACAACACATTTGGAAACTATTTATAATGAAATGGTCAAAGAAATTACAGACTAACTGAAGTTTATAAATAATTTGCATTTGCAGTATTAGGCTGGAGCAATCAGCACAATAAAGGTATCATCAACTTCATTATTGCAAAACCCGAGCCTATTTTTGTTAAAAGCCTTAATACTCTTACAAACTGACATACAAGCCAATATGTATCTCAAGAAATAATCAAAGTTATAAACGTGTACGGAGGCAACAAATTTGTAACTCTTATCGGAGATAACGCAAATAATATTCAAAGAGCATTTCAGATAGTTAAAGATTCGTATGCACATATAATACCGCTGAGATGTGTAGCACATACATTGAATTTGCTATGCGAAGATTGCTTAAAACTAGAACATATTAATGCGTTACAAATGCTGTAATTAGACGAACAAATAATTGTTTAAAACCCATTCTTATGCTGCATATTTATTAGATCCAAGATCGCAAGGCATTGAATTAGAAGAAGAACACGAAGTGGACGCCACGGAGTTTATACACGACGTGAGTCAAACGCTCAATATTGACGTTGGTGTTGATTTAGCCAATTATAGAGCTAAACATGGTTTATGGAGCAGACCATTTAAATGGAAGCATATCACCGACATGAACCCGGTAGTTTGGTGTAAAGGAAGGTCCAAATTGCTGAGTAGGGTCGCAGTACGTATTCTTACTGCTCCCTGTACGTCAGCAGCTACTGAACGATCTTTTAGCACGCACGCGCATATACATAGTCACAAACGAAATAGATTAACCACAGACAGGGCAGTAAAAATAGCTTTTATATCGTATAATTGGAACCTGTTACACAAACATAAAGATGATAACAATGACGATGATGACGAGCCGTTATCTACACCCAGGCAATTGTCAAGTCCATTGAGTAGCCCAATAAATGAAGAACGACCTTCAACATCTCGTGGAAATACACAAGAAATAGAAATTTGCAATATTAATAATATCTTTAATAATCATGACAGTAGCGACAGTAACTAAAAAAAATTCAATTGTAAAAATCACTTTTGTAACTTATGTAAAGTGTAATAAATAATTGTTATATATAGTAAGTATCTCTCGTTGTTTTAATTCTTTTTGTCAAAGATTCTAAAAAGTTTCAATAAACGTTCTGCAATTAAGTAACACTCCATCACGTCACAGTTTTTTTGTTGTTATAATAAACTGCTGGTTTTGTTTTAGTTCTTGAATCCTGCTACACATTTTAACGTTTCGATAATGTTTCGAACAACAGGCAACAGCTAGTGCCCTATATACGCTGGCGCAAAGTTTGTGCGCATCGCAAAGTACTTATTTTTCGCTGCATTTGTTCTAAAATAAAAAATTTTCCCACATAAATAACGGTTTTTTCCCAAATGGGAAAAACCTAGGTATTTTCCCTTTGGGTTTTTTCCCACTGCCCATCTCTAATCACGATCAACTAACCCAAATTAATCGTGTTAGAGACGTAAAACACGTTTTCCTGTAATTCATTGTACTCGGACAAATAGGGAAAGTATTGAATTACTTCAAAGAGTCAATTATGGAAAAACCTGCATAGGGAAATAAATATTAATCTAACAAAAGCAAATACATTAAAGCTTTATTGTTTCTTAGTCAAGAAGTCAAATTATTTTATAGACATAATTAAACATGTAACTTATTATTCAAGTAATGTTTTTTTATCAAAATTGGTCAAAGTGATATGCAATGGGAGAGGCCTATGTCCAGCAGTGGACTATGGAATCATGCACTTATAAAGCAAGTTGATTTCATTTAGGGAAGGAACTTCTGCACTGATTCCAGATATAATGTTTAAGCCAAAAAATAAAATTAAAAGATAACTCACATTAAACTGACTGGAGGACTTCCGTGGGAGAGCCGCGCTTCGGCATGAATGGGCCGGCTCGACCGGAGTGATACCACGGCCTCACAGAAAACCGGTGTGAAATAGCGCTTGCGCTGTGTTTCACCGAGTGAGTGAGGATACCGGAGGCCCATATCCCAACCCCTCCCCCATTCCCTCTCCCCATCCCCCAAAGGTCGGCAACGCACTTGTGACGCTTTTGGTGTTGCAGGTGTCCATGGGCGGCGGTAATCGCTTACCATCAGGTGATGCGTCTGCTCGTTTGCCTCCTATTCAATAAAAAAAAAAAAAAAAAAACAAACCTGAAAAGTGAAACATAAACTTGTTTGACTAACTAATCTCATAATGTAGGCGATTAGTTAGCTTAGTTATTAGAAGATTTAAGTATATAAACAAAATAAAAGACTAAATACCTAGGTATGCCCAGTATTCGAAAGCCGCTTAACCAATGTCAGTATTTTTTTATTTACTTTAAACTTTCAAATAAACAAAAAATTAGTTATGTGGGCTGTTCCAAAAATAGTTAGTGAAATATAAATGGTTAGAATATAAAGAAATAGCCACTCTACCCTGATAACGTTTTCATGAGTTACTGCAGTTGGTGGACGGCCGGGTTTAACGAGAAAAGTACTAGAAACGCTGACCCATCGTTTCTAGTAGTTCTCCCGATCACGTTTGAATTCACTAAACCAATATGCAATTGTTGCTAACACAGGAGCAGACTCCCCAAAAGCAGCTTGTTTATTCCTATTTCATTCTGATAATCCAGAATTATGCTCGTTGGATCTGGCAGTATATAAGCACTTGAATACAAGCCTTATTGACGTAAATGTGCAACCAAACTACGTGCGGGTCATAATCAGAGGTAAGATATTTCAGATCCATCTACCGGAGGAAGTTGATACTACTAACTCAACGGCTCAACGCTCTCAAATCACAGGCCATCTAGTGATAAAGATGCCAAAAGCTAAAGCTGTTTTAAAAACATTGTCAATAAATACAACGCCTAACATTACGAAAAAAGCTATGTTGTATACAGAACATAAAATAGAAGAATGTGACGCACGCTCCGGACAGACTAAAAGAGAATATCTAGAGTTTTTTTTTTATTTTTTTTTATTTTATTATTACAGACTATCCTCCAACATAATCGGAGCCCTTTTTCATCTAGTTGTCTATTTTATTTCTTCATCTCTCACTCCTCTCTCACTTCCGTTCCTTGTACCTTCTCTCCTATTCATATTCGCTTATTTGTTCTTTTTCTATGTGGTTAGGGTTTCCGTTTTAACTATTTTATCTATTTATGTTTAATTATCATCTATTTATTACATTAACTATTTTATCCATTTGTGTTTAATTATCATCTATTTATCACTTTAACTATTTTATCTATTTATGTTTAATTATCATCTATTTATCTCATTAACCATTTTATCTATTTATTTTTATTTATCATTTATTTATCACTTTAACTATTTTGTCTTTTTATGTTTAATATTTCAGGGGAAGTTTCATGTTATACACGGTGTTTTTTATTTTAATTTATAATTTAGTACATATCCATCCTATTTTCTTAACACGTTTTATTCTATTCTAATGCTATTTCTATTACGTTTTTTAATTATACTAAATTCTTATGTTACTGTTTGCTTAGTTTCTATTTGTTTATTGTTTCTGTTTATGTGTATATTTCATTTATATATATGCAATATATATTTCAACATATTAGTTTCATCTAAAAATTTATTTAATTTACGTTGTTTCGTTATACAGTATTTTGTGTACTCATTTTTATCTGTGTGTCTTTGTATCGCATTAGTTCTACATCCCCACTGGGCCCGAGAGGCGGTTCGGCACGTTCTGGGGTTACAGGAACCCGAGGGGCCCTCTTTACACCCGAGTCGGCTCAGGTATTTGGAGAGCCCCCCGTGCTCCGCAAGGATCTATACAATCACCTTCGTTGATCTCACCCTTCTGCACGAGTGACACTGCAGAATCGATGGATGAGGCGAGGCGCCACCCTGGTCCAGCCGTAATGCCTTCTTTGAATCGCTATAATATTCAGAGCCGGCATCATTACGAATGGCGCCTAGCCTCCTCCATGTGCATTGTGCCGTGCATTTGCCGAAGACCACCTCGCGTCCTCCAATCTGGGTGCCAGGTTTCCCGGTGCCGCCCTCAACAACACGCCACCCTGGATGTGGCCAGCATCTCCCATTTACCGCGAACTGGGCACTCGGCGCTGAAACGCGTTGTGCTCAACGCGATCCAGGCCTTCGTGCACACAGTTGCAGCACCTGGGAGCCGTCCCGGCCAGCCAGTCGGCGCATTTTGCTTTCAGGTGAGGTCCCCCACAGTGGCTACACTTTTCCACATTTTCCCCGCAGAGCCGTCTACCGTGCCCGTAACCCAGGCACAGGGAACATTGGACCAGGAGAGACTGGTCCTCAACCCTGATCCTCTGCAGGTCAATGTGGACGACCTCTCTTTGTATCATTCTGGTCCAGACTTTGGGGGGAACTCTCAGAACAACGTGGTGCGTATGCAGGTTTCTAGTCCTCTTCTTAAAAAGTACCTCCACTTTTTCCTCCTCTTTGTTTATTAAGTAAGGACTTACTTAATTACTAATATCTAGAGATTGGGCCAGCCCATAATGGCTTAGATTTTACTAAATTGACTTTAACTAATAATAAGTCAAAGCCTGATTACATTGACCCAAGGCTTAAATTACAGTCGAAATTACCTGCACCAGACTTCGTGGATAATCCAGAGGTGCCTGATCTAATTTAAAGCGCTGTACGAAATAAAACACTAAAAAGCTGTTTTTATGTTCTTTTTTATTAGGTACATTAAGACTACAAAAAAGTAAAGTTAGCAGATCCTCAAACTTCACTTTCTAACTTAGCTTCGTGTTGTTAGATAACAATAATTAACTAATAATAAATTAGAGTTTTTTGAACACAGTAGACAGATTAATAATTTACACTTTGTATTTTTAGCTTAAATTAATTTAATAATAATATTAACACATCTTCGTAATGACAAATATCAACAGTTGCCTTATTATTTTTACTAATACGTAGCGCAGTATATTCTTAATTAGGTGGCTTTAGACTATTTCTGAAGGAATCTAATTAGTACCATTAGCTCCAGAAGGCATTGCAACCATAAACGATAGGAAACCATCAATATCGCGCATCTCTTTGGAAGTGAACTTTGCTGTAATTTGGTGTTTGCCAGCCCATGGTGGAGTAAGCTTGAATTGTGCTGACGCAAAATCGCCCGGTGCTACACTCTGTGGATACAAGATGGTATTAATAAAGTACCGTAAATACTGGATTTCAAACGGATGTTAACGTTCCATAGTTCTGTTGCGGCAAAACAGATGGCGCTTATAGTACTACTACTCTATCACTCAGATTCTTATCAAGTGTTGAGAATTTAATTTTCAGTTTTGTCATTGCATAATTTATTTCATAATAATATGTAATATTCTTATTTAAGTTTGTTAAGAAATGTTATAGCTTTAGCCTTTTTTAAAATGTAGTATTTCGAGAATTCATTGTCTATTAGATGATGATTATGTAGACTAAATAATTGTGCCAACCTCATTTAATTGAATCTTCAACTGCTTTTCAAGCCCAGGTCCCTGTATATAGAACTTGCACTTCGTCAGTGGGATTGGTAGGGAATTATCCACCTTCACGTGTACTGTGATCTCTTCGTGAGATACTTGTTTGCCATCTATGCTGATCTTGATGTCTGGGTTCCTTACTCTGAAGTCATCTTGTGCAAAGTAATCGAACTGTGTCTCAACTACTGTAGCTAGACAGGCGATGTTGAAAGAAGCCTAAAAAGAACAGATTTTATTTTATTTACGAACGAACTTATTTCTCTTTATTATTAGTATTATTGTGTTGTATAACTATAATAATATAATTTGAATATTCATTTGCAGTAACCCACGAACACACCGAGTATGTTAGTATCAAAATTATAATAGATATTAATATGTGCCAACCTGATCTATTAATTTCTTAAAGTAGTCGTCGAAAGTCACCACCATCTTGACCTCTTCTTTGGATGCAGGAGCGATTTTTTTGTTGAATTCTGATCTCTTTACACCGTCTCCAGTCACTCCCGTGTACGTTACTGTGTCTACACGTAAAATACCCTTAACTTGATACGATTCGGAAATTGAACGATTATTAATGTGAAGAACCTGAAACATAAAATAAAAAAAATGTAAGTCGTAGGGTTAGTAGGTATAGTATTTATTTATCAAGGTTACACAAAAGAGTACCAATAATTTCTTAATAATAAAAAACTGCTCCTAAAAATGATTCATCAGTCAATAGAAAAAAATTCATAAGGCCTAAGGTTTCTTACTCGCGCTTTGAAGAGAAAACTTAAACCTGTGACCTCCTAAAGGTCAGAGGTTTAAGGCGAGGATATATAGGTAATGTACATAATCTGGAAACATTGCAATAAAAAAAATTGTATAGCAATTAGTTGATAGGTATGGAGGTAAATCAGTCAGAAAAGTTACATACCACACTAAAGTCCTGCCCAATCTTAATGTTGTCCCGGAGTTCAAAGTTGAAGGTTACGTCATTGAAAGCTTCATTCAAATAGTACCGAGCGAAAATATTCTCCGATTTACGCAACGCCTTCTCCATAGTCATACGCTCCTCTTTTGAACGCTCGGGGTATTTGTAACTGAGTGTGAGATCCTACAAAACAATAATTCAATGGTATCATAATGTTTTTCAACTATTTGACATTGTCTTCGACGCTGATTCAACTATTCCAACACTGTTAGTAAAATTATCTCAGCTTATGATTAACGATAAAGTCCAGCTTGCCAGTGTAACATTAATATATGTACTAATTTACACCGATAAAATTTTAATTTAAATAAATTAAAATGTTTAGATTCCTATGTCTAGATTCCTATTTTATCACTGATCAATTCAGTACTTGAGTTTTATTTTATATTTGTATTAATAATGTTTGATGTTTGTATTTTTGACGTGTTCAAGTGCCTTTTGGGGCCTATGGAAATAAATGACTTGACTTTGACTATGTTACTTCTAATACCTCCAAAAATATGTGTACAAAGTTTCATGATGACCGGTTAAGTTTTCGCGTAAAAGAGTAACAAACAAACTTATCTACATTTACATTTATAATTATTAGGATATCTTTATTGTGTGGCTACATAAAATAAAAAAAACAACAAATGATGAGTAACAAAACCTTATCATTGACGGTGATTTCTTCCAGACAACCACATAATAGATGTTTAGGATTAAATCACATTCTTAACAACTAATAAAAAAAAATGTATCTATCAGAGTTTTCTTCTTCCTTTCTCATCTACCAATAGTCAGTTTACCGCCATATATTGTTATATATTCCAGTAAACTGACTATACGGCCATATCTTTATTTTCGTCGTCTTTCCTTTTACGGCCAAGAACTAACTAGCATTAATTACAATACTCAAAGCTGTCAATGTAAGTCCTGATGAACTTATCCCAATTTACACATAATGAGCCGTTTATAAATTCACATACCTCTCGCTCCATCGTTCCAACGGCTTTTGTAGAGATGTTTTGTCCGATTGATACTGTGTCACGTGCTATCATTTTAAGAGGTTGAATTTCACCAGAATATTTCCACAGCACCTGTAAATATCGATGTTTTTGTTACTAAATACGTCTCTTTATTGTAAAGAACTAGAATACACTTCGTACGAAATACAAATGGTGAAACTTAGCGATATAGAAAATGTCAAAAGTCGCCTTACCTTGTCAGCGTTAACTTGGGCAAAAATGTATGAGGCGTCGTAAGGTTTTAGCAGGTCTCCCTCTCGAATAGCTCTCAATGAAGCTGGCCCACATCTGTACATATCGTCAGAAGTTTCTTGTGGTGTTGAGTCTATAGCCTGCCATCCAGAGTATTCAGGACCCAAATCTGGACGCTCCATCCATACCTTGAGACAAAATTATTTAAACATCTCACACACGGCCCAGCTCAATTATCGAAGTTTAAATATAACTCACACTTAACAACATTAACTTGAAATAATTTCATTCATCCAAATAAAAACAGGTTTTTTTGATATAATATCCAGAAATCTACAACAGTAGCCGCTCTGAATGGTCTCATTTACAGATTCTACAACTATCGTAATGGACATAATACAAAACACTATGCAGCCCTAAACATCCATTTATAGATGGAACTTACATTTTGTCGTTGAATATGAGTATATGAAGTATATGTATTACTTTTCATGGGCTAGCCCTAAATTCCATTACAACTCTGTACATTATAAATGATACTGAGTTATGTACAATATTCTTTACCAGATAAGGTAAATAACATTAATTCTACTCATACTTGTAAAGTCTACACACACACAATGTTTCTGATTGAACAAAAATGTACACTTCCATTTTTGTTCAATCAGAAACATTGTGAAACGTGGGTAAAGGTTAGCCATTGATCTGATTTTCCATGTATCATTAATGGTGGTGATTGATTAAGTAATCTATGCTAAGTTATTTATACCTAATAAGAAGTGAATCAGCGATCAGTCTGCTGTTGCGTAGGAGGCAGACACAGTACCGCTTATATTTAGAACTAGTATTATGATTAAACAAATGTTCTTACAATCTTGGTCTCTGGAGTTTAAAGCAAAGTTTTGAACAAACTAACTTATATTCCTAGGTTGTTCCAAAAATTTATAGCCACAGAATAAATACAATCATATTTTATGAAACTACGAGTATTTTTGAATTACGGCTAATTTCAACACAAACTAGTGAAAATCACTGTGTAGTATTTTTTTTATTTTGTTTAAAGATTATATGTCACTCTTCTTTTGTTTGCAACATTAAACGTCTCGCGGGAAGCTTTACATGTATTTTTTTTTTATTTTACAAAAATGGCTATGTGGTTAATTTATACGCGGTAGAAGTAGGAGCGAGAGGTATACCAGCTAAATCTCTCTATAACCTTTTGAAAGACCTTGGCCTGTCGAGATCTTCAGTAAGTTCCATTTTAGAACGAGTATCCAAGGCTGCACTAACAGGTTCCTACCAAATTTGGCTAGGTAGGGCGGGAAACTCGAGCAGTGAAGGTGACCGTTGATGCGTATCTTAAAGGGGGCCTCCTTAAACCTACACCTAGGTCGTAAGTCCTGGGAACTGCTTTGAGTTTCTCCCTCTACCACACGATGGACCCGGCACCCGCACGGTGAATCCATGGAGTGCTAAGAAGTTTGTCTCTGAGGGTTAAACTTCAAGGAATCTCAAGAAAATTTACAAAGAGCTTTTGGGTAGTGTGCTTTTGCATTAGCAACAACTACTTAGGTATTGGGTTCGTGTATTTACACGAGGTCGAGAGAACTTAAACGATGAGCCCAGACCCAGCCGACCACCATAAAAACGTCATCAGGGTAGAGTGGCTATTGCGAGACAATATGCATATTACACATCGAGAGATACTGGACTATACAGGTTTTTCATTTCACAAACTATTTTTAGAACAGCCTACGTATATGTTAATTGTTTTAAAGACAAAAAAAATACCTTTACACTGTGGATTCAAAGAGTAAAATAGAAATATAAAACTAATTCTAAATAATTTAATAGATGACCACACACGGATTTTTTGATTTAGGCATTTAGGTTATATTCTTGACCAAATTCACAACCATTAACATTGTTTGACTGCTATTTTTAACTTTACGAGATACATAAGAAATTATGTGCCTCGTAAAGTTAAAAATAAATTTTTACCTCGTTCCAGACATGATAGTTCCATACAGAGTCGTTTGTGAATTTTTCGAGTGTATTTCCTTGGTCGTCTTGGATAATGTCGATTGTTAAGCTGCCTTCGCTGTCATGAGCTGCATCAAATCCTGTTACTGGTCTGCAGGGGATGCCAAGTGCTCGACAAACTAAAACAGAAAATAGTTAAAATCAAGAGATTGAAGAATGTGTCTTATAATAAAACAATATGCTTCTTCTATTAAACGTATTTTCAATCACACACTTACTTGTAGTCAACACTCCAGCGTAAACCCAACATTGTCCGTATTTCACGGGTTTTTTCTTTTCGAAATATGTTTGAAGTATATCTAATGAGCCGACCCACTTAAGAGGATGTGTGCCACCACTGTAATCCCGAGGGTCAGACGCCCAGTTACCAAATACTACTCCATTGTCATCTTGCACGTTGACTGCTGCAGACAAGGCACGTACTGTGCGAATTGAGTCACTTCTGGCTTGGCCTTTGACCTAGGAACATTATTATATTATTATATAAGTAAAGAGTAACTAACTATATTATTATATAAGTACATTTACAATTGATCCTCTTTAGAAAACATCTAACGTTACAAAGGTCGCTAAGTCGCATGTATCGTATTTACTGTTTTATAAGGTATAATTACTGTTTAAGTACCGGTTTGACTTTATTAGTTTTTCTTAGTACAATGCATTAATTTTCAATAAATCGTATGTAAGGTTTATATGTATGTACATTCATTCATATACATATATAAATCTGTAAATTATGGAAATCTACCATTCTAAATTAATCCTTTGTTACACAAACTTCAATGCCTACGATTATACAAGATATGCTTATTATTATTTAAATAAATAAGTTAAGGCACTTAATATTGATATCAAAAAACTTAAAGTAATTTTAATCTACTTTAGTATGTTATAGCATTTTTTTTTTATTTTGTACCTTGCCAATTTTTCTGACCAGGTATAGTGCACAATCCAAAATATCCTTTTCATATTGTGCGTAGTTCCACGGACTAGGCTTGATTCTGTTATATACTCCTCTGTACATCAGCCCTCCATCTGATAACACGTACTCCTCGCGCTGGCTGTGACCTACAACATTCGGTAGAACATGAGTCATGTATGCAATTATGACAATAGTACTAACCTTGAGATGCACTTCAAAGAGCTTTGATGTAATACTAGTGTGGGTTTACTTGATTAATGAAATGTGTGTCAATCAGCGTTGCCAGACATCACGATTTAGGCGGGATGAAATTGTAATGTCCCGCACAAGACAGGTTTTGTTCCGCTTTTTGGGGATAACTAGCCGACGTCCAAAGTCAAGTTAGGTAGTTAGCCGTAGTGCTATATCGTAAGTAAAATTGGCAGGCAATAAATAAATATAAATTCCACCAACATTACATGTTGCAGAAAAACAAAAACAATGCGAATGAGCTTTTTTTGGTCACTCATGTTTCGTAATTTGTGATTGGATGCGATACCTTAATACGTTTTTTTAATTTATCGCTTTCGCTTTCTACAAAATAATCCCGCTTTTTTCACTAAAAAGGCTCAAAATCCCGATTTAAAAAAAACGCTGGCAACCCAATTGATCTATCATATAGGCGAAATGTATGTCTAATTGCAAGTGTCGGTCTAGATTTTTATTTGATTGAAATAATAGTTCAGTCACAAATCGATCATAATTAAAACCGGTAAAAAGATAATAAAATGTAAAGAACTGATGTATGGAAAATAAGATTGATAATCACCTGGCATGTATACGCTGTCAGTCAGGCACCAAGCATTAAAAAGTACATAAATAGGCAAAGGATGCCTATAACTAAGGGAGCTGCCGTCACTAAGCTTAGTATCCACGTCCATTCTCCATGAAGCTACGACGCAGTTCGATGATGGTGTCACAGAAACCATCAAGTGATTATCCACCTGGCTTTCATATATTGCATTCCATGTTCCAACAGTTTCTGACCCTTTCTCCAAAAGAGGTACAGCTGCTGACGTCAGGTGTGAAGGTCCTCTAGTTTCTTCGTCTGAACAAAGTAAAAAATTGTATTGTAAATTTTAAACCTTACCTTATCTCGATACAGAGCTTAGTACATTCAGTTAAAAGTGGCATAAACTTTAAGATTTTCTTTTGCTAGTAAACAGACTACTACTAGTAATTAACAAGATTAAAGACCTATCATGTCTCGAGTCAGATATATACATATACATTAATCGGGTTAAATGAAGCAAAGAATCTTTTTATAATACAAACAGTGTGACAATACGAACCTGACACGTAGAATATAAATGAAATAGCATCTTTACTGGCGTCGTATGGTCTGTTCAACAGCAAATCGAGTTTGAAAGCCTGACCTCGTCTGACAACCAGACACCTATCCACATTCCTTCTCATCAAGTGGAACCTGCTTGTGTGGTGGTTCTCGCCGTTGATGTCGACACAGAAGTCAATTCCCTGTACGGCCAGCACGCCTCTTCGAATCGCATCGTTGATATCTGAATAAATACATTGAAATTAGGTTACGTACGATTGTACAGGGTCGTTGAGTAAATACCAAACAGTTTATGGAATCATGCTCATTAGTATACTAAGGTTGTCCACTCCAGTCTCATAGTCTACATAAAACGTTTAGAACTAATTACTTTATTATTTTATTGCTATTAAACGTGAAACAATAATAATGCAATCAATTTATTTCATTATCATTTTGGAACAGTAAGAAAATGATTGATGTGATATTAAATATTAACACAATTTCCACCTTTAATATAACCAAGAATACTTATTAATATTAAAAAGCTAAAGTGTTTGTTTGGTTGTATGCTCTAATCTCAGAAAGTACTACTGAACCAATTTGAAAAAATCTTTTAGTGTTAGATAATCCAGTTATCGAGGAGCCTTCCTCGTATATGAAAAATGAAAAATGATATAGTAAAGAATTGTTCCCCTTAAAAAGTTCTAAAAAAAGTCTGCAACAGTATATGTCTATACTTTAAGGTTGGCTCACTATAACCTTATTATAATAAAGGATTAATAGAAGGACAATTAGGAGACGCACACGAGGTTGCGTGGGTCAGTTTAATAAAACTAGATCTACCTACATACAAATTGGGTACTACCCGTTCGCGCTAAGTTTGCCGGTCTGTGTAATGTGCGTCCCCTCTCCCGATCGCCTAACTGTCTAATATAACCCAAATACACAATTTTTATTGTTACAATTTGTTTTTTTTTGCTGACGCTACTTTTCGTGTGTTTGTTTGACGTCATATCGCCAGCGGCAAACTTAGCGTGAACGGGTAGTACCTTAAATCTTCTTTATGGAACTAATAATAAAATAGGTCATATGCGAGTGTAAAAAGAGTTCCGTATCAAGATGTGTAATTGTGTGTATATATATAGGTATATATATATATGTGTCATAAGTACGCAGTTTATAGACCTTAATAGCACAGAGACGATAGACACGATGAACAGGACAATAAAAATCGTAATGTGATTGATGTAACTATGTATGGAAAGAAAAAGTAGGTATTTTAAGATTTACAAAATAAAGATTAAAGACAATTTAAAAATGTCCAATAGTCGGGTAAATGTTTTCGATTATCACTTTTCGACATAAATAAAAGTGACCACCAAATGTCATAATAGACCGAGCTGTGATAGACGGACGGACGGCAACATTGGTTTTAAATTGTTTTTTGTTTTTCCCTCCATTTCATGTCATTCAAAATTTTTTTATCATTAATTTCAACAGGACAAAAAGTCGAAGCGAAGACTTAAGATTTCAAAAATTTTAATACTTGACATTGGCAGAAATAGCTGAACCGGCTAGTTACCATCTGATCATCAAAAGAAGAAGAATATTGGTTTTTTACATCTCAATTTAAAAACGTAAACCTACAGGAGTACCTATGGAACACTTATACACCTAACAATTCCCTAATCATTACACGTTCAACACACGATTAAAAATAGACAAAAAAAGTGATTTAAAAATTAACTTTATTTAATATATTTCAGATTATTAACTTACTGTAGAGCTATATGTAGATAAAATTAGTTTTGAAAGAAATTAAGTTTCTTATTAATAATGGGGGAAAATCTGTGTTAATTCAACTATATTAGCCAGTAAAAAACAAACATTAAAACGATTTGTAATGTAGACTATTTTATTACAAAACATATATTTACTACTCATCCTATGTGGATATGTAATTACGAGTATGTTCTTTTATGAAGTCTTCGTTCAGCAGTGGACGACAACAACCTGAGCACTTCATCTCAACCATGTATTTAGGTATGTAAAGAATTGATGGAATTTTAAACCACATATTTAGAACAGAAATACCTGGCTGAAACGGGATAATGATGTGTTTCTCTGGTTTTCCGAACCAACGGTGCCATAAATTTTTATAATACTCCATATTACAAGAACACATTGATACGAAATACTAATTCCACATTCACAAAAAAAAAACGCTCAACATGAAAATCACAATTGGCCACAATCACTTTATGATATACCTAGTGCACAGACGTCCATGAAAACCGAAAATATTTCGAATGTTGATAATTATTTGAACAAACGTGTGCTTGTTTTTGCATGCCGACATTGACTGACGGTGAGTTCAACTAAAATCTCAAGAACTACTCCTAGCAAGACGCTCGGTGATGTCATAGGCGATAAGTAATGAAAAGCTTATGTTTTAAACAGATTCTGCTCATTGATAAATGAGTGCTTATCTACATTGCTCAAGTCGTGTCACACCTGACAAATGCCTTACAATTATGATGTAAGAACTATTTTAAGTAGCACCTTTAATAACCGTTAAATTGATTTCTAAGTGGATCAAGTAATGTAAGATCACAGATTTAATTATTGAATTACCGAGAACGGATCATGGAGATATAAATAGAAGTTATATTACACTGGTCTACTAATCTATTCCTATTTGTAATGTCAACTGATTGTAAATGAAGTCATCTATGAAATTTATATTGCATTTGACCTTATACAATGCAGACATTTAACATCTACTCTTGGTAATGACAAGGTGTGTAGCCTTGTCCCTGAATTTAAGAGAGTATTTGTAAAATAGTAAGATTGTGAACAAGCATACGTTTACTATCAACCGTTGATCTTTACCAACAGTGATATTAAGAACCTACCTACTCAGGGCTGTCTGACTCTAGAATTTCTTTTTCCATTATTTTCTTTCATTTCAATCGTAGTCCATAAAAAGAAATTCTACATTTATCATGTTCATTGACACGAGTGCAATAGCCTCAATATATTCAAAACGTAATAACAAGAAGTGTTTGTAAACAATACACAATTTTATGCTATCTCCATCAATAAATCGTAATAATTACCATAAGACCTCAACCTTTGCTGCTATAATTGGAGTTAATTGGTGTCGTCCAGTCCTAATATTTCAAATAAATAACTGTTCCTCTTTAATGTTCTCTCTGACAACTATACAGGTATCTTTTATAGTTTTTATGGCTCCTTTATGAAGATTATGTTAAAGTCAAAAAAATAATTATTGTACCCAGTTCCTGTATTCATTGTCTTTATTCCAATTTTATTGTTTTTGGACTATTAAATTTAAGCTCTTAAATGTCCACTCTATAAAAAGAAACGACAATTTATTACAAAGTTCATGTACCTCATTCCTTGACCTAATAAATAATTTGATGTAGGTACCTACACTATCTTCCAATAGATTCATTTGTATGTCGGGAACACGGACATAGACCTATGTCTATGTACGTATGGGCAGATATGTTTATTTGTAAACTGTGATTTGTTGGCTGCTCTGCTTTTTGTCTAAGCTTATTTCTAACTGGTATCAGACTCCTTAGCAACAAATGACAATAATGTTTTTACTATTAAGTATACATTACTGCTTAGCCCGAGGTCGGCTTCTTTCATCACCAGTCGCATAAATGACATATTTGGAATTAATTACGGTGTAGGAGGTGAACCTTCTATAATGGGCTTTTGCGTGCCTTGGAATAATCAACTTACATTAACAACAGACGGACATAGCGTAGGCCAGCCGATTTAGAAATCATGAAATGCGCTTTATAGCATCGGGATCATAGTTAAATCTACTGTAATTACAGTCGTAGCCTCTTAGGTAAATGTTTAACCTAAAGGAAGAAACTTCACCTATTCGACCTACAATTTTCAATAATAATAATAGTAAGTCAGCCATTGTAAAAATATATTTTCCTATAACTTGAATGCCGTCGACAGCTTATGCCCGTCATTTCAAAAAAATAATAAATCCAATTTAGTAAATAAGAAAATGTACAACCATTAAATTTACTAATCCACGATCAAATTACTCGCTAAACAAGGCATAAGATAAATAAAAACACACTTCTCTAAAATAAGAAAATCATTAAGTTTATATTTTCTTGTTTGAGTGGACGGTTCACCTATTAGCTATTTTTAACAGACTGTTTCTTTTCATATCGATCGTTAACTAAAGTAAACTTCAAAGTAGACTGAATCCACTAATTCGTAGTGTTTTATTATAGTGGCGGATGATATTGTTGTTTTTGGCGGTGAAATTTAGACAACGTAAACCATCAATGGCTTTGACAGAAGAAATAAGAAATTTGCCACAAACAAATACGTTGTCAAATATTTTAAATCTGTTCTTTTTTAGTATCCCCTTTACAAGTACTTGTTTTTGTAGCCACCGATTTTTTTAATCGTTTTAATTGTCCAAGGTGATTCAAGTATATAAACAATAAGTTTGTATTGTCAATCATTGAAAAAAAATCTGAGGTGACTTCCACGCACAGTATAACAAAAACATACTAGAGCGCTGCCTAGCGGAGACCCAGTGAACTATGGAGTAACTGCTAATCCTGTATCGCAATATGAATAATTCAAACATTCTATCTTGTCTTTTATTTATATCAGCAAAGCATTTTGCAAATCTTGATAGGGCTAAATGTTTTATTTTTTCGATATTACAGACGTCTGGTTGCGAAATACTGTAATTGTTGTGTGTGTGTACTTGTAATTGTACTAATCACAAATTTCCATAACCGCTGGTAGCAGCAACTGAAGCAATATTCTAACAATTGATATTGACCTACTTTTTTGATGTTTTCCTTCAGCATCCACCAGAAATAGCTCTGTTACGAGTCTGAATTATGATCCCGTTGCGAAAACGGGTTTTGAATGAACTTTTTAATTAGTCTCAACGTGTTTCAAATCTCAGTTACACTGACTCACTTCTTTAGAAGAATTGCGTAAGCACTAAGGATGAGAAACATCTACGTTTATATTTACTCAATATATATGTGTAGGTATCTTTGTCATACCTTAAGGAAACCGTCCAGTGTCCTATTTGCTTTTACATGGCAGTGTTGACATTGACCATGTGTGAAAATTTACGCAATTCGAAGTACGCAAGACGCTGCGGATGATGAATATATTTTTCATTTGAAACGTTATTACCAATAAAAAACTTGAGAGGTGTCAAGGGACACCCGGATGGAACGAAGTTCGAAATAGAAAGACGAAACGAAAATATCTGGCTTGCTTTCTATAAGAGAGATAGAGAGACAGACAGAGAAACATGCGCACGTCGCACGGCTTACAATAGCTTACTGTAGCAAAAAGTGTCGTTACCAGCCTATCGCAGTTCACTGCTAAACTTATTTATTGATATATTTTGTATTTATATTTATTTATTTATTTATAAATAAATAAATAAATATAAATACAAAATATTACTGTGCTTACTGTAGCAAAAAGTGTCGTTACCAGCCTATCGCAGTTCACTGCTAAACTTATTTATTGATATATTTTGTATTTATATTTGATATACATAATTTTAAAAATCATTAATTTACAGCGACATCTATATTATTAATATTAAACTACTGGCAACGATAACTATAACACGTAAATGTAAGTTCAGTTTCTATTCAAAAGATGGCGCTATATATAAAATTGAAAAATGTTTTTCACCAATTCTTTAAAAAATAATAACAAAACAATATTTTCTTAATAAAAAAATATTAAGACTTCGTTCCCATAACAAAAATAGTGAATCAAGCAATGAAAAATAAACTAATAACAAATATAATTTAAAATAGCAAAAAGTGTCGTGACGACAAAACGTGTCGTGACAACTTTTTCGTATGAATTTTTTCCGTCTAGCTCCCTTTCACAACGCGCGATAAGGAACTTCGTTCCAAAACTTCGTTCCAATATACGAGGTCAGAGGGAATTATTCGGTCAAATATGCTACACCAGCGCCTTAATATATCTTCACTTGTTTGAATAATCTACACATGCAAAATTACTTGTCCTGACCGACCGACTGACAGTTGATAAACATTAACGCAAAGCCTAAACCACTAGGGCTACTAACTTGCACTTACAAACTATGAATATTTGAAAATTTAATTTATACTTTTCCCTACTGATCTTAATCTATTAGTGAATTTATTATTATTTTTATTCTTGTTTAGTGTTTTTACAACGTTAGATATTGCATATATGTACATATATATATACACAGATTACAAAGCTTCTTTTCAAAGACACAGCTAGTAGGTAAACGATTCCTCAAGCTTTTCTTTTGTTTACAAGCCTATTGAATGACTGAGCAGCAACAATTTCTATAGATTTCTAACAAAGAGATTTTAAGTAAGGAAATAGGACATGAACAGAACAAAGTATCTCTGTATAAATAAATAAATATTTCGGACAATTTAACACACAACGCCGTCTAGTCCCAAGCTAAGCAGAGCTTGTGTTATGGGTACTAGACAACTGATATAAATACTTATATACTTTTTTTTTGTAAATACATACATATTATACATAGAAAACACCCAAACTTCGAAACAAATATTTGCAGATCATACAAACATTTGGTCCGACCCGGGAATCGAACCCGAGACCTCAAGCACCGCAGTCGCTTACGCTACCACTCGCGCCACCGAGGCAGTCATGTAATTAATTGTCTTTTCTAACGACTGTAAGATAGTCGGTAGTATTAAATTTTAATTTAATTTTTGTGACGCTACATACAAGTCTGTGTGTCCCTAATATTTTAAAATTACACATCGCGTTTCGCTCCTCATTCGTAAATATCGGTTTCGTCATCATCAAGAAATCAACTCACGCGCTTGTTCATTTATTTTAGTATTAGGTAATATTATGTTGATCGCTTATCAATTTTGTAAGGAATTTGTTTGATTATATAATTTGTATAGTAAGTACGATGAAAAATATGTTAAACGGGTTACACAACAGTTATCTCGCCTTGTACTTACGTAGCGAGACTAAGGCACTGATTCACCGGTTACAGATAAGTTTTGTATAGCCTGACAGATTAGCCTGACAGATGATTTGACACTATGTGGAAGATACGTCTAATTATCTGTCAGGTAAACCATCCGAAACTTTTTTGTACCCGGGAAACAGGACCTTAGAGTAATAAATAGGTTTCCAAATAAGTATAAATTTGAGTGTTTATTTGCATAATCTATTTATAACTAAGTGAGCCGGCGAACTTCATACCGCCGTATCTAAGTATCCGAAAAACTTGTTTTAAAACTTATGTAGGTACGCCTCAGGTTTCAACGTGTAGTGTACAGTCGCGGATTAAGAAAATATAACCCTTCTGGTTTCCTTATAATTTTCTTGTTTATACAAACTTTGTCCTGACAGTAACAAACATAAAAGAAAGGATTATCCAATTTGGCAGGTGAAAGGAAGTTATGCGCGTACATATATTTCATTGATTATTATTTATTTATATATTTAGATATATTAAATAGCCATTATATCGTTTTCTGTAATTTTTTCTGTATTGTCTCTTATGCGAATGCAACTAGCAAAAATTGTAGGACGCACCTTTACCCGTTCACCTTGAAGTTGCTTGACATGACATAAGCGAACAACCTCCGGATTCTTGGTGCATTTTGTCTAACTAGAGATAAATAACGTTTACAGATGTAAAAATATAAATGATTAACTGTTTCTAATCGTCTTTCAATCTTCCTACTAAACTTTCTATCTACAATTTCCCTGATAAAACTAAGACAAACTTTTCAGTGGCTGCCAGACAACCAGAAAACCAGCAGTGGACTGCGGGAGGTAAACCGTTTACCGGATTACCTAGGCCTCTCCAAATGCCCGCCACTTATTTCGATTCTCGGCTTCTCGCTTTCCGTTGGTTATTAGTAAAAACTATAATACCATGACAAAACCAAATATTTTAATAAATACTAATATAAATGCGGAAATAATTAACTAACTTCATTATGGAATATTATTAATACAGCATTTCCTGCATCTTTTATTATACAAATACATGTACAGGCATCTTTTGACGCAAAATATAAGAAAAAACGTTGATATTTCGTTGATTTATAATATTCCTAAACATTTAAATGCATATTTGTTTTTTGAATTGTTAATTTACTGACTAATATTTTCATAATTAGGTACAATTCCAACTAATCTATACTTCGCTCACTTAATAGACATACTTATTAGAAATAATAAGTTTATTTATGGTCCTGTTGTTCATTCTAAACTCTATAAAGGAAAAAGGTCGATAGATACCCACTGTATCAGTAAAAATGAATGCCGTTTTCAATGAATATTCTTGTAGTTATGGCGTAAGAAAAATCACTCTCATGAGCAATTATAATGTTACGATTTATACATGTACAAGTATCTGTGCATTTAATTTATGACTCTGTTAACGAAAGTAAATAACGAAAAAATTTTTACATTTAATTATCCACTCACTGAATTTCCTATTTCCAAACGCTTAATTATGTTAGTCATTGTTTGGTCATGGTTGTTAGTTTTATAATTTGAATCATTTTTATTGGATTCCCCGAAATTGTGCCAAACCTTGGACTTTTTACTTCCAAAATATATACTTTTTCATTTTTTTATATATGTATATATTTGCATTTAAAGTTGCGGTACAATCTTGCATAGTGTTTATAATACTCAACACTGTATACCTTATTAATAGTCGATGGTGATGTGACAGAATACTACGACGTTTACAAATAAATATTCATATGTTAGTTATATTTATTAATGTGTATATATTAAGGTACAAAATCTTCTATCTATTAACCAATACCTCGTACCCATTCATTGCGGGAGGAAATCTTCATAGTAGATATGGGAGAGAGATTTTTCTTAATTTATTATCTATGGTAAATGTTGTATTAACATCACATCACATAAAATTATCAATCATCATCTTTTTTCAGTGATGTTGTCCTGTGTAGTTTGTTCCTGTTGTCGCCTCTAGCAACTCCCATAGGATGAATAGGGGTGGTGATCTTATAAATTCATAATCCGCCACAACCCCAAAAAGCTATTGTGTTTATAAAGACGAATATTAACCATTTTTTTTTACCTTCTGTTTTATATAAAACGATATATGTTATTGAAAATTAGTTGCGACTAAGAGGCAGAGGAGGTAATAAATTTAAAAATATTGTTATCTTTCCATACGTAATAAACAAAAGGCAAACGTCAAGAATATAACTTCTCGTAGACCTAAATATATATGTGTTACAATACCTACCTCGGATCTGTAAGTAAGGTGTAAACCAGTTTACAAACAGTAATACTTAGTTCGAAGGACCATAATGTTTAGGCATAGAGTATTAAATACGAAGTCAAACAGACATTCAAACTGTATGGTCAAGTCACGGTAAAATGCACGGTATTGCAAACAGCTGTGTTGATATCAAAGCGTTTTATTTTTAGCTCACTTGAAAAACTAGAGAAACTAATATATAGAGTGCAATATATCTTCATTTTGTTTGTGTTTTCATTGGAACGTGACTGACAGCTATAACTACATATTATGAAAAAATACAAAGAAGAAAGTTTTGTTTGAAGTCTATTAATCGAATTAAATATATATTTATCTATTTTAAATAATGAAGGCTATGCAGGCTATGACTGCTTGTCAATTAAGTTGTACTATATCTAGATGACACGTTTTGCGCTGTTCATTCGTAATACACACACGTGCCAGCATTATCACTCATAGGTACATACATAAATTAAGGCAATGACAAGTAAGCACGATCTCTTCACTATTTTTAAAAATTTACTTCGTGTTGCTGTCTTTGCCCTTGTCTTTCATCTATCTGATACTCTTATTATATACGATACGATATCTTGGGACTTTTTTGCCATGATTTCCGATATATATGCGAGTGTGGGTAACAACTGGTTCTTGATATATCAATATTTCTTAACAGTGTTATAATTTACTGATGTCCCTTTTGGAATAGCACACCAAAAATTTATCGTTATCGAATTGGTAAAACTATACGGCATTCGATCACTCTATCCGTTCTTGAGAAAATTCATTATAAAAGAAATATAATCTTCTTGTTCTTTTGGTGCTCACAAGCTTCTTAGAAATACAGAAATAGCGTACATGGTAATGACGGTTAAACATTATAGGTAATACTAAACATGCTCTATCTACTTAATAAAAGTATGACACGAAGTGACTAATAATAATTGTCTAAATCGGTCAAATAGGTATGATATAGGTTCATTTTTGTAATAAATAGTTACCAATTACGTCACCCTACCTTCAAAAGCTTAAATAAATATTCAGGTCCTACTTAACCTAAAAAAGGTCCTCGAGGCGCGAAAAATATTTTGTATAAATATTTTGGAAAATTGAAAGTAATCAATAAATACTCAGTTCTGAGTATTATTTAAAAAAAGTTAAAATTTTTATTGAATATAGTATTCTGATAGAAAATACAGTGAATTTGACTGCTCGAAAGACATAGTGGTTAAATAGGTCGATGCATTCTACTTCACTGAGTTTTATGAGTTCAAACCCCACATAGGACAACACTTTGTGTGATCCACAATTTGTTGTTCTGAGTCCGTTCTTTGTGTTTGTTTTATGTATGTACACACTTTTCACTTGGTTTCAAGTTTTTAGTTTTTATCCTAAAGTTTAACTATAAGACGTGAAAAGAAAATGGCGCGAGCAAAGCAAATTAAAAAAGGACACCAAGAAGGTAACGAGTCTAAGTTTTTAACAAATTAAAAAAGGTTGTATGATAAATTCGACAACATGGAGGTAGAAGTAAATAGGTTCAATGGTGTTTTGAATTCACAAACTTAATGCACACGATGTTCTAAATTCAATTTACTTTATCCTCTAGCGGATTAAAAGGGCTTTTGCACTCAGATATCGAGGCAAAAATAGTCTTTCCGAGATGGGGGAGTGAAAAAAATATTGTAGATTAATGAATCTCGCTTTAATTGGTCTAAAATTCCTAAACGTTTTACTAAAGTTATTTATTTATATAATTTATAAGATGAAATGCATTGGGTAAAGTATATTGTAAGTAGATTCAGATGTGTAATGTACCTATAGTGTATTTATGTGTATACAAACAATAAAATGGGTAAAGTTAATGCTTTAACGGCCCATGTAAATTTAATCACAAATTTAACCATTAGTTAAATCTCACTCTATAAGAATTAACTATGTGCATAACCTTAATAAAACTACACACGTCGTAGAATTTTCTATACTAAAACATGACATAACAAGTAAAAAGATTTGCATAATAAAGTCTCCGGTACGTAGCGATATAATCTTTATCTTAGAATGTAAACAAAAAAATATCATCTCGAAATATTGACCCATGACATCATCTAAGCATATTTTAATCCGATATTTACAAAGACCTTGACCTACCAGTTGAAGGTGGCCGGGGAAGCTCCGCGGGTCCCTTGGAATCTGACTCCAAAAATCCACAAGGAGGGCAACAATCGGCCAGTTTACTCGTCACAGCACCCATTATAGTATTAACAGTCACTCATAAGTATCCACATAAAACTAAAAATAAAGATCACTAAACTAAATAATAATAACTAAATTCACTTTCTAATTGATTATCACTAAAAAAAGTACGTTTAAGTCACTACACGCAGATAACGCAAATAAAGGCAAAACCAGTTGGCTTTGTACTTGGTATACTGTTTATACATATGGTCACTCAGTTGCCAAATTGTAAACTGAATTTAAATATTTACTAAACACTTTGTTTTGTTCTATAGCACACGAACACTTTTAATAAGTACTACAAAATAATCACGATGTATTTTCTAAGAGTCTGATGCGTGCGCGCGTTAATGCGAGATATGTTTGTCTGAGTTTCGTCTCCGGTGAGCATAATATAAACTACGCTTGCCTGACCTCTTATCAGTAGTTACTCAAAGCCACAGGCTTACGAGGAATGTACGGTATTCGATGGTCGTCATTGATACAAGTAATTCATCCTCGTGAATCACGGTCAACTAACCCAAATTAATCATGTTAGAGACGTAAAACATGTTTTCCAGTAATTCATTGTACTCGGACAAATAGGGAAAGTACATTTCTGGTACGTCGTGTTCTAATATGTTAGCAGAAAATCGGACATACGTGTTTTATGGCATCAACATTAAATTGCGTGAGTAGTTCAATGGTTTGAATTACTTCAAAGAGTCAGTTATGGAAAAACCTGCATAGGGAAATGAATATTTATCTAATAAAAACAAATATATTAAAGCTTTAATGTTACTTAGTCAAGAAGTCAAATTATTTTGTAGACATAATTAAATATGTAACTTATTATTAAAGTAATGTTTTTTATCAAAATTGATCAAAGTGATATGCAATGGGAGAGGCCTATGTCCAGCAGTGGACTATGGAATCGTGCACTTATAAAGCAAGTTGATTTCATTTAGGGAAGGAACTTCTGCACTGATTCCAAATATAATATTTAAGCCAAAAATAAAATTAAAAGATAACTCACATTAAACTGACTGGAGGACAAACCTGAAAAACTCGTTTGACTAACTAATCTCATAATGTAGGTGATTAGTTAGCTTAGTTATTAGAAGATTTAAGTATATAAACAAAATTAAAGACTAAATACCTAGATAAGCCCAGTATTCGAAAGCCGCTTAACCAATGTCAGTATTTTTTTATTTACTTTAAGCTTTCAAAAAAACAAAAGTTAGTTATGTGGGCTGTTCCAAAAATAGTTAGTGAAATATAAATGGTTAGAATATAAAGAAATAGCCACTCTACCCTGATAACGTTTTCATGAGTTACTGCAGTTGGTGGTGGCCGGGTTTAACAAGAGAACTACTCGAAACGCTGACCCATCGTTTCTAGTAGTTCTCTCGATCACGTTTAAATTCACGAAACCAATAAGCAATTGTTGCTAACGCAGTAGCAAACTCCCCAAAAGCAGCTTGTAAATTTTCTTGAGATTCCTTAACGTTTAACCCTCGTTTATAATCATAGAAAATCATAGCGCGAAAAGCTTTCCGCGAGACGTCCATTTTTGCAAACAAAAGAAGAGCGACAGATAATCTTTAAACATATTAAAAAATAACTCTGCACATAGGTGGCCAGTGATTTTAACAAAGGTTTTTGTTGAAATTAGCCGTCAATTCGAAATAGTTTCATAAAGGAAGAGATTGTATTTATAATCAATTTTTGAAACAACACAGGTACTCGTTAAATTGACTGTCTCCGTGGCGCAGTGGTCGCGTATGCGACAGCTGTTCCCGCTCACGGTTAAATTTTTGTGTTCGCTAACTGTTAATTGAATTAGTACTAATAATAACTAAAAATTATCCGTAATCAAGATAAGCCTTGGTATTAGAAACTACATATATTTAATAGAACTTATGGCACTGGCACAATATTTCGTCAGTGCTTAAAGTAAACAACTAGAGTCATAAATGTAACATTTCGAAAGTACCTGAAAATGCCTACTTGAAATCAAGCTAGCAAGTACATATAGACTGTGATTTCACAGAATTTTACTATGTAAATGGCTTAAACAGCTCCACTAATTTTGGTTTAACGGAGGTTTCTGTGGAATTTTAAAGTTATGGTCACTGATAGCCTATCTGACTAAGAGTGACTGCTCATTCCATATTTTTTTTAATAATAAGGTAAAGTGATTACTAAAAAGAAATTGAAAAATATTGTGACGAATGAATAATAATAGGAATACGTGTGACATCACATGTAGGGTATCATCTTGTGTCTGGCAACCTTGCGAGATGAAGGTCTAATAACGGACTTTAGTTCAATAAAATACCAGCTTACTCAAGCAACCTCGTTTACGTCTCCTATTTCCCTTAGCGTTATATTTTTTTTTATGGAGCATAAGAGCAAACGAGCAGACGTATCGCCTCATAGTAAGCGATTACTGCCGCCCATGGACACCTGCAACACCAAAGGCGTCACAAGGGAGGGGTTGGGGTATGGGCCTTCGGTATCCGCCCCCCGGGCTGGGGGTAATTTGTTACGCCGATGACACACTTGTCACAGCCCGCGGGGTGAATTTCCAAGAGGCGGCGCGCCTGGCCACCAGGGGTGTCTCTCTGGTGGTTGGGCGCATCGAGGCGCTGGGTTACGGGTGGCCCTTGACAAGACGGAGGCCCTGCTTTTCCATGGGCCCCGTCGTGGTCCACCCCCCGGCGCCTCTATCGAAGTCAACTCGGTCCTCGTGCCGGTTCGGGCCCAGAAGAGGTATCTGGGCCTGATCCTCGACGGTAGGTGGCTCTTCGACGAGCACTTCCGACAGCTATCACCGAAGCTGGTCGACGCTGCCTCCGCCCTTGGGCGTCTTTGGCCCAATCTGGGTGGAGCCAGCGTCGCTACTAGGTCAATGGCCTTGTATGGGGCACCGGTGTGGGTGGCGGCTCTGACCGCCCAGAATAAGGCGCGCCTATGGCGCCCTCAGAGGGTATTGGCGATCAGAGCCATACGCGGATACCGCACCGTGTCCACCGAGGCGTCGTGCGCCTTGGCCGGAACACCCCCGTGGGATTTGGAGGCGGAAGTGCTCGGTGCCGAAGTTTATTGTCGAGCGGCTGAATATCGGGCGGAGTACGGGTATCGTGCTCCGCCCGAAGAGGTACGCGAATGGCGTGAAGCCGCTCGCCGAGCCACGATGGCTCGTTGGTCTTCCCGGCTGGAGGCTCCACGCGCTGGCTTTGCAACCGTGGAGGCGCTCCAGCCGGTCATCCTCGAGTGGGCAGGGCGGCAGCACGGGACCCTTTCCTTCCGGCTGACGCAGGTGCTTTCCGGGCATGGTTGCTTCGGAAAGTACCTGCATTCGGTCGCTAGGAGGGAATTGAGTCCCGCCTGCCACCACTGCGACTGCAGTGAGGACTCGGCCCAGCACACGCTGGAGTTCTGCCCCGCTTGGGCGGCGCAGCGCCGGGCCCTCACTGCAGTCATCGGAGGAAATCTGTCGCTGCCGGCCGTCGTACTATCCATGTCCGGTAGCGACAGCAGTTTTATCGCGGTCGCATCCTTCTGCGAAGACGTAATTTCGCAGAAGGAGGCGGCGGAGAAGGCCCGGGAGGACGATATCCACTCGGACCCGATCCGCCGCCGGCGAACCGGGCGGCGGAGGCGGGCCCATCTGCGCCTCATGCCGCCCTGAGTGTGGCCGCGGATGGTGGGGACGGATTTTCTCCTCCATCCGCTTTAATGGTCAGCCGCGAAGGGGCGACGTACGCGTGTGCCGTGCGTCGCCTAAATTGAGATTTTATTCGAAGAAGGTGCCCGCTTCAGTGCGGGCAGGCGCTGGGAGGGGTCCGGCGTGTTAATAAATGCAGTTCCCGGACCTCTCCCTTCTCAGGCCCAGAGTTGGCACACCGTGTGGTTTTAGTCGGTTCGATTCCGACACACCGCCCCGCCGCAAACCCCGGCGGGGTGACGGCCCGAGGGGGTTTCCAAACGTTAAAAAAAAATGTGTGCGTGTACTAGCGTACACTCGAAAGAAGTGAAACTTCTTTATGACGTTATTTTTCATAAAATAAATATCATATGTCGACGTAAGGTATAACGACAAAAGACTTATAAACCAGCAATATTCGTGACAATTCTTATTTCAAGTGCAATAAAAGTTAAGGAGCGAGACCTGAGTAAATATTTCGCGATCTGTGGTGTGAATGAAGTAAGTTTGTGGAATGTGATGTGTGTAGTTATTTACATTGTGGACTAAATAAAATAATATTGTTTGTAATGTGATATTTCATTGTAGTATTAATTTGGTCCTGTTTGTGTTTGAAAATGTTTTTTGTTTTATTTTATAAATTTGACGCGTAACGTAACGGATAAATGTTACACGTAACGTAACGGATAAATGTTACACGTAACGTAACGGATAAATGTTACGCGTAACGAAAAAATGTTACACTAAATTTTCACTCGGTGAAACACAGCGCAGGCGCTGTTTCACACCGGTTTTCTGTGAGGCCGTGGTATCACTTCGGTCGAGCCGGCCCATGCATGGATGTAATCATTTTCCTACGTTTTTATAACATTCTTCATTGGTGTTCCGCTCCTATTGATTTGCCTTCCTCAATACATAGGCTAACATTAAAAGATTTTTTTTAAATCGGGCCTGTAATTCCTGGGATTAGCGCGTTCAAGCAAACAAACAAACTCTTCTGCCTTATATATTAGTATGGATTGAACAAGAATCCGTCATGAATGGTTCGTCGTCAGTATTGTTTGTCACTCTCTGATTAATCTGACTAAGTAGTAGGTATTTACTAGATTTTTGCGGTAAAATACATTTGAAGTGACGTAAATACAATACAATTCAGACTTTGACATTGGCCTGTTAAACCTAAGGCTTGGGTTTTTCTGATTTGACTAACAACGTACCAATTAGTTTTATGAAATGAATTATTTTCTGTTTCTAGATATTACCTACGTAGGTATAAGTTGTTTAAAAAATGTGTAGGTACTAGTATTGTGATGATGATAAAAGGAATTAAAGATGACATATACTTTTAAGGTATATGATACGTAAACAAATTTGCTAAGAGACATTGTAAGTTAAAGCTTTACCGGAATTTTTTACGAGTAGCTTAACAAATGGGTATACATAAATCATATAGATAGGACTATGACTAAAAATCCTTGTGGTAGATTGAATACCTACAGCGTATGGTACAATCCCCGCTACTGTTAAGCAAAATTCTAAAAGTATACCACAATCTATACTATATAATATTTTACAGAGGAAAGGTTTGTATGTAAGTATGTTTGTAATGAATTGGCTCAAAAAGTACTGGACGGATTTTAAAAATTCTTTCACCATTTGAATGCTACATTATCAGTGATTAATATAGGCTACTTTAATTGAGAGTAAAAAAATGTAAACTAATAACTGCAGGTAACACCGCGAGGTTCAGCTAGTTGTATATAATTTACCTACGTAGCTGATAATAGCAATATGATAACGTTGTTTCGGTTTTAATTATTCAGAAATAAATGTCCCGTTTACATTTTCCTGTCTATTAGTAGTATTCCTACTGCCATAAGTTCTTATTTTCCAACATTGAGAATGAGTTCTAATTGATTATTATTATTTGTATTTCACACCTTATATAATTATTTCAACATCTTAATGGGCGCCGCCAGAATTATATTCAGAGTGGGTGTATCTATATCTACACATACAATTAACCAACATAAAAAATTGGCAGACATAAGGAATGCCGATAGAAGTTAAAACTAAGAGTATTAATTGTAAAATAAATGTGTAAAATTAGACATGTCATAATGTTGAAATTAAAATTATCAACATCAAACATTAGCATGTCGGTGACTCGAACCCATAAGATTTTCTCTTACCAAAAAGTTCTCAACGCGAAAATAGAAGTTTTCACTTCAAATATTGAAAATTATATTAGGTCTTTACCTATGCAATGGCTATTATTATATGAACTAACTGTGACACAGGGGGGTGCATATTCACTCCCTTACTCCGCCCTCCCGTGGCCCATTTATATGATATAGATATTAGTCTAGCGACTAGTGTAAATATACGACTTGGGCCCAAATTATTGCTGACTTTTTCTTGCAAGAAATTCTTAATAACAACCGTGCCACCGAGAGCACTTTAAGCCGTTGGTCCCGGTTGTTATGGCAATCGTTATTGGAAAGTCAGTGCTCTCAACTAGTTCACTAGCAACTAGTTCAAATCTCGATTTCAGTTCGCCCTCAGTCGTCTAATCGGTCCGGTGCCAGCCGCTCTGTTAAAAAAAACACCTCTACTAATTATTGTCAGAATGTGTCGTCTTTATAAAAAGATAAACAACAACAAACAGAATAAATGATTGTGATCATTGATAATACTGAAATCTATCAACTTTTGTTCTATTCTTATTCTACTCTATCATTAATATGGGTATGTCTTGGGTAGGAATCAAAATCTCAACCTCAGGCTCGGCAGTTAAGATCTTTAACCACTATGTCAATAATCAAGACAAATTTGAGAATACTTATTTATGTTAAGAATTGGTAACATTTAACATTACGTAGTAACAGTAATTGGCTTTGTTTTAAAACGAAAATTTACCGAACTTGTGGTTTATGTTATCGCTATTTACAATCTGGATTACATCACGCCAAAAGTTTATAGTTATGAAGGTGCATTAACCAAAACAATTTTCAAGTTATAACACTAATAATTGTGACCGTTGTTCGCCAAAGCACGTTCTATAGTAGTACACTGCAAGAAATAGAAAAGGGTCAAGTGTTTGTGAAATCACGTAAGTCCTAAATCAGAGACATTACACACACGTGACTTCACAATTAATTAGCTAATGACAGTCCTTTTTTGCAAAAAAGTCAGTTACAACAATAAAACCAATTAATTCTTTATATTGCAATAATTATCAATTTCCCTATTAATTAAACATTACTAGCTGTCCCGGCTACTTCGTACACGTCACATTTGAATTTTCAAGTTAAATTCCGATCGAGCGGCGAGTCGGTGATGCGCCAGTGATACTCGTAGTTTGCACTTGTTTACATTCCACAATGCGCTTATATTTTAATTCATTTATTTTCTACAACTTCTGCAAACTGTTTAATTTGGCAACAATATTTAACAATGTAAAATTCATTAAATATAAAAGTAAACTGTAAATGTTATAGGTTAACTGTGTAACTAACATAAATCTGTTCTTTGTAGTTTTTGTAAATTGCATGTTAAGTGGATAACTATAATTGGTCATATCCCAGTAATTATAACATAAGTAATTGACTCTGTAAAAGACTGTTGTTATCCTGAATAAATAAATAAATAAATAAATAAATGATAATGATGGTAAATGTAATTACTAGTAGTACCTACATGTAACCGGTATAATACATTCAATGGAGGCTTACGATACAATTAGCGTGGGAAACCATAACATAAAGCCTTACAACAAACTGCCACTTTTATAGCCAATAGTCATATAGTAATATATCTACGGCTGAACGATAGCTATTCCCAAGAAACGCCTAGCAACCTGGTCCTGGGCAGATCCTCGTGTATTTGACACTCATAGCCCACAGATTAGTGCTCAGAGATCTAGATTTTCATTACGTTAGGACATTATGCATCAGAGAGAGACATCTCAAGTATCAATTAAACTGAAACTACCTTATAAGTACTGCTCAAAACTTTAGTTTATACTGTATGAGTGTGCAAGATGATTTTCTTCCACATTCAGACAGTATAACGGAGTGGAAAATATATTTAATATTTGTGGTAGGAAGGGTGGCTATATACTATTCAAAAAGGACACGGGTAATTGCTTAAAGATAGAAAAATGGAAAAATAAAAGAGGCAGAGCATGTGTTTCTGTTTTGTTTGTTGATTCATCAGCGGAAAACTTTTAAATTTCCTAGAATTACATCATGATAACCTTAGGTAGTTAGAATGGGCAAGTCCCATGCCCATACTGCAACCGTATGTAAAGAATACATCATTAATCATATAAATTTATTTCATCACTTTTTTCCGTAGAAGTATCTACAGGAATTCACATTTATAATAAAATAAATCTGATGCCCTTTAAAAAACTTATTAATTAATTTCTTGAACATTCAAGAGACGTCAGACATTCGTCAGCGATTACACAAAAATAGCATTGTAAATATTTTCTTTGTCTTGCTCACTTTGTAATATCAGTAGCGCATGAATTCAATTAATTAGTACACGGACAGCGCATTGGTTTTAACCACCATGGGAACCATTTAAAAAAATAGATTTATTTTTTAGTAAGATGTAGGGCAACTTCATCAAAAATTACTCGCCGTATGAGAATAGCAGTAGGTACTATTTTAAAATCCATTGAATTCTGATGATTCGATCGAAATGCATTTGCTAGTGGAAGGTTACGCTATTTTAAACAGACAAACATACCAATCGAACTACCAAAATACTTATCCTATATTCATGCTATAATCGTTCGTAGAACTTAGACGCAGCACATGTGATAATACAAAACGTTTTAAAGATACCTATTGCATGTCATTTTAAATATAAAATTTATACCAAGCATACTCTTTTCTATCTTTAGTTAACAGTGATAATGAAATATACCTACACATTAAACATGAACACTGTTGACATGAGTTTTCTGGCACTGGTGCGATTATTTGCTAGCTGGGAAATGGAAAACTAACATAACACGCTGTATTTTTAAAATAATTGTCGTACAAAGAGCAGGCCAATCTCATTCTAATTCTTTTATCATGGCCTATATACTACTCGCTTTGGAGATGGTGATGGTTTATGTAATCATTGATGAATTTGAAGAAGTACATCAATTAAAAGTAACTAGGTAGTCGATTCGAACACAATTTGGCACAAACGAAAGGTTATGTTTGCAGTCTATAGAAATATAATGTAAATCGTGGTTTGTGTGAAATCTTTTATAGAATGCCTTCTATACAAATCCTACTCCTGAGTATGGTGGGCCTTGTATAAATTAAGCATTAGAAGATTTCAGGTTAATTGCATAATGTAAAAGTTGTTCAAATCGAATGTGGTGATGTCATATTATGTTTCGTCACTTTAAAATAAAAAACAGAAATGCAGTGAATGCTTTTTATTTTTGAGATCCCAAAAACACACAAACACAGTGCAAATAATTAGGTATATGTAGTGTAGATAAGTAATAAGTTATTTTTTTTGTTAAAATGATTACAGCAGTTAAGCATAAACACTAATATCAATATTCAATAGGTTACATATAAAAAGTTAAAATTATAATTTCTTATTACTAAACTCCCATTGTAAAGAGCATTCAATAAATCAGAACAATGGCACACGAAGCATCGGTTTCCTTAAAAGTAACAAATATATTTAAGTATATAATATTTTACCACACAGTGAAAATGGTGAATAAGTATTGTTTTTTGTTTTTTCTATTTTGAATGTGCTTGTGAAACAAACGTTATACATAATTAACATATAAATTCGATTAAATCCATTGAGAATCGCCATGTCATAATTATAATCACGTAAAAAACACATAAATGGAATCGTACATTCTTCATAAGAACTCACGAGTAATAGTTTTGTCATAAGTAAAGATTAACTTGTGCTCGAAGCACATTCTGTATTTAAGGGGTGGTCTTTATGATGACTACCTCCTCTTCTTGAACGTAAATATGTTGTTCAGGCGCAACATGCGATACAGATGTATGTTGCGCTGGAGGGGATGACGGGCCCGGCGAGGTGCGCGGTGAGGGCGCGCGGGGCCCGGAGCCTAGCTAGCCGCGCACATTCACCGTGGTGCAGCCGAAGATCTCGTCAAGCTGCCGTGAGGAGAACGTCACAACAATGCGGCGCTCCCCATGTCGTCGCGGTACAAACTTGTCCTGGTAGTTTACAAATTCACCCGGTTTCACGTCACGGAATCTTATCTGAAACAAGTACCGAAATGCAATGTGTAACACTTCTTATCGATAGCATAACATTTAACCAAATACAATACGTACCTGTCTTGGTCTTTGCACTCCAGGTCCTTCAAAAGTAAAGTAACAGTCAGTCAGATGTACGTTCAATGGATTCTGGAAGCTGAATGTTACGGAGCACTCTTGTCCTATGCACGGTTGGCTCCTCACCTAAACAAAACGATGCAAATTAGCCTTATGTTCAAGAAAATGAACTTGAGTTATAAATACATATCAAATTCTACAACAACCTGCACTTGCATCCTTGGCTTATGTAGTGGGAAGTCATCCTCGTCCGACCAAGCTTGACGTGTTTGCTTCACGTAGGCCATAGCGTGAACCTTGACCATTGAATGGTCAACCAGCTTATCCATGTATTCTTGAGGAGTGATATGCAATTTGAGGACTTCACGCTGTCCGGCGCGTACAACGAATTCGCCCTGGGCTCTGCGAAGGCGCGAAGCAATAGCGCCCGTATAGTAGCAAGATGAAGCCGTGAGGACACACCAGATCGTACGATCTTCGTGAGATTTGTTCTGTTGAATTATGAATAAACTTTTAAAAAAATTATCAGGTACAGGATAGATAGAAGGACAAGAAATATTATTTTTTTAACGATGTTTAACTAATATAACTAACTATATACCTGAATGTTCATAGTACAATCAAACGGTTGACCATATGGGACAAGTTCGATGTCCATAAGATCAAAGTACACGTCTTCAAAGTTGCGATCGGGATACTCATAATATTGTTGGAGGCGTTGATAGCCACGGCAAGAAGCAATAACAGCGAGGCGTTCAGGTGAGGAGCTGTCTACGGTCTTATATTCATGAGTTATTTCCAGCATGTCACTGTCACCTTCATCATCGTCGCGATTGGGGTTCTTGGTAAGAATCTTTCGGCCAACTCTGTAAACATAATATTTACATAATACAGATTGTCGTTATAATGCCCAATTTGTTAATCTTAATACTCTACTCACTGATACTGATTCGACGCCATCCTTATGAAGCCCCATTCAGAGTTTTCCTCTTCTTGGAAATGGCAAAGTTCAGCATTAAGCTGACAGTACATGAAAGGCGTATCATACTGGAAGCCAACTTCACCTCGACGAACAGCTTCAACGCTAGCGGGCCCGCAATGGTAAACAGCCTCCGCTTCCTCTTGAGGTGTAGAGTCAATGATCTGCCACCCACTATATCCTAAAACAAAAATGTAAATATTAGTACACATCAAATTCATTACTATAAGTTATAAAATTTATCATAATTTGTATGGTAGGTACCCGTACCTTGAGGCAGATCAGGGCGCTGCATCCACACGTCGTTCCATACGTGGAAGTTCCAGCAAGAATCATAACAATCTTCATCAGGTCCATTAGGAACTTCATTTCCGTCACGATCGAAATATTTGTCAACAGTAAAGGTGCGATTTGTATCGTGCGCCGATACGTAGTTGGTAACCGATCGGCAAGGTATACCTAAAAATAATTGAGTCTTAGATACGGCACAAGTTATTTTCAATAATTTAATTTACAACAGATCCATAAAAAACATACCAAGGGCTCTGCAAATTGTGACCACTAATCCTGAATATACCCAACACTGTCCATATTCCACAGGTCTGCCACCATCAGTCAGGTAACGTTCCATTATAGCAACTGAACCGGTCCAAGCATGAGGTGCTACACCGTCTTTGTATTCACCATCGTAACGACCAACCATTAGGCCATCATCGTCGTGGTTTGCATTAATCTAAATCACAACAATTAAAGTTATAAGGAACTGAATTCAATAAAATTCGAATCTCATATATTATTTATTAACTCACCATGGAGGAAATAGCTCTGCATACACGAATTGGATTACCGCGTTCTGAATGCTCGAGGCCGCTACGCTCCAACAAGTACATACAAGCTGGCAAAACCACATCGTCAAATTGCCCGTAAATCCATTTTCGACCTTTGGGTTGACGCCAAGTACCACACCAAATTTTCCCTTGCTCGTTAAGAACGTATTCCTTCCTTGAAGACTCGTTATCCATGTACACGGGATCCTCGCGACACCAAGGATTGAACAACATGTAGATGTCTTCATCGCATTTATAGTCGTGGCGGTTATCGCGTTGTCCAAAACGATTGGTTTGAACCCAACAGTTCCATACACCAACGGGAGCAGTAGCCGGAACATGGACTTGGAACGTGATGGTATTCCCATCTTGGCGTTGAATACTGATGTCCCATCTATCCATATCATGAGCCAAGGATGCCAAGTTTTGCATAGATCCATGACGTGAACCATAACCTCGGCTGAATGAAGTATGTTGAGTTGTACCACCATACCGATCCATCATTGGGCGATCCATAGGTCCATGTGGGCTAAGAGGACTGTGTTGCAAAGGTAACGGCTCATTACTGAATGAACTGCGACGAACGCCGTATGTTGTAGTCTCTCGCATGCCAGTCATAGGACCCATGGAACTCATTGGTCCCATGGTTCCCATGGTTCCCATTGTACCCATAGGACCCATAGTGCTCATGGTACCCATTGAACCTACAGTAGCCATGCCAGTACTAGTGTCCTGCATCCTGGCCATTCCCAATCCCATGCCCATCCCCATCATATCACGGGAGTGTTGGAAGACACCTTGCTGATTATTCCAGTTCACGGGTAATACAACACGAGTTCCTTTAGTAACGCTGGGTTTAGGTCCTGTATAAAAAATATTTAAAAACATTACTTCTAGATACTAAATTAATAGTTAAATCATCTAAGTGCGTGACTTACCAAAGCAGAAAACGAGGCGAATCATATCTTGTTGCTTATCGTACGTCCTGTCAAAACGTACAGCAAAGAAGAAGTTCTGGCCACGTCTAAGAACAGGGTTAGGCAGGATATTATCATTCACCAAATCATATTGTTCAGTATGATGATCTTTAGAGTTATCGCGAGAATAAAATTCAGTCAGCTCTACTTTAAGTGGCTGTTGAGAGTAATAACTTTGAGGTATCATCTCCATAGTATCCTGTCGGCGTCGACGTTCATTCTGATCAGCCATTTTGCAAATCAGGTTATGAGTATATTGCGTATTTGGGCTGTTCCTCAGAGAATGTTTCATGCGGTGTAATGAGCCCGTACTATGAGAGCGGCCTGGACGGTGCTGAGCGGTGGGTCCAGCACGCTGCATTGGCCAACGACGTGTTTGTCCAGGGCGCTGGCAGAAGCTTGAGATATTATAGTAAGCTGACAGTCCCGGCACGTAGTTAGACGGCATTCCACCAACTGTCATCTGCTGCTCCCTAGTACAGCTCAGCGAGCCCATTCCAGTTGTCAAACCAGTAATGCCACCCAACCCCATACCCGTCATGCTGGATGTCATGCTCGAAGACATTCTGTCCATGCTAGATCTTCTGACCATAGACATCTTCGTGTAATTCTTGTTAGTGCGACTGAGTGCTTCAAGTCCCGATATAGGACCTCACTGTGCTCCGGGATGATACCCGAGCGAATGATGTCGTTGAGCTGTTTTACGATCATTTTATAGTGCCACGGAGTACAAAGAATCGTTCACCGCCCTTAGGTGTCAGTTGTCACTGCAGGCGCCAAAGTTACTAGCTTTTGTGAGGTTTATTGTTCGTGTTCACTGACTCGCGGTTAAAACAAGTAGTAGAACTCTCTTAAATAGAACTAGTTACTGAAACACACATTTTAAAACTATACAGTCATGTTAAAAATATATTTGTTTAGTATACAATTTTATTTACACTACCGTTGTAGATTACAATTCCTCGGATCGTAGACTGATATTACCTAGGTAGTCCTTACTAATGTATATTATAAAGACGAAAGTAACTCTGTCTGTCTGTCGCGCTTTCACGCCAAAACTACTAAATCGATTTAAATGAAATTTAGTACACAAATAGTCTAAAGCCTGAGAAAGGACATAAGCTCCTTTTTTGACATGGATACTTTAAATCTTGAGGAAGATTATCATAGGTTACCCTTTACACGTGGGCGGAGCCAACAAAAGTTAGTATTGTATAATTTACCGCAATTCATAGAGTAATGGACGTAAACAGATTTATTTAACAAGAAACATAGTTCTAACTTATTCTTACATTAGAGAATCAATCTTATACATACCAATAAACTGAACATTATCTACTAATAATATAAATTTAAATGTTCTGAATAAAATTCAAAGTTAAGAGAGGCGATTATTCTTTGGTATATAATATTCTATTTTTTTAATTAATGAAAATTAAAAACAGACATTTTAAAATTTTATCTGATTGGTAAATGCTTTAATGCACGGATGGCAGTTTAGTGGTTTTAAAGATCATCTCGTAGCTCCTGCGCTGCATTTTGGTAGTTAGACATTTCACATCATTGTGAACAACCAAAACAGCAACAAAAATCGGCAATACAATTACAATGTACCTACAATAGATACAAACATAACTCTCGCTATAAATATTTGAAAGTAATTTAAAACATGAAATAAAAAAAACATCTAACTACTTTAGTTGGCGAATGTACAAATCCATCAGCTCGACTCTGTATCTCTATTGTTACATATAATACAGTGTAACGGACACTACTGCCAAGTGATATCGTTTAGGCTTTTTTGTTTTAAATTTTTATCTAACCATTAGGTATAAAAAAAGGACATCGCTTTTTATTACAGTCAAAAAAATTGAAAAAATTAAGTACTGATATTTAAGGACCGGAACGAAAAGCGTGAAATCATTTCTACACATCTCATGTCTGAGAAAGTTACAGGAAGGGACTAAAATATAAATTATATTAATATTATAAATAACTAGCTGTAGCCCGCGGGTCCGCCCGCGTTTATGTCGGTTTTTTCATGTTTTTTCGCGGTCGCGGATATGTGACTGGTACAAAAATTAGATAAAAACAATCCTTGATGCAGATTATATATCATTCTAAAATTTCAGCTCGATCGGTGCAGAACTGTTTGCGTTTTTGAAGCGTACACAAACCAACATAACATTTATATATATTTAGATTTGTTTTAGACTAAAAGTATTAAGTATATGTAATTTGCCAATGAAGTTAGTCGACGGCTGGAAAAGGTCTTCTCCGTCTCCGTGATATCAATACACCTAATATCAAGTACCTGGATGACCGCTTTGCTCCATATTTACGAGTATTTTTGGTAAACTTTTTAAATAATATATTAATCCTACCTAGATTGATTTATCGCCCCTGCATACTAAATTTCATGAAAATCGTTGGACAATATAAATGTAATGTTGGTTTGTGTACGCTTCAAAAACTCAAAAAGTTCTGCACCGATCGAGCTGAAATTTTAGAATGATGTGTAATCCGCATCAAGGATTGTTTTTATCTAATTTTTGCATCAGTCAACATAAACGCGGACGGAGCCGCGGGCAACAGCTAGTATTATAGATAATCTATATCTATCTATATATATAAAATGTTATGTTGGTTTGTGTACGCTTCAAAAACTCAAAAAGTTCTGCACCGATCGAGCTGAAATTTTAGAATGATGTGTAATCCGCATCAAGGATTGTTTTTATCTAATTTTTGCATCAGTCAACATAAACGCGGGCCGATTTGCGGGCAACAGCTAGTATTATATATATAAATATATAATAATTGCTCGTTTAAAGGAATTAGATGGATCAGGTATTTGTGATGAACTGTGCAAATATTTGAGAGTAGAATGTACCTACACTCATTTCTTACAGGCACCAATGGTTAGACATTAAAAATTCACAAATTCAGGATAGACAAACACGTTTAAATTTATGAAATCATGAGTTGTTTTGTGTGAAAAGTGCTAATCATTAGTCAAATTTTTGAATTTTCAATTACCTTTTATTAAAATACTAGCTGAACGACGCGGTGCTACCTGCGATACGACAATAACTGCGGGCAACGCCGCGAGGCGAAGCTAGTGTCTTTATAAATAGTAGCCTATGTGTTATTCTGATGTATAAGCTATATTATTGTAAAGTTTCATCAAAATCCATTCACTAGTTTTTGCCTAAAAGAGCAACACAACACACTCACAAACTTTCGCTTTTATAATATTAGTAGGTTATTTTTAACATACTCTTTGGCTTCGCATGTAGAAAAAGAAATATAGAAATTTAAATGCTTTGCCTGTTTTAATAGGTATAAATACCCACTTTCCCCTTCTCAAAACTTTTTTTTTTGAGAAAAGGAAAGTGGTAGAAAAATTTATAATAAACTCGTAGAGCAATAAACATTTTAATATCGATATTTTCTATAATTTAATTGTTGCAAGAATCTTCAAAGAGAAGACATTTCTTTCGAATAATATCTACGTTCATAACAAAATAGTCATGGCAAAATCTTTAGATGAGCTCAGCACGATGCTCGGAGGCCTCAATACAGTGAATTACAGTGTCCCAGTGGGAGGGTCTGAAAATAAACATGGACAAGGCGAAAGTCATGACAAATGTCCATGCTTCGCCCACCCCCGTCTTACTGGGAGGCCCGGCTCTCGAACTTGTCGATAACTATGTCTATCTGGGACAAACGATCCAACTATGCCAATCCAACTTCGAGAAAGAGGTAAATCGACGAATTCAACTCGGCTGGGCTGCGTTCGGGAAATTACGCAGAGTCTTCTCGTTTAAAATACCACAGTCCTTAAAGACAAAGGTCTTTAATCAGTGCGTGTTACCAATAATGACCTACGAAGCCGAGACGTTGTCTGTAACTATGGGCCTCATAAGGAAGCTCGGGGTCACACAGCGTGCTATGGAACGGGCTATGCTTGGGGTCTCTCTTCGAGATCGAATCAGAAACCAGGAGATCCGTAGACGAACTAAAGTTACCGATATAGCAGAGCGAGTCAGCAAGCTGAAGTGGCAGTGGGCAGGGCATATAGCCAGCAGAACCGATGGCCGATGGGGCAGAAAGGTTCTTGAGTGGAGACCACGTGACGGTAAACGCAGCGTAGGAAAACCTCCCGCGAGGTGGACAGACGATCTGGTTAAGATCGCAAGGACCCGTTGGATGCAGACCGCTACCGAGCGGTCAATGTGAAAGTCAATGGGGAGTCCTACGTTCAGCATTGGACTTCTTGCAGCTGATATGATGATGATGATAACAAAATATAACCTTATAAACAAAACTATGAAACATGTCCTCCCATGTGTAGGTATAGTAGACCAAAACCTCCTTTCTAAGGCGAGGCTTATGTGATGCAGAGGATAGTTAAAGACTATTAAGTGTGTCATGTACAGAAATGGTTCGCTTGCAAAGATCGGTAGGTGGTGCTGGTCATGGGCGGTGTATCACATGTATGGCAGAGGATCGACTGGGTTGTTAAAAAAGCAAGTAGTCTTAAAATCATATATCTACATGGACTGAAAAGTCCCGGGCCTAACACATAGATGGCGCTAGTTTTATTGCAGTCACCTTTTTTTCAGTTAATACTAACCTTCAAAAGACAGCTGTTAAAATTTCATGATATTCTATTCATTAGTTTGTGAGTTATTGTGCCAAGAGTGACGCTACTTTTTGCCAGATTTGGCTCCCAGCGATTACTGGCTGTTCGGAGACCTGAAAAAAATGCTAGCCGGTAAGAAATTTTGTACGAATGAAGAGGTAATCGCTGAAAATGAGGCCTATTTTGAGGCAAAAGATAAATCGTTCTACAAAAGTGGTATTGAAATGTTAGAGCGGCGCTGGAATGATTGCGTTGCTCTTGATGGAGATTACGTTGATGAATAAAGCTAATTTTGAACCAAAAAAACTGTGTTTTCTTTGTTAGGCCCGGGACTTTTCAGCCCATGTGTTACTTCTCAATATAACATTTTTAAAATAACATTAAACCAAGTATAAATATATGGTGGTACTAAGAATTGATAATAATGTACCTAACAATATACGCCCATCAACGTTCAAGTTCACGTTGTAAGTGTTGTGATCGACTTGGTTTAGGACGCTTTTTTTTAATTATGTATTTTTTTTTCATTTAAACGGTTTTATTAAAAATAATATACTAAAAGCAAAAAAAAATATTCGTTAGGTTCCAGTCATCACAACGCCCTGCCTCATCCTCCCATGCCAGATTTGACCAATAAAAATGCCTTTTTATTTGAAAATCAAACCCTAATGGTTCTAATAAAACGGCAATCATCATCATCAGTAGTCGTAAGCAGTCCACTGCAGTGTTTAACAACATTCGGCTTAGCATAACATAGGCTTTGCAAATTTTGGTCACAATTAATCTTTTACCAACGTTTGTGTCTTAAAAGCCTTGTAACTTAATGTTATTCTTCAAGAAATGTTTTTTTTCTTTTATGAAAAAATATAATAATCTTCAGAATTAGTTTTAAATCTTGTATCAATACGATATTAGTACTAGCTGTCCCGGCAAACGTTGCTTTGCCATAAAAGGGAATATATGTTGTAGAGGTGGGTCAATAAAAATCGCGATGGAAAAATAGGGGTTGATCGTAGAGGGTTGAAAATCTAGGGTTGTATGTATTTTCTAATGCTGCATCATAAAAAAATAGAAATTAAAAATTTTGTCAAAAAAAAAAAAAAAACTTAGGGGTGGACTACCCCTAACATTTAGGGGGATGAAAAATAGATTACAACCGATTCTCATAGATACCGGATAATCACAAAAAATTTCATCAAAATCGGTCGAGCCGTTTCGGAGGAGTTCGATTACGCACCCCGTGACACGAGAATTTTATATATAAGAGATAATGAAAAAAAATAATCCACTGGATCCAACGTTACCTACTCTCTCAAATATAATTTTCTTGGAATTGACCATAGAGGAAAAATGTGCACGTTTGTTTACAAGGCTTGTTTTAAAATAAATAAATATTTTTTTTAAATAGTATCAGATCACTTTATTGTCCACCAGATGCATTCCAAAATTTTAATGTAAAATGCATTCCAAGATTTTAATGTAAAATGCATTGTCAGTCCTCAAGTTCAACTTAATTTAAGTTTGAGGTTTGCGGTATCAACGATTCAGAATTATTGTGATACCTCGACGTCCTTTGACGGCTCAATTATTTATATGGCAACATTTAGTATGTTTACTTTGTTTTTATCAATCTAAACGTAAATTTATGACAAACGAACTACCGGCTTCGATAAAATTATGTTTAATTACTTGATACGTTTAATTTAGTATTTTAAAAAGATTTGAAAACTACTTAATGAACATAGAATGGGGCTCTATAAGTTATTTAGTTACAACGTAGAAGTTCAGTACAAAAGTTGTTTTCTATCGAAAGCTATGTTGTTTACGGTGATCACCACTGTATTAAATCTAGTTTTACCTTTTGTTATATCGTATAGGAGTAGAGGTAAAGCATAAAATTTCTATGTAATAAGTGATGTATTTCTGTTTTATGATATATGAATTTTTTCGCAGGATTTTGGCTTAGATCCCATAGTTTTTATGAACAGCCAGTAGTAAACTTTAGGTACGAATATCTTTTCGTGGCAGAAACTGATGATCCGAGTAAGCCTATAGTCTGTAGTGAAATAAAAGGACTGTTCGGTAATACTATACAAAATGAAGAGAATTGTAGAGAGTTTCAAGTATGTATGACAACTTTAAAATAATTCAATGTACATTTTAATATTTAAATGTACTGATTGATTTGATATCTTTTCATTTACAGGTGTATGAACATGATTACAATAATGATGGCAAACACGAAATGTTAGATTTCAAGATGTACCTCGACATACCACAACAAAGAACACTGACATCTGTGATGTTCTTTATGATGCTGGACTTTCATTTAAAAGTACTTAAAACATTTTTACTTTTGATTATAAATTAAGTAAATTTTAATCAGATCAGTTAACTGTTTTATCTAACTAACAGGTACATGTTACATGTATTAACATAATCTATCCATCAATCAGTAAATGCAGGCAATTATTACAATTTAATTAGTGTTTATAAATATTTTTTATTAAATAATAAATATTCAAATGCATAATTTATATAATTATTTTCAGACGGTGTGCCCTTTGCAAATGAAAAGTTTGGCCATGATTAACAAAGACTTTGCACTCTCTCCTTCTGGCTTCAAGTATTATGGTGATCTTCAGTTTTATCAAACATCACACTTACCCTGTAAACAAAACCTCATAGATACTAGATACAATGGTGCCTTGTTTAACTATACTAAGAATAAAAATGGCAATATGGTAGATCTGCTATTAGCCAATTATTTTATGAGAGAAGGTAAGGAGCTATTTTATATAATTAGAAAATATTTTTATCATTTCCTAATTGACCATAATTTTCTTTACAGTCACCACACATACTAAAAAAATGTATTCAAGAACTCAACATGGACATACAGGCTCTATGGAAATACAAATATTCCTCAGAATACCAGAAATGGAAATTAAATATGTACCAAGTTTATTGCAAGAATTGAGGTGGGCCTGGCCGCAGTATCTGTCACTAGTTATATTATTCTACTGGATACTTAATAAAATTAAAATGTTTGTATTCAACAACCGTTTGCTAATGGCATGGGAGATTATTCCTTGGAAAAAACATCATTAATTAAGAATAATAAAACAAGGAATTATGACAATCTATACTAATATTATAAAGAGGAAAACTTTGTTTGTATGTTTGTTTGTTTGTAATGAATAGGCTCTAAAACTACTGGACCGATTTTAAAAATTCTTTCACCATTCGAAGGCTACATTATCCACGAGTAACATAGGCTATATTTTGTTTTGGAAAAAAATAGGGTTCCGTAAGATATTGGGGTTTTTCGGACACAAGGTGTAAAAAATCAACCCTATACGGGGGAAAATTCTTCGCTACGGACAATAAAAGACGCAAACGAGGTTGCGTCGGTCAGCTAGTATGTAATAAGCCTGGAATCCTTAAGCATGTACACAATTCAGCGAGAGTGGGTTGTGGAGATTTATATAGAACTGGCCTCGACAGCGGTGGTGAGCCTATAGTATCGCGCTGTCTACGCCGCAGTTGTAAGGAATCAGTATTAAACATTATTATTAATATGCTAAGTACTAAACTATATCCAGCCAGTGGGCTACTAAAGACTGTTAAGTATGATATATCTTATGTATACTGACTGATAAGTATGTCAACTAATAAACTTCATCATACTAATTGTTTTACGAAACTAATTATATATATCACAGATGGTTTACCAAATCAACTAATACAAGTAATGGCTAGTACAATGAGCTGATTACTTAGTTTTGATGTTAACTCTTATATACATACTGTTCGAAATTGTTATAAGCTATTCTTGCAAATGTGATATCACTTATATGCATATTCAGTTTCTTCTGAAGTAGAATTAAGTTGATAATATAGTTAAAGTAATGCCTATAGTCAAAATCTCCAGCATTTGTTTATATAAAGATGTTTCTGTATGTACTGTATATTTACAGTGGTGGTTATTCTGTTGTCATCACGTAAACTAAAATTCACTAAGATTTGTTGTTTGATTATATACTTTAAAATCATCTGCTTACAGTCCATTTTTTAATATCTCACTGTGTTTAGTTCCATACCAATTATACGTCAATCAGAGAAACACGCTTGCTTATTACTTGAAACAGTAAAATTTTCTTTGTTATAACCAAAATTGGTTAAATTACTTAATGTGGGTCATAAAACTTGACTGTCGCACTAAACTTAGACGTAGTGTAAATACATGCAGACTAAATTAATTACGTAATTATTTGTAATGATTTTTACATTAAGAGTTTGTTTTAGTATTTTTTACTAATAAACAAGTGTGTACTTCTGATCAATTTTTAGTTGGTACCGAACTAAATATAGTGAAAGCTGAGATTATATCCAAAAATGGACTGTAAGCAGATAAGATTAACGTATATAATTCAACAACAAATTTTAGTTTAGTGATGACAACAACAGAATTACCACACGTTCTTTTCATTTCTAAGAAACCCACAGACCATAGGTAATTTGTAAAATGTAATAGTATTAGCAATTGATCAGAAACTGAAGCTTGCCATTGGAAAAAACTAATAATTAGGAACACATCTAGTCTAACAGTCCAAAGGATTATTGAAAATTTAAGAATATGCAAATCTAGTAGTCTAAATTGTTATAATAAAAGATCTTTTACAGTATCATTCTTTTATTCAAACATAACAATAACTACTTAATTTATTATTTACCTACTTATTCATTTTGCAATGTACATATTTACATGTTTTTATTGAGTCAATTGAAGTATGGGCATTTGGCCAAAATCGGATCCTTTCTTGTCCAGTTCAGCTCGATTGTCTTCAATGATAAAAGTCTTCCCGCTGTAGTCATCCAATTGCACCAACAAATAGCGGCACTGATAGTTGTCGTATTCATTCTGAAAATTTTTTTTAAGCATTAAATTACTAATGACGCGATAGTTTAAGACTAGTTTGTTGTAATCCTATAGGCAACTAAGTTTAAGTGAACTCTTATTTGTTATGTTACAAAGTTTTTTACTTTCAGAGAATTATGACTACTACCCTCATTTTAGACATATTTTTTTCTTTGAACTTGTGTGTGACTTCATGAAATAAACTTAAAAGCAAACCGTAATAATTTAACACCATAATTATCTACTGCTATTGATAGGAAACTGTAAAGCATTTAGTTAAGAAAATATATTTTTATTATATTCAGTACTTAGAAGAAAAAAAAGTTTAGTGATATGAAAAAATTGTTGTTGCATTATATTAACAAAATATGTATCATATTAACAAAAATCGGTCCACACGTTTCAATGGACTTTGGCATCAAACACCGCGACACGAGAATTTTATATATTAGATTTAAATAATTATACAGGGTGGCAAAAAATTATAAGTCTCTTAAAATGTAGAATAATAATTGAAAAAAACTGGTTACATTATGGAAATTATTTTATTACAATAGGAGTTAGGTTTTCTATATGTATTTACAAAAAAAAGGTATATATGTATTCATATCAGTTGTCTAGTACCCACAATACAAGTTTTGCTTAGCTTGGGACTAGATAGTGATGTGTTAAGATGTCCGAAATAAAATAAAAAATTAAATATCTCTGAAGCCATTAATATAAATAACATTTAAGCTCACCTTTTTCATATCTAGTTCTACAACACCCTTATTTCTAACCCCTTGGATGTAAAACCTCATCCTCATATGTTTGACACCATCCTTTTCATATACAGCATGACTGACATGTGTCCTCCTTCTTCTGGTTGTTTCCTCTCCATAACCTTTGATAGGAGCACCTAGTGCATCTTCTACTCTCGGATCCTGAAATTCTCAAGAAGTATCTATTATTAGTTGTACCCCTATGTTACCGATAAATTCTGCAGTGTGAACCTATAATGACACTGTATTCATCGTGGCAGCTCTCAGTAGGAACATGTTTTTGTTGGGTCATGCAGCATATGTCAACCATATTTAATTTTATTTCATTGTAAATCTATTTCATTATAATTTTACTGTGGATCTGGTATATATATTGTGAATTGCTTGTAATCATGTTTTGAATTATAAAATCGTATGTTGGGAATTATTTAGTGTTTTAATTGTAAAAATAAGAACTGAGGTAAGGCTAACTCCAATTAGTTTTTTTTTTATTTAATCCTCACTCCTGGTTTCTAAAATTATGTAATTTAGAAGTTATACATGCAGGTTGGATAAATATATTAAATGAGTTTATGTGTAGAGAAATAAATATGATTTTAAGGATCCTGAGGTCATACAATAAAACCATTGCTTAACTAAGCAATTAATTTAATGGTAAAACTTACTATGCATTAATGTCTTCACAGTTTACTAATATCTGACCTGTGATAGAGCACTGTTTGCTTAGTTGTTTCCCACACATAATTTCATTATTTTAGGAGATTAATATTGATCGATAACACAATACCTAAGTAGCTAGTTACAGTAGCCCATACTAGATATGAATCATCATAAAAATTACAAACAACACAAAATATTCTGATAATATTATACACAAATTACATTAAGTATATAACCAAATACTTACATTCTTACATTTTTCTAAAGCTTCTGAATAAATGCTGTTAGCGCTATTGCCTGAGAACAGTTCTCTGAAAACATAGTAGAAGATAACGCCGGTTACACCAACACCTAGCACAATAACACCTGTATAAGACACCGTCTTCGTTGTTTCCTTTATCTTCTCTCCTAAAGGACGCACATCAGCTGATACCTCAGATCTTTCTCTACTTTTGGTTATACCACCTTTTTGAGCTGAATAACAACGAACATACATATAGTTCGTAGATGATGAAATCGCAGGTAAACATTCTATTTTACAACTCGTACGGAAAGCTGGGCGTAATCTAGAGATGATCGTCATAATTTTCAGTGTTAAACCTCAAAATAAAAGTAAAAAAATATCACAACGTTATTGCTAAATATTTCTAACTGACAAATGTCAAGTCATGTCAAAACCACAGAAAAAATTGCATACAAAATATGTGAGGATTTTTTTCCTAAGCGTCCTGAGCTATTTATATTATTCAACTCAAAATTATCTGCGTAGGTATATTATTCATAGGTAGGTATTTCTTTCTATTTGCTTTTTAAGAGTAAGTACAATTTATTGACTGCCTCGTGGGTCTAGTGGTTAGCGTAAGCGACTTCCGATCAAGAGATCTCGGGTTCGATGCCCAGGTCGGACTGCTGTTGGGTTATCTTACGAGAGCCACACCGGAGTATGGTAAATAGTGGTGTTTCCCGCCTGTACCTCGGAGAGCACGTTAAACCGTTGGTCCCAGTTGTCATGAACATCTATGGCCATCGTTATTGGGAAGTTAGTGCCTTCAACCTTCGACTTGAGTTCGCTCTCAGGGTTGCGGAGGTCCGATGCTAATCGCTCCTTGGAAAATCTGATATTCAGGCAAAACCGATTGAACTAGTAGCCGGCCACAAGTTATCTTGGGAATTTATCACACTAATGTAGAAACTCGGCGTTACTCACATACATACCACTGTATTCCAACCACAAGCAGACGGACAGATAGAACGATGGCATCGTCCTCTAAAAGTAGCACTAATGGCAAGAGCCGCAAGTTGCAGATATAGCGAGGAATTACCTACTGTCCTACTAGGACTACGAACGTACAGCACTTTGTCAAGTGCTCTCTCTCTCTCTCAGCACTCTCCAGATAGCCTTGCCTTAATGACCTACGGTTCTACACTGCGCATCCCGTCGGACTTCTTCATGCCTACAAAGCTAAACATCAACGTCGCAGAGTTCGTGCCCTACAAAAAGATCGCATACATCGAACCAGCACACATAAAACCTACAGAAATGGCCTGTAGCTATTTATTCATTGTTTTGCTTAAGAAAGGGAAATATTAACTGCATTAATTACACTCAGTTTTGCTTATGCGTGGTGTTTGTTGTTTTATTACGTCCTGCAGTATATATTTAAAAAAAACATTTTTTGTGTACTACAAATTCCAACCTAATGAGTACCAACAATTTTGAACGAAATTTTAATTGTCACTTCTGCTCTGCTCTGCTGCTTTGACACTGACATTTAAAGGTCGATACAGGTTTAAAATTTTCAGAAATGAAATATTTGTAGCATAACCTAGTGTTGCATCTGTCTCACCTATAGGGAAATACAAAGGCCAATGCTGTTATTTGAAGTTTTCATATTCATTTATTCATTGACGATCGATGTGCGTTGTACTAGTACTTATTTGACTTTGTCTATTCATTGATTAATAAGTGTTTATTTTCTTTGAATGTAAATTTTTGGAATTATGAAGTGTGTGTATATGTTCAAAATAATCGAAGTTATTCTAAAATTGTAATTTTACCAGTCCTTAGATAAATATATTTTGACGAAGTTATGGATTGGATAATTTCGGATGAGTTAGGGCTCACAGTGGGACACCTGGTTGGCTGGGGAGCAGCTGGTGCTATGATAATAGGTGGTGTTGCCCCATATATCCCCCAGTACAGGCAAATAAAAAGTACTCAAGATGCTGAAGGCTTTTCTTTATATGTTTGTTTAGCTTTACTCATTGCAAATACTCTGAGAATATTATTTTGGTATGTATTATGAGCTTTTAGAGATAGATATTGAACATACAAAATGCAAATATTTTACAAATCAATTAAATTGACTTGCCCAAGAAATTTATGGTCACATTATTCAAAATTTAAATTTCAGCAGATTTCTATACAGAGATCTAATTCTTTGTTCAAATTTACATATATTCATAAAATATTAAATCTTAAACAAAAGAGGTCAATATTATCCAATTACTAGTTTAAAACACTTGACATACTCATATTTTCTTACAGGTTTGGTAAACGTTATGAGTTACCATTATTAATTCAAAGCATTGTTATGAATATAACAATGTTTGTGATGATACATCTATGTGTAACTGTTAGAAAAAAGAGCCAGATAGTTAGAGCAAGGGAAAGAATATTTACAGGTTGGTATTGGTGTAAATGACTTGTAGTATTCCTCTTTATTGATGAAAACATAAGTAATCAAATACAGCACTGTAAAATATTATGCACTGGTATAATTAATTTAGTGTTTTTGTAATTTAATTTTCATTGCTTTTATATTTAATTTAAAGGGCTCTATTCATTTGAAAATATTGTTTTTCCCCTATTAGGTTGGCTTTCTATTTAGGTAAATATCTTAACACACTAACTATTCCTTTCTTTTACAAGCTTTTATTTAGTCTCACCTGTCTCAATGTTTGTCTGTAATCAAATCTTGCAAGTTAAATTTGATCCTCTTCCTGATTTCTGATTGAGCTGAAATCTGAAATGCACCTTTAGTTCTGATGACAATGCAATAATATATAATCGGTATAATTATTAATCCAAAATAGCCGCCATGTTATTTTTTTTTATAAGCAAGTAATAAAAACTTGTTTTTAAAAAAAACTTTTTTAATTTATCATTTATTTGCGTTTTATTTTATTTTAACATTATTTTATGTTCCGTTTGGTGGTTGGTGTGATTGATGGTGCGTGAAATTAGATGCAATATTCATGTTATATATACTATTGTGTTGTGTAAATGGCTCAGCCCAGCCAGATGAAACGGCACGCTGGCTGCATCAGAGAAGCAGCATCACGAGTGGTGAGAAGCCCCATCGCTTTTATGGTGAGTGTTTGCTGTAATTAGAACGTAAATAAATTGTTTGCTGCAAGTTGTGCCCCATATAAGTCATTGTTATTGTTTTTGTTTCAGCAACCTCATGCTTTGACAGTATAATTTGGAGATTATAATGTATTTGTTACATCATGTGGGATATTAAACTTTACATTTCATCAATTTGCCTTTTATTGGTTTTTCATTGCATGTTTGTATCATTTTGTATAGATGGGTATGAAATGTGTAATAAATAGATTATGTTTTTGTAGTATGGCTGATAGTATTACCTTATCACTCAGCCAGTTATTGTAACTTGTCAGATATAAATATATACTAACATGGTTCAATGCTCTTATTATTATAGTGGTTGTTTTGTGAGCACAGGAGTCATGACTGGGTCAATTGTCTTATCTCTATGTTGATGCTAGTAGCTTGCGCATGATTTCCTACAAAATTGTAAGGCATTGTGAAATATATGTTAACAAATGGTGCTATTATACAATACTATGCTATCACATAAGAGTTATGATAATATTTACTAAAATGGTATGGAATTATTGATGTTTTACTTCAGATTAGACAAGAGCTAATTCCAATAAGAGTCAAATGTTTTTATTTCAGATATGAAGCGAAAATATTTTTGGGCGTGGACTGACTTCCAAAGTTATGTAGACTGCATGTTGGTGTTCTCAGTTTTGGGAGCTGCCATCACATATTTATTGATAGAGTTCTCGCCTTTTGTTGAACTCATTGGATTCATGGCACTTTTCACTGAAGCCATGCTTGGTGCTCCTCAAATAGCGAAAAACTATCAAAATAAAAGCACAGAGGGAATGAGGTATGTTGATCAGCCATGATTTTATTGACCAAAAAGTTGCATCTGTATCTTTGCTTTTATCTCTTCTGACCTAAAGGATGACTTCTGTAAGAATCTAAAGTACCAAATTAGTGCTTGACATTTTGTGAACAAATTTGTTTAAAATAAAAAAATTAAAGAAACAAAATATGTTTATTAGCCACATAGAAAATAAAAGAGAAAAAAAAACATTCAACTCAGCCCTACAACAAAAAAACATTAAATGATCTAGTTGTGTGCATAGAGCAACACGGTCCATCGAACGGAAGGGAGCACCCATAACTCCATTTTCCGATACAAAACAGTGTCATTTTTTGCATAATTTAACAATAAATGAAAACAAAACATTGTGTATTTCATGCACATATATGTTCTGTGTCATAACAGTGTAACTGTAGGGCAGTAAGGCCATTTGGGTTTGACAGAAGGTAACGTACCCCTGAACGTAACGACTTCGCTGATTTTAAAATAAAGCCCAAAAATTCAACTTACTAAGATATACCTATATATATATTACTTCTGTAGTTTTTTTTTTTACACTTCTGTAGAATAAGCTTAAACTAACTAATATCACAAAACATTAACACCACAATGACACGGCTGGCCAGCCTGTGAGTGAGGAGGAAATGCTTTCCGAATTTTCCACGATATTGAATATTGAGGACGCTATTAAAATTGACTCCCTTTATACATAGGTCGCATGTCTGAAAATTGTATATACAATACACAAATTTTACTAATTTAAAGAAAGTAGTTTGTTTTCGTCTTTCAATTCTAACAAGCAATGCCTTTTGCTAAAGAGTATTTAGCCAACTGAATAGTATTTGAATTATAGAGCGAAATCGAATGACCATGAATTAATCAAGTCCGAACTGCAGACTCATATAAAACTAATAAAAATGTCAAAATTCACTGATAAAAAAATTATTTTAGTGTGGCCACGACCCGACACCGTTGCCCTTTTTTTTACAATTTGATAAGTTTCAATCTGGCAATCCTAGTGGTAGGCTAAAGAGGAACAGGCACGAGAAGTCGAAATTGTACCTTTTTACCTATAGGTACTCAATACTTTATTGCTTTCAAAGTGTAATTTTACTGATGGTAAAAAGGAACGTTATGTAACAAATATGAACGCTGCCGGGAGAGAGAGAGAAAGATGAGACATGGAAATTATTATATTTATTTAAATATTATTTATAACTAACTGACCCACGCAACCTCGTTTGCGTCTTCTATTGCCCGTAGCGTGAAATTTTTTCCCCGTTTTTGAAACATTCTTCATTGGTGCTCCGCTCCTATTACTATTAGCGTGATGATATATAACCTTCCTCGATAAATGTTCTATCCAACACTGAAATAATTTTTCAAATCGGACCAGCGGTTTCTTAGATTAGCGCGTTCAAACAAACAAACAAACTCTTCAGCTTTATAATATTAGTATAGATGTACGCAAATTACAGAGTGGACCTACTGGATGTTCAATGTCACTAGGTTACGTCGACAAATTGACCCCGTGTTGCCCTGTGATTTTAGTATAATTTGTAAGATTAGATCTCGTTTGTATCAAGATATCTTGTATTGTGGCCCTGAAAAAATAAGTATTAATTAATTAGCTACACTCGAGAACATGTAGGTAAGTTACTTTACGAATATTGGAGGAAAATGATAATTTTCACGTACCTACCTACGGTAATTTTCAGAACCGATTTTCGATAGATTTCCACGTTCAATCTTGAAAATTTAATCGTTTACTTTTAAATGAGTACATGAATATATAAAATCCAGTAAGAATTAGTATTTCACTAGGTCATAAAAAAAATTTTTAGGATCACTCTTTTTGTTCCAGTTTAAGCATGGTGGTGATGTGGACATGTGGTGACATATTCAAGACTGCATATTTTGTATTAAGAGAGGCGCCACCGCAGTTTTGGGTGTGTGGCGGCCTTCAAGTATCATTAGATATTGTTATCCTCCTACAAGTAAGTATACGGAAAATTTAATGGCACAATGAAACTCGATTTTAGTTTTGGCACACGTACACCAGTCACGTAGCTAAGAAATAATTTTTGTGACTCCTTAGAAGTTCTTTAGTTAACATTAGAGGCTGTCCCATAATCACTGTAAGCAACAAAAAGGAATACAAATATCTATCTTCCATCAAACTTGTCTGCACGGTTGGTCTAGTGGTTTAAGCGGTCGCCACGTCGTACCCCTGTCTCTCTACTGCGCTAAGTGTTGTGGGTTCAAATTCAAATCCCACATGGGACAACACTTTGTCAAAAAGTTGTTACTCTGAGTCTGGATGGTCTTTGTGTCGGTTTCATATATGTTTGCAACGTCTCCCACGACACAGATATAATATTCTTAATGCGGGATTTGTCTTTTTAAAAAGAATATAAAAATTTAATCCAAACTTATTTATAATACAGACCAATGTTTAGCCGTAGGTATAGAACATTAAACCAAGCAAAGATTGAATTTTATGACTCAGACTTTTGACGAATAGTTTACTGCCACTTTAGCACTTGATTGAGAAACCTGATTTCAAATATAAACTTGATTATTTAAGTAGGAAACGGAAATTCGGGGAATAGTAGTAGAATAAATTTAGTTGGGTTTTTCCACGTGTTTCCCAACCAGAGGGCCTAGTACGAACCGTCTACTCGATAGACACGAAGACTGCATTCGCGGTTGCAGTTGGTCGGCACTGAAATCTTTGCCAATCACAACACTGAACGCGCCCGTCATCGGGTACGACTTTTTGTTTATTAAACTTATACTAGGTCCACAATAATCGAATTAAATCGAGATAAAATTTATTATTCTGGTTATGAAGACGAATGGTTATAAGTTTGGTATTAAAAGGTTATCACATGACTAATTTATAGCTTGATAGGTACTTTTAAGTTGTAAAATTATCTTTTACAAGCAATGTTTTCCATACCACTTTTATAATCAATTCCAATCTCTCATGTCGTACATGGCTAGTTTATTTCTTTACGATTAGAGTACATATCGAATTTATAACAAATAACACAACTTGTTTCACTACGTTCGTGTTTACGAGAAGTTCATTAACATACAGATTTATATGACGATAAATTGTGTTACGAGTTATTATTTTTTTGTTATTATGTCGCCTATTAGACCAATTATTTTGAACGATTTTAAACATTTCTTTTAGCAAGAACAATAAGGGCTTTACCTCTTGCTGTACTTTTCTTTAAATACAATTAATATATCCCCTATTTACATTTAATGTAAATTTGTAGCTAATCTATACTAATATTATAAATTCGAAAGTAGCTCTGTCTGTCTGTCAAGCTCAACCACAGCATCGATTTCAATACAATTGCATGGAGATACTTTCAATTCGTTAGAAAGGACATAGGCTACTTTCTATCGCAATAACCAACGTATAAGCGGCCGGAGCCGCGGTCTAAATCTAGTAATATATAAACCAATTAGTTTTGATTTTTTTTATTAAAATTTTAATCAATACTCATATAATCGTAATGTAAAATTTCATAATTTTTCAAGGTTGAATAACATTTTGCATTTTTTTTTAAAGTGAAAGTCATAACGCTAAGTTATCGAATAACATTATAACATATTTATATTGAGTCATAATTGCATAGTTTATATCGTCATAGCGACAAACCCAGTTTCTAGATACGTGAGCTGATTACACTTAGTGGAGTGCGCACGTGGTCGCCCTTTGGACTACTGTCCTCAGAAAAAAACAAACGGTAGCGTGAACTATTCGAGAATATTTTTTTAATCGCGTTATTATTTAGTCAGGCTCTGGGTCTTTGTGTGGAGCTCTGCTTTTTGTCTACTAGGACGTAGCTGAACTTCGATTTTTACCTGGAGCTCTTGCGATCGTACTAGGTATACTTACTTACTAAGCGATATAGATAATTGTTATCGGACTTTTAAAATTTTGAATACTATAGCGATTGCCACAGATTGTCGTATGGCAATTAAAATTTGATACACAGAACACTTAACATAGAATTACTTAAAAGATTTAGAAAAAAAAAACGATATTCAAAATGGAACAACCGTCGGTATTTCATGAAACATCTCATCTAGCTCGAGATTTTTAGTCTACACCTTTCGTACTGCTATGTCATCTTTCTTAGTCATCATTTTCAAGTGAAGGTATAATTTTTTTTTACCTTAAAAACAACATATTTGTAGGATTGCAGTTCTCATTGCCGAAAAGCGCGCAAACTTGCAGGTTTGTCTAAAGAAATCAAGCCATTATCAGGGTTGTGCGAAAATTCTTGAATTATAGGTAGGTATTATTGCTACTACGTAGGCATAACAGGTTTTCAAACGCCTTCGTCTTTAACCCGTTACGATAACGTAATCAGAACACGTGTGTATTAGTAAACATATGATAAAACAACTGTTATCTGGCCAATGTGTTGTATTGTGAAGGACTGAAGATGGTTTCCTTAAAAGTAATATCAGTTATTTCTTTTTAATTATTTCGTACAATTAGTCGCTTACTAAAATCTTATTCGAGTTTCAGTCATCATCATCAAAGAATACCTTAATATTTACAACCCGCCCGTCCGTCAAATACAATATCTCTAGAAAAATTTAAAGTTTATTATAGTATAGTCAGTCAGTCAGTGTAAAGTGTTATATTGGCTAGGGGCCCTTTGCTCACAAACTCACGGAACAGAAGAACATAAATATTTGCTGCTGAGTTTTCTCCATTGAACAATTCGGATCTTAATAATGTGAAGAGCTGCCCCTTCTATTAAATAAACTTCTGCAAGTAAACATTTCGAAATGCTTTTTAACTACCCATATGGTTACTACACGGTGGCCAGTGTCAATCTTCACAAAGGATGTTTGTGTTGAAACTAATTAAGCGTTAATCCAAAATAAGGCTCAGTCCTTATTTCTTTGCGTAGTTTACATATACCTATCTTGTTAAGATGGTTTGTATCCGGTTCCAGGTATGGTTGTACAGGGACAACACTGCAGCAGCGAGAAGGATGCGTCGCGGCGACTAGCAATGGATCGAAAGCGACTTATAGCACTCGACGCGTCATCACTGCGCGGCACGCGGTGTGTGCGCTTCGATCGCAGCCTGCGCACCGTACTCGGTACATTTATTTTGCCTTCCCCACATCTTATGATATATTTTTTATTCAATTGAATAGGGATGTTTAAAAAACAACAAGAGTTTTAAAGTTTAAATATTTACAACAAAAACATGCAATTTAAGCCCAACACATTTTTATTGTTTAAAGGTTCCTCCTTAGTTCGAAGGTGCTATAGGTTTGTGCCTAAATAATTGTCATCGAGGTTCATTCAAAATCTAATGTTGACATTTTGATCTATTGTTATAAGAAAATATGTAATGATATTTATGGAATTGGAATGACCAAAATAGTTTTCCGCTCTTTTTAAGATGTTTTTACTAGTCCTAGTGTTTGTAGACGTGCTTGGTAGTTATGTTGTACAACCTATAATATTAAATTATTGTTATGACAAGTTGTATATGGACAGTGTAAAAATATATGTTTAGCCATTGCGGAAGTCCACAATAATGCTAGTACAACATTCAGCCAATGGTGAGAGACGAAAATTCCTCATGTACTATATAGAAGTACAATTAGTGTAGTATTATATATGTATATTATGTTTACTGCCTTTAATTGTTTGGAAATTAAACACATACATGTAAAGGATCATTATAATGTGTAGATAAACGCTCTATACAATGGTTTAATTAGCTTTTTTTAATGAGCAGTTGATCTATATTTTATTGTAGGTACCTATCTACGAGTACATTATATCTACAAAAATATTGTAATTTTTACAGCGACTGTATTTTAAAAGCTGTGAGATGCATTGATATTTAATTTTTAGTCTTATAATAATGTAAATTATAGGTAATAGAAAGACGTAACATATTTTAGAATTCCAAAGAACGAACATTCAATACGCATTTACCCTTTAAATCGCTAGGACCGTAGTACACAATATAATTTTAAAGTATTTTTATGTCCTCCTGAAGATACTGTGAGTATTGTTTCATGTTTCTGTAGCTAAATAACTGTATTGGTGTTAGTTGATCTTTTTCCTCTATTAAAATTTTGGTCAAATTAGATTACAAATCGATATTTTGATAACCTATTAAAAGTTCAATGATCATATGTTTTATAATTACATTGATAAGCAGTGGTAATAACATAACCAAGATTTAGGCCGAATTTCAAATATTAAAGATTCCGTTCTGTCTTAAGACAATGTCAGACGTCAGTTCGTAGTTGTATTAATTTTTAATCAAATTTCGCAATATCCTTGAATCAGTTGAATGATGAATAAAGCCCCTTTTCTACTACTGTCCATTCATGTAAATTGGTCCTCCTTTTTACTATTGCCTCGAAGGGAAACCCCCTTTGTACTACTGACCAGTAATGAAAGATAGTAAAGAGATCGTTTAAAAAAACTTATCGCAACAACGATAAAATTTTATCGGAAAGACTTATAATATATAATTTGCATTTTTAACCTCAAATATTGCCAATATGGAATTGAAACTGTATCATAACATGTAAATGCTTAAAATAGTAACACTATAAAAAAAATAAGAACTAAAACAAACATGTTTGATTTTTTAGTTAATTAAAATTTAGTTAACTAATTAACAATAAATAATTTAAATAATTGTAAAAAATATATAATTTTAATTAAAAAGTAGAATTTAATTATTGCGTATAGAATAGGCAACTTTTTTAAAATTCGTAGGCCGTTTACTTGAAATCAATACGTTGATTACTTGTGAACTTAAAGATATGAAGCAAACAGTTTATCCCCATACTAACATTTTTAATATTTCATTATCAATATAATAGTACATTTTAAGCATAATCATTTAACCGAATAACAAGTATTACCGCCAATAAGTACAGAATTAGTCATACAGTCATTTATGTCACCATTATGTACAAAAATATTGTTTATATGTAATATATATGAAGATAAGCTTTTAAACCTTATTTTAAACTAGTGGGTAAGTATAGCCATATTCCACTTTATGTGACTACATTAATTGATAATTTATATTAGACGACAATTAAACATTGATCGAAAGTAGATCGACAGAGACAGTAGAAACACAAAATTATCAACCGGTTGATAACAGCCTTAGAATTTTATATAAAAAATATTCGAAAAACATATTGTCGATATATAAATAATAAATAAAAATAATGTGATAATTAATTAATAGCTAACTTATTTTAAGACTTTAAACATGAATTGCATTTAGGTGTCTATATCGAAAAGCTTTTCTAAAATGTTCTGATTATGGAATTGATTATAAAATTATTTTCATTTTGTTCCCGTTGTGAATTCTGCACTTTATGGTAGTAAGTGAGAATAGTAGAATTTCTATATATACAAATATATCTTTGTAAATATGTATATGTATATGCACAGTGCTGAATGCCCGTAAATCCCAGTAAAAAAATTTTGGTCTAAAACTATTTGGTAAATATAATTTAATCGAAATTAACAGTAGGTATATTCTTATATAAAGATTGTTTGTTGTGTTATACCATAATAAGCTATAAAATTGCAAAATATGAAATCATGAAAATGCACAACTTTTGACGACTCATAAATAAATGAATTTAAAAATGTTTAGATAATAAAAGGAGAAAACTCCTGTTATTATAATGAGCGACTTGAGACTAGTCGCGCATCTTTTAAACATGTCTTTAAATGGCGTTTAGCAAAAAAAAAGATATTAACTATCGATATTGTCGTGTGAAATTCTACATCTAAGAATCTTATATAGGTTTGTTGTTTTAAATTGTATTCATAATGACTTAAAATAGTTACAATTTGATGTTTCAGTAGTTCTATGGAAAGCCAATTCCCTTTAACACAAACTGATATTTAGACAAGTTGTGCACTTTTAACTATTCAGGTAGCTGTAAATAATAGACTTTGCACTCTACATAATATACTTGTTACTTACAGTGTATCAGTCTGTCTGTTCGGTCGGATTTCGAGTTAGTGATAATAGCGGTGTCAGTAGACTGTGATAGTAATAGACAGCTTTACGTCGTTCTTTCAATTATACCTAAATATCTACTTACTTTATTTTTCTTCTTTCTAACATTACATACTTTAACTTGTCTGTGTACTTTTTAATTTCTACTTATTTGACGCTATGAATAATTTCTACTAGAGATTTTGATACTGCATTCTGACGTCGTGTCGTATTCGTGAGTCTTGGCTCATAAAACATTCTCGACTTTGCTACTGTACTTTAGCTTATGCGTACGTGAGTGCAAATTTATAAGAAGTCACATAAAACATTGAAAATATAGTAATTGTATTCATATTACTGTGTGTACCTACGCTTCCGCATAATTGTTAGTGGTAGCCATATTTATTTGAATGTATTCATATGTATACTCAGTGTCGTCTTTGTCTTCCTGATAAACGTACCAACCTACTATATGTAATTATGTATACATTTGTTGTAATACTATAAGCAAGTTATTATTGCCAGCAAATGCCACATGAAGTCGAGAGATTTATTAAATATGACCGAACATATCATATTTGTAATGATACCTATTTACATTAGATTTTTTGTTGTATGAAATTTGAATATATTTGTCAATTAATCATAAGAAAATATTGTAGACGGACGATATGTAGATTAAGTACGGCATGTTGTGATGAACATTGTACATTTTATGTTGTGATTTTATGAGTTGACATTTTCTTAAACGAAATAAAATTATATTATTTGTTATGAATGCATTTTATTTGTATTCCTTGTACTCTTTGTTTCGAGTTATATTTGTTTCGAGTATGTGCTCCACATACTCGAAACAAATATCGTTAATTTAAAAACGAATTTAAATCAAATAAAACAGATGAATGAATAATTCAAACGCTCATCTCGTCTTTACACACTTTATAAAAAATAAAGCTTAGCAATCATCATAACCGAGCTTACCCACGTCATCAAGTGAGGCGGGTGATTTAGGACTCTATGTGGTAGGGAATACGGCGCAGCGGCTCCCTACTTAAGTAGGGTTGCCGCGGTGGTTGGGAGGGTGGATCGATGAGAGCGGGAGGCGAGATTTGTGCGCGCGCCCCCTGGCGAGGTGGGTCTGGTGCTGGCGCTCGGCTGCTCGGCGCTCAGTCCGCGAGGCTGGCCGGCAGCGCTCGGGCGTGTCGCGGTCTTCGCATCCGGTTTCTGCAGCCTCCAACTCGAGGTGAGTGGATTCACGGATATGCGAAAATGTCAGACAACAAAATTTTAAACAAAAATATTGACAAGATTTTTTTTGGAGAGCAACTTATGTTTTTAAGGAAATGTAATATTTTGATGCACATACATAAAACTTTTTGCTATACTATCTATACCCGTTGGTAATTAACCATAGGTGTCAGTAAAACATAATCTTAAAAAAAAAGCAAAGAAATTTACAGGTTTTTCTTGACTTGACTACTTTTTCTCCTTTGTTTGTTAACCATTTTCTTTTCTTGTTGTTTATTACCTAACTGTTACGATTATTTTTGTTTAATGACTAACATAGATCATGACTTAGCAATCATTTTTTTCCATATTTTCTTAGTAGTAGTAAGTACCTTGTTTTCTTGCAGAACCAGACTTTCAGAAGTAAATTATTACTTGAATTACGGTCGAATTTCAATCTCTAAGCGATAACTATTATACTTCTAGTGGTTTACGACCATATGACCGTGACAGAATATATAAAAAATACTGTATGTATTTTCACATTTTCAGTGAAAAGAGCCTACCATTGCCACAATTTCATTGTAAGCCGCTACGAAATGCGATAAGTAGGAATAATAAGTTTATCGCTTCTCTATCAATGTATTGTTTACAGTACCCGTGGGGATTTTATGATCTGTATTTTGTTTGTTTCCTGCGATAACACAAATAGTTTTTAGTTGAGTTTGTGTACATATTTCTAAAACACATCTAAATACAAGTATTCTGACAGAACTATACAGAAATGATCGGAAAGCAGGTGCAAGTGTAGATAATTTTCTAAACGAATTTGATTTGGTTAACAACCCTAAATAATCTTGGGAGTAATAAAGTCGAAGAAGACATCTTCAAATGACCTGATTATCCTGTAGGAAGAAATTCTTGTTTTGGTTTATAAACCTATTATTATTTAAGTAAATTATCTATATACGAGTATATTAGTCAGTTAGTTTTACTTATTGACATTAATCATCAATAAACTTCCTTATCTCCGGCCCCTCTGATAAGCACGAGCCGGTAGTTTTCGATGTTTACACTAAAAGTCAACCTAACGGACGACCTCTGGCGCCCTGCTCTGGGAGGACCTAAGCAATGCTATTTCAGGTCCACCCCGAATCGATGGCTTGTCTTATCTCAGTAGTCCCGGCGTGGCAACCCGATGCCAGTTTTATGCAAGCATGACGCTATCCTATCGTCAGCTCCACCTAGCCTTCTTGCTTAATTTTCCAATAAGTACATATATCGCATTCCATAAGAACTAACTACAAAAAATATAAAACATAATATATTACGTATTGTTTTTTAAATAAATAAGATATTTTAAATGCTAAAAATACTTTTCCAATATGTTTTTGAAATAGGTATTTAAAAATCTTAGCTAGGTTTCATGTCAATATTGAAAAAATGTACTCCTGAACGTGATCCCGTATACGTCATATCGATATCCAACTAAGTACATAGCATACCTACTATTAACTTCACTACTTGACCACATCAGGTGAACGCCGACAGCATCGGCATGTTACGTAGTTGTGCACGACGGAAGCGCAATATCAACTCGCATCTTAAACATGATACAAAATGCGAAAACTCTCAAGGCAACTCCGATGCTAACTACAGAATTATAAAAAACTTCCTTTGTTTAACTTTTATTTGTAAACGTTAACGTTGGTATGACAATAACAGGTATGTGGGAGAACAAGATAGATATCTACAATAATATTGTAGTTATACGGCACTATCTTTGTATACCTATGGTCACCGTTCAAATCGAATTAAGTATTTCGGGGCGTAGATGTAACTTATGATACACACTAGACATAAAATATGTTTACAAAGAAAATAACTATAACGTTCACATAGAATATTTTCTTTGATGTTTATTAACATACATTTACTTTCGTTCGCCTTATTCGATGCATTATGGGGCCTACTTATGACAAACCCTGTAACTGTAAATGTGAATAGTACAGATCGTATGGAGACTAAATATTGAAAATAATAAAATCTACCTTAGTTAATATGGTTAATATGTGATACATTTATAAATCCCAAGCCCCAATTCCTAATTCATATATAATCGCGGGATACCTATATTGATACAAATAATACAATACATTTAACAGAGCAATCGTTTAATAGGAATATCTTAAACTAGCGACCCGCCCCGGCTTCGGACGGGTGCAATACTGATACTAAATTAAATACACTACAGAAAAACTATGAACGTTGTATATAAAAACATAGCGGCCCGCTCCGACTTTGCACGGGCATAAAATAGAAACCTCTAAAATTAGCAATGTTGCCTTAGTATATGATGCATGTATTATACATATAAACCTTCCTCTTGAATCACTCTATCTATTGAAAAAAACCGCATCAAAATCCGTTGCGTAGTTTTAAAGATTTAAGCGCACATAGGGATATAGGGACAGAAAAGGCGACTTTGTTTTATACTATGTAGTGAAACTAATCAGAAACTGGTTACTTATGCTAATTATGCGTATAAAAATTAGTATTAATCAAAGTTATTGGTATGAATATATACGGTAATACTTAATTTGCATAGAAGTGGTCACCTATAGTTGTCCAGAGTTTTAAGTACTCGCGTCACTAGTTGGGTTTGGTTATTCTACGAGCCTAAATGACATGTTAGCTGGTAATACCACTGTTGTATCTACAATAATAGCTGAATTTAAGCTAAATATCAAGATGATTGGAATTCTTAGTTACATAAAATGACAAGATATTTTATCTAATCAGGTAAAGTTTTTGAATAGAGCGCTATCTCCGTTTGTAGCATATCCCCTTCTTATTGATTGACCTGACCAGTGACAGTTCTTAGAGTAGGTACTGTGCCGTTAATCTCATGGCATGGTTCATGATTTTTTGATAAGTAACATCGGAATGTCAGGGTTGTTTGGGTTGCGTGCGTGGGGAAACGAAGAGAGCAAAGCCTGTGTGGGCTTCTGATTGCCTTCAAAAATTAGATAACAAAAGCTTGCTAAATGTGGGTTCCTACGTTTGTGGCTCCTAGTTTATTAACTAAGACGTTGTCCTCTGGCGGTCTGTCTATCTGTGGATTTCTTTATTACCTGACAGTATGGTTTACTGTAAAATTGCGCTTGTAAGACAACTTAATGCTCTGTGTGTAGAAAATCAGGTAGTAGGTACAAATAAGATATATGCGACAACACCAAGTGCAAGACAAGATTGTAGAAATAAGTATAAATCCAATACATTACTAATATTGTACGTTTACAATAATATCTAATGCCTAATAACGGAAATCTGTTTGTACAAGTATATTAAACGGGATGAGTCACGACATCAATTACAATGTACCTACTACTGGTTGCACAGGTTTCACACTGTATTGATATAAAGTAAGAAATTTAAACTAGCCATTAACGATTTGTTGATCAGCGCCCAGCTGATAAGGGCTTCAAGAGAAAGCCCTTATCCAAAGTCAAGTTGCGTAGAAGTTGATGATAAAAAGCAACCTTTTAAATAAATTATCAAGTTGAACTCATCATCATAAAGCAGCCTATAGGTATCTACTGCTGGGTAAAGGCTTCTTAAAAACATATTTTGACCTACTATACTACACTGATTGCGTGGGTATAGGATTTGTTTTATGTTTTCCTTCGAGAGAAGGAAAACATAAAACGAATTTAAAAACGAATCTCTCAAATCAAATCAAAAATCTACGCAAGACAAGAGCAAACAACAAGAGTTTGCTCTTGTCTTGCGTAGATTTTAAACTATCTATGGTAAATCATGTTTATCGCTTTGACAGATTTCACATACCTATCGCAAACTTTCCTCCACTAAACTCTCGCAAATCTAAAAACAGATTAAACCAGCATAGTAGTAAACATGTTGGCTTACTTGGTGTATATTATACAATTGCAAACTTTAAGTAATGAAATTATGAAAACAATAAATAAATAAATAAAATAAATATAAACAACTAGCTGAACCCCGCGGTGCTACCCACGGTACGACAATAACCGCGGGCAACGCTGCGAGGCTAAGCTAGTATTTTTATAAATTGTAGCCTATGTGTTATTCTGATGTATAAGCTATATTACTGTAAAGGTTCATCAAAATTCATTCAGTAGTTTTTTCGTGAAAGAGTAACAAACATACTCACTTACATACTCACAAACTTTCGCGTTTATAATATTAGTAGGAAGTAGGATTAGTAGGATATGGCCCACCTACGCCTGGGCACTACTTAAATTACAGTAAAGAATATTAACCTACTTGTTAGAAAAAACCAAAATGTTGTCTGTCCTTATTCTCTAGAGAAGTGATACATGATTCGTTTCTTGTAATGACAATAATAAAGGGAGATGACGTACGAAAATCTTACGCATTAGGCATTTATTAAATTACACGTAGGTACAGAATTTTATTTACTTATTACAAAAAATATTTGCAGAACACGTCCCATAGAAGGTCGGCTGATATGTCAAGTGAATAGTAATCGTGTATTACTGGTTTAATAACAATATAATGTTGCCATACTTCTTAATAGAAACAAATAAGTTTAACGAGGTACATACGATAATATATTATTTTATTTTTTGTAGCTTCTTCTCTTCTCTTATTGTAGCTTCTAGCGTGAGTGGTAATAGTAGGTATTTGAAGACATTTTTATTTCTTCTCTTTTTTATCTAAGGTGTTTGACAACACAAACACCAAAAAGACTAATGCATTACCAACTAGTATCTGGCAACTTTCCAGATTTTTTTCAATGGGACGAATAGGCTTTTCTGTGTGTCATCTACCACCGCTACATGAATACTGTTCTTAGTTTTCTCTTGTAACAAAATTTAGGATGCAGTTGTCGTTAAACTACAGTCACTTATAAATTATCATTGCCTCAAGAATTTATATTTGCCCTTTTCAAATATTGCTGTGCGAAACCACTTGTGACAACCTTCACACTACTACCCACCGGTTAAGCAGTACGTGTTTTTAAAAATTCGTTTAAAGATTTAGATCAGTCGGTAATATATTATTGCGTACCTACCTATTTCAATTTCAAAACAAGTGTTACATAATTTTCTATTTGCCTCTTACTGGTAGATATCAACACATAACGTTGCGTAACATCTGCAAAACTGAGCTTTTATCCTCATAGATTTCCGTAAGTACAATGTGATTGTAGGTTTATCAACTTGTAAAAAAAATCAACAAACAGGCCAGTTTTAAGTTATTTTATTTCTCCTAGTGGATTTTCCAATATCAGGACATCTTTGTGTCACTGCTCTTCTAATCCCGTTTCCCAACTAGGACTTGTCTTATCTCTTATTTTGGTTTTGTCACCATGCTAGTCATCAGAGCTCGATGATGATAGGGTTTATAAGGCACGAGTGATAAACTGGAATCATTTTACATTCCGACGTAATATTGCAAAAATGTGGTTCATGAATTTTAATAACAAAAAAACTATGGCCTTACAAAAAGCTCTCAAACAATAATATCAAATGCTAACGCACCTGTACAGTTCACAACGCGTGGCGAGAACAGAATTCCTCGCATCGCACAAGGTCTTCAAGAACAAGGAATGTGCTGCCAAGATCGGCATCGATTACTGCGCGTCACCGCAGTCACAAGGTCGGAAGCCTTGAACCCGCTTTTCCACATACAATTAACTAACTGGAGCTCAGAGATATCGATTTCCAGACCGGAGACTGAATTTTTAATCTTACAAGTGGTCGTCCAGATCTCGAAGTTCAACCGCAATTTGATCAAATATTGTTAATGTAATACATGTCCATAGTAGCTATACGCTATTTAATTCGGGTTTAAAGGCCAGGCCACTTCTAGCATCTGCTGCAGGTACAGGACATACCCAATTACAGTTCAAATTATAATTGTCGTTAAATAAACTTACAAAACTAATAATTCAAGACTTAATATCAGTCGATATCTGACAGATCTATGTAATTATACGTGAAGGAAAAACTTTTTTACAAAAAATATCCGAAAACAGGAGTATAAAATTATACTCAGTCTATATGGAGGAGGAGTGCAGAAAGATAAAAAAATAAATGTATGTTTTTGCATGCTGAGTAACTTTCTATGTGTAATATGAGTAGATATAAATTCATGTTGAATAAGTATTTTGAATTTGGTGATTGATTTTATTATTCACGTATTAATTTTAGAGTATTGCGCCCTATTACTGTTACCCCAATTTAAGTTACTTACCGCAATTTCCGTACAAAGGTAAGGAGATCACCATGTGTGATAAGTGCCAATTGTCATATTTGTAAATTGCAACTCTTTTTTCTATGGGTTATGTGTGTACAATAAAGAAAAAAATAAGCGGAAACTAAAAAAAACATTCAGATTAAGTATAAAGGTTGGACGGCATGTTAATAATATAAACAGTTTGCGTGTCATTAGCCGCATATATCATATCAGTGGTTTGTACCGGTCAGGGCCGTAGGTATGCATATGCTACGCTTTAGGTACACCGATGTACACCTACACTCTTGTAGCCTGCGATTACACACATGTTTTCGAAAATTTACAGGTTAACCCAATCATACTCTATAGACAATGTGTGCAATACAAATTTAGCTTTAGCATAAGTTAACAAGCAACTTAAAATAAATTTGCTAAAGTGAAGTAATTTCACAAAACTTAAATGTCATTAAACAAAGAAATATTGTAGTTGTAACTTCTGTCGGCATATTTTTTAAACCTTGCATTTAATTTTTGTAATGAAATTCAGTGATTAGGTATTTTTATTGCTCTTTGTGGTTATTATTCATCAAAAGATTAGCTTTAACTAAAAAAAAGAAGTAATATGATTATATAGACTTGAATATATATTTTTTTAATTTGTTTGTGGTCAACCATTGTGGTAAAAGATTTTTAGTAATACATATTACTAAAACATCTTTTACAACAATGGTTGACCGTTGTGATTTCAAACCGGATGCAACGGAAAAGGCGACAGGTAAGAGATACAAATACAAAAAGTCGCCTGTAATTACTGAGCCAGAGCGAGAGAGTAAATGTCGGTGTGTAAGTATAAATTATTTAAAATACTTTCATTTTTAAATAAATAAATTTTGTAATTATCCTACCCTATATATTCATCTCATTCTTTTGTCGATTTACTGAAGTTTCACTTCTATCGTGTGTGAATCGCACACATTTAATTTTTTTTTTGCTGTTACGCTCTACAGATTCATATTAAGGTGATGCATGTGACAAAACTTCATACCAGGGTCTTTTTAGTAACCTTTTCTGAACTGAAATTGCCCTAATTTACATTTCTTTTCATTTCAGTCTGGACACCAGAATATTTTCTACTTAATTAATATCTTGTTAATCATTTGACAAAAGTTTATCCTCTATAGGCAGGAAATAATGAAATTCATGAACTTATAATGAGGTTCAATCATTCTAATAAAATTTTTCATTATCAGTAAATAAAACGAGCCTTCTTAAATTACAAATTCATTTGTTTTTCACGCTTTAGATGTCACTCATAGTGTCTTCTATTGACGTGATGCTTTGTAGATCAAAGTATTCTGACAAAACTCGTATTTTCCTGTTTAAACAATACGCAAAGTTTTTCAGGATTCTACAATCGTCTGACTTCGTTGCGTTACCTACCAAACGATTTAACAGAAATAGCCTAACCGCCTACTTAATCTTTATGTTTCGTACAGGTCTAAAGTTCCAACGACGTTATGTAATGATCATACCCAGGCTTTATCATATAACCTTAATAAATTTTATTATCTAAGCGACGAAGCTATGTTATACCAAAAATTCTCATTTTGCTGAAGGTCTAAGAAATAAAATGTGTTAAAAGTCTTTGATATTATTTTGTTTATGAAACGTACCAATAAAAATATTTATATCTGGGCCGCAAAGGTTTAAGTAACCAATATAAATAATAGGTTTATAAAACGCAATTTTCAACTTGATAGTCGGGGATTCTGTTTCCAGGGTAATCTTTGTGCGTTTTCCAAAAAGTAAAGCTGTTCCACATTAACAATTGAATTTAGAACTTGAACTCAATGATAGCAGTATTCTTCTTTATTATTTTCGTGATTCTTCTTCTTCGTTACTCAAAATCTACAAATGTATAAATCTACAATAAAATAAATTGACGAACTAAAACGAGCGTCTTAACAAAAGCACAGTTTTACGAAGTAGCTTTTCTGTATCTGTGATATAATCAACCCTTACCACCTATTCAAAATAAATTAAATGAGTTTTGGGAAAATCCCGGCTGGGAAAACCCAGTAGAAGTGGTATATTCCAGTATTGATTTCCATAATCTACTTTTTTTTTGCATGGAAATACAATAATTCTAGGATTTTTTTAAGGTTTTCTACATTTACTCATCATACATAACTAATACACAAATCATATTTTGTGAGTTTTCCCGTTATATTTTAAATCACAAACTGAAACGCTACCCTTATCTAACAGGTTTATGAAATTTACATTTTTTGTTTTGCCTAAAGTTGATATTGTGAACAATATGTTGTCATTAAGATAATAATGATGAAGTAAAATCGAGGCATTCAATCTTAAAAAGAAACAACTGAAAGAAAATGTCTAAAGCTGTATTTTACCAACCATAAAAATATTATGGGGAAGCTACATAAAACGTTATTTCATTCGTCTAGACCGCCTATAAACATTTTGTTCTAGAAATTGTTTTGAGCAAATGTGATTTTACACAACATACCTACTACACATAGATTACAATAATATGCGTAGTATCAAAATAAGCACATATTTCTATCAGGTGTTACGTAGCCCTAAACATGTCACACAGCACTTAAGGTCTGTGGAATGTGTTTTTTATAAGGACGATGTTACGTATCCATAAACGTCTCACACGGCACTTGACATCTGCGGAATATGCTAAGATAAGAATGGCGACGTTGGACCTCAACCGAATTTAAGAAACATAATTTAAATTCATTCTTGCTTCTCACTTCGAGGCGGAATCACTAGGCTAGTTAGCTATAGGTTTTATTTTATAAAATTAGTTTATAAGAAGATTCTGGCTTCACACTTCGAGGTGGAATCACTAGGATAGTTAGCTCTAAGTTATTACATTGTAAAATTAGCAATTAATTAAATTTACTAAATATTATAAATTGCTTTATTTTGGAACCTCCGAATGCGGCTATCGTAATTGGCGCAGTCGGCAGGATATTCGAGTCAGTGCGTGTCGCGATCGTTCTTCTGCATCCACAAATCGTTTGCTCCCAATCGTGACGCCACTGGTTGAGCTCTTCAGCCTTCGTCGGATATCCAGAACCTACGGTGCAGCAGTCCAGAGGAGAATCTAGACATCGATTCGTCCAAAACGAAGACAATTCAGTAAGTCCTTGAATCTTTCAAGTCCTTACCCTCCTAATCCTTAAGACTTATATTTTTATTTCTAGTAATTATTTTTTACACATATTTTAAATTTATATATTTAACTTGATATATGTAATAATACTTTCATAAATATATATATTTTTCGATATTATTTTTCATCTTTGTGTAATTTAATTCGTCAAGATTTTTCACCCTAGAGAATCACGAAACGTTAGGCTTAATAGGGATACAAATAGATTTAGCGTTTTCGACGAGTATAGAAATTTTAATAATACAATGACTCAGTACGATATAGACGTGATCTATAAATCTCTTAGGTTATTACCAGAATTTGACGGAAACCCACATATCTTAACAAGATTCATCAAACTATGTGACCAGTTAGTATTAACACATTTTAGTACTGCACCGGGCTACGAATTAACTAATTTAGCTCTTATTAACGGTATATTAAATAAAGTAACGGGTCCCGCGGCTCGATATATTAATGCTAACGGTATTCCCGAAAACTGGCAAGGGATAAGATCTGCTCTAATTAATAATTTCGCAGATCACCGTGATGAGACCGCTCTGTATAGTGATTTATCCATGCAAACCCTGGGATCTAGCACCCCTCAAGAATATTACGAGAGGTGTCAGAATTTGTTCAGCACTATAATGACCTATGTTTCGCTTCACGAGACAGTTGCCACTACCATAGATTCCAAACGGTCTTTGTATCAAAAATTAACCTTGCAGGCTTATTTGAGAGGCCTGAAGGATCCCTTAGGATCTAGGATACGCTGTATGCGACCTGATTCTATCGAAAAGGCACTGGAATATGTACAAGACGAGTTGAACGTTCTATATTTACAGAGCCGTAACGAATGCGGGCCATCAAACCGCAGAAAAGATTGGTCTCATTCGCAACCTAATCATTTAAATATGCCATTTAATCAAGTTATCCCAAAAAAATCCTTATTTAATATGCCTTATATACCTAGGCAAGCAATGCCACCCATACCTTACGCATATGATCTCCCTCGACAGCAGACAAAGCAATCTCATACGCAAGGTTGGAGGTCAAATAATAATAGATTTCAACAACCTTTAGGCGCATCCCGAACTCAACAGATTATGCGCGCCCCTTTGCCTAATTACAATCCGAATAGTAATGTTTTTAAATTAAGTAACAGACTTCAATCCCAACAATCATTTAATGGCCCACGTCCTATGAGTGGCGTCAGTAATTTTGTTTCAAAACCTTTACCACCAACGGATCGTGATTGGAAAACCCATGGTAATCCTCCTCCTAATAATTATTTTGAAACAAGGGAAATTAACTTGAACGAACTCAAATGTGACTACGATTACAGAGACTGTAACTACGTAGACTATGAACAAGAGGATTCTTATCCTATACATCAATACCCTACTTGTTATGAAAACCCAGATAACATTTCCTATGAAACTTCTCACCCTAACAATGAACAGCCTTTGATGCAACATGTAGATCAGGAGGCGACTGAATTATCAAGCCAGGCTGAAATATTTTCACCTAGGCCGACAATCCGACAAACCAAAATAGAATTAAATTTTCACATACAGAGACAATTGGGTTATATTCAGATTAGTAATCCTCCTCTAAAATTGCTAATAGATACAGGTGCTAATCAATCATTTATAAGCCCTAATGCCGTAACTAAGTACTTTAATCACTTGCCTCTTAACTATGAGCCTTTTGAAGTGACAAATGTTCATGGAACTAGTAGAAATAATCACTCTTTAACTTTAACGTGCTTCCCAGAGTTTAATGACGAAACCGACATTACGCTATTTGTATATAACTTTCATAACTACTTTGACGGACTTTTAGGATTTGACTTATTAGAGAACTGGGGATCAAGGATAGATCTTAAAAACCGATTACTTATAACACGGAATGCACAGATACCGATAGAGATATACGATTCTCATAATATAAATCTCTACGAGGAGATTATACCCGCCACCAATGCGGATGCGCTATCCCGCATTGAAATAAACAATGAGGAACTTATGTCCATTGTAGCCAACCCATCTGAAACAGAACAACCTTCTGATTATTCTAGAACTATGACAGCTCAAAATTTTACTGATAATTCTGCGACTGTGACAGTTCATACAGATAATGAGCATCCATTTCTAGAGGTCCCTATTTTAGAAGACCCATTAAATAAGTTCACAAAACAAATAAGCTTAAATGTCGTTGGTGATATTAAAGGGCGAACCATAATTACCAAACCCTTTGATACGCATACTCGTATTACAGTTCAGATATCAGAATCCAACTTAGAAGAGAACGTTACTAATGCTATAAAGGAATATGTCAATCCCAAAATAAAAACTGGTTTACTTATTAACCCACCTTTGGCTATGTACTCTATTATTCCTATCATCCAGAGAACATTTAAAAACTCAGCAATGCAACTAGTACTAACTAAAAAGGAAGTAGAAAATGTTTCACAATACTTAAGGCAACAGGAAATAATTAATAAATATCATGATGGAAAGACCAACCACCGCGGTATAAATGAGACAGTTTTAGCTCTATCTCAAAGATACTATTGGCCTAAGATGCGTGATAGCATAACCAAACTTATAAATGAGTGCACGTTATGCGGTCAATCAAAATACGATCACGACACAGTAATGGCAAACCTCCCTATTCATATATATACAAAGAAAAAACGTGGTCCCGTGGCAAAACATAGGTTAAAAAGAGTTCCAAAATCGAATAAATTGTTACAGAACGATCCCAGTAGTAATTCCGCTACTATAACTTACAATAAGCCTAGAGATAAAAATTGAAATGAAATAATATGAAATTTATTTGCATAGAACATAGGTTAGTACCAGGTTTTTTTATAATACCATATACTGTCTTTATTTGGCATGCAAAACTTTATTGACTTACGTTATAATCTAAAAATGAATTATATTAAATAAAACTAGAATATTATCTATTAAATTGTCTAGCATTATATTAACATTATACAACTTAGTATTTTTCTTCTTAACGGCTATCGATAACATAAGTATTATATTTTATTAAGTATTAAAATTTTATGTATTACATATATGATTTATATAAATAATTTATACTTAATCTCCAATAACGACCACAAAATTCTAATTCCATCATCCCTGTTCCTAACTATCTATGAGAAAGATCAAGCACATAGAGGCTGAATGCCCGAAGACCAGTAACTGGTTTTTACACAAAGAAAAACAGAGTCTACAGAATCGACCATCTCAAGATTCCATATATCAACCCATCTTCAGTCAACAAAGGAAACGTACTTGCAGTCACGATGGGCCAGCGAGCTACCAAGAACTCGGCGACAGACAACAGAATATGAAGATATCAAGGCTTACACCATTAATTTTGAATAAGATTATGTCAGGATATATCACACCACAACCTCACTTTTTGTTGTAATGATGAACGTGTATATAGTCATCGGTATTCTACCTTACAATACATCAGAAGATCATCTTCAGAGCAAAATTATATTACGCATATGAAACTACAAGAAACATATGCTCTTTAAGAACCACGCGCAAGAGCAAATCAGCCCTACCTTAATTTACTACTAAATACATCGGTGGTGGCTGCTCTTCGGGGGAAGGTGTTACGTAGCCCTAAACATGTCACACAGCACTTAAGGTCTGTGGAATGTGTTTTTTATAAGGACGATGTTACGTATCCATAAACGTCTCACACGGCACTTGACATCTGCGGAATATGCTAAGATAAGAATGGCGACGTTGGACCTCAACCGAATTTAAGAAACATAATTTAAATTCATTCTTGCTTCTCACTTCGAGGCGGAATCACTAGGCTAGTTAGCTATAGGTTTTATTTTATAAAATTAGTTTATAAGAAGATTCTGGCTTCACACTTCGAGGTGGAATCACTAGGATAGTTAGCTCTAAGTTATTACATTGTAAAATTAGCAATTAATTAAATTTACTAAATATTATAAATTGCTTTATTTTGGAACCTCCGAATGCGGCTATCGTAATTCAGGCAGTGAAATTATGATTTGTTATCATAACAAGCTATGTGTAATTAATAGTAGAAATGAGAGCAAAATCTACCAAAACATGTAAAAAAATGGTAGTCTGTAAAGGCAGTTTTCGGACGATAGTTTAACGTCATAACAAAACATTGATGAAATGATTGCAGACTTTTATAAATAAAATTGAATAATTTGTGCAGGCGTACAATGAGCGTAACAGGACAATGTGCGTAACGAGACAATGAGTCATACTTTTTCGTGCGTGCAACCGGAGTTCATCGATTTATTAGACGTTGGCACGTCAAAAATACCCAGACACATTATAATCCGCTCAAAACCAGAATTTGACAACGTCTTTATTTACACAACTGGAGTAAATAATTACATAATGATTTTTATTATTTCAAGATCGTATTTACGATTTGTAGTCAGTGTCTGGATATCATTATCATTTATACCTACTTATTACCACGTATACGGATAGAAATATATTTAAAAAACATTAAAATGATATATTGTAGATACAAAATTGCATATTATCTAGTTTGCTTCATGCATTTCTCGAGAGAGCATGAGTAAGGGTCCTTCTAAAAGTACATGCAGCGTTACTAATTTATTAACTATTTTAAATATTTATAAAAGTAGGACTCTGGGAATACTGACATAACACAAATATGTCAATAAGTTACTTAACTTAACTTAATGTGCGGAAGGTTAACTAACGACAGAACATGCTATGATTGCTATGAATTGAATTAAACTATAACTAGAATAGTGATTGCATTGGAAAGCATCTAATATAGTTTTAGTTACTAACTTACTTTTATCCTTGTTTCCAATCCCAATCTCGCAGTTAAGCATGGTCAGTGTTCAGCTGACGAGTTCTCCTATCATGACTTACTATACCTATCCTACCGTATCCGTCCTCCTAAACCTAAATCCAAAGCTATTCTGCAGCGGAACTTCAAGGCTATGAACATTGCTGCCTTAAAAAGGGATGCCAACGAAACAGACTGGACAACTCTCTTCAGTGCAAATAGCATCGACGACAAAGTAAATTTTTTCAACGCTAAAATTTTGTCTCTTTACGACAAACACGCACCAATTCAAGAAATGAAAGTCAAACGTCTCCCATCACCATGGCTAACCGCAGACATCAAAGCGCTAATTCATAACAAAGCAGTAGCCAAATCGAAATTTAAAAAGAACACAAGCCAAACCAACTGGGAAAAGTATGTGTCTATTAGGAATCAATGCAGCAGGGTGTGTAGGAATGCACAACGCCGATACATTCACCACTCTGTTGAAAATGGAGATCCAGCTCAAGTCTGGAAATTTTTAAAGTCATTGGGAGTGGGCAAATCTGTTCATGACTCTTCTCCTAAAATTGTAGACTTGAGTTTACTCAATCAACACTTCTCTGCTTCAACAAATTTCAAGAAAATAACAAAAGATGCTACCCTGAAACATCTAACTTCCGCCCCAACTCCTGACTGTTCTCCCTTTTTCTTTAGTCAATTTGCTGGTTGTGATGTTAAGAAGAGCATAATATCTATTACGTCGAATGCAGTGGGTTCTGATTGTTTAAGTCGTAACATGATCCTCCCAATCCTAGATGAAATTCTCCCTGTCATCTGTCACATGTTGAATTATTCGATCTCCTGTAGCGTTTTCCCGAAGGCCTGGAAAGATTCAAATATTATTCCCATCCCTAAAAAGAAGAACCCCAGATCATTCTCTGATTACCGCCCCATTTCTATCCTCCCCTTCCTATCCAAGGTCCTCGAGCGTTTAATTCACACTCAATTTTCGAATTTCCTTTCTACAAACCTGCTCTTGAATCCTTTCCAGTCTGGTTTTCGATCCGGCCATAGCACCACCACTACTCTAGTTCACATTACGGAGAACATTAGATATGCTATGGAAAACGGTGAGCTCATAGTCCTTACACTTCTTGACTTCAGTAATGCCTTTAACACCGTCGACTTTGACATACTGCTGTGTATATTACGCTCTATTAACATATCTCCAACTGCGATTGACTGGTTTCGTAACTACCTGTTTGGTCGCCGACAGCGCATCAGCATTGACAACACTGTCTCTACTTGGTGTAGCACTTGCACTGGTGTACCTCAGGGCGGCGTGCTATCTCCTTTACTTTTCTCCGTTTTTATCAACACTATCACTAGTAATTTGACTTCGTCCTACCACCTTTACGCGGATGATCTCCAGATCTTTACCACGGCACCACTGACTGATCTAACTACTGCAATTAATACTACAAATACTGACCTGGAAAAAATCAGTAAGTGGAGCATTTCCTACGGCCTGAAGATAAACCCAATCAAGACCCAGGTCATTGTCGTTGGAAGTCCAAGAATGATATCCAAAATTGATTGGACTTCACTGCCTCAGGTCTCTTGTGAGGGCACACCTATCCCGTATAGTGATAAGGTAAAGAACTTGGGCATCTATATCGACAGTACCTTTTCCTGGGGTCCTCAGCTGCAGGAGCTGAGTCGCAAAATGTTTGCTGCTGCAGGGTCCTTGCGCAGACTACGCAATTTCCTACCTATCTCTACCAAGATTGCCCTCACACAATCCCTTCTTTTCCCCATCCTTGATTATGCTGATGCCAGTTATTTAGATCTTACTGAAGACCAATTCAATAAGCTTGAGAGACTCCAAAACCTCTGTATAAGATTCATATTCGGATTACGGAAATATGATCACGTCTCCTATTATCGTAAAAAGCTTAAGTGGTTACCCATCCGCCTTCGCCGGAATGCACACGTTCTTTCTCTTCTGTATAACATTCTTTTCAATCCTCTTACCCCACGCTACCTCAAAACACGGTTCACCTTTTTACACGTGTCACATCCCAAATTACTGAGGTCGTCGGAGAACCTGAAACTGAAAATGCCTGGCCATTCTACTAAATTTCTCGACCACTCCTTTTGTGTCCAAGCAGTTCGGTTGTGGAATGCCCTACCAGTCTCAATTAGACGAGCAAAAACATTAACTGCTTTTAAGAGACTCGTAAAGGAGCATTACCTGGGAGAGATCAACGTCCCTTAACATGCAATTTTTATTTTTATTTATATAGTCAATTGGGTCACACTACTGCATTTAAGTATGTAATCAACTGTATATTTATCTTTATTTATTCTTCGTCTTTCCTACTCTTACACCGGACACTACCCAACACTTTCTCTTACTCATGTTTTCTCTCCATCCAATGGTTGCCTGTAAGAGATTGCCTCCGGGCGATAAGGCCGCCAATTGTACTTCCCTAATTTTAAGATTATCTTGTAATGCATCTGGTGTACAATAAAGTGATATATTATTATTATTATTATTACTTTGAATAATAAAATTTGAATATGGATTACACTTCTTTTCTCTTTATATTAAAAAGGAAATATTCCTTCTTTTTATATAAGTAGATACTTATTATTTTTACAAGATAGCATCAGAATTTATGAAACAATTTCAATATTTTTTAAATTTTTATTTTTAAATTTGACAAAGTAACAAGAACAAGCCCTTATAGGCGGTATATAATTTCTAAATTAAAGGATAACAAATACAGCATACATAATATACATATCTTGTGAAGTCGTTCTTAAAATTAGCAAAAATTACATTGAAAAGTAGGTACCTAGTAAAAATTCAAATTGGCATTATGTAAGTATATTTAACATGCACAAAACAAAATTACATGAATACCTACTTTAAAAGTCAAAATGGACTATTTGTATCTCGTCAGTATTTTAGAACAACACGAGTGTTGTCAAGGGGGTGGTGCGGCGGTGGCGACATGCTTCCCTTATTTCCCCCTGACTTTAACATCACGTAGGCAGGGGGTGAACCCTGGCCCCCTCACCGTTTGTGTCGGACCACATTTCAACAGGATTTCTCGCCTAACGCACTTTTTTAAATTCCACAATGAATCTGTTCACAGCACATATGCGTCGTTCCAAATATCAGCATTTTCGGTATTACACGCTTGGCTGAATATTGGAATATGTATGAGTCTCTCGTGTAACTGATATTACTTATTGCTGCTGATATTGTACAGATAAAATAGAATCAATCCGGTGTTATATTGACTTCATAATTTTGTATGAAAAGTTATTCACCCTAATTTCGCATATTTTAAAGAACAAAGCTTTAATTTGTGAGAAGTTACTTTATATTAAGACGTAATAAATTCTGGATTGCTTTAAGTGCCTAAAGTACTTTGTTAGATTTAATTGTTCGCCTTTACTTGAATTTGCATAACGAAGTTATAAGGTTAGTTAAAGTTATTTTGCACCCTCGCTTCACGCTGAGTACCTACCGTTGATCCAGAAAGTCTCGATATCGTCTTTTAAACATTTGCAACAAAGAGCTTTGGTAGTAAAACCGAGTTTATGATCTTGTCGGATTCTCGCCGATAATAAACTCACCAAAATCTCACCCTATCCACGCTTTGTAAAACGGTAACAAAGCTCGTTGTGGTCACAAATACGTAAAACGGAACATAACACCGACTAAATTGCAAATCTCCGTGCATGGTATACCTACACAATAGTCTTTGCACGTTATTATTAAGCCAAGTTACCGTATGCAGAGCTATAAAATAAAATTTCTTTGGCATAGATGTAACAAATAATAAAACCACTTTCATTTAAAACTTAAGCTGAAAGAATATATAAAAAACCGTCGGATAGAAAGAGGGACAAAGGGACAAAGTAAAACAATGTATTCGATATATGAATAAGAGTGACCAAAAAAGGTCATTCGCAATATTTATGTTTTTTTGCAACATCATCCCTAATTCGTGAATTCGTAAAAGAACTAATGCCATTTCCTATTTGTAATGTAATGGTGGATTTTCATTATTTAAATGTGTGCCAATTTTATTGACGATAAAGGACTACGGCTAACTATTATCGTCTATTATCTCCAAAAAGCGGGACATTACAATTTTTATTCAAAAAGCGGGACGTCCCGCGAATATCGGGACGTCTGGCAACGCTGGCTGGTATACCTACCAGCTTAGTAACAATAATATAGTTACTATATACATTAGAACAAGAACACGTGTCTATCGATGGTCACATAAGAGCATATGAATAATTATTTCTGTTATTATATATTAGTATGATAATTTTAATAGGAAAGGAAAAAGAAGGGTAATCATTTTGGCAGTCTATGTATTTGTACGTTTCCCCGTAGCGCCTAAACTCCTGAACACATTAGTTTAATAAGTGGAGCGTCAATATATTCGTTATAATGACCCAGGTGACATACGCTAAATACATTTTATTAAAAGTTTTTATGCAGTCCAGTCATTTTAAATTTTTTCACTCAAATTAAAGTTTCAATTTGAAGTGAAGAAACTTGGCCAGAAATGTGATAGAATGTTATTCAATAACGTTGGACAACAGACCGTATCTATAAGTTGACAGTAATTTCATTGATATGCGTGGGGCTGACTCAAAATAATTCAGTAAACACGTATTGTTGATTATCAATTAGTAGTAAAAGATATTTGCTTACGTTCATAGAGAATACAATTCGAGTAAACTCAATTCTTTTACTCTAGTCTTGTTGTGATTGAAGAATTTAAATAAATGTCAATCGAAAGGTTACTATTGCGATTTAGTCAAGTTGGCTGGTAGGAACTGGATACGAGAAGGCGAGGACCGAATCAAGTGGCGTGCAATTGAAGAAGCATATTATTATGTCCAGTAACGGTCTACGATAGGCTAATGATTAAGCGATAGTTAATTTACTCAGTATATTACGAAGTTTACTTTTTTACCATATGAAATTTCTATAATATACTAGCTGACTTATGCAACTTCGTCTGCTTCTCTTCAAAAGAAATATTTTTTTCCCAATTAGTAAATTGTGATATAAACTATCCTATCTCTCAAGTTGGATCGAACTGCACATGATGTGCGAATTTTATTATAATCGGTTAAGTGGTTTAGGAGTCCATTGAGGACAAACATTGTGACACGAGATTTATATATAAAGGGTGTTTTTTTAAGCCCGATAGAACTTGAAATTGTAAAAAATAACACAAAAAATTAAATTGTAATCAACATTTTTTTTTATTCGAAAGATCAATACGTGACATTAACATTTGAAAATGATTTCGGGCATATGGGCACCGCGGCTGTTCTTGACGAAGTGCATTCTGGATGTCCAATTTTGGGCCACTTTTTCGAGCACTGCTGGCCGTATGTCACGAATAACACGAACAATGCTGACCTCCAAGGCGTCAATTGTTGCTGGTTTATCAGCATAAACCTGTTACTTCACGTAGCCCCACAGGAAATAATCGAGAGGTGTCAAATCGCACGACCTTGGAGGCCAATTGACAGGTCCATTTCTCGAAATCAACTTATCGCCAAATTTTGATTTCAATAAGTCGATGGTTGCGTTCGCCATATGGCACGTAGCGCCATCCTGTTGAAACCACATCTCCTCCGGATCAATGTCATCCATATTTTCAAACAAAAAATCATTGATCATGGTGCGGTAACGATCTTCATTGACCGTAACGCGAGCTCCGGCCTCATTTTTGAAGAAATAAGGTCCGATGATGCCACCAGCGTGAAAACCGCACCATACGGTGCATTTTTCTGGATGTAATGGAGTCTGTAGGGTCTGTTGTGGATTGGTCTCACTCCATATGCGGCAATTTTGCTTATTAACAAACCCGTTAAGCCAAAAATGCGCCTCATCGCTGAACACAATTTTGTGATAAAACAACGGGTCAGTTGCCAACTGCTCTAGAGCCCAATCGGCGAAAGAACGACGCATATAATGGTCTCGTGGCTTCAATTCCTGCACCAGCTGGATCTTATACGGGTGTAGGCCGAGATCTTTGCGCAAAATTTTCCACGTAGTGGACGGACAGAGCCCCAATTCCTGCGACCGACGACGAATCGATAAATTTGGATCTTCTTCCACACTTTCGTTTACAGCGGCGATATTGTCTTCAGTACGCACATTCCTTCGACGTGCTGGTGTTATTGCATCCTCTAGAGAGTATGTGGTACGAAATCTATCCACAGTTCGACGAATGGCTTGTTCAGATGGACGATTATGTACGACATACAAATGACGAAGTCGTCTATAAGTTGCGCGAATCGACGACTAATTTTCAAAGTAAATTTGGATAATTTCGTAGCGTTGTTCAAGCGTGAGTCTATTCATGATGATTTGTCAGAGTATACTGAAACAAATAAAAAAAAAAGTTTCATCAAAATTTAATTTTTTGTGTTACTTTTTACAATTTAAAGTTCTATCTAGCTTAAAAAAACACCACTTATTAAGATAGGTACATAATACTCGTAATTGTAGTCAATATTGTGACAAGTTTTACTTAAACGTATTTTTTTGTTAATGTCCTAAATCTAAGCTAAAAATATACTTTTTGTAGATTAAAAATATGATAACAAATGATTAATGTGATAACAAATTTAAAGCAGAACAGAGACATAAATAAAAGTTGTTGTAGAACCCTTTTACGTATACCTACTGTGCTTTTACTTTCGCCGCACTGCACGTTTCCAACCGAGTTTAAATTTACTTATAGCATTATTCTGCAAATAGCGTCCTAAGTGCAAAAGCAAAAAGATATATTGAAGAATAATTACTATATCCTTGTTCAGAGGATGTATCAAATGAAATAAAAAAAGCAAGAGAGCTGTAGTAAGACAGTTTTAAAATATTTCGCGCAATCGCAATCTTTTGAGGTCGCGCATTTAGTGATTGTAGGAGGATTTGCTTTGCTTATGAGCCTGATAATGATAAATAAGCACTTTAAAGTAAGTTTGGTGGCATCAACAACAACCTAGCGACACTGCGTCGCTTTGTTACGATTATTTATAAGCATGTCATGTAGAGACTAAACATTTATATGCATGATTCGTTTGGTAGAAACATCTTTATGACGCTAGATTTAACGGCTGAAAAATTTGCATGTAAGTACGTCACGAGAACAGTAAAGAATAACAACTGACGTTATTCCTGAAGAATTGAACTGCTAATATAAGATTTTATCATATGTTTTCCTCAAAAACATATAAACGACTGTGAGTAGTGGTATATGTACATATGTCGTTGTTGGCGCTTTGACGTCACTACGTGAGGTGGTTGTCGCATCCCCTCCTCCTCAGCTCCTCTTCAGCCCATCCTCTGAACTACCCTCCCACATCACTTGAACGTAGTGCTGTTATCGGATCCCGCACAATAAATTCGTAGTAATTGCTGCTCGGATACTCGTTATTAAAAATACTTGATCTGGTTAGGTATAAGAAGTTAAATTGTGAAGATAGAAAGCCATATTGTAAGTAAATACTATGTTTTTAATACTTAACTTTTTACTTTAAAAATCTACTAAGTAATACAATATTGTTAAGAAACGAAATATTCTTACTAATAAATAGGTCTATTTTGAAACAACAATTTCCTATTTTTATTTATCTATTTTATATTCTACTTTACCTACTACGGTCTACCTTAAAAATATAGTAAAAAGTAAACTAAACTAAAAATGATCGATTGGATTTTTAAATCCTAGTGCCCACGTATTTATTTCCGTTAACACAACGGTTTTAAATAATTTTGTTTTTACAATTCAAACTGAACTGTCTCATGCACAAGATGAAGTTCCTTAGTTCCTTAGCAATCGAGAAAAAAAATGGTGAAATTTCGACCACTTAGCGATCATTAGTTGCATGTACAAAAAATATATACAAAACACTTATCACAAAAACATACAATAGAAATAAATACAGATACTATAAACTCGCAGATGATAACTTTTAATTTCATTATAACGATTATAAACTAACATTTTACTGTTGATATACAAACTAAAAGTAGTCCACTAAGAAATAAAATTAATACAAATTGATTTAATTTTAAAGAAATAATAATAAATTAAATCAAATTATACATCATCGAACTACTAGCAGTAAATACGAGTAGAACACCTTTACATATTTTAGTTTCAATATACTGAAGTTTCCCTTTCATAATAAAACCCATAAATCGATGAAAAATTAATTATCCACACGACATTATTAAATATATTTTAGAGAAATTATGAACAAGGTACAAATTTTTAAGAGCATCGGCTTACGTAAAAGGCAATTTAATTTGGAAACCCATCCCAATGCCGTTAAGAGACTTCGCGACCATTTACGGGCATCGAAATATTTAGATTAGATTTTCCTTTTCCGCTGTACCTAAAGGTTTTATTGATGAAAGTAATATCGTTAAAGTTATTAAACCTTAATAAAACCGAATTCTTTTGGAGCTGGTCTTCCTTTGATGCGTCTCGAAATCACATTTTTATTCCTCCATTTTTTGTAGATGAGATTTTATACGAGTACTATGCTTATAATAAGTATTGCTCTTTGAATTTCTTAAATACCTAGTCGTTCAATATCATATTTATAGACTGGTATATTTCTACAAACATTAACAATGTTTACTATAAGAAACCTTACATAATTAGCTACTATTATTGTTTGAGTTATATTACGAGTAGATATATTAATTTTAATACAGATTTTTGTTGTAGAATAAAGTGATGAGTAACTTTTCCCGCCTATGGAGACATGCAACTAAAGAGTCTTAAATGACCTTTTGAGCCTATCATTGGGCAATTTAGGTCTCCTGTAATCTTACTCGGTGAAAACCAAAAAAAGAATTGCTTCACTGCTGATTTCAGTGAGGCCATGGTGTTACCCTTGTAGAGCCAATCTATAAATACCGAAGAATGCCCCCTTTCACCATTGACTTACTACTTACCATAAATAACTATTGTATGTTAAAACGCTACTTCATTGCCATCATCTCAGCGGAAAGTCGGTTACTACTGATCATAGACCTCCCTCAAGTTCCCCACACACAATAGAGGTCTCAAAGTACGAGTAGTTCTAAACAATGTTATCTCTTGCAACACCAAGAATCCATTTGACTTGACCGTGTTACCTACGTCCTACCCTACCCACTTTACTCAAAGGAAATTACAAGGGGTGGCACGCTTGAGAAATTACCTGAACGGTTGATTTTATTAATTGATTACCAAAGGTCGAGTGTCGCATGATGCCTTATGGCTGTACTTATATAGATAAGTTCTGGAAGGACAAATAAAGTATTTTAGTTAATGGCCAGGCATGTTTTATTAATTTGTGAAGATGTTAATATTTCCAAAGACAACTATGCGACACCCAAAAAATATTGAAGCATCTCGTAATATAGCTTTTGAACGCAGATTCGCCCGCGTATTTGACGGTTATTGCAGTAAAGATATGGAGGGTAGAGATAAGGAGTATCATCTGTGTACATGAAAAGTGTCCGTTGAAATGCATTAAATTAGGGTGGCGCCACATTAGCATCAGAGTAAACTTCTTAAAATCAATACACACACTTTTTCATAAAATTGAATGATAAAAAATCAATAAACGTACTATTCACAGTTCAGAAAATAAAATATATTTACTACATTATTTTGTAATACGCAAGTAGTGACAATAATGTTATTTTTTTTACCTCGGCGTACTTCAATTCGTTCACAATTGCTACATTCATACCATAACCTGTGTCTACACCAGCGCCATTCTGGAAGGTTTTTGAACTTTTATTTACAGCTTATGCTGGACACTTTTTTCAATTTTCTTCCATATAAGATAACACTCCTTGTCTCTACCCTCCATAAGTAAAGAGTAGCCTATGTCATTCCTCGAAGATCAAAGTATCTCCATGCCAAATTTCAATGAATTCGGTGCAGCGATTTGGCCGTGAAAGCAGGATAGACAGACAGAGTTACTTTCGTATTTATAATATAGGTAGGTATGGATTTGGGTCTAATAGTGTTTGGAATAATTTTAACTGGAGTATTACCACTGTCATAAGGGCTGGCTAAAGAACGCATCGGAGCCGCTGTATTATAGTTATGAAAGGGGGTCTCTAACATTATACAGTAGATATTTAATTTAAACGCTTGTCAAAGTTGTTTTATTATCCTTGTGTGAAGTACTGCTTCACAAATTTGCAGAACAACTCATATCGTTAATTTCAGTCTGATTCCGTTTGAATTAATGTTACATACCTACTAGAAAGTACCATACGAACTCTACTTTCTAGTAGGCCTATAATTGTTGTATCAGTTTTTGTATCAATATGGTTTTTAATCATACCGGATCAATTTTCAAAAACAGACAGACAGCTTACTCCGACGCGCAGAGGAGTCTCAATAGGTATGTAAAAAATGAGCACCCATCTATAGACTTGCCTGACTTGACTTGCCTGGAGCCCCTCACACGTTTACGCTAACTACATATTCGATGAATCGATAATTACCGAAAATACAAGTCAACGTTTATATTTAGAATGTTATGTGACACAAATCGTGTGCATTTAAACTTTTTATTTATAGACACAAAAAACATTCAAACACAAACACGTTCGCGTTTTAAAACAAGTTTATTCATCATTTCCTTGCCATTACCGCATTCCTTTAATTTTTTATTCTGTAATTTGATTGTAAACAATCTACCACAAAATTCTTAGAGCAAAGTTATATTATACTTGTTTCTTGTATCGATTTTCTGAATTTACCAACGGATTAAGTGACTGTTTTTATTATCCTACAGTTCATAGGTACAATTTGCTTCTTTTAGACTTCGAAGTTAGACAGGATAAACAAGTAAATAGTGAAAATGCAAGTTTTGCAACACTGTTCTGCTACCGCATAAAGTTGTAAGGTCTTGTGTAAAACTTGGTGGCTAATTCATTCAATCCAATTAAATTTACATAACAATTTCTGATTATGTCTATTTAAAACCCTTTATTCTTCGATATTTGTTGTTAATATTCGTATCAACTATTTTTATGAGCATATATCAGATGTCATATTTGTTGTAATGTATAAAAATAAAGAGACAGATACTTCACAATTCTTTGTGCTTAACCCCAGGCCCGAGATACTATCATCTTTAGTGGATATTTCATACAACTATAATACAATCACAACTATTCTATATCCGACTATGGCCAAGCCAAAAGCAAGGGTAATTGTTTTGTTCCACAGCAGCGTTTAAACTACTGAACGAGGTGTCAATAGATTCGTAATAATACCTCTATCCTCTATAAGCGCAAACCTGAGGGTGACAGGTAGGGCCATCTGCCGCATTAGCAGAAGCAGACCGGGGTGGCGGTGCGAGTGCTGCAAACCGCGCACTTCCTGAATAGAAAAGAAGCATCGGGGTTCCTAAACGGTAGGGGGCCATCTACAAACGTAGGTGGTCCGAGGTACATCGGGGTTCCAGGGATTCCCTTTCGAGGGTGCACCTGGTTTCGCGGTTTCTAGTACCCGAGACAGTGCGCGGCCCACATGTCCCACCAGCTGTTGGTATCCGGGGTAAGCCCGCACAAAAAGAAGGTGTCATAGGCTACATAAATATGGTTAATAACGGTTATGGATTTTAACTTTTTATGATTGTTTTTATTTTGATTGAAGATGGTATCGAAGTCCGATGCCCCTCGCTCCCAAAAACTGATATTTAGGAGTGTTGCGTATTATAAAGGCAAGGAAGACGATGAATGAATATGGTATCAATTATTTAAAATAATCAAGAAGGATAATCAGAAATATATTCTACATTCAAACTTTTTTAGAAAAATATTAACATAAAATAATTTAAGTTTAAAGTTCGAGAGTATAGGCGCCTGACGAGAGTTAGCCATTTACAATTACATGACATCTAACACACACCGCCATCTAGTCCCAAGCTAAGCAGAGCTTGTGTTATGGGTACTAGACAATGATATAAATAAATATATATACTTTCTTTTTGTAAATACATACATATTATAGATATAAAACACCCAAACTCCGGAACAAATATTTGCGGATCATACAAACATTTGACCCGACCCAGGAACCGAACCCGAGACGTCAAACACAGCAGTCGCATACGCTACCACTGTACCTTCGAGGCAGTTTATATACTCGCACATTTCATACAAGGCTGTCTAGTTAAAGCAGAGCCTATTTTATGATAAACAGATTGTTGATAGACATTTTATATGGAGCCATAGAACAGACAATCATGGACATTATATAATTAATATTTGTCCTAGTTAAGAATCGTATCTAGGACCTAGGATCACTAACGACTAGGACAAAACACTAGTAAAATGATAAAGTAAACTTATTTAAGTGTAAACGAGAACATACTCATTAATGATAATAAATTGATCTTTTGCTCTTCAAAGTTTCAATGATAAATATTTGCTCGTAATCACCCAATTAGGTATAGAAGTTAATAAATGACTGTTTGATCAAAAAGACGAAGATTTACTGTTAAAGATTCAATAATGACTGTAACTATTCTTATCTAAATGTCTACTCTAATTAATTACTATTTACTATCCAAAATATCCTTGTTAATTACTATTAATATTCATTTAAATAGGTTTACAATATTGTGAGTCATGGTTTAAGGAGAGACGGTCATTAAATCACTTATCTATATACAAATAAATAAAATTGGAGTGTATGTTTGTAGTATTAAAACATAAAATAATCGTTTTTTTTCTAAATGTATATGTATTACACGGTACATATACCGAAAATAACATTTTTTTAATTTTTGTCTATCTGTCTGTTTGTTCCGGCGAGTCTCTGGAACAGTGGGACCAATTTTGACGAGAATTTCACTAGTAGGTATCTGATGTAAAAGGAGTAACTGAGGCTATTTTTTTTCAACTAGCTACGTCCCGCGGTGTTACCCGCGGTTGTAAAAGTACAAAAAGAGCCGCGGCTGACACCGCGGAACTCGGCTAGTTTATAATATTATGTAGCTAAGAATGTGTTGCTTCATAAATACATTATTTTAACTGCTAGTGCAAAAAATTACAATACCTTCATTCTTTTTGTTGTTATTTTTTGTATTGCTACAGAGATGTAAACGAATATCTAAAATTGTCTCTTACATATTGTAGTGAACAAGTATCGATCAAGTAGATTAGATACCACCCGCACAATGAGCCTTTTAGTCCCATGGGACATAATTCCAACGGGCAAGTTGCCAATGAGATCGTAGGTATCGGTCATTGAATGTCCTCGCCGACTGTCAAGGGCAACACAAGGGCGCTCTAGAAAGATATAGCAACTAAAAATTATTTATTCTATAACGCACTTTATGTGTATCTAATCTAATTTTATGATTTCATTTTATTAAGTACAGTAGGAGTTGTGATAAGTTACGAGTACTCGATACTTTAAGGTTTATGATTATAATATACACTGTGATGTATAAGCTTATGACCGTAAAGTGATTAACGTTTATTTGGTACTGAACTATCCACAGTGACAGCTGAGATGTGAGAAATCGAAAAATGGGCTGTAAGCTGATGAGATTAAAGTATATAATCGAACAACAAATTTTAGTGAATTTTAGTTTACTGATGGCCACAACAGAATTACCACCAATTCATAAAAATGGGGATGGGGATAGGAGTTGGGGTATGACCTCCGGTATCCTCACTCAGTCGGTAAACACAGTGCAAGCCCTATTTATCACCGGTATTCTAGAAGCCGGTAGAAATAGGATTGACTTGAATGCATTTATAATCACTTTAAAATTTATCTACCTTTTATTTCGATAGAAATGATGATATCGAGTAAAGTCAAAAGATTACTTTATCAAATAGAAAAGGTATTATACTCAGGAAATTTCGAATCTTACTTCTGTGTATATAATGGTACCGCTCAGTCTCTTACACTACCTTCAACATCCAGTAGTGGCGAAAATTGAAAATAATGCGTTGATGTAGTAAATAAGGAAGCCTATGATTCCATAGGCTTCCTTTGATTTCCCCCTACTTTTCTTTTAGTTGAGAGTATATCTCATTTCTATCATCTTTAAATCACAATGTGCCTTATAATTGGATTTCAAATATGTACTAAATATAAAGTTTTACAGCGTACCTAAGGAATATTCTTTTAAAATTGAATGCAAGTTACAGTCATAGTACACAAAGACACGTAGTCTTTAATCATTGACGTTCGAAGCCATCGAGATACGGACATATCTATCTAACGAGTCATGCACTTTAACATGTTTTCACCTTTTACAGACGCTGTCGTTGTGATGACGAGCTTTCAAGTAATTGCAAGGAGGGGCAATTAGATCAGAGAACTGCGGACAGTTGGTTCACGAAGTTCCTGTTGCGTGCAGCTATGTCGGCAGGGCGCTAACGAAGGCGAGAAGTTCGTTCACTTATCGTCACTCAGTGTGCGTAGAGTCGGCCGACTAGTCGTGCGTGTCATGCGCCGACGCATTGTGACACACTTGCGCTCGCTCCACCAAGCATCCGCCGAGGTGCGATAACCGACCTCCTCTTGCGTGCCAAGTTTCGATTTCATCGGCGCACTCCGTAGTCGCACGTGTGCTACAGGACGCTTCACACCACGGAGTCCTCATCTGCGAGACGTGGTTCGTCAAAACAACACGTGCCCAGAAGTTGAACGATTCCCTACATACATATTGCATACATCAATTTAATACTGGATACCAGATTCGAACAATAAATTGACGTTTTCGTGACATGTCGTGTAGACGTGCGTTAGACGTGCGATTATAAAATTAAAATAAAATTTAAAAAACAAGCATTTGTGAAAGTTTAATATCAATTTACTGTGTTAAACTGTGAAGTGCAGCAGAAGGTGTAGATTGATAAGTGCAACATGACGTCGAGGTCTAAGGAAAAGGTTGCGGCTGCTTTCCGTAAGCTATTCAGATCTCCGGAGAAACTGGACAACGATGGTGCAGGGCCGAGCGGCTCGCCAGCAAGGCGAGGAATTCTTCGCAGACACCGGTAAGGCTTTTATATAAGATACATCGGTACATTTTCAGTTACAGTAGACACACATAAGACGAACTTGTTTCTGATTACAACATAACCAAATACTTGCATACAATGATTCATTATAAACAAACAACTAACACAATGCACAAATGAGTCAATTGCTTGATTATGGCGGACGTTACAGGCTGTTGTAACACAAGCCTGAAGTAGATACATGTTTGATAACATACTGGCGGCAAATGGTCACGTAGCCACACATTCGTTTGATCGATTAGCACAATCCTCTCAGAGAAATGATACTCTGTAATCAAATCAATCAAGGACAATTCTTTGCTGAACTGAAAATGACAAATCATTCAAACTGTTTTCAGAAATTTTATCTGACCCTGTCATTGTTTAGTAAAAAGAATTTGAAAAATCCTTGAAATACCCATTTCAATTACAACGACTATCAATAAGAAGTCAAAGGAAATATTTCTCGAAAATGGACTAATATTTAAATTCTTATTAAATGTCAAGTAAATGGCTTTATTATATATAGCCCTTTCCTTATTGACAATTAATCCTCCAATTAGTTTGTAATTTGTGCCTCATTTAACAACAAAGAGTGACTACTAAGATGTCGTAGTAATTCCATGTACTTAGAAATATCACGTACATAATGCTAGAAATATCAAAGGTGTTTATAAAACTACAAATAGATATCATTCATCCAATCCAAATGAAATTCTAAAATTTGTTTTCATTGATGGTTCGACCCACTTTACATTAATATATGCAAAAATACGTAATCACAATACTATGTTATCGTTAAACAAGTATGTAGTATAAAAATATATAATTAAAATACGCATGTTTTAATATAAAGATTATAAGGTTCCAGTACGTTACCGAGTGTTTTTAAGGTCAAGGCGCTTATTTGAAACACGAATATTAGTTACTCGATGCATTGGTAAGGTTATAATTGAAATGCAGATGTAGCTGTGTGTATTGCCTAACAGTTATTAAGGAGTAAGTCTATTAAAATAACAGACGTGATTGCCGAATAAAATCGGCAAACTTGTTATTTCACTACTATACTGCTAGGAGTAGAATTGACGGATTTCTTATCATCATCATCCGTCCTTACCGTATTCAGTGACAGTTCAGCTTTAGACTTATGTGACTTGTAAAAATCGAACTTGGTTTTGAAAGTTCTTCATTGAACTGACTGAACCATCCATCTGTCCGTCACAGTAGAGGTGACCGTCCGGTCGTGGTTGCGCATTTCACTCTTTTTATCAAGTTCTTTTGACAGTCGTATTAACAGTTGTGTTCTACGAGGAAGGAGGATGGGAGGAAGATGATGAAAAAGAACACTATAACAACATTGCGCTTTTATGGGACACTCGTTGGGTATAATTTACAATTCAAAGAGTATCACTGCACTTATATTTACATATGTTGTTAGTGAAGTAGTTTGAATTTGATGGGTGTAACAGTAGAAAATGTTCAAAATTGTGAATAATCAATTAATTTATTGATAGGTTAGAGGGACTTAAGCAAAATAGTAGTAGTAGATAAAGTAGGAGCAAACAAATTGTACTGACCCAAACAAAAGTGGGGACAGATTAAGACCGTAACAAAATATGTAATGGTCTTAATCTCTCTCCACTTTTAATAGCAATATATTATATTGCTGTTGTCAATGATGTTGTTTTCCTCCTCGGAGCCTTTTCCCAGCTAGGTTGAGGTCGGCTCACAAGAATAATGTATTCAAAGACAATTACGATAAATACGTTACTTTTAGAGACATGACTTACATTTTTCTTTTGTTTAAGGGTAGCAAATTAAAGTAACAATCCAGAAAATTAATAGTAAATTAATGTAACAACAGAAACTAGAAAATTAGTACCGAAACGATGTCTTATATCATCAGATGTCATATGTCATGTAGACAACGGCAGCGCTTATTACACTTTCAGTTTCTTAGAAATAACAATGGCTAATAACGTGAGCGACTCTGGGAAGTGTGAAACCGATGCTGCGCCATATTATCTCGTCTCCCATGGCCGATACACAAAGGCATTGTTTATTTGTGTAAGCTCACAGGCCGCTGTTAAATGTGGTGGTTCTCGGCGCTACAATGTCTAGTCGTGCCAATGCGAATGCAAAACATTTGCGAAACAAAGGCTTTACTAGTTATGAGTTACACGCAATCACAATTGATGACTTGTATTTTTTCTGGTTTTGGTAATCTGATAAACATGGTTGTATGAAATGAAGTAAGTAAGATCATTAACTTCACATAAATAGACGTTGACTCGAAATTCTGTAATTCAAATCTCATACAATGGATCTTTAAATATACCAAGATATTATCAACTCGCTAACGTGAGATCAAATATTCTGATGTTGTCACAGTTATTGTGAAAAATTATAATTCACAATGCGGGGTTTTACACTAATCCTGAATGGTACAAGTTTTAAAAATTTCAATTATTTCTTATGTCTTCGTGTTTCGAATTGACTGTCGTGGGAATATAACTTTGTTATAGTTCGTAATTCTGAACTACGACTAAAACACCCTTGCATAGTGGTTTCTTTACTTCATCGTCACACCTTTCCTACAAAGTTTAACTTGTCCATTAAAGCATAAGCTTATTATTATTTTCATTCAAACGTATACAAGGGTCTACGATATTTAGAATTAGATTAAAATAGACTTAAGAATAAGTATTTAGAATAAGTAAAGCATGTTAAAATATAAAACCATATGATTTAGTTTGCTTTGCTTTTTGGGTCAAGTATTACTGCTACAACGTCTTTAGCTATCTGAGTAAAAATCTTTGAGAATATAATCGTTATCTGACATTTAAATCAACAGGCCAAGTTCACGGACCAAAAAATTATTATTTATCGCTTAGATTTCCGGGTACACTCTTATCATTATTTTGATAACCTTTACGTCTGTATGCACATGAATCTAATAAAAATGGTTTATGATGTTATTAATTCAAATTCATCTGAAATATCTGGCGTGGAATCAGATATTAATTTATTTTACAGTTTAAATAATTAAAATATCAGAGAGAGTTAGTAACTTAGTTGCTAAACATCAATTTGAGCCCTAAAATCTTTAGAAATTTTATTTTTATTTGTAAAGGAGATTTAACATCCTCTGGACTTCCAAAATGACTCCAAGAAGACTTATAAATTATGTCTTAGGTTTAACTGTAATAATGTGATTTCAAATCGCAGTGACTGAACTGAAATCTTTAAAAATATAAATAAATATTTCGGACATCTTACACACAAGCTATCTAGTCCCAAGCTAAGCAGAGCTTGTGTTATGGGTACTAGACAACTGATATGAATACATATATACTTTTTTTTTGTAAATACATACATATTATACATAGAAAACACCCTAACTCAGAAAACAAATATTTGTAGATTCCACAAACATTTGGTCCGACCCAGGATTTGAACCCGAGACCTCAAGCTTAGCAGTCGCATACGCTACCACTACGCCACCGAGACAGTCAAATCGTCAGTCAAGTAAAAAAAAAATCTCTCGCTGTTTTCTATGGTGGTTGTTATTACCGTGAAAATGGTGGCACACATTATTCTTAATATTGATGTCGATTTATTAACACAGGATGCAAGTGTTAAAATGAAGGTATTGTTAGTAAAGACCTGTTGCTGAGAAATTTATAAGATGCTTGAGAAGTCTTCACGGTTTGTTGTTATTAATAAAATTTCCGTCTTTTGTAACACGTAGCCAAAAATCTCTCAAGGCCCACCCCATAACATAACACACGGAGGGTTTACTTAAGAAGTAAATCCCATATAAAGTTTTGTATAAGCTAGTTTATTACTATTCTACTTGTCACTAGCGATCCTTCTCAGAACAGTTAAACACGTTTCTATTGTCAGTAAAATTACCTTTAGGTCATTGAGAATCGAAATATTTCGTAGGTACTTAAATTAATAACAATAGTATGTGAATTGGATAGTTGAGTTGATTGTATTTTAGACACATAATATATATTTAAAGTTTAGAAACTGTATTTTAAGGACAAGACAACTCCCGCATTAGGAATATACATTCTACTACCATAGTATAAGGCTAAGGGGCTCGAGACGTAGTAGGATAACTTTAGACTTTAATTTTTTTTATTTTTTTTTTATTGAATAGTAGGCAAACGAGCAGACGTTTCACCTGATGGTAAGCGATTACCGTCGCCCATGGACACCCGCAACACCAAAGGCGTCACAAGCGCGTTGCCGACCTTTGGGGGATGGGAAAGGGGATGGGGGGAGGGGTTGTGGTATGGGCCTCCGGTATCCTCACTCACTCGGTGAAACACAGCGCAAACGCTATTTCACCCCGGTTTTCTGTGAGGCCGTGGTATCACTCCGGTCGAGCCGACCCATTCATGCCGAAGCATAGCTCTCCCACGGTTAATATTTCATTATTATTTTTATTCTTCTAAAAGTGGAAAAGTTAAAGAAATTTACATTAACAATGGGAATTGCCCATTTAAAGCTCCAATTAAAGATAGCTAGACGATCGATATATAGATGGATTCCTTTCTCGTTGATAGTCAAGAGGGATATAAGAGTTATTAATATCATGTTGGTTTCTAGTTACCTGCGTATTGTTATTAACCTTGATCTACTTAATAACGTAGTACTAACAGCCTTTCATAGCATTCAATCATTTAATTCGGTACACGTTCGTTATTGGAACGTCTTTTTAATTTTATTCATGGAATTCATACCACTATTTATTAATATTGTCGATTTTACTGGAACTAAAAATAAAACAGGACTCTGTGATATTGATTAGTGCTTCTTCTTAGCATTATATCGTTACCAGGTTTAATATCCGAATACATAAGTGTGTGATATAAGTGTAATGTGTCTGATCGATATTGCATAAGTTTCTGATATCCATCTGAACATAGTTAAGCCATGAAGTCGGTTTAACTATATTTCAAATGGAATATCAAAAACTTCCTGAAGATAACTAAAACCAACGCCAGCCTTAGAGAAAGATAAGTAACAAAAACCAAATTAATGCCCACTTAAACCAATCAATATACAGTGATAGTCACTAAACGTTACGGTAATGTCATGTTATACAAACGAGCTAATAATAAATTTGAGTACGTGATTAGTAGAGCAACATACAGCTTATCTATGGTCTGAATGATTTTTTAGTAATCTATGGCCTGAATGTTGTTTTAGTAATCTATGGCACTTGGCATAAAACTCTAAAAGTGAATGCCCTGACTGAAGTGCAATACACTAAACACTAGCGGTTTTATTGAAGTGCAACTAAACTGGATGGGCAACTTTTCTCTGAGTTGTTGTAGCTTACATTTGAGCGCATAGGCCAAAGATGTCGTTTTCCTTGCCCGTAATTTACTATTCATGCATCTTTTTAAAACATAAGAATTTAAATAGCCTCAAAATTAATTTTCAAACCTAAAAGTTATTAGTAATGACGTATTTGGTTCTAAATATTTTGTATTTCCGATTATGTTAAAGCAAATCAATATGATCAGTATATCGGAACTATATTTGGCTAAGTCAGATGTCGAGTATTATTATCCAGATTTTTTAATTTAGAAATAGTAGTTTTTCTTTGAAAGGACAACTCCCGCATTATGAACATATCCTTTGTCGTGAAAGACTTTACGAACATACATGATAAGGGCAAAAAAACACCCAGACTCATAATAACAACTTGTGGATCACACAAAGTGTTACCCCATGTCGTATTTAAACCCACAACACTTGTGGAAGTGGAAAGCGGCGTAGCTACCGCTTGAACCACTAGGCCATATGTGCAGTTAAATTTAAGGTGTAGGTATCATCTCCATAAAGTTTTTAAATCATTTGTAGGTTATTTTATGTGCAGGCTTATAACTATTAACCGTGGGAGAGCTATGCTTCGCCATGAATGGGTCAGCTCGACCGGAGTGATACCACGGCCTCACAGAAAACCGGTGTGAAATAGCGTTTGCGCTGTGTTTCACCGAGTGAGTGAGGATACCGGAGGCCCATACCCCAACCCCTCACCCCATCCCCTTTCCCATCCCCCAAAGGTCGGCAACGCACTTGTGACGCCTTTGACGTTGCGAGTGTCCATGGGCGGCGGTAATCGCTTACCATCAGGTGATACATCTGCTCATTTGCCAACTATTCAATAAAAAAAAAACACGATTAATATTTTTAATATAATTTCTGCTAATGACGAAAGAACTAAAATACTCATTAGACTAAACACGATTTTGTTCATTTGCATTTAAATCTATGATCTATAGGAATTAGGAAGTCAAATATAAAGTGCTTTAAGATTTACTGAATTAATCAATGGCAAAATGCAATGATTTATCATTGCATGAAATATAAAATTCAAAAATATTATAACCCCGACTAAATAACATTTGAAACGCATTTTCGTACTACTCGACTTATCTACAGAGTAGATAAATATTGGAATTAGTCCAGAATAGGTCAATAATCTTAGGTACATCTGACTTCCTGAGAATAGTTAAAATGAGGCCACCTTGTATAGGTACAAAAAATCTAGGACACACATTCCGTATAAATGATTCCAAAAACTCTTTGTTGCATTGTAGCAAATAAAACCAATCAAGATGAATAAGTATCTTCTACCTCGTGTTAAGCTTGTAGATTGTTGGAACTTGAACCTTGAAGCTGGAAATGTTGTGTGCAAATCTAATCTTACCCACCGTTGCAACTAATCTATCGTCCAACTACATATCACATCGTATTACTTTTTATTATTATTCTATACCTACTAATAATAAAGCTGAAGAGTTTGTTTGTTTGTTTATACGCGCTAATCTCAGAACCGCTGGTACATTTTGAAAAATTATTTCAGTGTAGGATAGTCCATTTATCGAGGAAGGCTATAGGCTATATATCATCACGCTACTACTAATAGGAGCGGAGCACCAATGAAGAATGTTTCAAAAACGGGGGAAAATTTTTCACGCTACGGGCTACAATATAAGACGCAAACGTCTTGCGTGGGTTAGCTAGTACATATAATAAAATCGTAACTGGTTGCTATCTGTACATGAAAGAAATATAAGAAAACCTATTATCCACACGTTATTTATGATCGCAATAATGATGAAACCCAAAACAATGATTTTTAGTATTTTTGTCTGTTTGTTTGCATGTCTGTTTATCTGTAATACGTCTGTGCACGCTAATCTCACAAACGACTTAACCGATTTGAATACGGTTTTGTATTGCGTTGCGGTTTGCTCCAGTTAACGTTTAGTATTCGTATTTTAATCGGTTTATAAACAAAAAAATATATCAGTTTAAAAAACACCGCCATAAACGATTGCTCGTTTGCCCCAAAATCCCATAAAAAAAAAATAAGCGGTTGGAGCCGTAGGCCAAGAGCTCTAGTAATCAATAAATCTTTGTTACGTTGGGCTTAGAGAATCATATGAAAGATTCATGGATTCATACGTAACACTCTATATAAATATAAATATTTCGGACATTTAACACACAACGCCATCTAGTCCCAAACTAAGCAGAGCTTGTATTATGGGTACTAGACAACTGATATAAATACATTTATACTTTTTGTATTATATTATACATAGAAAACACCCAAACTCCGAAAAAAATATTTGCAGATCATACAAACATTTGGTCCGACCCGGGAATCGAACCCGAGACCTCATGCACAGCAGTCGCATACGCTACCACTGCGCCACCAAGGCAGTCTATGTATTAAACATGCGTACGCGATGGCCGTTTTTTAAAATAAAAGCCCAAAGTTTATATTGAAACTGTTAAATAACACAGTAACTGCATAATACTAAGTTTCTTTCAATAAATATCCGTTGAGAACGTCTCCAGATTGTGTGTAAACACACTTTAAGTAGGTACCTATTTAGATAACAACTTCATACTTCATTGATTACAAAATCAAACTTATTATATTCATTAGTGTAATGAGTATATATAGAAAGTGATAAGCTTTAGAGTGTCTATTCATTTGTATATAAACAAAACAAATTAATATTTTAGACATCTAATACAAACACAACATAATAAACTAAACGTTTTTTATATTCTAACTATTTTTCATTTTTCTAACTATTTTTGTTACTAATATTTTTTTTATTTATATACATATTATACATATATACATATTATCATTGTATTTCATAAAATAATTTTATTTAGTCTCTCGTGTCGTATAAACACACACCTGCCACAAATAACTTCGCAACACCCAACGGTTTGCCTGGAAGAAAATGCCTGTGGCATTAAGTCCGCCTTGTGCAACATGTTTGCAGGAAGTTTTAATAAATAAATAAATAAATATTATACATAGAAAACACCCAAACTCTGAAACAAGTATTTGTAGATCATAAAAAGGTTTAGTCCGACCCAGGAATCGAACCAGATACCGCAAGCACAGCAGTTGCTTACGCTACCACTTGCGCCACTGAGGCTATCAAATAAATACAATATGAATAATACTCGTAGGAGAGTAGTGGTGTAGGTGGTTCAGATATTTATTTACGGACACAGAACAATCTAGTCCAAAGGACAGTCCATTTAGAGTATAATGCCTATTGCCCCTTTCTAAATGTTTCACTACAGGACAAATGATATTTTTTGTATGAATTGCGAGTCATCGATAACCGATGTTCACAAAAACGTTATTTAAAAGCACATTATACTCGTATTACAAGTTTTTACTACAGCTAAAATACTGGACAGCAGAACGAAATCTCGTATTACATGGCAGGTAAATTCAATTTTCCTTGCCGAAAAATTATAACTATCTCGCTCATTAACTAAATTAATTCGTCGACATTGAATATTACAAAACCATTTATTTAAAAAAGGCTACTTGACCCTTCAGTCAAACCGGATATCGTATTTAGGCAAAATAATCGCGTCCTCAACGTATTTGTACAAGCGAGGTTATTCTCACGAACCCTCATCACAATGTCAACGAAATTAAATAAATGAACACCTTGATGATGGATTTATGTTCACTCACATGCTACAGTGACAGACGTACGGATATTTAAAATAGGTGATTGCTCTCTTGGCAAGTTCGTTGCAAGCTTGTTTCGTGGTATCTGTGAAATAAACCAAATACTTAGTGGTCTATTCTTGAAAATGGGTTAGTAGTGTCCTCCTTCTTGCTACCTAGTTTATTTGGCTAGCGACTGCTACGACTGACTAGTCGGGAGGAAAACCATTTTTAGAAAGTAAGCTGTCAACTTCTACTAGTTTTTAAAGATCCGTGAATAAACAGTCAGTAAAACAATAATTTTAACCCGCAACGGCGTGTATTCTTAAACGTTAAATGTAACGATATATCTACTTGCTTCAGACGTAATAATAATTGGCAAAAATAGATGTTTACCAATTTCCACTTGATTTTTGAGGAAGGAGGGGAAGATTGTTCCCACTTAAATCAGGCTACTGAATTTTGGTAAGAATCTTTCAGGTAGGACGATTGTGAAACCATTACACAGGGCTGCTTTTGATAAATTGATATGTACAAATTCTGTTTCGAAAAAACTGGGATTCGATTGGAACGTACCTATTCTAAAGTGACGGAATGTTTTACCTTCTAACCTAATTTATCTCAATAATAAGTATAACAAAATATATTTCACAGAGATGGAGTGAGCCCTGCGGAGGCGACTGCAGCAAGTCTGCCGGCTAGTCCTGCAGCTACCACGCTTGTTAAGAAGAAAGCAGGAGGAGCTTCTGAAGTTCGAGAGCGCGCAGCAGCAGTACGAACACGTAGGCTGATGAAAGAATTGAAAGAAATACAGCGGCTACAGAACAGTCGAACTGATCCTGTCTTCACGGTAAGAAGTTGTCCATTGTCACATTGTGCTCCGTGGTTATGGCATTTTGATATAAGTAGTCTCAGATTAAAAAAGAAATAAGTAAGACCGATTAAACCACTACGCCATCCAGAATAAATAGGGTTTGCAACACGCGACAGACAGGTAGAAAAAAAGACCAATACTGTGCTGTCTCATTTCTGTTGTCGACACCGTGAGAATCTATGTGCTTCATTTGAAGCAACGTCCGTCTGTTACGTTATTGTTAATTAAGTGAATAAGTAAGAGGTACGCCATGGCCGGTAGTTAACAAACCGGTCGTTACGTTCAGTCAGATTTCGATACAAAACTTTACAGGGAAATAACTAACGCAATGAAGGCATTAGCACCAAACTTAAGAAATATAGACAAGAGACTTTTATCACATATTTTTAACGTCACGCAGGACACGAGATTTTTTCTTTGAAAGCATGAACAGGATCATCATACTCATTGCGAATGCAGACAATGCAACAATGCAGTATAGTGACCCACACTATAACGGCCTATTGTGATATTATCTGCGACAAGAGAATTATATTTTTATTATAATAATATTTTGAATAAGTAGCTCAGCATCATCTTAGATTTTGCCTGGCGCTGCGTTTAAGTAAACTAGTGGTGATCGGTTGAGAAGTTAAGGAACGAAATGTTACAAACAAATGAGCTTAGGTACTTTATCATGTATAATACCTATTAGTAATGTTAGAATACAATAATCTTTATTGTAAACTAGATAATACAATTTACATAAAATTAATACATCAATTGACTGACCATGTACAAATGACAGCTTTATCGCCATAAAGCAATTTCTTTCAGGAAACTTGGAATGGAAAAAAGTACTAGAAAAAAACGAATTCATGGGCAGTTTTGATGCGAGAATAAATATAATTTAAAAGAATTTAAGTGAATTAGATAAAAGTAATGAACACAAGAAGTATTGATTATTATACATACTAATATAAATAAATTCATATTCACAAATACAAAATCTACATTTTCATTAGAAAAAATAATGGTCTTTGACCATTTTCATTAGAAAAAATAATGGTCTTTGACCATTTTAATAACACGGTTACAACATTTAACACACGGATGGACGAATTTTGGCTACAGAGATGGACAGGGTGAAATCAAAATTAATGTTGAGTGTTGTGAGTTTGGTCCCCACTCAATTTAAATGATTCAGTAATTGTTGTTCTGAGTCCGAGTGTTCTTTGTGCCCATTTCATGGATGTTTAAAAGTATCCGTTAATAGAACACGAGACATATCTTTTAAAATAAAAAAGGGGAATGTTGGAGTTGCATACTTTGTCTCCATTCGATTTATACATAAGTTGATAAAACAGAGATATTTATGGCAAAAATACTAAATTGATTGTTAATTAATTTCAGGTGGAGCTTGTAAACGATAACCTGTTTGAGTGGCATGTTCGACTGCACCAAATAGACCCGGAAAGCGAATTGGCAAGTGACCTGCGTGAACTTCACATTTCTAACATACTGTTACATCTCATTTTCCCGGAGAATTTTCCTTTCGCGCCGCCTTTTATGCGGGTCATCGAACCTAGAATAGAGAAAGGATTCGTAATGGAAGGTGAGTTACTTTTTTATTAATGAATAAATCCAACGTTAACTGGGTTTGATTTATTCTGTGTGTGTGTGTGTGTGTGTGTGTGTGTGTGTGTGTGTGTGCCAAATTTCTATTTGCTAAAAGAACCATAAATATTTAATTGTGTAACACGTGTTTTCTCTTACATTGTTCAATGAATTCTTTAAAATATTATGGAAAAGGTTGACAAAATATTTTTTGTGTTGTGGTATAATTTCAACTTTTGTTTTATTTATATATTCTTTATTGCACCTTCACAATAAATAAAATAAATTAAGGCTGTTCAATAAATAATAGTTGTTTGTTACCCGTACCTTGAACGCATTACATGAAGTGCTAACACAATTTAAGCAACGAACAAGCCCTTGAATATTAGTGAACATTCCGTTGATCATGTTATGAGTACCAACGCCCCAACGAAGCAAAAAATATAAAACGTTGGTAATTAAAGCTAACAGAGGTAAAATCTACTTATAATATGACTTGTTCAAGTTCAAAGATAATAGAGTCAATTATAAGATTATTCTAAAGTAATCAATTAATAAGTGAAATTGAAAAATTGTAAAGAATTCGATAGAAATAAAGAAGTCCTCTACCTATATATATATATATATCTATTAATTTTATATTTGTTTTCAGGAGGTGCAATATGCATGGAATTGTTGACACCTCGCGGCTGGGCCTCCGCATATACAGTAGAAGCTGTAGTGATGCAGTTCGCGGCGTCAGTCGTAAAGGGTCAAGGTCGAGTGGCGCGAGCACCGCCGCGACCTTCTTGCGAATTCAGCCGACGACGGGCAGAAGAAGCTTTCCGATCTGTCGTCAAAACACATGACAAGTATGGTTGGGTCACACCGGCACTCTCCGATGGTTGAGGTAATTATTACCAAACGCTTTAACAGATACCCCTTCTTTTATGCTCACATAATTCAGAACTACCGTAAAATACTTTATCAGAGGCAACTAACAGCTTATCGTGATAAATAGTTATCTTAAACAAAGAAGGTAGCCTTGGTAGGCTACAAATATCGAAATGGTCCATCTATAAACATTCCTATGCTGTACAAAATATCTTTCCTTTAATAGGTTGCCCAATAAGACAAAAATTTAATCAATTTCAAATCATTCGTCAAAAGTGTACTAAATTAGGCCAGTTTTGAATGCGTCACACACAACACTACAAACATTTTTTTAATAAGCGCATAGCATCACGAAATATTCATACCACGATGCACGTAACGATTCGTGACATTGACCGAAATGCGAGTTCCACGACGTATTAAATTTCGTAAGAGCGCCATTTATCAATTTAGATGATGATGTCGGTCAATTGAATAAGAGTTGCTAGATTTCAAATGTTATTACATAATTTAGTATGGACTACACAATTGTACGTCAGTATCTATCTTGTCCACATTTTTCTGTGTTTTCCCAATCGCGCATCAGGGAAGGATGCCGAAAGCGTGAACGATATCAAAGCTAACTGTCAACACCACCCCCCGATTGGGCCGTCGATCCCGACAGGGAGCTAACAAGCGTCCCCGTCGGAATCCAAATTGGCAGTCCGATAGATCAGCTGATACGGTACTTGACTATCGAAACACCATCAGGTCCAGGCGCGGTGTTGTGGAAAGCCAACCGCCGTACGGCTTGATCCAGCTCTCCCTCCGATATCGATAACAATTATGGAAACTGATGAGAAAAAAAGACGTTCTAGTAGCAGTTGAAAAAAATTACGTGTGTACGATTTTAGGGAGGGTCATGTACCCTGTTACCCCCTCCCCCCACCCCCCTAGAACCGCGCCTGGTAAGGGATTACAGTCCGTTTTGAATTAAGAAAGATGCTGTAACAGTAGTAGTTTATAAAACACGGGTTAAATGCCCATACATATGTTATGATTTAAGATGATATACCTAGCTATCTCTAACCGGCAAATAAATATAAGTTATTCACATTTCAATAGTTTATTTTCTTTATGTTACAGTTCGTGTCGGCCAACCTTAATGCAGAGAAGATCTCTTTAGTTATTTTTCAAGAACAATTTTTAGTCGTAACTAGTGCAAATTTTGATAATGCTCTGCTCTTTGTAACAAAATTAGTTTATAACATTTTGTCTAAGATCAGTGGTATGTGTTATATTACGAAATGTATTAAAGAAACTAAGATATATACATTAAATGTTTAAGGTCAGGGTGTAGTAACAAGAGTGATGCAAATGGAAAAAAGAACATAAATAATTATTTAACTTTGAACAAATTAAAAAGTAAGTAATGTAAAGTCTTAACTAAGAGAAATTTTTCAATTTAGTAATTTATTTGTTCCTTTTAGAAAATTCTAAAAATCTGAAACTTAAAATTGTAGAACTAACATGGGGTATCATGGATATTTTAAGTACAGGTACGATCGAATACGAAAACAAAAAGAAACAGAAAATGACTCGTTAGTGTCACCGGGTCTTATCTATATGTTTAAAGTTATATGTTTTTATTAAGAATTTCCATGAGTGTTTGGGGGTGTTCATAAAATAGGTGAGATGTTTAAGGGAGGGGGGAGGAGGTCGAGTCAAATCTCATCTAATCTTACGTTGGAGAGAGGGGGTCTCAGCAAATATCACGCAATTTTTTTCAATCACAGTAGTTACGATTCAAGTATTCTATTGTAATATTTTTATTACATTTATATTTAAACTCTCAGCAATATTGATTACTAGTCTTCACTAGTCGTAAATAAAAGCTCGAAGCATTTTTTTTCTTTTTACAATAACAATCCAACGCGTTTACGTAAGAAACCCACATTTTGAAAAATCTCACGTGAAGTTGGGGAATGGGGAGGGGGTTGAATAAAATCTCATGACATCTCACAAGGGGGGAGGGAGGCACAGAAAATTTAAGAAAACACCTTACGTAAATTATGGACGCCCCCTTTTAAACAAAAGTGAGGTGGAGTGTTCATATAGTAGCTAAAGCCTGAGTGCTCACCTCCTGTCGCAAAGATCCCAGGCCCAACAGATATAAAAAAAGTTTAATAGAACATGATACCTTTATATCGAAATGTGATGCGAAAGTGTAATACTCGTTGTTACTTAGTACTTTATACTTTATTGTACAAAATCGTATACTTATTAATTTGTTCACTGGTAAGCTCTTTGAGATTATGGAAACAAGTGAGATAAATAATCACATGTTAGGTTGGATTGTCTCTTTATTGCAAACAATTAAAGGGCGATAAATATAATGGATAAAAGTAACATAATAAAAAAAAAGATCTGTAGAGATATTTAATAAATGTTTAAAAATTACATGAATTTGCATTCAATCTGATAAAGTGTAACCAATTAAGTTGTGCCAAACTCGAATGCTCATATCGCTGTACATCGTTAAGCTCAATTTTTTCTAATTGTTTCACTTGACGATTACCTATTCTGTACAAGTCCTCGACAAAAAATCCTAAGGATATAGATATTGTCAAAAGTAACATAATTTTGCTGATCGAAAATTGTATCTTTTAATGGAAATGTTTCCGTCCCAAAGTCATTTAACCATTTTGATAATGTCATAGGTTTGTAGTTTTTAAAAATCCAATGACTCTAATTAGGCAGCATGACGTTTTATCTTTAATCAATCCTTTGCCTTTGTTCTCACCTTCTTGAAATATTTTACAATATTTAAGATAAATGTAATTTTGTGTAATATAAGAATGTCACTGAAAAAATGTACCTAGGCTCTATAATATCTATGCTTTGTGCAAAATTGTAGTGAAAACACTGCAGTTTTTTTTTATGAGTGGTTAAATGCTCAAATTAGTTAATAACTGTAAATTGTGAATTGAAAGGCTTGTGGTAAAATTAATGTAAATTAGAAAAATATAGAAAATTGATGTTGTTAATTTGTGTGGTGAACCAAAGATGTTTTATTTTTATGTGAACTTCATTCAGTGCAAATGTGTATAAATTTGATTATATGTACAATGTTAAAGGTGTATTAATAAATACCTGCTCAAAACAGAAGTTTAGTTAATTATTTATACCACTTCAGCCGTCAAGAACAGGACCCCAAAGGTAAAATTTGTACGCCAAAACTTGTTTGTTTTGTCGTATCAATTCAATTTAAAAGGAGTGTATTATTTGAGTGTACCTAAATGATATCAGAATCTTATACCTAATAAAAAAAATGTCTTCTAAATTGTGGCAATCCTATGCCTTGGCCATCATCGTATACAAAATTAAATCTACACTAATATTATAAAGAGGAAAACTTTGTTTGTTTGTAATGAATAGGCTCAAAAACTACTGGCTCGATTTTAAAAATTCTTTCACCATTCGAAAGCTACATTATCCACGAGTAACATAGGCTATATTTTATTTTAGAAAATATAGGGTTCCGTAAGATATTTGGGTTTTTCGGACACAAGGTGTAAAAAATTTACCAGAAAAGTTACTTATTTTGCGTACGCCACCTAAACTAAAAAAGATAGAACCATAAAATGTTCTAATTAATCGTAGATCTTATAAATATCTACAAAAAAGTCCGCCACACACTATACCTATCTATGTCGAGTGAGGCACAACAACTATACTTTTATTTAAAAATCTTGAATTTTTTTTTTGGACTACATTTATACACGTATATTTTACTCATGCTATTAATCCTTATCAAAATACATTATTTCATTACTAACTACAGTTTATGTAGATAATATTTGGCCTTTGAATGATAAAAATTGGACATTACCGTGGGAGAGCTATGCTTCGGCATGAATGGGTCAGCTCGACCGGAGTGATACCACGGCCTCACAGAAAACCGGTGTGAAATAGCGTTTGCGCTGTGTTTCACCGAGTGAGTGAGGATACCGGAGGCCCATACCCCAACCCCTCCCCCATTCCCTTTCCCATCCTCCAAAGGTCGGCAACGCACTTGTGACGCCTTTGATGTTGCGAGTGTCCATGGGCGGCGGTAATCGCTTACCATTAGGTGATACGTCTGCTCGTTTGCCAACTATTCAATAAAAAAAAAAAAGAAAAAAAAATTGGTTTAGAAGTTATGGCAAAATTAAAATATTACGATTTCTGCTGCACGGCCCGTTGCTAAATGGGCTTCACCAAGGCGGGGATGCGCGTGCGGGAGGGGAGTTTAGATCTATATATTATGTACTAATAATAAAGCTGAAGAGTTTGTTTGTTTGAACGCGCTAATCTCAGGAACTGCTGGTCCGATTTGAAAAATTCTTTTGGTGTTGGATAGTCCATTTATTGAGGAAGGTTATCGGCTATATATTATCACGCTACTACTAATAGGAGCGGAGCACCAATGAAGAATGTTTAAAAAACGGGGGAATTTTTTTTAATATATAAAGCTGAAGATTTTTTGGTTGTTTGTTAAACGCGCTAATCTCAGGAACCGTTGGTCCGATTTGAAAAATTATTTCAGTGTTGGATAGTCCATTTATCGATCAAGGCTATAGGCGAGTTTGCGTGGGTCAACTAGTTATTAATAAATTGTGAATGAAATAGAAATAGATAAACGGCTTATGCTGAAAAGAAAAAATACATGGATTTATTTAAATGTAATGCACGTTGTCGATATTTTAAACGCAGAGGAAATATACCTACTTATTATGACTTCACATACATATATATTTACGTAGTTTTCTAGTTTTTTGTTATTTTTATCAGGCGCTCAATTTTAAAAGAGGACGAATTTTTTTTTAAAAACTACCTACTAAAAAAAATAATGCAAACTCTGCTCTTGCATTTAAACTGGTGAAATCTTAACATCATTATCCTATAGATTTCCCAGGGAAAGTTTGAAGCCGTTTGTGGATTTTCATAAAAAAAAATAAAAAACCGTACTTACAGCTTTTTGCCGATTGACAAAAATGAGGGTTTACCAGGGAGATTACACACGACATTAAAAAAACTAATTTGACGCTACGCTTGACGCTTCGTCCACATCAATTCTGGATAGATGTGGACGAAGCACAGACGAAGTTGTTAGGTTAGGAAAAAAAAGAAAAGAAGGTGCAATTGGAGAGGCCTATGTCCAGCAGGGACTGCAGTAAGCTGATGATGTGATGAGAATGTTGCGGATTGAAAGAATATGTTGATTTCAAGGATTGAAAAGGGCATGCTTTGATGGTTTGGCCACTTAAGAGAGGATGGATGGATGATGATGCAAGAGAGAAGAAAATTATTTTACCTAGTCTGCTTAAAGATAATCAGGGAAACTTGAGCGATCAACAGCCTGACTGCCTATGATGACTCATCAGGTGAGTACACCAGTAGGATTCGTGGTTTTTTTTTATGGAATAGGGGGCAAACTAGCAGACGTATTTCCTGATGGTAAGCAATTACCACCGATTACAGCAAAGCCTTTGACTGCTGACGCAGTTTAGTATATGAATTGAATATATACTCGTAGTATATGAAAAGAAAAGGGCGTGCCGCAACACCTAACAGCTCTATTTCCTTCAAGGGACCAACCCCTCTCGAAGTTGTTCTCGTTCGGAAAAGGAAATTGTCAGGGATGCATATTGTCACCGATTTTTTTTTAACATCTACGGCGAGTATATCCTAAAGAGAGCACCTAAGGACTGGGAGGACCGTGTATCTGTTGGTTGCATTACCAACACCGGATCATGCGGGAAAGAGATAAGGAGACGCATTGGCATGGCTAAAAGTGGCATGTCCGACCTGAATAGGATATGGAAAGATCGTAACATCTCAAAAGGAACAAAAATAACATTGGTACAGTCTCTCATCTTTCCCATATTCCTGTACGTTGTCGAGGCGTGGACGCTGAAGGCTGTCGACCGTAAGCGCATTGATGCTTTCCCTGTGTCTTCATAGAATCCTCTAATATTTCGGTCACATTGCGAGGAGGGTAAGCGATAACCTCGAAAGGGTGACGGGCAAGATCGAGGAGTAAAGATCCAGAGGCAGTAGCCCTTTGCGTGGGCCAGTCATATTGTTAAGCACCTAATATAAAAATATATTTTTAAGTTAGATATACAGAAGTTGATGTGTGTGTGTGTGTGTGGGTTCTTGTGAAGATATGCACTATTTAGGTACAATTAGTTTTCAATATAAGTGTAAGATAAGTTTTGGAGCTATGACATTAATTTTGCTTTTAACATAAATTTGTTCAAAGAGTATACATATAAAAAGTTAGGTTAATTTTGTTGTATAAGTTGTATAAGTGTGGACCTAGGAAACAGTAAAATGTATGTGGAGAGGCTGTTTTATATATTGTTCCCGTTGGGTACATTTTATGTTTGCGGCGTTTAGAGGGGTTTAACAGTGTGTCATAGCTTGATTGTGTATGACTCAACGACTATACAAAGAATAAATAACTGTCGAACTTAAGGCACATTAAATTTCACAAATATATAATAATATATAAACCGGCTGTAGGATGCAAGAAAGGCAGGAATAGTGCAACTTTCATTGAGCCTCCAGTGAAACACACTTATTGGTAATTCCAAAACATTCAATAATATAAGGTATTAATTAAAAGATGGTGAGTACATCAAAATTACTTTATACACGAAATGAAAAATATAATTAATATTATAAATATAAGTGGAAACTATCACAAGCCAGATCAGAACCCTCCTCTCAAAGCGAGTACCAAATGTAACACTGATCCTCCTTGGACTTTATAGTCTTGCGCAGTTTTCTCATCATTCCTGTAATAAATATAGACTTATTACAGACAAATAGTGGTTAAACTGTTAAAACTTCATTAATAAGCATCTTCATAAAAGGGAGGTTTTTGCTTACTGTACCTACCTGGCCAAATGGCTTGACATAGGGAGTGCTTCAAGTTTTTCTTCACATTGCATTTCTGTTGTACTACATTGGTTATTCTTTTAGTCAACTCTTACGACACTACAGATGAATAAGGTTTGGTATATAAGTAGATTGCTTGAATTAATTAGCTAGCAAGCTATGGAATAGCTAGCAGAAATAGAACTTCATAAATAACCATCCTACTAATATTATAATAACGAAAGTTTGTAATATGGATGGATGGATAGATGTTTCTTACTCTTTCACGTAAAAGCTACTGAATGGATTTTAATGAAAGTGTAATAATATAGCTTATACATCAGAATAACACATAGGCTACAATTATATTAATTACTTATAAAGATACTAGCTTCGCCTCACGGCTTTGCTCGCGGTTATTGTCGCACCGCAGGGATCAGCTAGTAATAAATATGTTAATCAAAGAGCGTGCTCCTTCTTAAAAGGCCGGCAACGCACTTGTAACGCCTCTGGTGTTGCGGGTGTCCATGGGCGGCGGTAATCGCTTACCATCAGGCAATACGTCAGCTCGTTTGCTCCCTATATAATAAAAAAAAATTCAACGTCACTATTCAAAATCGTATACTACTTATTAAATGTTGTTCATTTGAAACTTTTACTTTGGTAATAATGTATGATATAAAAGATCGGCGAAATAGCATACTATAATATTTACAAGCAAAAATGTTTACTTACATTTGTTTCCCCGAGAATATAAGACGCTGTTGTTGTGGTGGAATGCCTTCTTTTTCTTCGACTCGTTCTTTGATTCTTTCCACTTTATCTGTGGGTTCTATGTCTATTTCAATTTCTTTTCCAGTGAGCGTCTGCAATTTACAAGAGGTTAGAATAGAAATTAGGTATACATAGATAAATCAGCCATAACTATTCTTACCTTCACTTTGATCAACATTTTTAAGAATTATTTGTGAGTTGACTTCAATAATAACTATTCTATTCTGCAAATTATGCTTTTCCTTAGATTTGTAGACTCATAGACTGACAAAGTACTTTTCACCTGCTTTATTTTGACAGTTTTGATTTGACAGTTTGGTTGTTGCCGTTAAAAACTTAGTCGATTAAGTGTAGAGTAAAAGCCTAACTTTGCAGTTTTGTTCTAATTTTTTTACTATTTGCATTTAACCGGGTTAATTTTACCCAGTTATTAAAAATTTAAATTTTTAATCAAATTCCACCATGTGACATGGTAAATGAACTTGGTACACACTTAATGGTGATATCGGTGTACTTAATGGAGTTTTTAATATCAGTTTTAGTTAGGTAAGAAAGATTTCATTATAATGAAAATAGATTCAGATAAATTGAAAGTCTCCTCCCCTTTATGAAATCGAATAATGAGCTAAATGATTTATTGGGTACCTTTTTTTGGTTAACTTGGTTACAATGTTAACTTAACTTAGTTACAGTAAAGTGTGGCAACTGGGCTCAACTGGCAACCCTAAATAAAGTATTGTATTAATTTGAACTTCAATCGTTGAAGTTATCTGTCATTGTATATATTTAGAAACAAAGTAACCTATTTCTGAAATAAAGTTTTTTATGAGGTGGTAATAATACGCTTGTGTGTTAACTGTTAATTGCATTTAAAGAAATTTTTGCACTTGAAAAAATGTCTAAAGTTAATTTAGTCTTTGAACGTATTGAGAGCATTACAAACGCAGATAATGGTATGTACTTGCCTACTATCTCGAGTTCTACTACCTAAGTAGTTACTTTAGTTATAATATTAATATAATTTTCTTTATTTTAGAAAGCCAAAGTGACTTTTCGTCAATCTTAAAAAATGTAATTGCGAATGAAAACCAATGTCTTGCACATGAAAATTTTTTGTTATTAAAATCTTTCCTGCAAGAAATGATTGATTTAATAGATGAATTAGCTGCAGAGATAAAAAAAGACGACACGATACTAATAAGTGTAAAAAACCAAAAACTGCTACGTACATGTTTTCAACTAATAACATCTGTTGGCATATTACCATCCTTGATAACAGGTCTGGGAATAAGTCTATCAAAGAGGTCTATTACTGCATCAAAACTGCCGCCGTTTTTATTAGAGGATGACCAAAAATATGAAATACTTGTAAACTGCACAGACTTCTTTACAAGAAGCTATAGGATCCCAGTGCTCAAAAAAATCATAATCACATTACATTTGTCAGATTATTTAGCATCCTTAATACAACTGGCTTTTGCACCACTTAAAAAACCTGGCAATTATGAGAATTTTGTTATGACTCAAGAAAAATACAATAAATTGTGTGCTGATAGGCAAAAGTATGTGAAAATTTATAATCATCTTACAACTAATTGTTTTCAACCAATACTTATGAAGGAATTGTTGGTGTTACAAAGTTGTACAGATCCACCTCCACCAGTTTTTGTTAAACGAGTTATTGTAAAAGAGTTGAGTCAAAGACTACTTGCTTCAGGTGGCTTGCTGAGTCTAATTAGATGTTTTATAGAAAGTTATGACATAGATTCTGGGTTTGAATGGAGAAAAATTGATATGATCTGCAGAATCATTGCTGCTAAACATGGCACTTGCTCTGAGAATGAATATTTGATTAATATCTGTTCTCAGTTAAGACAGATTTTGTGTTTAAATAATATACATTACTTAGCCACTGCTGTTGCCTGTGTTTTGGGTCTCAATGAAAAATATCCAAAGTCGGAACCGGTTGAAAGTTTGGTCAAAGAAATATTCCAGGCTTTTGATTATGATTATTTGCTTACAAGTTTCAATTTACCTGGTACTATAATATATTCACCACAAGAAGTCGAAAACAAAATGAATATACTACATGCTTGTGTATGTACTACAAGATTAAATTGGCCAATTTCATTGCTGATTCCCAATCTTTATCTTATATTTGTAATTGGAGTAAAATGTACTAAAAATGAAGATTTAAAGATCAAAATCAAGGATATTTTGCTCAAAAGCTTAGAAAAATTGGGAAAAGAAGAACTATGTGAAACTTTTAAAATGTTTTCATTTGGTAAAGATTGTTCAAAGTCTGCAGGAATAGTAGCAGAAGAGTATAAAGCAGGTGTTGGAATAAAATGTCTTGCACTGGCCAAGATCCATTTGAAAGATGAAGCTCTGTTATATTTCTTAAATTTATTCAAAGCAATAACAGATGAAGAGCTTATTGTAAACATATTTAAAGTATTATTAAATGTATTGACAGAGCTTAGTGTAAAAAGACAAATGAAAGGAAATAAAGAAATGCTTTTAACTGAAGATGATCCAGAAGTGATCTTAGATGATGTAGATCAACAATATGCAGCTGTTCTACAGCTACTTTCAGAGATATCTACCTCATCTAAAATAATTAGCGCTTTAAAGAAGAACCCTCTGATAGTAATAGATTTTGTACAACATTTTATATTAAAAGAGAACTTTGAATCAAACAGCAACTGTGTTACAGTTGCTCTCATACTTCTCAACATAACTTTATCAAATTGCAACAAATCAACAACAGATTTTCAGAGAAGGTTTAGAAATTTTGTACCAAAATTAAGGAAAATGTGTGAGACTGATTCACACACAAATAGTATACTTTGTCAAGAAGCAATTTCTCTAATAACTTCAGGACATTCTAAAACACAAGATACACCTTGTGAGAGGGCTATAAATGACGTATTTGACGAACTGCTACCTGTAAGAGCTCATGGAATGATTGAGTTGACTAAACTTATTGACAGCAAAGATGTTGAGACTATGTCTAAAAAACATTACATATTTTGTATCTTCCAGGTAAGTCCGTCAACTCAAGTATCAGATATTTTAATGCAACATCTATACAGTGATTTGATTTTTATGATAAACTAAGTTAATCTTAATCTACAAGATTTACGAAACAAATTTAAAAAAAATCACATTAAGCTAGGTACATATTTTCTCTCTGAAAGTTACTGCGCAAATAAAATTATTTTTATTTATTTTCTTAGAGATTTTTGCCATTTTTTATTACTCTAGTAATCTCATTTGAAGTGTAGAATTTTCTACAGTACATATTATTAAATAGATTATGTTTCCAGGAACAACTTAAAGATACAGACTCATATCTATATCTAGCAGCTATAAACGGTCTGGCAGCACTATGTACACTCTGCACTGAAGATGTTCTACAAGTGTTATGTAAAGAGTTCCTAAAAGTGTCCAACCAAGGAGCTCTTGAGACCAAAGAAAGTCAAGACAAGGTTGCAGAGCTGAGGATGAAAATTGGTGATGTTATAGTGAAGGTTACCAAAAGATTAGGTAAGTGTTTAATTAAGTACTACTACTTTGTTTGTTTTACCGGGCCATTTCCGCACTTAGCCTCTTGATTGGGCTGTTGTATGTGAGTTTGTTATCTTCCTACTCCAGCCAACCTAGTTTGTCCCAGAAGCTCAGCAGCCTTTTCCGGTTGCTACATGCTTCCGGGAGTGATGCCGATTGGAGGATGTCCGCCCGTTGGTCTGCCACACTTCTACATTCTGTGAGAACGTGCTGCGGCGTTTCTTCTGCCTCCATGCATCCCCAGGACAGAGGGCTGTCTGTTGCGCCTATAGTGAATAGGTGCTTGTTCAGGAGACAATGCCCTTTCAGGGTACCTGTGACCTTCCTGCGATCATCCCTTTTTAGTCTAATCAGGTTGCGGGCAAGTCTTTTAGGTGATACTAAAACTGCACTTTTTCCTAAGGTACTGCTACTTATAGCGGAGGCAATCTCTTACAGGCCTCCAAGCGATATGGCCCCCAATTGTACTGCCCTAGTTTAAGTTTTCCTATTTAATGACATAGCATCTTGTTTTTTAAATTCCAAATTTTTATTGTTTGCTGATGACATGAAAATTTTCCGCATTGTTAATAATGATTCCGATGCATTACTTCTCCAGGAAGATTTGAATAGATTAGACATATATTGTGAACGTAACAAATTGGACTTAAATGTTTCCAAATGTTTCTGCATCGCCTTTACTCGGAAACGTAATATTTTCACTTTTGCCTACAAGCTAAAGAATTGTGAACTTCAGTCGACTGGCGTGGTCAGGGACCTGGGCGTTTTCCATGATAGTAAATTGCTATTTGACAAGCACATCGAACATATTGTTGACAAAGCGTACAAAGCACTTGGTTTTATAATTCGTGTTTCCAGACCTTTTAAGCATATGAAAACAATAAAAATACTTTACTGTGCCTATGTACGCAGCCACCTCGAGTTCTGTTGTCAAACTTGGAGTCCTTGTTATAATGTATATAGTAATAACATAGAAAGAATCCAGAAACGATTTATTCGATATTTAGGCTTTAAATTTAAATTGCCTCATCTTGCTTACGAACAACAATGTAATCAACTTCATCTTTTACCTCTTTTCTGTCGTAGAAAAGTATCTGATATCTGCTTTCTTTTGAAAATAGTTCAGAGCAAACTAGATTGTCCTGATTTACTTTGCAAAATTAAATTAAATGTGCCCACTAGAAATTTACGTTCCAAAAACCTAATCCACGTACCACTTTGCCACAGTAATTATCGGTATAATAGCTTCCTACCACGAGTTTCCAGGTCATTTAATGAACTTAACCATCTGGAACGCATTGATTTATTCTGCGGTGTCCCAAATGATGTCAAAAGTGTTATGTTACAAGAACCAGAGAAAATGTTCTAGTAATCTACATTCTGTTATAATTTTTGATTAAATTGTACAGCACTATGTTATTTCTACATGCGGAAGCTTGTAATTGGCATATAGAGAAACAATGTCATATTTATATTGTAAATTTAGCTGTAAGCTCCCCGAATAAAATAAAATAAAAAAAAAAATAAAAATAAAAAAAATAAAAATAAATTAACGTTGCTACTAATCTAGTACAATAAAGAGATTTATTATTATTATTACTAACACAACAAGACTCAGATCAACAATTTGTGGATCACACTGAGTCTCGTTGATCTTTGTGTCTGTTTAATGAATGATTGTAAATTTTCTTAGGACATAGAATATTCCTGAAAACGATTTCACACTATTGTAATATATATTATGTATCACAATTTTTACTGCCAGAGTACAGTAGAATTTTGGATGGCAAGAGAAGTAATCCCTTTGCATTTATGACTTCTAGAAGACGCGATAGCCTGGATGTGGTGTTTCCACTAAAACCATCCTGACTGTCTCAAGCACACTCTATGAGGGTGTGATATCAGGTTTTCCCACTGTAGGAGACCATGATATTGATATCAAATTCTTCTCCGAAAGTACCAAATTTAATAACCTTTTTTGATTTAATTAAGTGTTGATTTGTGCTATTTTAAAGTCAACAAAATCCAAATCAAATAATTACATTAAACACTAACTTATACTTTTTTATAATGTTTAATTTTTATTTTCTTTTGTTCCAGGTGAAATGGCCACGGTTCACAAGACTATTCTATTAAATACAATGCTCTGTGCCTGTAGAGATGAAGACCCTTTAATCAGAACATCAGCTTTATCCAATTTGGCCGAGATTTGTCTAGTTTTACACTACAAAATAGGATCCATAATATATGAGGTAGGCTTCTTTTGTAGACTACACTAAACAGTGTAGTCTTACTGCACTCTTGAGTAATATTAATATCTATACGTACATTTCCTACGGATTTGTAACGCACCTCCACCCGAGCCTGCTCTTGCCAGGTTCACAGCTCCTTCCCCTAATTTTGGGAAGACTCAAATAACTCTGAGTACTGTGACTTTCCCCCACTGAGTCCACGGGTCTAACTATAGCTGTCATCAATTACCCCGCCTGCTCATTTGCCCTTCTATACCCCAAAAAACCTCTTGTCTTAAGAAATCTACTGGGACTAGGACTTTGAAGGTAACTCATATAAATGTAAATTCAAATAACACGAATTGTTTTATTATTTTAGGTACTGCTCTGTATTTGCTGTATTATAGAGACCGATAAAGCAATCGAGTGCCGACGAGCCGCAGTCATGGTTATAGCCAGCTTAATCAAAGGATTAGGAAAAGAAACTTTAGTTGAGCTAAAGGAGAATTTACTACCCATTTACAGAATACTAAAAAGTCTTTACAGAGACAATAATGAAGATTCCATTCTCAGGCTTCACGCACAGTTGGCATTAGAAGAATTAAACGATGTCGTTAACCAGTTTCTGTTCCCAGAATTGAAAAGGGAAAAACAAATATTTGTATTGGATAAACCGTAGAATGTTCTTAAATAAAAGACAATACATTTCAGATTTCTTTTAATCACACACATTGTTTTATTTGTATTCAATTAAAATAACTTACGAAGTCCTACAAGCAAACAAGATTTGTTATCTGCTTAGTCTATGGGTTTAATGACGATTTAAGGGGTTGAATGTATTAATATATTAAATTATTTATGATAGTTTCTAGAACGTTCTTTACTAGTAAAAAATATTTATATTTTTTTCATATTAATTTCATCTTTGCTAAGGGGGCCGGTATGTCATCGATGTGCTTGGTGTCACTATTTCCTAAATGTGAATGCACTCTAGATATTGCTTATAAGTTCAACATGTCCGCTTTCTTAAGGCCTCTTGTCACAATCTCTACACTAAGGTACCATCAATAATTAATCTATGGCAATCGTAGCATTGATGTCTAGTGATCCGAGTGCATTATAACTACTGGCCACATACGAAATATTCTAATTGTTCCCTTCTGGTATAACAATATAAATAATCTTACAATTTATGAAACTTACAAAATTAAGTACGTCCTTTGATTAGTTTTTTGTCTTCATATTTACATCCTTGAAGTCATCCGACATATATTTAGTTAACACATCGTCAATTTGTCATTTGAGTGACAAAATGTGCATTTAAACATAGAATTAAATTAGTCAATCACAATAGTTTTAGAAAAATCACGCTTCAGACGTATTATCGCCTTCATTTGTTTTTTTGGCATTTTCATCTTTTTCTGATAAAGTAATAGAGTAAACAGAACTTATGTCAGAAAATTTATCTCTGTTCCGTCTACTGAAGATGCCACTCCGATTGAGGGAGGAAACTGTGCCCATTGATATGTTGTCCTTTTCAGTTTGCGGTACCACTTTCCATATTAATAGAGCAATGCCGCCAAAAGCGGCCACTACCAAAAACATCACCAGTGTGACCTCACCGAACACGTCTGGAACAATAGCATGGTATATTATACACAAAAGTAAACTAAAATTTTAAATATAAGTAATAATTTATTATCAAGGAAACCATATTCGTCGAAGGCAGAAAAGTTTTTCATCCAAGTATAGAAGTGTCCTATTTTGCCGTTACACCGAGTATTGTGGGTTCTATCTCCGCATCGGACAATACTTTGTTTGCTCCACAATTGTTGTTCTTTGTAGTCGTTGCATATAAGAAAGTCGCTCGCCACATAGGATTTATTCCTACTGCGGCAGTAGAGTTGCAGGTGTCTATGGGTGCCGGTAGGCATTAACAATCAGGTGACCTGTCCGTTCGTTTGTCCTTATACCTACCATAAAAAAATGAACGTGAAATAAATCTTTGTTTAATAATAATAATCTCCCCACACTACGCAAAGCCTGTACTTACTATGGAAATCAGACTTCTGATAAACATACTTGTATATTTCTAAAGAGGCCTAAATACATATTATATATTATTTACACCCACACAGAACAAATGCTCGTGTCCATCACACAAAGATTTGTCCTCTGTCGGAATCGACCTACGCCACGACCTCTAGTTTAGCAGACAGGATCACTAGCTACTAGATCAACAGGCCTATTTAATATACACACGCTACCAGTACACAGCTAGTAAAGCATTATTATAACAGAAACTCTTAACAGGTTGAACACATACCTAAAACCATTGATATAAATTAACCGTAGGGGTATTAACCGAGTTAAAAAAAGGAGGTTCTCAATTCGACTGTATTTTTTTATGTTTGTTCCCTTAGAACTTCGACTGGGTGAACCGATTGTGATGATTCTTTTTTATTCAGAAGCTGGTGCCGTGTGTTCCCATTTAAATTTGGTCCAGTTCTTGAATTCGGTTTGATATGAAATGCAAAAAATAATACAAACTTTGCTGTGCTTCTTCTTTTCGGGCTTCAAGTCTTGCTGGCTGTAGTTCATTGTAGTCCATGTCCTGGTTTTCATAGGGCTCCACTGATCCGCTGGAAGGTTTACTTTGATGTAGCACGTCTCCAGGGTTGGACTTAGGTAGGTTAATGCCGGCTCTGACTGTTAATGTCTCAGGCTTGTATGTACAGAGTACTAGGAATCTGAAAGAATCATAGTAATTACTTAAATAGTCTAAATAAATATTAAATTGTTAGGAAATGCAGGACAAAGTTTGTTTTGAATGTACTTATCTTTTATATCTATACTATCTTTACTATCTATACTATCTTTTATATAATAAATTCCACTTCCCCTAATTTAATAGACAGAGGAGTTTGTTTCACCGCTACCTCTTCCTAGATAAAATACTGAGAACTGGCGACTAGTTATCTGTCTTTTTGGGACTGTCTTTTCAAAACAATGATGTTCAAGAAGGCAAGTAAATCAACGAGTTTTGATTTTGTGTGCATTCGGCTCCGATGCTTAACCAGCTCTACAAAACGACACAAATTTGCTTATAGCAGCTCTCTATGTATTTAGGTACCTACTGTTTACTTACCGTCGAGTACTGTGTGTCAGTATAGGTAGATTTTCTTGGACGATAACATATGTAGCGACTGTGGTTTCATTCACTTCAGAACCGCATTCTTCGTGGTGTATGCGTAAAATATATGCGTCTTGGGAGCTGTTTGGATTGCCCTGTATAGAACAACGTTCGGGGCCACCGTCGACTGCCTCTACCGCGATGCGACCCCCAAAGTAAGGACCCGTTGATACTTCTACTTCACTTGCGTGCGGTAAGCATTGAGTTGCACGGGCTGAAACTAGATAGATAATACATTGGTTAACTGAACTATCAAGTTGTGTACTACCAGACAGCTCTTATATAGTGAACGATTATCATATTAGTTACTGCCTAGGTAGCGCAGCGTTAAGAGTATGCGCCAACTGAAATTGAGGTATCGGATTCGATTCCCGGGTTGGACCAAATGATCTGCTTATGTTTCTTTCAGAATTTGGGTGTTTTCTAGGTAAAAAAAAGTATATGAAAAAAAGAAAAAAGAGAGCATTTATATCAGTTGTCTGGTAGGTACTCTTAGTACAAGTCCTGCTAAGTTTAGGATTAGATATTATTATTATAGTTTTTTTTTATTGGTCGAATTGTAACTCTACTACTCAACAGTAGATTTCTTGGACATGCTAGGAATTCTCGACGGCTACCTGATGTTTAGCGGAATGTTGCATTCTTGCCGTTCAAGGAAGTGGAATATGTTCATTAAATAAGACCAACCTTGTGTATGTACAAGTCAGTAAAACAAAAGAATTAGGTATTGAAGTCGATTCACCAAAAGGGAAAATATCGGCGTCTAATATTAGACAACTCTAACTAAAGTACGTTAGTTTTCTGCAAAATGTCTGTTGACCTAGTCTTTAAATAACACAGCTGTAGGTGACATTGGTAATCGTCACCAACAGTGAAGTACAAATGTGCTTATTTGCTCCCTCTGTAGCAAGCATGCGATAAGTAAGTGAAACAAAAGCCTTTCGATATCTTTTTATGTGTCATCGCGTTTTAGAAATTGGTTTGAGATTGATATCTACTAATGACTTTTAAAATCCATCCCATTTTCATTCCAAAATAAAATTCGCAGCTACTAGCTCGCTCGTATTTTTAAGATGATTACTAAGTACTTAGTTGAAACTTACATCCTTTTGTAGGCACGATAATTATTTTAGAACCGATGGATTGTGGATCAGCAAGATCACGGGCATCCCGTTGAACCGGGCGCACTTCGAAAGAGTACGTTGTTGCCATGCGCAAGCCAATGATCCGTGTACTGTATATTCGTCCGTGCCGACTGCCGCTAGATCCTGCAGGCTGACTGGTTGTTGTAGATTCCGTCGTACTCGTAGTTCTACTGGCTTTTTCCTCTTCTACTGTATCTATTACCTAAAATTATAATATCTTTAAGGCTATGATATAAATTATATGATAAGTCTCTTTTGACTTTGTTATTAGGGCATAGTAATCAAGTATCTCATCAACAACCCATAATGTCTCACTGCTGGGCTCGGGTCTCCTCTCGGAGAGAGTTAAGGCCATACGTCATCACACTGGCCGAGTGCGGGTTGGGGACTGGTAAGACAACGTGGTGGCTACGTAATCTTACCGGTGAATGTTTTTAAGCCGCCCAAAGGCGTCCAACTTAGCTTCACGACGGTTATCCTATGATAACATCCAGGATCGACTGCTTAACGTGACCTCCAAATCACGGAAACGCTCATGGTATCATGCCACCTGCGGTCACCCATCCTGGTACTAACCGCGCCATCATTGCTTACCTTCAGTAATTGTTTCGAATCACCGAGTGCAACTGGGCTATGAACGCCTTCAATCAATCAAGTACCCAAGTAGTATGAAGTTCATCATCAACATAATAAGTAAATAGACCTACAAAATACTTAATATTCGTTAACTTGTGCGTTTGTTAACTTTTGTGTTTTCGTTCAGGTTAAGTTAACTAGAAAAAGTAAACAATTATTTTTTTACATGTTGTAATAAATATTAACATAATTTATGATACTGTCTGCCAATTCGCTTTAGAATTAAAAAATGGGTCAGTTTACAAGAACTAGTTTCCACTAGAAGGTCGACATTCGACCGTTAGGTATTCATTAAATTATTTACTGGTGACAATGAAGCTCTGGGCTCCAAGATAGGGAAAAAAGAGTTACCATTTTTTAGGTAGACAGTAATAGACAAGCGTCAACATCCAACGTTGACTGTAACGTGATTATATTGTGCTGTGACCGAAAATTGCATCGATGATATATGGGTCTTAGTAATAGGTAGGTATCTACTAGGTATACCTCTTATCGATCGAGAGTAAATCGTAACGAAGTGTTGAAGGAATTTTAATTATGAGGGCTAAATTGGAGAAAAGGTACTACCTGCTGAACAATTTTTTATTTAGGTATGCATTATAATAATAATAATTTATTTATAACTATTTCACAAAGGGAAGTACAGATCAGGTAATACAATACAATGTGTGACAACTATTCCTTTGTGAGAAACTGGTGTCTATATTAGCAAAGCCTGTGTTACAGATCACCAGGCTTCCTACTCTTGGACCAACTTATTTAGTACCTTCTATTACTATTATATACCTAATATGTAAATGAACATTAGAATAACAAATAAAGTAACAATAAAATTGCATTTATAGTTGTGTGTGGGTGTGTCTGTGTGTGTGGGTGTGTCTGTGTGTGTGAGTGTGTCTCTCTCTGTGTGTGTGTGTGTGTGTATTACATATAAATAATACTTATAAAATATAATACTTAATATTTCTTATTTATTATTATATTGGTAGCTACTTGATATTACAAAATATAACATAACCATAGCGGTGGTATATTGACACGTAAATACAGTAATGACTGGCGGGCATGTTCCTTGTAGCAGTCACGGTCAGCGCAAAAACACCGAGCCCATTATCTCCCGTTTCGGAGACAAGTTTATCGCTGTTACAGAATGCTGTGGATTGTCACCGTGTTTAATAATTTGTATCACACCTCTTTATTACCTTACGTAACGGAAGTTTCATTTGAAAATAGCTACTCCTACTAAAACTACATAAAAAGGAAAAGAATAACGAAAAAAGAGTATGTAATCCGTAGTGGAATCAATCTTTACTGCTTTTGGTCTATCAGTGTAGATAAACACTGTGTAAAGCTTATAATTAATTAAATATTCGTAAATTTGAACTTGATCAACTTTAAAAAACAAGTTTACCTGTGTTCTGCAACGATACTGGCCCCACGCTTGTAGTTCGCAATAATGAACTTGAAACGCCAAAGGCTTCGATCGATCTTCGTCGTCTTGTTTTCCATATTCCCACCGCAGTCTAACGTCACGGAAGTCGGGCTCCCCAATAAGATGCAATACTTCTGAAAGTACAATAGAAAACAATAGAGAAAATTGCGATCAATAACAAATAAAGGGGTGTAAAACGTCATGGTACGATGCGTAAGTTATGCAGCGATCCGGACGTGCCATTAACCCAATGACTTGCTCACTGAGCCGTTGTTGCTTCCAATAATTATAGTATCATCACGTAATGAGATCTCCCTTGCTCTAGTTTTATCGTAACCTACGCACAGATTGCCAACTACCTTTTATTATATAGGGTATACAACCTGATACCAGTAAGAGTGCACTTTTTAAATTTTATGTCATTATTTCTAGTGCAAGTAGCAACTCTGAAATTTTGCAGCTAACTCATAAAATGTTTATTCTCTTTTTATAAAATATAGCCCTTCACGACATAACAACGCGTTCTAATTGTGAGAACTTAGTACAAACACTGAGACGGCTTACAAACTTCGAACAATTTTCAGTCCAGATAGTGCATCTTTTTTTCTGTGGGGTTTCGCGAATTCTCAGGTTCATGCGAATAAACCAGAAACAATTCCTGAGCTCAAATTCTAGACTCAATGTGTTATTGATGATATACAGCCATATCCAGAGTCATGGAAAATTTCGTGAAAAAATTAATGAACCCTCATCAGAGTCGTGGGCAATTTGACGGATATTTTGTTCCATACTTAATCGGAACATGTCTTCTCTACAACCTAGTAAAAAAAATCACAACTATCTAAAAAAACGTGTTTTTATTTTGAAATGAAGAAGTGCACTCTTACTAGTTCCATTTTGTCTGCATTGGCTTTATATATTTTAGTTATACATAGTCTGCTCAAGTTCAATGAAATCCAATAATATTATCTTCTATTTTCTTACATTTTGCTTCTTAAATGTTATAATGAAAATCTTAGTTCAGAAAACTATAAAAACACATTAAAGTCGGTTACATACAAACAAACAAACGGGTAAAGCGTGATAAAAACAAACAAGCACGTTTTAACTTGGTAAAATTGAAAAAGAAAACATGTCCTCTTTAAAAAAACAATCATTTATCTACATTATGATGTAGGCCACATATCCTTATAACATCGTCATTAAATTATGAAGCCTATTAATAAGCGAACAGTAGGTGGTATTTGCGTCTACGATTTTGGATGTAGAAAGTGTGAGCAAGCATTTTAACTATGTCACTTATAAAAGATGATGGTTATGATAGTTCATCAAAACATTTTAGGAAAACCAGTCTATTAACTTTGAATAAATTAATCTTGATAGTAGGTTAATGTTTCCATAAGATATATTTATATAGTAATGATAAAAAAATGTACTATGTTTTGATTCATGAAATGAATAGCTAATCTTTAATAAAACTGTATTTCATATGGTACGTATCGCAGTATTGGTCCAAGCAAAATGAATTATACAGGACTTTCTTAAACGTTATAAAAGTTTAAGATTTTGTTATGAACGCTTTAGGTTTGTCCCTTTACATGTATAATTTAATATTTTTATACTCATTGTTATAAAATAAAATACTTTTCTTTTATACTTTTAATATAAAATTTACTGTGTGTTGTTTTTAATTGTGAATACTATATCTGGTTAATTTTGGTTATCTTAAAATCGCAATGTTCTAATGTGCAGATCGTATCGGTTCTATCGTATCTAGAAGGGAGCCGAAAAAACTACGACGATTGTAGGTATTTCGCCAATGCGTGTTTTTTAATAAAAACATTTGGGTGACATTATTACTATATTATTATATTCATACAAATGACCTTTGTTCAATTACTTAAATTAACTTATATAATGTTACACATGGGAATTAAATACATAGGTAGATACTATCCCAAGGAGTGGTAGTTATTGGGAACGAGAACTTGAAGTTCATACTGTATAAAAGCTGCACATGTTATAGACAACCTGACGAATCTTCACCTTCTTCATCTTCATCTAATTACTTACCAAATTCTTTACTATGTAGTACACCTAATTACTGCCTCGGTGGCGTAGTGGTAGCGTATGCGACTACTAAGCTTGAGGTCTCGGGTTCGATTCCCGGGTCGGACCAAGTGTTTGTATGATCTGCAAATATTTGTTTCGGAGTTTGGGTGTTTTCTATGTATAATATGTATGTATTTACAAAAAAAAAGTATATAAGTATTTATATCAGTTGTCTAGTACCCATAACACAAGCTCTGCTTACCTTGGGACTAGATGGCGTTGTGTGTTAGATGTCCGAAATATTTATTATTATTATTATTAATACTTAATACCTTATACTTACGTGCCTAGAGTTCTTTACTTAGCTAGAATTTCTATATGAATAAATTGACTATAATTACCATTGCCCAGAAATCCTTCAACTTATGGCCATAGTTCTGTATTAATACATTCTCATCATATCAATAGCCTTTAATAGTTTTATTCTGGACAAAAACCTCTTCTTAGAAAAAAGGTTAAAGCCTTTACGCTAAGTTTCTAGTAAAGGTTTGAACTATTTACTCGTAAAATGCCGTATCCATTTATCCCGGTCCAAGCATAAATTCGAAAGTAGTTCTGACTGTCTGATACGTTTTCATGGCTAAGCCACTGAACCGATTTGAATGAATTTCGATATAGAGCTAGATAGGACCTTGAAGAACAGGCTACACGCTACTTAAAGGCTGTCGCTGTCGCGATAACCACCGATATACACGCGAGCGGAGCCGTGGGCAAAAGCTGATATGAAATAATATATAAAATGGGAATTTAAAGACGCAAAACTTAAACCACGGGTACAGAACAGGTACAGAACTAACCCAGAAAAACAGATAATTAATTTTATAATGAGTATCATAATAAAAGTGCAACAAAAGTATTACTTTCAATTTTGTAACGTTCACACAGGTCGATAGCTCCAGAAGTAAAAGTTGTTTGAAAGTAGGTATTAATTAATTGACTAAATGAGTAAGTAAGAGATCTGTATTAACTGTATCTGTTAGGGCTGAATTATAGTATGTGCAAAGTTCAAGTAGATGTTAAAGTTGACTGCAACTCTAACACATGGGACAACATTTTGTGTGATCCTTAAATTATTGTCCTGAGTCTGGCTGTTCTTTGTGTCCGTTTCATTTTGTAAAGTGCTCCGCGACACAGGATGTATTTTTTTTTAATTCTAACACCTCTAACATTATCGGAACCTATTGCTAACTGATCCTTTCATTCCAGTTCTCACCCTCGCCGCAGCTCGCACTTCACTCTCATACTATTTTCTTCTTCCATTCGTCCTTTCATACTCTAGTCCTTATTTTCTATATTATGTATACATGCTATTCTTACAACTAAATTATTACAAACCTTAAATTAAACTGAATATTTCTACTACTGTACTGTACAACTTACTTTCATTAAATTATTACTCTGACTTTATATTATGATCTATGAAAATAATCATTATCATTATTTTAGAATCATAGTATTGTTGTTGCCTTGACAGGATGTATTTCTAATGCGGGAGTTGTCTTTATTAAAACAAAAAAAAAAACATTTACTCGGACAAAAGACTATGCTGGGTTAGGAGGATGAGTAGAATCCAAAAGTAGTTGCTCTCATACTCATTGCGAATGCAGACAATGCAACAATGCAGCATTGCGATCCACACCATGGCGGCCTATTGAGATATTTTTACATCATTGGGCCTCCGATCCCAAATTAATACCCAAAAATACAAGGTGTCTCAAAAGAAATTTCATATTTAGTGGATTGATTAAAATAAAAGGAAGCGGTATATAGAAAAAATGTTTATTTATTGTTAAAATACACTTTTTGGGAATTCATTTCTTAAAAATAATATCGTCTAAATGTAAACCCTCACGTTGTTGGCACTCATTTAATCGAACAGTAAAATTACTTATGACTGCTCGACAGGTGGAGTGAGGGATGGCTGCCATTTCGTGACGGATATTTTCTTTCAAATGCGCCAGTAAAGTTGGTTTATTGGCGTAAACTTTAGATTTAAGATAACCCCATAGGAAAAAGTCCATAGGGGTTAAATCTGGGCTACGTGGAGGCCAATTTATGTCACCTCTCCGGGAGATCAATTTTCCTGAGAAAATTTCACGAACACGTGGCAGAGATATATTGGACGTGTGTGAAGTTGCTCCGTCCTGTTGAAACCATGTTCTTTGGTTATAGCCAGGAAAGTTTTGCAGTTCAGGTACCAAGAAGTTGTCTAACATCTCCACATAACGCTCTGAATTCACTGTAACTGTACGCCCCATTTCGTCTTCAAAAAAGTAAGGGCCGATAATTCCTCGCGCCGACATGGCAGCCCATACGGTCACTTTAGGCGAGTGTAGGGGTTTCTGATGAACTCCAGCTGATGAGCCATGGGCTGAACTCCAATAGCGGCAGTTTTGCTTATTTACGTGGCCATTAAGATGAAAATGAGCTTCATCCGAAAACAAAATGTTGGTAAACGTTGAAAATCGCTCAATCATCTGATTTACGAAATTAAGCCTCTGACCGGCATCTTGGGGCTTTAATTCTTGCACCAATTGAATTTTGTAGGGGTGCAGCTTTAGATCTTTGTGCATAATGCGATGTAATGATGATCTATGCACATTTAAAGCACTCGCGCGCTTCCGAATTGAAAGGCTCGGGTCGTCACGTACAGATTGATTAACACTCTCCACGTTTTCTACCGTTCTTGATGACCTAGGTCGCCCGGATTTTGATTTATCCAGCGTTGATCCAGTCTCTTCAAACTTTATAACCCAATGTCGAATGAGAGGAAGGCTTGGCGCATCATTTAAGTGGCGAAAACCTCGAATACTGCAGAATTTTCTACGCGCGACAGTTGTCGAATCACCGTTCTTGTAAAACTCTCGCACGCACAACGCGCGGTCTGCTCCCGAGAAACGCTCCATAGCGACTGAATCCCCAAGAGCCAAGCTACCAATTGACATAACCCCCGCACCCCTCAAGTACGCAGCGTTCACGCAGTAAGCTAAACAAATATAAAATTTCTTTTGAGACACAATGTATGTAAAAATAAAAAAAACCGTCCTATAATGCGACACGGAAGATCTATATTAGTTTTTTCATGTGTTTGAAAATAACCTAAAATTTCTACAAAATTTAAGAACTGAACTAAATTGAAATGGGACCACATGGGAAGGACTAGCTTTCAAACAAAAAAAGAATCATCAAAATCGGTTCCCCAGTCAAAAGTTCGGAGGTAACAAACATAAAAAATACAATCGAATTGAGAACCTCATCCTTATCTGTTGTCTCTCAGCGAAGAGTGAAGTGTTAAAGGTTATTTTGTCCTGTTTTTATAGGGCTGAGCAAGGCTTGTGAGGTTACAAGACCGTTACGAGGTACAAGACGCTGACCTATAAGCATATCATAAAATTAAATGTAAGCTCTCCGTATCGTTCTTTTTTATCTTGCATATAAAATGCAAGAACAGGATTTTACATTTTTTAAACGTCAAAAGTAAACATTACCTCAAGTAGGACAATTAATGTACCAAGACGGACCAAAAACAACACAAGAACCGTCGGTATGCCGTCTATATGAATTACCTGCGAACATGTTGGTTGAATCAGCATGTAGCGTTTAAAAATACTTTTAATATCAGCACTGACACAAGTAGTGTATTTCGTCAGTGATATTAGTATCAATAATTCTATAGTCTCTTATCTCGCCCTCCCCGATAGGGCTCAACCAGGTCTTCTCACTACCAAAATTAGTAAACCACGTCAAAAATACTATCTAATAAAATATGGTAATAGTATTTCTTCTATCGGAATGGTACGGATTACAATATGGTCTTTGGTTTGAATTTAAAGTTTAACAAGACATTTCCGTTAGGTAAACCTTCTGGTGTTTATTACCCATATCTCCTCTATCGTTCGCGATATTACTAAAATGGCAGTTAATAAATTATACAGACATTGTAACAGAGATGCCTTAACGGATACCAATTTCCGAGTATATTAAGTAGAGAAAAAATAGTTTATTATATTCCAACCAATGTCAATAGTAGCCTGAATTCGAGAAGTTGCAAAAAGATTTCTCTTTTCTAAAATGTAAATGATAAATTCAAATTTTATAAATATTGAGGTTATAGAAAATTCGAATATAGTGTCATAGACGATTATAAATAAATAATTAATGCATAGTATTGTTGCACGCAGATTGATATAAATGAAGCGGGACTACTGTCTAACTTACTAAAAAATTCAACGTCATACAGTTTTTTATTTATTAGAAATTATTTTATATTATTTAGTTCAAAGGCCTTAATATGATAACTACCTACTAAATTTATTTGTATTAACAACACTAGCGCATCTACCCTCGAAATGTTATAGTTAGTAGTCGGAAGTTGCATATAAATGATCTTTGTAATTTACTACGTCACTTCCATTCCTAGACATTATTTCCGTCGGCAACAAAATTGAGAGTAACTGTTTAGTTTCTGCTTTATTTCCTCAACATCTTATACAGGCGATGTGCACTTTAATGGCCACAGGACAACACCACTGCAAAGAGAAGAAAAACTTGAAAAAAACGTTATATCAACCCGACTAGCCAGTGAGGTACAATAGGCCAAAAGTCATTTCTAAGTAGCGCATATATATCCAGTACTGGCTTATTTAAGACTGTTATCGATAATATTGATGATTTTAAACTAATTTACAGGTGAATAGAACTGCTCAATTGCATACGCAATGGTTTCAACAAATTTCAATACACACTACAGAAGATTAGTATGCATTCTCCCACGGTATTATACGAAAGCTACTAGCTAATAAGCTTTAATTTTAACATAATGATATAACAGTTACTATTTACTATAATATTTGTACAGTGAGGTGATGCTATTAACTAGTGCTGCGAATATAAACTCGCTTGCTGAGCGTGGTGACCTCATCAAACTATCCGTTATGTATGTTTGAGTGTTATGGCGGTTCACAAACGTTCGTAATTTTTGTATGCGTCTTGCATTTAGGTGTGAAGTGTACGGTAGTTCTCATTTTCCCTTTCGAATTATCTAAATACCAGATCCAAAGACCTACATCACATTTAAGATCGTTGTGATTTAATTTTGAAATGTTAAAGATTATTGTTATATTTTAAAATGTATTTTTGTATTTCGAATCAATAGTATTTACAGTAAGCCCATGAGACATAACTAACCGTTTTTTCAAGTGCAAGACTATCCCTTACTAGGAATTCTGTTAATTAAGAACTACCCTATATCCACTATTCCAGGGGTCACTAATTACTTTTATTAGGAGTCCTTTTTTTAAAATAACATGACGGTCGCAGTCCGTAAAGAAAAAAGCTTATTTAAATGTGTGTAGGTATACACATTATTAATCTATACATCTATATCCATTCAAATAAATAAAATTGGAGTCTCTGTATTTAAAATAACCGCTTTTTACTAAATATTTATTTATGTATACTCGGTACGTATACCAAAATAACATTTTTTTTTAATTTTTTTCTGTTTGTGAATTGGAATGGCTGGACCGATTTTGACGGGACTTTCACTGATAGTAACTTAGGCAAGGATTTTTTAGTAACCGCGGGTAACACGGCGGGGTTTAGCAAGTGAATAAATAAAAGGAATGGGTTTCGGAACATTATTTTAATTAATAATAAACAAACGTTCTGATCAAAAGGAAGTGCCAAGGGATTTTACAATTTTATTGAGAAAATGATATATTTGCTTTGAATTATCCGTTCAAATTTTGGACTAACGTTTGTCCAGGCTATTGCCATTAAATCTTGGATATGTTCGTCGGTAAGTATGCTTCGGAATTTATTTTAATAAAGTTCATCTTCGAAAATGATCGAGGTTGAAAAGATCGAATTTTCCCATAAAGCTTTTAACTTCTGTGAGGAGTTTCCATACAAACTTTTTGCTTGCTTGCTTTGAAGTTTAAAGTTCAGATCATTGTGTTTAAAATATCTGATAGGAAAACAATGGAAGTTACGTTTTTTATTGCTAAGAAAACTTAAGTGATGACATTAAATCTTCTAAAATGGTGAAGAATCTGGTCAAATGGTGATGGTTTTACCTAGTGTGCCTAATAATGTCATATTGAGCATCTACTTCCTCAAGAAATATTTTCAATTCACGATATCTCAGTGCTGATTTTGCACAAGAAACTTTATTATTTTCATCACTACTTGCATTATTCTCACAAGATTAGGGTTGAGTTTGCAGCAAAGCACAGTTTCATGAATAATGCAGTGGTAGGAAATCAATTTTTCATTACATTTTGCATTAGTTCTCAGTAAGTGAACTAATTCGATGTCGACGGTAGCAAAGACAGCGTGGAAAAAATGAAATTGCATACTCTACAAGGTCCGAACAAGATAGATTGGCGGTCCGAATCCGGACCGCGCGGTCCGCCATATGGTGACCCCTGCACTATACTCTAGATCTGGTATCCTAGATCTACTTACAAGTAATTGAATTTATTCCATGTTATATGTTTTTATCAATAGTTTTTAATAGTCAACACAGGTTTCTCCATAGATAGTAGGTAGACTATACCACGCTGTCTAGATAGATTGGTACGGGGTTTCACACGTACGTTATGAGTAGGATAGGTAACAATCCGTAGTATGTTTCCGTTACAATCCGGATAGAACTATTACTCCTTGCAACTATTAAACTAATCAAATAGTCGTGGAGCTTATCTGTAAAACAGTAGAGGCAACATTACCTTATAACATCATGGTGTTGAGATATGAAATACCAACTACCTCTAGTAATAAAATAAAACTATTATTTTTATTATTGCTGAATAAACAAAATGAACTAAGGATATTGATGTTGTGGCTAAAAGAAGGTCAAATCCAATCGTACAGTTTGTTAACTTTTTTATCAATTTTATCTAAAGCCGTATAAGGAAAGGAGAATCGGAACGTCTCCGTGTAAGATGGTCAATATTTATGACCAATATCATTTTATTCGTATACAAACATAGTGTCGTGTCCTCGAAACCGAAAACCATTTTTTCCGTTGAATATGGTTATTAACTTTGTATCTCATTGGACATTTGAAAACGGTTATGGCCTCGCGCGACGCTGATGTTCAAAGAGGAAGCACACTGAACCGTAGCAATAACACATATCTGATTATGTATATATAATGTGCTTTTCGGAACTAGGGCCCAGTTTATGCGAAACATATAATATTTGTAATTTGTTTTTGTAATGTCAACCTTTAATAAATAATCCACTGCAGGACATAAACCTGTTCTTAGGAAGGAAGTTTTGCGATAACATAATGGCCAAATGGGCTTGTATAAGGTTTGTTTTTAATTAAAGTTAAAGATAAGTTGTTCTTCTCTTCTCTTATATCCTTTAATATTATTATCTATATAGATAATAGCTGACCCACGCAACCTCGTTTGCGTCTTATATAGCCCGTAGCATGAAAATTTTCGCAAAATAAGTAACTATTCTGGTTGATTTTTACACCTTGTGTCCGAAAAACCCAAAAATCTTACTGAACCTTATTTTTTTCCAAAATAAAATATAGCCTATGTTACTCGTAGATAATGTAGCTTTCGAATAGTGAAAGAATTTTTAAAATCGGTCCAGTAGTTTTTGAGCCTATTCATTACAAACAAACATACAAACAAAGTTTTCCTCTTTATAATATTAGATGTAGATAATTAATTCATGAAGCAAGAACTTTGTACCCCATTTTGCCAGTTAAAATTTATATGGAGTAGAAGTTTTTTCTTTGTTATTATAAAGGGGGCAAACGAGCAGACGTATCGCCTGATGGTAAGCGATTACCGCCTCCCATGGACACCCGCAACATCAGAGGCGTTACAAGTGGGTTGCCGGCCTTTTAGGAAGGAGTATACTCTTTTCTTAAAGTGCCTAACCTAAAAAAAGCAAGAAACAATAGTGGTTGAATTTTGACCTCTGGGTGACCAACAATAATAAAGATTTATTTAGATCAAGTCTAGGTATATTAATCAACTGCGCGTATTCCATTACCTCGTTGGCACAGTGGTAGCGTACACGACTGGTGTGCATGAGTTCTTGGGTTGGATTTCCGGGTCGGATCAAATGTTTGTATGATCTACAAATATTTGTTTAGTAGATTGGGTGTTTTGTATGTGTATAATATATATAGTATCTACAAAAACTTACAAAAATATATACGTATTTATATTAGTTATCTAGTACCCACAATACAAGCTCTGCTTATTTATTTGTATAAATATCTAATGATAAAAATACATCATATTTTACAAATATCGTATTTGTAATCCTGCATATCCACAATAAATTTAAAAATATTTTGAAATTTTAAACAGATTTTCTAAGAATTAGGTCGTTTAAATAGAAAGGATTACTCAACAATATATTAATTTTATAAAACTAAACACGTTTTATTCTTGCAGGAACTGTTCTCCCGTGTCAATCTCGAGAGTCAAAAGTCTCTACACCCCCCAAAGGTTGGCTGGTAGAGAATGCATTGGCATTAAGTCCGCCGATGTACATGTGCATGAAGTTATAAATAAATAAATAAGATCGCAGCGCCCGCTTCATCTTCGTTTCTTAAATATAGTATTGTTTTTAATGAAAAGAGTTATTTAATAGTTATTCTCATTCGTAGAAATAATAATTATTCTTTGAAACTCAGACTTTAAAATAAAAAAAGTGAAAATTTAGAAGGGGCATTTCAAAGTAGGCAGCAGTAGCTGGTAATTAATTATAATATTAAACTCGTTTTTATGTTTCATATTTCTCGTAAGTGTAAGTTTGTGGGTCGCATATTATGAATATTTTTTCAAGTCGGTATTATTAATATGTGATTAAATTAAAAATACGCGTTTTAGTAGATGTATCTGGACAAAGAACTCTCGCTTGACAAACAAATAGTGTATTTACATTACTAATATTTATAACTGAAACCCGCGGTATTACCCGCGGTTATTGTTGTACCTTTAAAACCACGGGTAACACCGCGGGGCAAAACTAGTCTAAAAAAAGTAGCCTAAGTTACTTTTTATTACATCAGCTATCTGCCAGTGAAAGTCCCGTTAAAATCGTTCCAGAGATTAGCTGAAATAAATAGACAGCAAAAAAAAACGTTTTGGTATATGCACTGTGCATACAAATGCATTTAGTAAAAAGCAGTTATATAAATAATACAAACAGACACTCCAATTATTAACTTGTATAGATATGTTTAATACCACCTGAGATGGTTCGTTTTCAGGAAAATTCCAAAGCGGTTTTTATTGAAACACCGTCACCATATTTTTAAAGTGCCTAAGACAGGTCTGATTTCTGATAAAAACTCGACCGTTGATTGGTAAAATGTTTTTACCTTACAAATAGCCTCCAGATATGTAATATAATCATTAACGGCCTTATTCATAAACGTTATTTAACTTTAAGCAGCGGTTTTGTATTTAAAAATAAAGCTGTAAATTTTCATCTGAAAATAACATAGAAGTGTTGCTTAAAGTTAAATAACGTTTATGAATTATTTACATATACCCTTCCTACTTTACACAAACTTAATTTTATTTGACTTCAGAACCGGTCCTGCTCTCTGCTCTGATCTATTGATCGTTCCTAGATGTATATTTTCTATTCTTTTCTTTTGTTTCTGGTTCACTATGGCTAGTTTGTGTAATCTTTAAAAATAAGGTGATTCGAGAAATATTTCTAACTGTAGTCTTAATTGTGGCCAGGAATAGAAGAAAAATCTGCCTGCAGTTCGATTTATTTTCATTGAAAAATGTGTGTGAAATATAAAATTACTTTATTAAGTATACATTTAACTAAACTAGTAATGTGGGGGCTCGTGCCTTAGTGGTAACCGAGTAGATTAACAAATTAGGAAATTAAGTAGTCAGTCAGTCAGCTCAGTTTATACATGGGTGACTATTCCTAAGATATTGAGTTGATATACTTGGTTACATATGACCCGGTTGCCATATAAACATTTCTGGAGGCCGGTTTCCATACCCATTTGCTAGTTAGTTACTAAAATTCCATGTTTTACATAATTTCTGATTAGTTTATTACTTTCAATCAACAGTGAAAACAATCAGGGACAACAATAAATCTGCACTCTATTTGATGTTACTTTTAAAGCCCTGCTAAAGTGAAGTTTCTTTCTTACGTCATTTATGTTGTTCGACTGAATGTCGAATGAACGAACGAGTCTATACTAATACTATAAAGCTGAAGAGTTTGTTTGTTTGAACGCGCTAATCTTAGAACCCGCGAAAAATTCTTTTAGTGTTGAATAGTCCATTTATCAAGGAAGGCTATAGGCTATATATCATTATGCTAATACTAATAGGAGCGGAGCACCGATGAAGAATGTTTAAAAATGGGGGGAAATTTTCACGCTACGGGCAATATAAGACGCAAATGAGGTTTAAAGATGATCGAATGGTATTATTGCGCTGAACCTGGTTTACTACTAAAGTGAGATTAAAACCCAGGGCTTAATAATTTTCATGTACTTGGGGCCGATCGGATGGGAAGCATTAGCACATTAAAGCTTGAAAGTTAGCAGGCCAAGTAGGTATGACTGCTTGTATTACGATCTGTAAATCCTGTTTTAAGTATTAAAACACAGTTAAAGCTAAGGAACACACGACAGTTTTCTACTGGTATAGATATCATGACAGATTGAACAGACATACTGCTTTAAGTTACCGTTTTTGTGCTTAAAGTATTTACATAATTGTTTTCAATAGTACAAACAATTATAGTAATATTAAGTTCATTGTCAGTGCTTACATTCTAGAATCAAACTCACTTGAACTTATTAAACTATTTTTGGCAGAGCTTACTTTTATTATCTCACGTTTTTCCAAAAGCCGGTGCTTGCGAGACCTCTTGCATAATAAGCTTGGCGGATTGTAGCAGCTATAAAATTTTGCGTGAACGTATATTAAAATATTTATCTTTTATTTTATTTAAAAGACAAGTTTTTCTTTTAGTCTTTCTTTTTTTCAAAAGGTTTTTAAAACCATGTGAATTATCTCCTGATAAGATATACCTACCTCCATCTTCTTTCAGCATCATTTTCAGCTTCATCTACCTAACCATGTAAAATTAGTTGCCCTGCATTGATGAATCTGTTAGATTCATCTGTGATACGGCTTAAGCCGCCGGGGCTATATAATTAAAATTTCGGTAGTTGATTCTTGTGTTTTAAACACACTAAGAAAGAGTTTTTAGAAAAAACACCCTTATGAGAAATAAATAAAGTGTGATTAAAATATGGAACATCGACATTTTCAAAATTAGAAACACGACGTAAGAATACAGACAATAAATTAATCCTCTATAGAAAAAAAACACAAGTTTTGTTTAAAATAATACTTCGTATTTCAGATGAAAAAGAGATTTGCACTCCATGCTTGGATGAATTATATGCGCAGTTCATCACAAATTTCCAGAATATGAACCAAAGGGTACATTGTATAAATTGTCATAGCATTAAGTGTCGTGATCATTATTTTTGTGCGTTGAGTTTAATGGCACAGTTGGACGGTATGACGGATGCGCAGGCATGACCCGACGACTGGGCCGGAACGTCTATTGTTGTTGTACAATACCTATCTATCTAAAACAACGTAAACATTGATTCGTTTTTATACAACCATTGTTTTTCTCACATCGGACCCATCTGTGATGGAAAACAGGCCGAGGAAAATTTACATTTACATACACAACATGGTTATATGAACGCCGTTGAAACAGCCAACCGAGGATTCGTTTTTGATGGCTCATTTTGAAAGGCTGACTAAAATTTTGTTGGTTTTTACCTTATTTACATAAAAATTAGTGCCGAGCTTATTGTATGAAATTATTACAGAAGAAGAAGTAAATTAATTATTTGCAAAAAAGTGGATTGCTGACATTAGGGGAAGTATACAAGCATAATTATGTAATAAAAAACCAACATAATAAGTAATGGAAAGTAAAATATATTTTGTTCGACTAATTTAATCAGGCTTTCTTTTGATCATGGTAAAACAAAATTAGCTATAAATAATAATTTATGACGGCGATGGCCGCTAACATTCGACAGGAGCCGGAATTTTTATCCTCCTCCTATATTAATTTATTACTGAATGAATACACTTGAGTTACTGATGGAAGAAATTCGATAAGTTCACTCAAAAACTTTACGTAAATATGTGCTGAAATGTTAGTTTAAAATTAAAAACTATTCTCGTCAAATTATAAGAAAGAAGAAGTACAAGAAACTATACTTGAAGCATTTACGATACTCACAATTGTTGACTAACCGGATTATGTTCGTGATTTCAAAAATCAAAATAAGAATTTTACTTAAACAACTATTTTTCTTTGTTATGTCATAACATAATAACTGCGAGGAAAATTAAATTACATCAATTTTTTTAAATATTTTCCTTGACATCAGTAGCAGCCTTAAGACTACAGGCGATTTTTTTATAAACATTACGATAGAGACATATTACCTGGCCAAAGCTGACAAAAAGGAGCCATTAAAGTATCCATTGTTTAATTAGTTATTGTCAACAAACCTAACCCATCCAACAGTTATGATCGAACGTAATCAATAACATTAATAGCGCAGAAATGAAAGTAAAAAACCTTGTTATGGCAGTAATAAGCGAAGCGACCCGGCTTTCTTCCGAAAGCGGTTGTAATGATCTCACCACACCTTTTTGTGATACCCATTCTATGCATATTGAGTTGATACATATTGCCTTTCAATAAATCGACTACCAGACTCCCACACTAAAAAGCTGTGCAGTTTTACACGTTATGGCTACATTGTTTGCGCGTCACAGCATAGGAAATGCTATAACAATTATTTTTTCATTACGTAACGTTAAGCAATTGATGTAACTTCTTCATAAATGGTAACTTCCAATTTCTATCTATGCATTTTCCGTTACTGTACCTATTGCTATTATTTTTAAATCGAAGATGCTATCTTTAAGATGTTTGTTGAAAAGTAAATTTAGTTCCAGTTGAAATTTCATTATATTCTAAATGTTTATATATTCTAAATGTTTAGGTATAACGCAGTTTTGTCATATTTAGATGAATTTGAAACAGCAGTCATTGTGACCGACGAGTGGCGCGAAACGGCACTAACCAAACAATACACGTTTCACGCGCGATGCTCTTCCTGCCGAGGTTTATGAGGCCATCTAATTCCATAGTGTCAACGGTACGCCGTTGTCAGAACCAGTTGGCGGAGCGCAATTCCAATTTATTTGAGTTATTTTATCAATTTTTTTTTATTGCCATAACATCACAGAGTGAGCATTTTAAAATAAGGTCCAAATATCGGATTTGAGGGATTTAAATATTGAAGAACGGTGTTGGTCAAAAATCATTGGTGTTTTGCGAAACTCTCCGATTGATTTGCGGGTGTTTTTAAAATGCAAACCGATTATCTGATAAATGTACAAACTTAGATGTTAAACTAGAGTAGTGGTAGACTAACTTCATGGTTAAACGTATGAGGAACAAGGAAATTTCTAAGAGGGCTTGGTTTGCGAATAAATGTTATACTTAGATTGTACAGATATACAACGCAATGGCACATATTTACACCAGGAACTTACCTTTTTTCGCCAGTAGCTAAATCAAGTAGTTTAAATATGTGAGGAGGTAGGGAAGAACAGCTATTTGTTATTTTGTAGTAAAATTATTAAGCATTACTAAAGAGTATAGCAACTTAAATATCTACGAAATCAAATAGTTTAACAACAGTTTAAACAAAATTACATGTGAAGGAAACGATTTGTACGTAGTAAAGATTTAGGTCACAAATATGTATTTCATGTCACAAACAAAACTGGAATCGCTTTATGGTCGCAATCTCAATTGGTAGATCTGCTATATATATTTTCGGAAGATCACATCGACTGTACATTCAAAAAACTGCTATCCCAAGTGTTAACTTGACAACATTATTTTATTTGTTTTTGTACATGTTAGATTTTAGGTAGACATGCACTTAGATAATAATTTATAGCGAGAATCTGTAAACCTCTTAACTAGAGGTGCTCTGCAGCAGTAATTTACTGCCAAGCTTAAGTATTTTATTATATGACGTATGTATAAACTCAAAAGGAGTAAATACCTATTTTTTAATTATTTTATTACAACTATTAAAAACTATGGTTATTTTCTGTTACAACTTAAACCGAATCAAATAATTTTTTTTGACGTTTAGGCTTTTTGCCCATCTTAGGTGTTCAACTGCCTTCGAAAAGGTATCAAAGATTTTTTAAGTAATATTACTTTTTACCATAGACATTTATACGTTACGTTAACAACGTTTTATTGGTCTTAGTAGGTATAATTTTTATGATGGACTCAATAGACGCCTGCAAAATTTTAACGTTTACATTACAAACGAAAAATGTTGCTTGTAGCACTAAGTCACGGTTTAGAAGGATCATTGAAAGAACGTCCACTGGTATTTCTACATAACATTTTCAAAACCCGATAAAGCTTTTACAGACTTGGAAACACAAACGTGACTGTCCTTATATTGCAAATAATGTCATCTTTGTTTATTGCGAGGCAAACCATGTTTCTTTACTACTTATACGAACGGTGTGGCGTTTTCTGATAAGTGTAGGCGATCGACAAAAGGTCGAGTACGTTTACATTTAATACAATAAAATATATCATGGTCAATGATATGCATCACTGCTCGCACGTTTAAGAATTCCAGGCTCCGATTCTTGGGATCGTAATTTGCGATGCAACGGTGCAATACCGCCTCAATTTTGGCTATGACGACAAAGAGAACATTTGTACAAAGATAGAATGTTCGGTTTATTCATTCATAAAGAAAAAAAGCATTTACCATAAACTACAAGATTTTTTATTACAGATTATAAACAGCAATCAAATTGTTTGGATTTATTTAATTTTTATAATAAGCAGGTATAGACAAGAGGCATCTCTGTGGGATAAGTTCTAATAAGTAACCTAACGTGACTTGACGACATTCCATTTAAAGTTATGTTTAACTTTACCTCCACCAAGATTCCAGAGGCTAAACGTTATTTATGGCTTTTATAAATATGGCAGTAATTCAAAGGATTTCTGTGTTATATCTAAGTTTATACCAATGTCAATGGGTAGAAACTTTTCTACCTCAGAAATCACTAGCTAGTTATCTATTATACCTGATTATACCTGTAGTTTAGCGCCATTTTAAACGAAACCTTAGAAATTTATATTCAACTCTTGGACGTGCGTGTAAAATCACAGTTTTTACCGAACTCAATTAAAAGTGACCCACTCTTGCGTACGGAACAAAACGGACCATGTACTTGCATAGTACTTCTCAGACAAAACATAACAAATCCAACATTGTGACACAATTATGGCGCGCGGTGCTGGCAGAAAGGAGGACACCAAGACGAAGACACATGCCATGAATGATTTTTTCGGCAGCAATTCCCTAACTGTATTAAATTGTTTCTTTTAATTAGCATACAACGACTAAGTAGACATATTTAACATTATTTTCTCTTTTGAAATAAATTTGAAGCTCTCGACTCTGAATGATAATGTTTTTACAATTAGGTAAGAAATTTAGATTCACATTAGTAAGATTTCTTTTGAATCTAAGTCGCGTAATTACTTGTTTACTGAGAACAGCTTCTATAATCGTTTTAATAGTTGGTTCGTTAGTGAGATTAAGAGTGAATAGTTGTGGCATTTGTTGCAAACTTAGAAGATCTTCTTCCAAGTTTAGTAAATTTTTGCGTTGAGCTATCCATCCTACAATGTTCACAGAAATTTAGGGTTTTGATCAAACCAATACAAGCATTTAAAAGTCAGAAAGTTCAGGTTTAGAGATGAGAGAATGTCACGAATCCATCGATACCTACTTCCAAACAGGTGAGAACGTCTATTCCATCTATTTCAATAGGTAAGTCCATTACAATCGTTAATGTTTGTATGTCTAAGAAATCCATCATGGTTATTTTAATATAAAACCATTTTGACTTGCTAAAATTACCTTTTTGGATTCAGAATGCTGTATTGTTTTAAAACTATGAAACATCTTGAGTGTCCAATCATACGTACCTACATACGAAGATCTATTAGCGAGTCAAGTTACCAATTGAATTATAAACGGGCGCCACCGTTGGGCATGTAACGGTCATTTCATTGCCAATAAAATAAATTACCATTTACGGGTATGCAACTGGGAAACGAAGTACTCGCTTCCCATATCCTAAAACTTTAATAGACAGTCACAGTTTTAGCTCTGTAGGTATTTCAAACTCTGTAATATTGACTCACAATAACGGGTCTTGTATCATCATAACTAACCTATTTTGACTTTTTTGTACAACGGCTATACATCTAATTAATAAGATCTAAACGCTGATTTACAACACAATCATACAATCCGCTTGGAAAGGCACCTTAAGTAGGTAAGTTACCTAATCAGAAATGGCAAACTTTAATGATTAAAAAGAGCCGTTATCAATCGCAAATGGGTATTCCAAGTGATGACTCGGATGAACCTAATTTATTTTGAGGTAAGGTAGTCGTGACATGCTTAAGGCCAAAACTAGTGTCTTAAGAAGGTACGGTCAGTAACCTACGCACTCCTAAGATGGGATACTTTATTTAAAATACGACAATTTGGGACATTTATGACAGCGATGGCTTGAACACTTATTAGATTTGCGAACATTTAGTCATTTTCTAAATCACTGAAACACGTCATATTTTGTCACTAGACTAAGTACATTAAACATGTTTGTACATCACATTTATCCGAGTCCGTCTGTCCGTGTAGTGGCGGATTAAAAATACCTGTAATAAATACGTTCGTTCATGCAAAGAGAACGAAAACTTGAAACAAACTTGTGGGGGAACGGGTATCATATTCCACCAACACAAAGGGAGGATCCTCCGACCAGGTGGCGAGGTGGTCATGCCTGGAGGGCTAATGATGATAATGGGATTACATACTACTACTATGACAGAGGCTCTCTAGGCCGTGAAGCGCCCGTGTACAATCATCAATCTAACGCCCTTTATTAGGCGTAGCGCCCTTCAGTAAGCGCGCAGATTCATTAAAAGTACCGCGACCGGCATCCCTAATACTGCTGCGCCCGTGTGCAATACACACTGCACTACAGATAAAGACGCCCCTGAGTAGGAAGTAAATTAACCCTGGAAGTGGGTTGTAATAAAATTTGTTTGGTTGAGGTCTCGGGTTCAAATCCTGGGTCGGACCAAGTGTTTGTGTGATCTACAAATATTTGTTTCGGAGTTTGAGTGTTTTCTATGTATTACATGTATGTATTTACAAAAAAAAAGTATATATGTATTCATATCAGTTGTCTAGTATTCACAACACAAGCTCTGCTTAGCTTGGGACTAGATGGCGTTGTGTTAGATGTCCGAAATATAAAAAAAAATGGGTGCTTTTGTTGTTTAGTATAACGAACATGATTGAATCGATAATTCAGTATTACCTATTCAGCTTTATATATTGTTTATAAAATCTGACGTTAATATAGTTTAAAAATTGTTTATGCAACTCTTGCTATTGTTTTTGTGTTTCTCTCACTTACTGGTTGCCACATCACACCTACTTAAACGCCTTGAACAAAGACTTTTCCAGTTATTCAATTTTATAAAATCGTGCGCGACAATATCTGTTTTCCAATGGCAATGGCCTGACAACACGTTTATGTGACGGTACTTTACATTATTTTCATCAAATGAAGGCAATAAGTTACTTACAAACAACGTAACTTAGGGAATAATTCTTCAGTAACTGCGTTTAGGTAGACTGGATACAAATTGAGAATTCTGCATATTTAAAGTAGTTTGGTATAAGCACAGTGACTACAGGTACCTACATCATTTGCGATACAAGTTTTTTGGAGAAGCGGGTTGTTTAATACTCAACGTTAAAGAATATTATGAAGACATACTACAGTCGACTCTCGTTAATTCGAAACTGAAGGGACTCTTAAAATATTACGAATTATCGAGTGTTTGAAATATCAAATGGTTCGATTTTGGTTCGAAATTTGTGAGAGAAAATAAATAAAGCTTCGAATTATTAAGTGTTGATCAATTATTATTTTTTAACTGCTATTCTATAACAATGTCAAAAGTTTAGAGGTACATTCGTGTACATACATATGTATTCATCATGTGAATTAATTAATCTTTCAAAAGAACTCCGTTATAGTCAAATTAATCATAACAAAAACAAAGGCTCGTGTACGTTGATACAAGTTTGAACTTACAATCTTTCCGCCTCTTTCCCTCTGCAACTTTGAATTGTCGAGTGTTAGACGCCTATGAGTTCGAATTAACGCGTCGTTTTGTTATATAGCAATGATTTTTTCGTTCGAATTACCAAGTGTATTAAAATGTATTGATTTAGTTCGAAATATTAAGAGATTTTGTAGGGAACTCGTGATAACTTTGAATTATAGAGAGGTTCGAATTATCGCAGGTTTGAATTAACGAGAGTCGACGTTAGAAGTTGTCGTATTATTAAACTGTATAATTCACATGTAACACAATCCGCTGCATGGGTGTAACATTTTCTATGATGATTCTTGAAAGTGTCTTACAGAGAATAATGTAACAGTAACGCTTATAATAAATATTTATAGGCCCTTTACGGTCAATCTATCAATAGAGTTAGAAGAGTTATCAATAGTCTATCAAGATTCAGGTTACCCGGTGTGTAAAGGTCTGTAGCTTAAATGATCGAATGATAAGTCGCCTGAACCTCTTGCAAGACAATTAAGTGATAATAGCTATAGATAATCGACCGACTTAAAAAAATAATCTGGTTTAAATAGAAACCAAAGGTTACAATTGTTGTTGCATTTATTTTACTAAAATTGGATGAGTTTTGGCAACAACCGAAATTAAATTTAAAACCAATACTAAGAATATTAATATTATACAAACGACATTTGCCCAATTTTTCCAAGTTACATACTTAAATTAGGCTTTTAGGATATTCACTCAGTGAATATCCTTGTTATTGCATAACACCATACACATACATAATTTTTCCATTATTTGTGCTTGTGCTCTAAACTAGAATGTTGTCATTTACTTAATAAGCCAACAACAACGAGTGCACTTTTACAATGTAATTATAAACTCATAGATCTCTCGCCTGTTACAGCCACAGTAGGGACCAATAGGAACTGCAATAACCATTTAACAAACCTTCAAACAATATAAACTTAAAAATATCTTACAGTATTTCGTTTCGTGATTCTTAATCAATAAGCTTATCTAAAAAGTCTGCTTGATACTATAAACAGTAACTTATTTCCAACAAAATAGTGCATGTAGCTGCATCCTAAAACAGGTTTAAGACTTTGCAACCTTCAAGGCGTCTTTAGAATCTATATATCGGTAACTATCTCAGCAGAATTCACCCCCATTTTGTTTTTCAATAACTACTTGTTTCATAAAAGCAAAGCCACTTTGATACAACACTTAAACCAAATAATAAAACAAATTAGAAGAAGCGGAAAGAAGTTTTTGTTGAAAAATAATTATTATAATGTTAATAACTCTGAGTACGACCTAAAGTATGTTTAGAGCTGTACTTATCGATTTATACAAACACATTATTAACTAATTAACGTGTCGAGCGAACAAACACGTCCAGTGAAAGCGGTTTCACACATAGTCCATTTAGACTGTCACTAAACAAGCACAAAGTGACCAAGAGTTCCGTCGTGACATTTCACTCGTTTTGTAGGTAGTCCATAAAAAGTTGACACGTGAATTACGTCAAATGTTGTGAATGTGCAGAGGTTATTAGAACAGATTCTCAACAGGTCGTGTCGGGGTTGGTGTCGCGGACCGTCGCAGTCGAGTCTCACGCTACCGTTATCGCATGTTAATGTCGACCGCGAAATTCCGCCAATGTAATGACATGCACACTATGGACCCACCACCCACTCACCCATAACATTCACGTATAGCGTTACCGTAGCATGACGATACGCCAAAATCGATTGACCGTCAATAATTGGTACGGAATAATTTTTGTGTCGGAAACCCGCAATTGAATATGTAGATCACATCTTTGATAAAATCATCTCATAATTATGCGGTTTGAATTTTTTATTGGCCATGAAATATACACAGATGTATGAGACGATTATTTCATTGATGTACTCACATTCCTAAGGTTTGTTATAAAAAAAATAGGTAAAAAAATATTGAACTATTCTAAAATTGTACTCTTGCCTTCATTCAATCTGAGAACATGTCGATTTCTTTTATTATAAGAAACATAATACAACGTGTTTATATTTTGAGTAATCTAAATCAAAGATGATTGTGTGTCTTTTTTGCTGTAGTTTGCACTGGACACGGGTAATACATCATAATGTTTGTGCCCATAGCGCCAAAGCAAAGAAAATACTAGGTACCCGTAGCTGATTTGTTTGATGACACGACCTGTGATTTGGCTCGATGCGGACACATAGCCCCGGGCAACTGTCTCTTGTTATCGCAAACTACTTACCAGTCCGTAACTCGTCATTCAAAATGTAACATAACTTTTAACTAGGTGAATATCTTTCACTTCCATATTGTACTCACTATAATGAAAGAGTTTAAAGACTCGAATTCGTTACAAGTCTTCTGTGATTGTCCGCGACCCACTTAAGACGATAATTTAGTAAATAACAATGAAATCGATCCATGAAATAATATGAATAATATAAGCAACAATAGTGTGCCTTTACCAATTGTTCTGTAGTGCAGTTAATTTGGAGGAGGCAATCTTGTCGATCGCGAGATAAGTTCTACTGATGGGCTCTGGTTCCCGCTACGTCTGCGATCCGTGACATAGATAACATTAGACGAACGTTTCCTGGCTAGGTTTGAATATGTCTCAGACACACTTGTGTACGGTTACTTTGTAATCATGTAAGTAAGGTGCAGTTAAAACCGTTACCGCAACTATAAACCCTTTACGTTTAAGGCTTATTGCACTGCACTTAAAGTTACATAGGTAGGAATACAGTTAAGATTAGTCACAAAGAATAAGTATAGAGGGAGTCTCGTATCACACGTTCATCTTTGCGGCTGACGTGAATTACATGAGTGCCGTTAAGGTTATAGCTGCAATAATGTGGGAAGAGTGTGAAACATTGATAGTTTGCGGTAAGTAAGCATCGCCCTAGCTGTATCGGACCTGTCTTATATAATCTTTAACACGCAACTGATACTTTGTCTATAATGACCACTATCTTTGCCTTATCGACAACGATGGATCTGCTTAAAAACCGTCACGGTTAAAATGACACTAGTTTTTAAGACTAAACCTTCTTAAACATTCATTTATTGTCCTCAAAAACAGCGATCCACTTAAACACTGAATGTGAAATTTGGGGCCTCGTAAGTTACTGTTGGATCACACCGCTATTATACCATAATTCATGAGTATATTAAATAAACTAGTAAATGATATAAAAAAACAGAAAGCCAAAAGAAAAAAAAAATTGAAAATTCAAAGTTCTCAGGATCTTAAAAAAATCACTACTCTAACTTTTAAAACGCTTGACTTCTGGACCCTTATTTCTTTGTAATTAATTGTTAAAGTAACTTTGTATTTTAAAATTTATTTTATGAAACGGATACAGATAACAAAGTATTTTAAGTTTAACACATATTCACAAACCTGACGTAGGTACAAACTGCATCTGAATATTTCATTAAAAATATAAGCTTTGTAAATACAAAGACAGGTAACATATAAACAAGTGAGTAGTTAGAAACAGTATAAGTATACAATAAATGAATAATAAATAAAGGTTAGGATGACTAAACGCTAAATTAAATTGTTAAGGCTTTTTTAAGTTTTTTCAGTTTATCGTAAAATATATCTAATCTAGAACAAAGCACACTATACTTTAATCTATCTGTCAGTGAAAGTACCGTCAAAATCCATGCACCCGTTTCGAGATTTGCGGAACAAACAGACAGAATAAAATTTAAAAAATGGTTCTTTGATATACTTTCATGTGCATTTAGTAAAAAGCTTTTAATTCGGAAGTACAAACAGACACTTCAATTTTATTTTCTATGTATCAACAAACAATCACCTGTAAAAAAAATCTCACATCATCTATTCTACTGTCACATAACATGTCTAATAGCTAGTATTTTTATAATGACTTAACATAAAATTCCGTTTCGCTCGCGTGATTACAACTTACTGGAATAAATGACATTCCGGTAAAATGTATTTAAGTGAGTGAGTACTGCGTATAATTACTTAGGTAGGTACTAGTGCTTTCATTGTCCCCTCCTGCGTGCAAACTAGAATAAGCTGTACTACGGATTCATGCCAGGCTTCTGCAGAGCCGCAGGATATGTATAAAGATAAAGTAATGCTAAGCGTAAACTATTGACCGCAGCTTCGCTCTCGTGATTAGGTATTTCTATGTATTTTCTAACTTTAAAATGACGACCTGCCATACTTTTTCGGGTTAATATGACACTCAGAGATAGTGTGACTTTCTATTAGTTAAATCATTTTCAAAATCAGTTCACTCAGTAGAGTAGATTACCCCTTACAATCTCACAAACTTTAGCTTTATAATATTAGTATTGATTAGGGAAAACGTGTAGAGGCGAGGTTTATGTTTGTAGAGTTTCTTCACTTTGAATTTTACTAATTTTATAAACCGCATTATAACGTATGAACAAACAAATAATTGTTTAAAGCATGAAGGGGCTTAAGCCTTGCAAAATAGGATTTGGCTGTACGATCCTTTTCTCGAAATTATTCAGTAATCTAAAGTTTGAATGTTTAGTTTGAGAATGATAACCATATTTCTAAAACACTGTTAAACTCGAACATGTTTCCGAACTATTGCTAGTCATTTTGCTTAAAATCTAATAAATGTATGATAAGATTCTAAGTTTTTTTTTATTTATTTAGTGTTAGGATCCTCCTTTTTAAGCTAGAATTGCTTGTGTCAGGAGACCCCACTCTTCCATAACAAACATAGTGAAACTGATATTTATACATGATAGGTTGTGTGTGTGCGTGTGGGTATTCGTAAGTGTGTGTGTTAAGTATAGGATGAGTGAATGAACCACTAGTACGTGCTGCAAAAGCATTACCGAGTCGTCATAAGACAAAGACTTAAACCAGCTGATCAGTTCTTTTTTTACATTTGGTGTATAGCATAGTATACATATCAATATAGTTTTTTATTAATGATGTTATATAATTGAGCGAAACGTTTAAAGTATTGTCTGCTAGCAAAACTAGTTTTTGTGACAGGGGTATCAGCCGCACTATAAAATCTATCTATAAAATCAAAACTAGCCTTTTATTTAAAACGCAAGCACTCCTATACATAAGAGATGATCTATATAAAACAGGTGGTGTCTATATCACTAAGTTACCACCCCTATGCATCCCGTGGGTGTCGTAAGAGGAGCAAACTACACAGGACATTACTGCAAATAGAAGGAAATATTAAAACAAACCGTATACAAAACCGTCTAGCCAGAGCGTAGTATTATTAGCCCAAAATCCCATTGTTAAGAAAAAGCCTTTATCTAGTAGTGGACTGTTAAAGCCTATTGCTGTCATGTGATGAATATAAAGTAATGTTACGAGCTGGGTATTAAATAAATTAAAGTACTTGATTAATTACCAAAAATAACACAATATTTATTAAGAACACTTTTTACAATAAGAAATCACTAAATCACTGGTTAGTCGCACTAGAAGATCTCTTCGATGTTTATCCGCTGTATCGTGAAACAATACTGTCCCTACGGCCAACACGTTCCGCTTTTATATGGCCGTGGAAATTACTCGAAACTACGAAAACATTCGATCGAAGTTTCTAGGCTAAATAGATTACTCTAGAGCTGCTTGTAGCGCCATCTAGCGTCGAGTAATCGTCATAATGCACACAGTTGCGCGCTTTCCGACACTAGATGGCGTTGTCCTCGACAGTTCTCGATTATTCTAGTGGACACGAGATTCATCTGGTTATGGCGCAACACTGCCCCCTCCTAAGACATGCTCGTCCCGAGCATTATCGGTTCCATAGTATCGCGCCAGTCGATCTACATGAACTATCTTTGGGGCGCCTCTTGGACACTTCTGTATCCGGTAGGTAACATCATTGATTTTAGTGACTACCCGGTATGGCCCATCCCATTTTGCTTGTAGCTTCGGAGATCTCCCTTTACTGCGAACTGGATTATGTAGCCATACTAGCGAACACTCTTCGAAGCCCTTATTATTCGCTTTCCGGTCATAACGGGTTTTCATCTTTTCAGACATTTGTTGGCCCGATTGTCTGACATGCTCATAAATGTCATTCATCTTGTTCCGCAAGTCATTCGCGTACTCCGTTATACTTCGCGGGGTATCAGGGGGTATTCCAGTGATCAAGTCTGCAGGCAACCGTAGTTCTCTTCCGAAGTTTGCAAAAGCTGGTGTTACGGAAGTACATTCGTGGACTGCACTTCGGTATGACAGAAGAAACGGTTGGATGTGTTTGTCCCAATCTTTTTGCTTACTTTCAACTACTTTTGCCAGATACCTCTCTAGTGTTTGGTTAAATCGTTCCACCATTCCGTCCGATTGTGGGTGGTATGAGGTGGTTCTGGTTTTGTGAGCACCCATCACTCGACACATTTCTTGAAATATTTGAGACTCAAAATCTCTTCCTTGGTCACTGTGGATTTCTAAAGGCACTCCAAAACGACAGAAGACTTCGTGCACTAATTTATCTGCAACTGTTGATGCCTCTTGGTTGGGAATGGCAAAGACTTCTGGCCACTTAGTGAAGTAATCCATTACGACCATGAAGTACTTGTTTCCGCTTTCACTTTCAGGAAACGGTCCTGCCACGTCTATAGCAATTCTTTCCCAGGGTGCACCAACATTATACAATTTCAATGCGCCTCTGCTACGTGTATGAGGTCCCTTCACGGCCGCACAACTGGTACACTTGCGACACCAGTCCTCAACATCATCACGACAATGAATCCAGTACAATCTTTCCCTTATCTTTAACAATGTCTTCTTAACTCCCATATGACCTCCTGAACATCCGTTATGGTAGAGCTGCAGGACCACTGGTATCTTAGCTTTAGGAACAACCATTTGCAGGTGACAGCTGTCTCCTCGAGCGTTTTCCCATTTACGGCACAAGACTCCATCCTGGATGACTAGACTATCCCATTGAGCCCAATAACTCTTCGTGGTCGAGCTCAGCGATGCAACTTCGCTCCAGTGTGGCTTAGGAGTCTCAGCTTTAATCCACTCGAGAATTGGTTTGATATCTGCATCCTCTTGCTGTGCTTGCTGCAGGCTTTCCTTCCATTCTTTGCTAAGGTCCGTCTTTATCGTCCTTATAGGAACAGCTTCCTTTACTTCTTGCTTGGCGCAGTGCTTGCAGTCTTCAGGGCAAGGTCTTCTTGATAGAGCGTCTGCGTTACCGTGAGACTTTCCACTGCGATGTTCAATCATGAAGTCATATTCCTGTAATAACTCAATCCATCTCGCGACTTGTCCTTCAGGATTTTTAAATTGTAAGAGCCACTTTAATGCAGCGTGGTCAGTTCGGAGGTGGAATTTACGCCCAAGCAAATATTTGTTGAAATGTTGCAGTGTCTTCACTACGGCCAGTAGTTCCCTTCTTGTGACGCAGTAATTCCTTTCCGGCTTCGACAAAGATTTACTGAAATATGCAATAACAACCTCTTGATCACCTTTCCGCTGGGATAACACACCGCCAAGCCCAGTATCACTTGCATCTGTGTCAACTATAAATTCATTTTCGGTGTCTGGATACCCTAAGATGGGTGTGTTGCATAGACGTCTTTTTAGCTCTCGAAATGCAATTTCACAACTTTCATCCCAGCAGAAATGCCTTTTCTCTTCAGTAAGTTTATGAAGGGGTTTGGCAATATCCGCAAAGTTTTTCACAAATCGCCGATAGTAGGAGCACAAGCCCAAAAATGCTCTTACTTGGGTCTTATCTCTTGGAACTGGCCAATCCTTGACGGCAGCGATCTTTTGCGGATCTGTTTGGACACCCTCTTCCGAAACCACATATCCTAAAAAGCTAACCTGTCGTTTGAAAAATGAACACTTCTTAGGACTTAACTTTAGGTTGGCACTTCGGATTTTCGATAATACGCGCTCCAGGTTTCGAATATGTTCTTCAAACGTACGGCCTACAATGACAATGTCATCCAAATAGACCAGGCAGGCATCTCCAGTTAATCCGGTGAGTACTGATTCCATTAGTCTTTCAAAAGTTGCTGGCGCGTTACATAATCCAAAGGGCATTACTTTGAACTGCCACAATCCTTTCCCTGTCGAAAATGCAGTCTTCTCTTTGTCCTTGGGATCAATTTCTACCTGCCAGTATCCACTTTTTAAATCCAAGGTGCTAAACCACTTAACCCCTGTTAGCATGTCCAGAGTGTCATCTATTCTAGGTAGTGGATAGCTGTCCTTCTTCGTAATGTCGTTTAGACGGCGGTAGTCAACACAAAAACGCATGCTGCCATCCTTTTTCTTTACAAGCACTACAGGTGAACACCATGGGCTGGATGAAGGCTCTATAACGCCATCCCTGACCATTCCATCAATCATGGTTTGCACTTCCTGTTCTCGTGCTACTGGTAGTCTTCTTGGTCGCTGACGAATTGGCAACTCACTCCCAGTGTTTATTTTGTGTTGAACCAAACCAGTCTTTCCAATATCAGCGTCATTAGTAGAGAAAATATCAGTGTACTTAACTAACATTCTCTTAGCCTTGTCAATTTCTTCCCTAGACAAGACATCTCGACAGTCTTCTAACAGTGTTGACACGTTGACTCGTGCATCTGTGCTAATATTCGAAGTAGTCAAGTCTTGGCATCGACGCATCCAATCCACATCTTCGCAAGTGCCAATTAGTGTGCCCTTATGAATCACATGTTGCTTGTCACTAAGATTTAGCACACGTACTGCAGAGATGTTAGTGGTACTTACTAGAGTTCGTGCGATCTTCCATGGAAGATCATTATCTACCCTTTCAATAAGGACACACCGATGCATTCGTCCAGAATTCTGAGGGAGACTAACTGGCATGATTGTTTCTGATCTGGGAGGAAGAACAACGTTCTTTAAGCTGTACACTTTTCCTGATGATGCTCCTTCCATGAACAGTTCTTCTTGACTACATCTCATTACACCTTGGTTGATGTCGATCTCACAACAATTGTTCTTCATGAAGTCTAGGCCAAGGATGCAATCGTCAACTATATCGGCCACGATGACGTTATGCAGGTAAACTTGGTTGCCCAACTTCAACTCCACCTTCTGTTCGCCTCGGACGGGTATGCGCTGACCAGTGGCTGTTACTAGGTTTATTTGCACACGGTTACATGCAATGTCTCTCAGGAACCGATTTGCAAGTTGGGAACTGACAACTGTGCGAGAAGCTCCCGTATCAATCGTCAGCTTACATGACGTTCCGTTGATTTCGCCTCTGATGACCAGGCTGTTCCCATCATGAGTCTGCGAGATCGAAATCCTTGGGGCTCTTTGAACACCAGCCAGCACCCGCCCCGCAGTCCTGGCGTTTACTCGTTTCCCTGCTGTTGTCGGGCAGTACTATCAACCGCCCTATTCTCCTGAGACCGCTCGTATTCACTTCCTATGCTTCGCTTAGGGCAGCTGGACCGAAGGTGACCTTTTTCACCACAGGCGTAGCATCTAGGGCTGTACCCCTTAAATCGGTCCCGCGGAGGTGATGCCACAACCTCCCGGACCCGATGAGACCGATGGTCTTGTCTCACAGCTTCCACCTCCAAAGCATGGGCCAGAGCGTCCTTGAGAGTTTCATGGTGCCCAAGTCTCACAGCAGCTCTAACTTCGAGGTCACGGATGCCATCGATAACAGCTTGCACCAGATTCCCGTCAACGAGCGCAGGTGCAGACTGGTATGCCTTACGGACCAGTTTCTCAACTTCCAGAGCCCACTGTTGCAAGTTTTCACCGATGCGTTGGGCACGATCCTTCAGCTGTGCACGAAACACGTGCTCCAGATGAGCGTCACCATATCTTGCCTCCAATGCCTCCAGCAGTTGCTCATAGGTTACCTTCTTACCGAGGGCTTCGAGGACGGTTAGAGCCTGGTCTCGAAGACCCAAGGTGAGCGCGGTCATAGCTTGTTCCTTTGTCCAGCCGTTTGCCGTCATAACAGCCTCAAACTGAATCTTGTAGGCTGACCACGAAGATGTTCCATCAAACGGCGGTACTTTGAACCCCCGTACCGAAGGAGCAGCAGTTACTATAGTCGCCGCTCCGTCTCCAACTTTAAGGTTTCCTAAGGCCTTCTTCACGTCAGCAATTTGAGTTTCGGCCTCAGTGATACGATTCTCGTGTTGAAGAACCTGATCCTTCACTACCTTGATTTCTTTGCCGAAAGTCTCATGTATGCCTTTTAACAAGAGCATCTGTTCCTCCTGGCGGCGGGCCTGCTCCTCCTTGTCCCGCTGCAGTTGCTCTTCCAAGCGGCGGGCCTGCTCCTCCTGGCGGCGGGCCTGCTCCTCCTGGCGGCGGGCCTGCTCCTCCTTGTCCCGCTGCAGTTGCTCTTCCAAGCGGTGGGCCTGCTCCTCCTGGCGGCGGGCCTGCTCCTCCTGGCGGCGGGCCTGCTCCTCCTGGCGGCGGGCCTGCTCCTCCTTGTCCCGCTGCAGCTGCTCTTCCAAGCGGCGGGCCTGCTCCTCCTGGCGGCGGGCCTGCTCTTGGAGCATTGCCATTAGGGCCGTGATATCTGGAGATGCTGCCGATGTGGACGGCGTGGTTTCCATAGCTGGCTGCTGATCTTCCGATGTAGGCAGTTGTGCACTTCCAAATCGCCTCTGATCAGCCTCTTGCTGGCGCTGACTCCTAGTTCGGATACCTTCCGTGTCTTCCTTTGGTAAAACCGGCATACTTTAATCCCGCTTCTGACACCAAATTGTTACGAGCTGGGTATTAAATAAATTAAAGTACTCGATTAATTACCAAAAATAACACAATATTTATTAAGAACACTTTTTACAATAAGAAATCACTAAATCACTGGTTAGTCGCACTAGAAGATCTCTTCGATGTTTATCCGCTGTATCGTGAAACAATACTGTCCCTACGGCCAACACGTTCCGCTTTTATATGGCCGTGGAAATTACTCGAAACTACGAAAACATTCGATCGAAGTTTCTAGGCTAAATAGATTACTCTAGAGCTGCTTGTAGCGCCATCTAGCGTCGAGTAATCGTCATAATGCACACAGTTGCGCGCTTTCCGACACTAGATGGCGTTGTCCTCGACAGTTCTCGATTATTCTAGTGGACACGAGATTCATCTGGTTATGGCGCAACAGTAATTATCATAAATAAATATATTACTGACAGTTCACGTATTATCGCCTATCTACCGTTCATCTCTAAATTATTATAGGTATCAAGTAGGTAATCAGCGATTATAGATAGGTACATACAATATAAACCACATTATAAGTTAACAATCTCACACGACTATAAAATCTTAATACGTACAAACAACGTACATTAAATTTTATTGCAAATTAACGCTATGAGTTGTAATTGCGTTTGCGAGTTGTTTGAATTGTCCTCTGGCGCTTTTTAATGTCGATTATTTAAAACAGTAAATTGTTCCTTTTTAATCAGTATGTTGTATATTGCTAGTAGTTAATCCAGTCTATGCAGTTAAGAAATAAAGATGCCCTAAATTGATACGGTCATTATAAAATGTTGTTACGCAAAATAATTAAGTTGCAATTAATTATCACAACTTTTTGCAATACGTACAAGAACATCTTGGCGAGATTTGCACTTTACAAGTAGTATTTTTAAATTAATAACTATTTTTACATGAAAAAAGATAGATTTATTCATTGGAGAGACAATAATGAGTAAATATATATGTAAACTAACATCATAAAAAATAAAAATATAATATACCTATTTAATTTCATATTTATTATTGAATGTACATTTATTTAAATAGAAAGTAAAAAAAACCTTAAATAGAAACCTACATAAGTATGCAAAACTTTTGTTCCTTGCCATAATGTGGTTTTAAAATAAAATTTACAAATAAAAATATAGGTTTAGTTTAGGGTTATATCTAAAGAAGACTTTTATATGTACGTCATTAACTTTAAAATGATAATTATTTTCAAGGAGTAAATTCCATTTAAACACTTAGATAAAGTTGCTTACCTGTGTACCTAAAAAACGTACAAACATAAAAATAAACTACAAAACTCTAAAGGATGCTTATGGCCCGGATCGCACTTAACGGGCTGGTCAGTTTTTAAGTGGACGGATAAAATAGAACACTTCCCAACTTGATAATAATTTAAAATATATAAATATTTGAAAGCAATAGAAAATCACATCAATTAGGTACTTAACCAGTACTTTAAACTTGTTTTTAGTAATTAATAGTAAAATTTTATATCTCAAATTACTTCAAAATAATGCTATTAACTACTTTCTACTTGGGGATAGTCTAATATAAAGTTTCCGTTATGTTATTTAAAGTAATTTATTTAATTACATCAGAATTTGTTTTTATAAAATGAATCAATTCGAGCTTTCATTACTTATTGTATTAGTGTATAAATTTTGTAAAATAGAGTGTGTTAAAATGTAGAACGCATATAAAAAGTAGGCATTTAGGTTCGAGCTGGCGCTAGACACGCGAATGATATATTTTTTGTACAATAAATATGAATTTTAAGTAAGTTACTAGGTCGTTAGCTTTTATTAATAACGATGAAATAATGCATTCAGTGTCTATGCAGTTTGCCATATAATTTGGATACATTTAAGAGATTTTACCAACGTTTTTATTTAGGTTTCACCGACCTCAGGTCGACTGCAGCGGCTACATCTTCCCTAGATGTGGCCACAACGACCTAAAATGACGATTGGGGAGCTGACGGCCTCTACCGCGTCCCCTTCGTCGTCCTGCGAGCAGAATTGGCCTTCTGGAGCTTGCCGCGATCAATGCTGGTGATAACAAGTTGCATACGAATTGTCCGACCAGGACTCGACGCTCGGACGCCAACGCCGGGCAGTCCTTCAGCGTGTGTTGGGCGGAATCCCGTTCGAACCCGCAGTGGTGGCATTGTGCCGTAGCCTCACGTCCGATTCTGGTTAGATACTCACCGTAGCAACCGCGCCCGGTGAGTATCTGAGTAAATCCGTAGGTGACACAGTCGGTTCTCTCTATCTCCAAGCTTCGAAGCTCGGTAGAACGGCTCCAACAGAGCGTTGGCTGGCACAGCCCTGAATTTCGAGCCGTGGTCCGTCACCCCGCCGGGGTTTGCGGCGGGGCGGTGTGTCGGAATCGAACCGACTAAAACCACACGGTGTGCCACTCTGCGACACAGATTGCCGGTAATATAAATACATAAATTCTTTGATATGGATGTGATCCATGGACTTTAGTAATATGATTAACTTATTTATAAAAGAAGTAATGGCGCACTTGTTAAATTTAAGTCTAAAGAATATTGTAGCATTAAGCTTTTAATTAAATAGTTAAAAATATATGCATTTACCTAACTTTAATATATTCATAACCTAATAAAGAGAATATGCGTATTACGTATCGTTACTTTAAAATACTTATAAACATTAAATTTCTAAAATTGGCTACAAAATTTAAACTCAAATAGATGATTACGTAAATATTAGTTAAAACTTAATTAAACTTAGATTTTTTAGCAAATATAATTACTTAAAGAATCATAGAAATACGATGTTTGTATAAATAGCGTTGCCTTCTATTTTTAAACGAGTTAAGCCTTAAGTGGCCCCTTTTCTGGACTCAGACCTCTGCTTACTATTCTTATCCGTATTTCACAAGCAACTAATATGTATTACAATATAGATGATTATTAATAAATACGTAAAAGTATATGAAAAAATTAAAATGATTATTTCTTTCGTTTCCCTGTCATGCGAAAAGACTGTAATACTTTTATCGTAGGAAGACTAAATAATTTGCAATCCACATCTGTTATTACATGTACGTAAACTCATGACGCTTTTAATATTACGTACTAGATTGAGTAAAGTCTTTTTAAATTATATCTCCTGTATTATATTATAAACATTGTTTTATTTACAAAGCGATCGTACTTAGTTATTGTACCACAAAAGCAGTACTCAGTTTTAGCCCCGGGTCATGCCTTAATAATTGAGTTTGAAATATATTACATCGTAAAATCAGTAGATACTTAGTTTAGTTGTTAGGCCAGAAATGAAGCTAATACAACATGTAGATAGCATGCTACTAATAATTGGATTCTTACCGTTTAACTGCGATACTTATCTTATTTGTTACTGCACTATAATTGGTATGAGCTATATACTCTGCAACTACTAAATTAAAAGTAAGTCAATTTACGCCTAAAAAGCCTAGTCAAGGCAACAAAACAAAAAAAAAAACATGGTTTGGGCTCTTTAATAATTTTTAAGGAACCCAAAACATGTCTTTTTTTTAAAGAAATACGTATCATTGTGATCACTAAACGGTGTCAGTCCAAAATTAACACCTACATAAGTATTTTGACTGGAATATTCTGTACATATTTATAGTCACAGCATCTATAGAAGTATTTTTTGGTGTTATTCCACAGACACAAAAAAATCTCATCTCTTCGTATCAGAATACTAGAGGTATTCTGATACGAAGAGATGAGATTTTTTTTATTCTGTACATATTTATAGTCACAGCATCTATAGAAGTATTTTTTGGTGTTATTCCACAGACACAAAAAAATCTCATCTCTTCGTATCAGAATACTAGAGGTATTCTGATACGAAGAGATGAGATTTTTTTTTATTCTGTACATATTTATAGTCACAGCATCTATAGAAGTATTTTTTGGTGTTATTCCACAGACACAAAAAAATCTTCGTATCAGAATACAATAATAATAATTTTATAAGCTACTAGCTTTTGCCCGCGGCTCCGCCCTCGTTTATGTCGGCTTTTTCGTGTTTTTTCGCGGTCGCGGATACGTGACTGATGCAAAAATTAGGTAAAAACAATCCTCCGGGAGAGGTTTAGAACTCTCCCCGCCCGCCAGGCCCGGGAACGGGCCAGGTACCGCAGACGACTCAGGCGGCGGAGATCGCTAAACGATGCCACAGGTGAGGCCACCAGTCACCCTAGCAGAAGCAGGCCGGGGTGGCGGCGCGAGCTCTGTAAAGTGCCCGCGCCCCTTTTATAGGATAGGAATGTTTGGGTTCCTACACGGGAGGGGGCCACCTACAAACAATGGGTGGCCCGAGGTACGTCGGGGTTCCAGGGATTTCCTTCCGAGGGTGCACCCGGTTCCCCGGCTTCTAGTACCCCAGACGGTGTGCGGTTTTTAGTCGGTTCGAGTCCGACATAACCACAAGTGGTATCCGAAGGGATTTCCGCACAGAAAAAAAAAAAAAAAAGGTAAAAACAATCCTTGATGCGGATTATATATCATACTAAAATTTCACCTCGATCGGTGCAGAGCTTTTTGAGTTTTTGAAGCGTACACAAACCAAAATAACATTTTTATATATATAGATTAATTAAATTTGATTATTTTCTAACATAGAAATATTATATTAATTATAAATATTATATATAACTAAATTTCTCGTTAAAAATATTTTGCTACTATTATACAGCTTGCTAATATGCAGCTAGTCTATATTATTAATTATAAACTTCTGTATGCATGTGAGGAAGTAATTATTACAGTGTGAAAGTATAATATAAATAAAATTGCAATTAACATTTCTGAGTAGGCACTGTAATAAAAGTGTGTTATTAATTATTTTTATAACTTTGTTTTTACTCGTACAATAACTAGATTTTTTATTTAGGCAGTTTTATCATTACTAAACAACACTGCCTTAATCAAAAATTATGTTTCATCGAAAGTTTGTAATGTAAGGCATTAAGAATAGTCGGTCAGCATCCGTTACCGTGAATATGAAAATTGTTGAAATACACAACCTATTTAACGTTATTTGATAATTTCAATTATTTTTTTACCTTGTGAACATAAGGATTTACTTTTTTGTATAGCGGTTAGAGTAAGCGACTGTCGATCAAGAGGTATCAGATTCAATTCAAAAATCGGACTGCTATGGGAATTCATTTGCAAGAAATGCAAAAAAAATTAAATAAAAGCCCGGAGTATGAAAGATGGCGGTGTTTTCCACCCGTGCCTCGAGGAGCATGTTGAACCGGTTTCGGCCCCGGTTGTCATGAACTCCTATGACCAGGGGTGCCTTACCTATAGCGCAAGGAATGCGGTGCACACTGGTGCAGCAGTTAGGGGCGCCGCCGGGCCGCGGCACAGAGCGCTAGGCTTACTAAAGAGTGCTAGAGCAATGATTGCACACGGGCGCTTCACGGGCTACAGCCGCCTCTGCCTATGACTATCATTATCAAATATACTGACAACTAGTTGAACCTTCGAACTTAGTTCACCCTCAAGGATCCGGAGGACAGACGCCAGTCGCTTCGTGGAAACCCTGATATTCAGGTAAAACCGGTTAACAATTAATCATGGGTATGATAAAGGCTAGGCAGATGATGATTTCCTTTTTAAAATATTACTCAAAAACAAACACATTAAAAGTTAAAAATAAACTGTTTATTTTATCTCCGAAAAATTTACTACGTTCATAATTGGCAGTAATGAATGCCGATCGCCGATGTCAAATAGTCAAAAAGGATGTTTCATTTTATATTAAACATATATTTAAACTTAGGTATATTTAAGTAAAAAGTAAATAACTTAAAAGTATTTCTATTGATTTAAAATAATTGATTGATTTTTGATTTAAAATTATATTCCCACGTTTGAATAGCAATTGGAGAGTCCTGTGTCCATGGGTACACTGCAGGCAGGCAGATCAGAATGGTGAAAAGTAAACCTATTAAAATAACAACAAACTAATAGTCAGTAATAGGTATAGGTATTTAAACATGCAAAAGCTTTTTAAAGAACTATATCCTGCCCTCGTAAAATCTTTTCATTAAATTGTTAGAGCCTATGTCACCCTAGTCATTATATATTATTACGAATTTATTGACACTTCATTAATTAAAATCACTAATTATAACAAAAAAACGATTTCAAGAACTGGACCAATAGGACCACACGAGATGCACCAGCTTTGAAATAAAAAAATAATCTTCAAAATCGATTTACCCAATCGCAAGTTATGAAGTAACCCCCATGGAAAAATACAGTCAAATTGACAACCTCCTCCGTTTTTTAAGTCGGTTATAAAATCGTCTCATTAGTTTAGGTGCTTAGGTGGAACATTCAAACAGAAGTATACAGACTAGCAAAACTATTACTCTTCCCTTTGGCTTCGCCGTAGTCGAATAAAAGCATATTTTTACACAAAAAGCAATCGTAAATTGAAAATTAGTGACGATACATCTCACGTCGTTAAACCCTAATATGTCTCATACATATAAAATTAAATAAAAATATCTAGGCAATAAGTGCCTATAGCACACTTTTTTTCTAAAAAAAAAAAATAAAATAGCTAAATTTTGACATTAATTCTATTAAATAAATATTGCAATATTGTACTATTTCAAAACAGTAATTGTTTTTCTTTAACCATATTAAAAAGAAAAGTTTTTCAGCATATAAATAAATTGTAAGAAGTAATTACATAACATCTTTATATTTAAAAATATCATTAATCGTTGAATAGTGTAGTCTACTATTTTAAAATAGTGATCGTTAACTCTAAATAATAACAAACTAGCAAATTGGGGTTACTAAAAAATCCTGTGGTAACCAAAACAGTTATTTCTTTATGTAGTTTTTCAGTAAATTCACTATTTTTTTATGAGTGTGCATTTAATGAAGTTTGATTAATCATACAAGTAGATGCGAAGTGACTAAAATTCAGTGCATATAAAGTGTTATTGTATAAAAACCTCACCTTCATTGGTGTCAATTTCAGGAATGGGAGTGACAAAAGAAATTTGGAAAAATAGTAATCCAATCAGATAAAAACGAGTATGCAAAACCATAATGTCAAGATAACTGAACACAATAATAATATTATCTAAATAAAGAATAGTCGCTTCCGAAAATTTTCGCGTTCACGTGTTTTAGTTCGTATTGCGCTAGCGCAAATTGAGGCTAGCGATTGACGTGCGCTTTCGCTGCAGCGGACACCGAGCGACTAACCAGTAAAGTTGCCGAGACTGGCTACGCTCTTTTGGATGTACACAGTTAGGTGCGACCTTCTTGCTTGAAAGGATTTGAAGTTCAAAAGTAAACTTACGAAGTTCGGATGATGCATATGGCTGGATCGGAGGATGCGGAGGTCTAATTTTGGTCATGAAATATTTGTGGAAGTCAAAGGAAGAAAAAAAATCCTGATTATCATGAATAGGTAAGTAGGTACGTACAGTTAGTAAGCATTTTAAGAGAAAAGATATAAGCCTTTTTAATATTCGTAATTAACAAACACTCTTTATTAGAAATGTACACATTTATTTAAGTAGGTAAGTAAGACATGGTTGCCTGTAAGAAATTGGCAAGGAACGATAAAGCCGCCACTTGTACATACCATCACTGACGAAATATTTTTCTAAATTTTAATATACAAAGTCATTGATACCATGTAACTGTATAAGCTGGTGTACAATAAAGAGATTTATTATTATTATTATAAGACATTCTAAAAACTTGAGAAAAAAATTACCTTCCTCGGAATTTTTACTATAGAACTTCCATTCTCACAAGGTAGGCTAAGGGTTGCTGTGAGAAGTAGTGTCAAGCTATCATACAGATCATACAATTTGAAGCAAACCGTGCAATACTAGATATAGTCTGACTTGTATGCTGAAACATCTTAAAAAATATTTGTTGAAAATGCGAATTTTGACTTCCGAATAATTAAACAACGTATATTATAATAATTTTTTTTTATAAACATTTATATGATCATAAAAATATAAATCGGACAAATTACATTCTCAACTCGAAATTTGAATGTGAAAAAAATGGCCTTCTAAAAGTTATTAACCACTGTCTCTTGACGATTACTGATGCAATTGTAAACTAACTTCTACGCCACACAACAGGTTGATTCTAGACGACACATTAAGCTTACGAGTATAAGTATGTACAACTAACCAGTGTATATTAACAAACCAAGAACAGAACTGCGCATGCGTGAAGATTTCCTACCCCTGGAACAGTCGCAGTTGGGTGCTGTTCCCAACAACATATGGTTCACAAAAACATGGTGAAAACTATAAAATAAGTGTTTACAATAGAATCATCATGGGTAATCAGTTCAAGAACGTAGCGGTAATCGCCTGCCTGAAGACCTTCCTTTTCATTTTCAACATCGTGTTTTGGGTACGTAACATTGTGTAGAATTATTATTGTAAACACGCTCCTTATACATTATAAGCATACTGTAAAATTAATTTCAATTATTGTTAATCATAAAAAAATGCAAAAATGCATGCTTAATTGATATGCATATGCCGTAAAATTTGGTTTACTTTGCATTCAGCTGTCAACCGTTGTTAGAAATCTTACCATATGTTTCAAAGCCTACCTACTTACATTTCAATCTTAAGCACATACAGCGATAAAGCGATAAAACGAAATGCAACTCTACGAATTTAACTAAGTAGCAATAATTGATTGTCGGAAAAACATTTGCAGTAAATATTGCTGCAAAAAATTACTGCAAATAGTAACTAATTGGTGGTCATTTTTGAATACCAGAAGGTAAAGTACAAAACAATGGAGAAAATTGCTTTGTGGTACTTTTAGTTGTTAATATTATCCAATAGAAACTAAAGTATGCCAAAGTGAAACCGAGGTCCACGTGCGGAAAATGTTAAGTAGAAGTAAATTGGTAGGTACTAACAATAAAAAAATTATAACAAACATTTTATGTTGCAGTTAACTGGCCTGTTGCTGCTAATCGTGGGACTATGGGCTGAATTCGACTTGCACAAATATATGGAACTATCACCGGAGTTTTCTGGGACAGCACCCCATGTAATGATCGGCATCGCCTGCCTAATAGTCGTTGTCACTTCGATTGCATTCTCTTGCATCATCAAAGGCCAACCTGTTCTTCTATATATCGTAAGAATATTTTAGTTGTAAGAGCTAGTTTAATAAGCTGTTTGGGATAATTGCTAATAGCTCCAACTACTAAGACAGAGATATGTTCGATACAGACACAACACAAATAATCGTGTGATGAGCGTATTCACTCGTTCTGCGCCTCTTTGTAATTTATGTTTATCAGCAGTCTGGCTCTGCTTAAGCTTAGTTTAGGATCAGATATCCATGTAGATACGAGGTCCAACTTTTGAATATGGCTATTCATTAAATAAGATTGAAAATAAGGTTCACCAAACGGGGATAGAGCGAATGAACACGGCTAATAAATTAAAGGATGGACATTTATTTACAGTACGGTGGATTTTTGGCTTGTATCTTCATGATGGACGCGGGTGTGGGAATTGCAGTGTCATGCTATCGGGACACCTTTGCGAAGAGCCTACGTGATGGACTTACACAGACTATTATGAGTACTAACCAGACGAAGACAAATTTTGACTTTACACAGGAAACTGTAAGTATATGCATAGACGTCCATAAATAATCTAGTAATAATTGAATTATCTTAATTAAATGTTTTTCAAACATCTCTCGCAAGAACAGTATTTTTTTGACAAATTTTGACTTTACACAGTAAATTGTAAGTACATGCATAGACGTCCATAAATAATCTAATAATAATTGAATGATCTTAATTAAATGTTTTTCAAATATCTCTCGCAAGAACAGTATTTTTCTGTAAATACAGAAAACCCTTTACCTAACATTATTTACGTAATTGTTAACGTTTTAAATTTTATGACGATCGCAATAAAAATAGTAGACACTTGAGATTATTAGAGATCCTTTTAATTCATGAACGTTTATGACAGGTAGTTTGAGGATCAGAAACAAACTGAGACTTTCGTGATCAGAAATATATATATTTTGATCAGTGATAGGTACTCATGTAGTAGTAGTAAGTAGATATATCCATAATCAATTACAGTTTAAATTCTAAACGAATTAATATATTAATTGGCAACAGTTCCACTGCTGTGGTGTATCTAATTACACGGACTGGACATTGCTGTCACCGCAGAAGGTGATTCCTCGGTCATGCTGCCTCGACCTGCAGAACTGTGTCACAGCCAATTATAGCAAAGTATACCAACGAGTAAGTATTTTTATGTCTATGAAAGGTACTTGCAGATCCTTTATTGGTTTTTGTACTTTTCCAAGTCTGGAATAGTTGAAACAACCGGTTAGTTGTGGTAATCGTTATAATAAAATTCAGAGTAAGTTCGGTTAAAGTAGTCATTTGAAAAATAGGTGACTGATAGCAATCGGGATGGTGATGAATTAAGAATACGGTGTGTCACAAGGAAGTATAGGTACTACGTTGACAAAAACACTGCAAAATTAAGGCAAACTTGCGACAAGCTATTTCATTTTAAATAACCAATCTGTGTCATAGTGCTAGTGTACTTAGATCAAAACTTAATTTCTAACGAGAAGACCATCACCGACTATGTCCGACAGTGGACTAATATAGGCTTTTGAGGATAACGAATTATTAGTGTAGTAGTAACAATTTTTAAGGAAGCTAAGATGAATGAATGAATGTCTTAAAAACTAAACAACACAATAAAGAAACTACTCGCACTAAACAGCTGTTTAACTGGCAGCGCCGACGGACCGAGTGAAGGCGAAGAGACTAGTTCAGTACCAATTTAAATTCAACTAAAAGCTCTTCAGAATAAAAGTTTCATTCGATGTAACGATATAAAGAAACGACGAGCAGCTGGTTTAATTGTTTTGCATCAAATACAGTTTTTTCTGAAGAACTTTAGGCCGTCGTCTCTTCGCCGACATTCCGTCCGTCGGAGCTGACCCGTACTGTGTTAGGTACACATTCACACACATTCTGAGTTAATAAAGTTTAGCTATATAGTAGTTATCTAACCACGTTACGTGATTATAGGGTTGTTACGAGGTAATCACCGAGTACTTGGAAAACAACATGGACATTCTGGTGGGGATTGCGATCGGCACAGCCTTCTTACCGCTCATCGGTACATTTCTTTCCTGTTTTTTGGCCAGCTACATTAGAAGATCCAAATATGACGCCGTAAACTAACGACTGACAAACCTATCTATTTTCATTATTCCTAACTTTTGACTGACGCTATCCATATTGGACATTTTGTATTAAACTGATGTTATTAAATAAATTTATAATTGATAATAATATTGTAATTATCAGTGTTTAAAATTTTTATTAAAATTATTGATGTTTACTTGTAAAGTGTATGTGTACTGATCTTGAAAAATATATAGCCATACTTTTTAATGTTATTAAAGTTCGAGCAAATATCGGATGTTATTATTTAAATACACTATTGCAGATTATTGTACCGAGTAGCTATCTACTAGCACTAATTATATTGCAGTTAAAATATTTACAACATTCTTGAAGAATACAAAAATCTATTAAACTGTTAAGTACCTAAATTAAAAAGATACAAAATAATAAATCGACCGTTCGAATCGATGTTTTAAAAAACAATACAACAGAATTTTCTTTTTAAAGCATTGATAAATATAAAAATATTTCCTTTATATAAAAATATTTAAAAATCATCCTTTTTTAGCTTACAGATATCGCTTGAGTCCTAAAAATGCCATTATAATTTTTTCATGTCATTTGATAGAGGAGCAGAAGACTCACCACAACAAAACAAATACACAGCGTATCTACTTGCCACGTAAAACAGCACGTAAATCAGTTTACTTTCGTGTTGCAGCAGGTGCCGACTTTTACTCCAAAGAAATACATCATCGTAAAACAAGACAAATATAAATCAATAATTAATAATCGGCTACACTAAGTTAGTATCAAAGAATGAACATGGCGTACGCCATTGGTTATCGACTTCTGAGCTTGGAATAGCAAAGGAACTCGATCTTACTCTTAAGGTTTTAAAAGGACACTCAAATAAAGATAAGATAGCTGTTCTGAAAGGCTTTCTAAATGGTTTCCCAAAGAAACATTCTCACTACTGTAGAGTTATGTACTTCTCCTAGAGGATATTTAGAGCCCATCATCGAAAACAAGAATCATCTTTTCAAAATTTATTGTGATAAGTGTAATTCGGCAAATCAAAACCCATCAGCCGATGGTCTTTGGACAAAAGATTTGAAGAAAATGATTTAGGCTTAATCCAGTCAAAAAAAGAGCAGTGTGACATGACCCGCCTTCAAAGCAGGTAATTCGAAAAGTATAGTAGGAAAAGCACACACTTAAAAAACAATCTTCAATCAGTAAAATTGTGTTCGATGTTGCCAGCTCGTACTTTGTATTACAAAACACTGATCACAGTTCTACTCTGTTTAACCTAGCAACAAAAGGTGTAACATTGTTACTGGTTTGACTAGCACAAGGCAGGATTAGTGGCTTCTATTTTTGCATCATGTGTCATAGAGTGAAGAAAAACCTATCCCAATTATTCTTTTTTTAGATGGATGTACAATCAGAAAATGTTGTTTGCATGATAAATACGTTACTTAACTTTGGTCAAAGAATTGTAGGTACAAGTAAAAGTTTTGTTCTAGTATTATGTTTAGGAGATTAAAGTCTATATGGGCACGCCTTACGTGGGAGAGCCACTCTTCGGCATGCATAAGCCCGCTCGACCAGAGTGATATAACGGCCTCACAGAAAACCGATGTGAAACAACGCCTGCGCTGTGTTTTATCGAGTCAGTGAGGATACCGGAGGCCCATACCCCAACTCCTTCCCCATCCCCCAAAAGGCCGGTAACTCACTTATGGCGCCTCTGGTGTTGCGGCGATACGTCTGCTTGTTTGCCCCACATTCTATTAATAAAAAGAACCTATCATACCAGCTGACTCAGGTGATCACTGGAACAGGATGTTTCAGAGATCACCTGTGTCTGATCCGCAAGGAGCCACACACCTGAGTGAAACCAATGCGATGGCCAAACTGGACTCGGGGGAGCCGGGGCGTGATCTCGTGGCGACCATCGGAGTGGGGTTTCCCTCGCTCGGTAACACGATTGCAGCTATGATGCGGAGCGAGAGCGCGTGTAACTTCACCGTTTCTTTCTGCGAGCAAGTTATGCTTGCTAAGGAATCGGCGACTGGGAGAGGTTTAGAACTATGCCGGCCTGGCAGACCCGGGAACGGGCCGGATACCGCAAGCGGTTCAGGCGCCGGAGATCGCAAAATGATCTACGTCTTCCACAAGCCTAAGGGTGACATCTGCCACCCTAACAGAAGCAGGCCCGGGTGGCGGCACGGACGGTGCGGAGAGTACGCGCCCCAGGGGACAGTAACGAAAACATCGGGGTTCCCACACAGAAGGGGGCCATCTACAAACTAGGGATGTTGCGAATATTCGCATCCGCATCCGCAAATGCGGAGCTTCCGCATGGATTTGGACATCTGCATCCGCATCTGCATCCGCAATAATCAATGCGGATGTTCATGCGGATGAGAATGTAATACAAGTTGCGACAAGAAAGAAATTGGGCGGGGCCAGCGAATGGCAAGTGGCGTTCGCACGTGTTATTGACCAATTAAACACCAAACATTTTGATTATAATAAATACTGACAATAATTTTGCCTGGTTCTCCTAATACCAATGCCGAAGGGCCTAAAATAATGAAAATTACTGATTCCACGCGAAGATTTTTAAGCAGCAGTATTCCTAGTGAACAACTGTTTAGTAGCGTTGGTTTAATTGATGTTCCTCTCCGTAAACGCCTTGAATCAGAAAAGGCGGCAATATTACTTTTTATTAAGTATTATACTTAATAAAAATTAATATTGCCCTATTTTTAACTTCATTTACTAATATTAACATTTGTTGTTACATAATTTAAAAAAATAAGAGCATTATGGTTAATTTTAATTTTCAATAAGGGAGCGTTCAAGTATTACGTAACGCAATTTGGGGGGGAGGGGGGTTCTCGTAAAACGTTACGATGCGTTACAGGGGCGGGAAGGGATCTTTTTTATAACACGTTACGTAACACTGTTTCTTTTTTTAAATAAAAAATTAGGGAATTAAAACTCCCAAATTGGCAACCCTTTTCGTTTACGTTTTATGGGGAATCCCTCGATTGTATTAGTCTGGTCGTCATTAGTAATTTGTTCTCACAAGTTGGCAAACTTTTTCGTTTATATTTCACGGGGAATCCCTAGATTGTATTGTACGTTATTCATTGTTTTCGTTGTTTGTATTCGTTAGTGTTTATGCAGAAGCAAATTGCTGTAGTCAGTTTGTGTTATTAAAGTGAGTTCATAGTGTTCATACTGTAATGTCCTCAAAAGAGGGAGATTTGTATCATCAGCTGTTCTCGGCCTATAAAGGCTCTCATGCTAACTTGCCTGCGCAACTGTGACAAAAAAATGTCAATGAAATTTGGAAAACGGCTTAAGAAAAACTAAAAAAAAAAAAAACGTTTATAGAACATATAAGGGAGCGTTCGAGTATTACGTAACGCAATTTCGGAGGGGAGGGAGGGGGTTTCGTAAAACGTTACGATGCGTTACAGGGGGGAGGGGGGGTTTAAAAATCTTCAAAAGTTGTGTTACGTAATACTTGAACGCTCCGTAATAAAATGTTAACAATTACTTTATAAAGTAATTGTTTTAATTCGATATTCATAAACTGTATTTTTATAGTATTTTAAACATCCGCATCCGCATCTGCATCCGCGGATGTGAGCATTTAAAAATCCGCATCCGCGGATGTGAAAAAATTGGCATCCGCAACATCCCTACTACAAACCGTAGGTGGCCCGAGGTACGTCGTGGTTCTAGGTTTCTCCTTTCTAGGCTGCATCTGGTTCCCCGGCTTGTAGTACCCAAGACAACGAGCGGTTTTCGATTCGAGTCTGACATGCCACCAAGAGGTGGTATCCAAGGACGCACGGAAAAAAAAAGTTTAATGTCTAAAGTTTATTTTCACTTTATTTGAAAAACATAATTGAAAGATATTTATAGTGTATTTATGACTCCGCCCAGCCTCAGCTGAGTCTCTTCATTTTCTTTGCTTAGTCAGTAAAATGATCCAAATGATTTTTTTTTTTAATTTTCAAAAAAAAAGTATTTTATCTAATAAACTGAGAAAAATGACCATACAGATTAATTAAAAATAAAAATTTATTTAAGTAATAATCAGGTAACTAAGACTAGTCTTATGATATGATTATTTTTTTATAAACCTGATATAGATAATAATTTCATTATGCTACATACAATGTGACATTTTAATCACTGTCCGAACTACTTTTATCCTCCTTCGTTTCAGCAGGCTGATCTTGTTTATAATGTCTATATTCCGGCTTCAATTCCCACATGTTCTTATGCGGATTCTTCAAGTTGTAATTGCATACTTCTTTCAATATCTCCTTGAGATAAACGATTGGTTGTCTTGTAATCTGTGAAACCAGGATATTGTGTTATTTTAAACAATAATTATTTTGTCAACCAGAGATTAAGTAAAGATTTACATTAAGAATCCCATGTTTTTGGGTCAATCGTCATCTTTTCTTTATCATGCTTACATATATTTATATAAATGAATCTTAGTGTACGGGTAGAGTACACGTAACAAGTAGGACTTATGTTGTTTCTTATTTTTTTAATGTGTAATACCCTCACATACTATGATTATATGATAATAAATATTTTAAACCAAGTAATCGTTAAAAGTTGAAGGTACATTTGAAACTGTAGGCACAGTGTTGTATTGTGATAAAACAATATGAATGCAATGGCTGTACTGTAACACAACTCAAATTATAAATCACAAAAGAAGCAAGTTTATGCTAATGGTTCTTATGACTATTATGATAGATTTCCGCATCACTTACCAATTCTGCCGCGCAATTCATAAACACAGTAAGTTTATATGTTCTTTACTGTGTTTATGAATTGTGCAGCTGTGTTATTTACTGCGCTTATGAATTGCGCGGCAGAATAAAGATTATTACTGAGGGTACAACATCTAGAAAGAAATAGGATGCTTATCTATACCTATGAATTTTTTTCTTGTGTTGACACAGTCACATTGGCATTAAAACATAACACATACACAGAAATCAGCACAGAACTGACTTGCGAATATGAACATTGGCTGTTCAACAGCCAGAACTTTTTATTGATATTAGACTTATTTTTGATAATTTTTTGCTATTAAGCATATAATTTAAGTGCCTGATATGAAGAGTTTAAAGTAGACAGTATTATGCCCATGTATATGTGGAAACATACATACAATTGAAACAGTTTGGGAGTAGTACATTCTTTGGTCAAAAAAGTTTTTAACAATACCTTTTGTAAGTCTTTTATATTGTAATACTGATGTTTTTCAAATGCAGCAAACAGCATATTGAGCACGGCATCTTTGTCATCTCTTGCTTTCTTTCCTTCTGCAGTCTTCTTCTTAAGGTAATCAATCTGCAACAAAATATAATTACGTCAATTTTATACATAACTAATAATTAATTAATTTTAAATTTTATGTATATGCTTATGCATATACATAAAATTTAAAATTAATTAATAAACTATTCTAAATCAGTCACCATGTGAATATGTCATTACATAGTTATCTATGTAATGACATATTCACTGATGACTGATTTAGAATAGTTTAGTATATGTACTGCCGAAACAAGTACAGATTTAGAAGAACGTCATATATAGTCTTACAGCTCTTGTTCCACCTGTGAGTGTCATAAGAGTCAACTAAATAAGCAAATTATGCAAGACAAAGTTACTCTGCAATAAGAAAAAACTTAAAACAAACCATAACCAAGTTGTTTAGGGGAGTGTCCTTTGAAAGAATAAGCCCCTGTTGCATATAATATTGGCCTATAAAAGACTTTTAATGACAATGTTTAACGTACATTACCTTTTTTATTATTCAAAAACAGAAGTCGTCATCATTACCATGTGTTTAAAAATAGTAGGAAGCAGAAGCTAGACTTACATTATATTTGTGATCAGATACAGGTTTGAAGGTTTGGACAATCCTGTCTAACTGCTGCACTTGTCGCTGAGGCATAGAAGCTTTTCTAATAGATTCAGACTTTAATTTATAATATGCTGTGTCTGCATACGGCCTACACTCCAGCTTCTGCACAATGCGCCCCTCCATATATAACTTCTCAGATTCTGGTACCACTGCATCGGTATTGGTAGCTAAAATAAAAATGCTCTATGTTATAATAGAAGATCCAGGAAAAAAATAAAAACCTTTTAATATTAAGTCCGATCAAATACACCATTGCAATTTACACATAGATTCTAATCACTAACTACATAAAATGCATAGGACTCATACAATTCATTCAAAATATTGCTCTATTAACTTGATCTATCCATTTGTTAAAAAGGGTTTGAAAGGATTATTTAAACAAATGTAGAACTATATAGGTCTCTACAATATTGAGGAATAATTATTTTTAATGGATTATATCATCTTTACAAAGTAAAAAATATACCTTAAACTTACGGATCACATGTGAGAATACACCCAAAGACTGTCTCGTAACATTTGATACGTCAAGACGATGTTCTTTGGGTACGTTTTGTTCTCCAGCATCTTTGAGGCAGAGAACAGCCTCCGACAGAGATAACTGTACTTGAGCACGTTGTCCCGGCACTCTTGATATCTTTAACTTGCCAACTTCAATATTGCCTTGCGCTTTTTCCCATTTATTAGCTATATATTTAGGAACTTTTACAAGCCAAACACCTCTTCCAGTATTTGATAAATCCAGTTCACGATCAATGTGGGGGGCTGGCGGATTAGGTGCACTCATTTTAATTTAGGAAAAAATAATTGATGAAGAATTTTTACTGCGTATATTTATTTACACTTTAATCTATAATAAAATTAACCTTAATTATTGAAAAATCTTCCGCATCATCAGTCAGTTCACACGAACACACCACTTACCAGACTTGACTGACAGATAATGACAGCTCACAGAACGCTTGTGACAGATTTTTTTTATGAAATGGCAACCAGCCGGATCACTCGGATCAGCTATTTCTGCCAATGTCAAGTATTATAGTCTTCAATTATCAAGTTTTCGTGTCTTCAAGTCGTGGTCGTGATGAAATTAATGATAAAAAAATATATAAAATGTGGATGACATGAAAAGGGGACCGTCTTTCGAAAAAACAAAAAACGATCTCCCAGTACACCTCTATTGGATGGATTTGCATTTGAGACATGCGTTTCTAATCAGTCAGTAAAATAAGCACTTTACTTTCGCATTTATAATATTAGTACAGATGAAATAAAGAAAATTATGTTTGCTTTTTAAATAATACTTTGTCTATTGCTTAAAATGCTACCTTTAAAAATATATTTTGTTAACGGTAATAATAATAATAATAATTATTCAATAATGACACATTAACGTTAAAGAGTATCAAAATTTGCCTTAAATTATTCTTGAGATTATTTATTTACAACGGTGTTTTAATTTTTTTTCTGCTACAGACAGCTCATACTGATACCCACGCTACTGCGTCGTTTAGAGCCTAGAATTTAAAACAAAATTTATATCAAACTAATTTAATTTCTACAATTTTATTCAAACACTTTTCTAAGAGCAATCTTTAAGTGCACTATTAATGTCCATAGCATCATATGCCTCTTGCTCAATAGACAGGATAGTCAGGTTGATTAGCCTTAGAGTTCTTGGTTAGCGACCAGCGTGATATAGTAGTAAAACATATTTTCTAATGAGAGGCCTAGTGAGATGTTTCTGCATCCTTGGGCCTCCGGTCTAGTACTCACCAACGAATCACGACAGCGATTACTCTATGGCGAACCCTACACGACAATAAATATTGTGATAATTATCACGATATTTACTTTCGTATCTCGGGCCGGATCACAGCACACCCTACACCTACAATACGGATCGCGTCAGTACTGAAGCGTTCTTTGTACGAGGCAGACGTGATGGACCCTAGACGGAGGAAAATTAGAGCTTGTGTGGCAATAATTTTAGCTCTTTCTTTAAACAAACGAGTAAAAAGAAAGCGATGGATGAAGAATTGGCTACAAAGGAGAGAAAAGTATACACATCTGAATTTATTGGACGAAATTCGCCTTCACGATGAAATGGACGACTACGAAGATTACTTTCGGAGATGCCTGATGTCTTTATTTTTGTTTATTACTAGCTGTCCCGGCAAACGTTGCTTTGCCATAAAAGGGAATATATATGTTGTAGAGGTGGGTCAATAAAAATCGCGATGGAAAAATAGGGGTTGATCGTAGAGGGTTGAAAATCTAGGGTTGTATGTATTTTCTAATGCTGCATCATAAAAAAATTGAAATTAAAAATTTTGTCAAAAAAATAAAAAAAAAAATTTAGGGGTGGACTACCCCTAACATTTAGGGGGATGAAAAATAGATTACAACCGATTCTCATAGATACCGGATAATCACAAAAAACTACATCAAAATCGGTCGAGCCGTTTCGGAGGAGTTCGATTACGCACCAACACGACACGAGAATTTTATATAATAGATTTATTAATTTTGTATAATTTACATGCCCGCTATTCCAAACTTTTGGCATGGATTCTAAATTGAGAATAAACTCTTTCAAAACAATCTTGTCGCCTGTCATGGCTCGTGGCACGGGTTCACCGCGGCAGACGCGGAACCCGCAGACGCGGTGTCACCAACGTCTCTCATCGCATCGCTGCTATCTCGCTGCGTACTGACACGATCAATATTGATGCGACACACTACACGCAAGATAAATATCACGATCCAAGATCTGGGATCAGATCACAAGGATTTCTAGAAATCCAGCGATAAATATTGTGATCCGTCAATACACTACCCTACACTTCAATAAATATCATAATCCGATATTTTATATTGACGGATCACAATATGGATCTTCCGTGTAGCGTTCGCCTATGTGAGAGAGTAGTACCACCCCGATCGAGTCAAATCTTTCGTTCCGGAAACAACACAGAATTCTACACACGTCCTTATTTATGGTCGTGGTTATTAATGGTCTGAGAATGAATTGTGAGGATCTTCTAACTCTAAACATATTGTGCGGGCAAGTGCGCTCAAAGATAGAATACAAAATACATCTATAAAATAAAAAGGTATTTCACAGGGGCTTTTTATTTGACTTAATTTGATTATACATCATAGTCGTGCTGTTAGTCAGTTGGTCATTGAAAATTGAAATGAATAAAAAGAAGAACAAACATTTATTTTCTTGCCAGAATACATTTTTACAAAATTAAAGCTTACATATATATATGAATACGTTTCGTACTATGAGACTATGTTTCATACTGGAATACATTTTCGCCAAATCATTTTGGGTTTCAATTTTATCGTGGCACTCCACCATTTACCACAATGAGTTCGGAACGCAACCGTTAATCTTAAAAATGCATATGTCAAATTGTCAATAATGTTTCTCTAAATGCCACTATTGTCAAATAGTGTCGAGTTTTTCATCAAGAGTTACAGTCCAGTCTTTTATTTTCAGCAAGAAATGTATGTGTATAGCCTTTTGTTGAAATGTGTAATAGTTACTACTACAATATACTTATAAGTTCTTTCCATTAAGTAGTAAAGTGATGTGAAATCATGTTCGGTTACAGTAAAGAAGCAGTTAGAGTGAAAGTCAAGGTTTGTGTTATGGTTCCTTGTTTCTTTTTTCAATTATTAATTGTAACATCTGTTAGAATAAAGGTTTTATTAATATCTGACTCAACAGCTATAATTACTGCATTAAGTTTAAATATGGTTTAATGTATTGTGATCAGTAATCAATATTTGGAAATCCCAGTAACAATATAAAAGTATGTCAGAACAGTTTATTGTATGGAACCAAATTATGAAAGGTTTCAATGGAAATTAGACTAATTGTTTTTCGTAATTTTTTTTTCTACATGTGTAATAATAGTGCTATTATTTTTGTTTCTCAATAGAAATGTGAAGGGAAACTTCAACCAGAATTAAGAAAGTTTTCAGTAGATCCTCAGATTACTTCTCTAGAAGTGTTACAAAGCATTTTGGTGAAAGCATTTGACATAAAGTCGGACTTTACACTTTCCTATAGAAGTGTTGATGACTATGGCCAAGAAATACATTTACCTCTCTTATCTGACTGGGACTTGGATGCTGCTTTTCTTAAGTAAGTCTAGTTATCATTACACCTTATAGGTTTAAAGTTTGTCTGTGTGGTAATAGATAAAGAACATGAAGTGTCACCACCCCTATTTATCCTGTAGATATTGTAAGAACCTACTCAGGCAGCCAACTATGAAGGATAATGGCATTGCATAGAGAAGGCAAAATTTACATATCCCCAATACCAACCTTTTTGGCCATCATGATGTATGACGCCAAAACCTCCTTTCTATGTTCAGCAGTGAAATATTGTGATTATCTGAATATATCACATTATCATATTAAGTTATTCTTCGCTGTAATTATTTATATAGCTTATATTATTTTGCCTTTCTATTAATCTGTCTAAATATTGGCCATTATTCATTGCATTAGCTCACTTTATCTTTATCATAAATTGTATGATGTAAATAGTTACTGTATAAACAATGCTTATGAGTTAACAGCTGTTATTTGTTTTGTATATATTTTCCACAGACAACATTTATTTTTGTTATATATTTACAATCTTGCTACAATATGTTACAGATTTATTTATATACTCACTTTGTTCTGTACCTAAAAATGTCTCAATAGAATGTAATTATTTTAATTAATTAAGAACATATGTTGGTTTTTCTTAAATGACTTGATTAATGTGTATGTTCTCCTAGCCAATTTCGGCCACAGCAGCCAGTCTCGACAGAGATCAACCAAATACACAGATATTAATAGTGCACAAGTGTGTGTGCAAACTCTGGTACACTTTGTGTTCGCTCACTCTAATAACTCTATTGGACAGCTATCAGCCATGACCAAGAACCGACAGCTGAATGTGCTCTCCGAGACACTTTTTATGCCCAACCCAGGAATTAAACAGGAGACCTACTGAACATGATCCTGTTTTCATTGCCCTAATTGGTCTTCTTTTTTTATTTATCTATAAGCAATTGTATTTACAAGACAGATTGGCAACAGTTAGACAACTGACCAAGCATAATGTGTACCAAAACCCTTTGAAATATTATACATTAAAGTCACCACAACTTTAAATTAAGTTGGGAAACGGATGGTCAGTGAAAAATTACAATGTGATACTGTAATCATAAGCAAGTAACACCTCCTAGTGAAACAATATAACAATGAAAACACAGCAACATCTGATGTTAGAAATATTATTGTATAAAACAAAAGTGACTACAGTATTATTAAACATTCACTACTCAATAGGCCTTAAGTATAAGTAATAGTGTTTGTTTATAAATCATGTGTTCTTTAGAATTTCACTGAAGAAAAATTAAATAGATTAAAAATGAAAGCTATTATTAATATCTTTCATGTTTTTAGGGCACATAACATAGCTATCACTCAAAGATCAGAGCCATGTGTGCAGCTAAAGGTGGATATGAAACCATTTGCGGAGGCATCAGAAGATTGGGAGCCTCCAAGTGTGAGTGCTTCTACTCCGTTGATCAGCCAAAGTTACAAAGAACAGCCAACATTTGCCCCTGCACCACAGCAAAATGAGAAGCAGGAAACACAAACTGGTTTCCAAGGAATGATCATGAACCAGGTATGTTTATTAAAAGAGAAATGTCATGATTACCTTGCCCTAAAAAATCACTCTACCACAAATCAGTTTGTCTATTGAAAACATTATTAAATATGTAGAGCATGCTTTTTTTACTGTTAAAATAGCAATGGATATAGATGAAATTTTCTTCATTCATCAATACTTAATACTTCTTAGAATCCATCCACAACCCTTACATAACATAAAATAATTTAGCAATATTAAATTAATTTTTTATCCCACTATAACAATGCTAAAAGATTAAGTATATTTGTGCGTTCCACAATAGCATCTAAACTACTGAACCGATGTAAATGACTGAGGTATCAATAGATTCGTAATGATACTCTGGACTCTGCCATAGATTGTATAAAGACTAGCTGACCCGGCAAACTTTTTAACGCTTAACAGTCAATGAATGAGCAGATTGTGTTTTTTTATGTCGTTTTTTATTGATGACCTATTCTGGACGTAAACAAATCCAAACACAAATCATAAAACATGGTTCATGAGTTATGATTGGTGTATCTAACATGACTTTGTTTTTAAATATATAGATTTCAATATTAAATTTAGCTCTGTTTTCATTCTACTGGAAATGGCAGAACTTTAAAATATGTCACAGATAATATGTAGCTTTACAAACAAGAAACATTTAATATAATTTGTAAATGAATGTTTGTATATAAATTGTGCAAACAACAAACAATAATATAGAACAGTATGTGGACTCTGTACCTTGGAAGTAGCCTTATAACGATTTCTAATCTTAAAACTACAAAACGATTCAATGTTACCTGTTATGTATTAAACTTTATATTATAATTAGTACACATATATACTTCCTATACTTGCATTGATTAAAATACAGTTTGTTTAATTTACATAAATATTTTTATTTTAAAATGCTACGGATGTTCATCCTGTCTGATATAATTTAACTAATGGCGGAAGCTATGTTACTGTGCGAATTGGTATCTTATTATATATTAAACAACAGGTTGAAAAAACATTTAACATGGTATCAAGAGCACTGAACCTTTATGAAGATCCTAACACTCCTCCTAGACCACCACTGAGCGACATTGAATTTAGAGCATTCCTGGATGCTGTTGGACAAATTACAAACACATCTAAACTCAGAGAAGTTATATACTGTGGAGGGATTGATCCTAGTCTGAGGTTTGTGTATATTACATACAATATTGTAAATAAAAGGTATCAATAAATGGAAAAATGTTCCTTAGTAAGTTTTTGTCAATTTTTTTTTTAGAAAAGTTGTTTGGAAACATATCCTTAATGTATATCCGGATGGCATGACAGGCAAAGAAAGAATGGATTACATCAAAAGAAAAGCGAACGAATATTATGCACTCAGAGCTCGATGGAAGGATTGTATACAGAAAGGAATGGTTAGTAGATGTTTTTCTATAGTTCTGTGCATTCACGACGTTAAAATGGGAATCTAAAATATTTTATTTACAGGTTAACCCTGACTTAGCTTATGTGACGGGAATGGTTCGAAAAGATGTTTTAAGAACGGACAGACATCACAATTTTTATGCTGGCAGTGATGACAATCAAAACATAGCCTCTCTATTCAATATTTTAACGACGTAAGTTGTGGTATTGTACTTGTCTAATTTGTTAGAATATGACTTCAATAATATTTTTTAGAAGAAACGCTTTAAAAGTAAAATACAATGTTATTTATGGTTGAATCGCAAGATGTTTAAAATTTTTTCTTTGTTTGTTTATATTCAGGTACGCATTAAACCATCCCACTGTAAGCTATTGTCAAGGTATGTCAGACTTGGCGTCACCACTACTAGTGACGATGGGTGACGAAGCACATGCCTACATTTGCCTGTGTGCGCTTATGGCTCGACTGTATCCTAATTTCCTGCTTGATGGAGATGCCATGACACTTAAATTCTCACACCTCACTGAATCTCTCCAAGTTTACGATCCCGACTTCTACAACTACCTAAAATCTCAACAAGCAGACGACTTGCTGTTTTGCTATCGATGGTTACTGCTCGAAATGAAACGCGAGTTTGCTTTTGATGATGCTCTTAGAATGCTCGAAGTTCTGTGGGCATCGTTACCACATAAAACTCCCACAATAGAGTTGTCGTTGAAGGAGAAAGAATTTGATCCATCTATGGAGATAGATGACGATCCACCACCTTTGAGCCCCCTCGTCAAAGCACCTAGAGAAAACGCATATACAAAGGTATGCGCAATAAGACGACAAAGCTCAAGTTTTAGTATTGCACAGGAAAAAAAAACTCCAAAACTAGGAACTTCAACCATGAATCATAGCTTGGATGAAAATATTACGCGTAAAGTAACTAATACATCCCTTAGACATTCTAAAGAATTCCAGAGTTTAGATGACGCCGTTCTACAACTTCAGAAGCAAAAAGTAGCTAGATGTGAAAACGACAAGCACAAAGATAACGTTAAAACACCAAAAGAATATAAATTCCAACGCGGTAGGAGCATGAAAAGCGTTCCAGAACATGACAAATCGCAGTCACAGGATAGTCATGGCGCGTGGTCAAGTACAGGTAACTTGATGAACGGGAATTCACATGATGAAGTAAAAGATATACCGCTAGGAAATCAAATAAGATTATTAAGGGATAAAATATCTATACACAATAATAAATTCTTCTCATCGCTTGATAAACTTGACGACTCTGTTAGTTTAGACTCTTCCAGTAAACCAAAAGTTAAAATGATAAAAAACTTAAACGAGTTTTTGAGTTTTGCGACGGGTAGTAAAGTTGGTGCTGTCACACAGGAGAAACTTCAAAGGACTCATTCCGTCATAGAAAAAACATCTCCCAAAGAATGTCCTAGAATCACACTTACAAAAACATCACTAGACGATGTTAGAATGCAACCTACGAAGGGCGATAAAGCAAACAAGTTTAACAAGAATATTTACTCAGATACAAACGATGGCAGTAGCCCCGATGACTCACAGGAGTACTATCCCATGACAACATCAATGACTAGAGAATTAAGACTGGAATTAGAACATTTGGATCGCCAGGTTTTCGGTCCTTCATACGTAAACAGGTGTAGTATGATTTGCGACACACCCACAGATTCAACTAGCACCGATGATAAACCAACACATGACTGTACCGAAGTCCGACAAGATACCATAGGTGTACGGCCTACCATTCCAGAACTATTAGAAAACATAAAAAAGTCACCTTTACTCGAGACTGGTAGATCAAATGCAAGAAGTGCTGAAGATATTTATCTTTGGGAAAATCCGTTACACAGGAATACTCCAACGACGCGTACCACCGCAAGTTGTCCTCAAACGCCTGACGAACAGGCCGAGCTTGACTTTGACGGTGATACGGGCGAAATTTTTGAAGAACATTCTGGCAAAAAATCTGTCACACCTATTAGATTGTTGAGGAAAAATCAATCATTAGAGCCCCAAGAACCTAAACATTCTAGTATACATTCCAGCGAATCTGAGTCTTCTGAAAAAGAAGTAGTAGAATCAGAAATGAATAGTGTAAAAAACAGTCAAGAACAGAGTACCACATCTAGGTCTCAAAAGTTTTTCTCTAGCATGTCACAAGAATTGGAAAATGCTAAAAGAAATTGCGAATCTCTTTTGAATACCAAACAGTCAAATTTACATAGTGTGGCTTCTACTATAAATAATTTTCAGAAAAAATACGAGGTATTTAAACCGCCGATACAAAAAACTGCTAGCGTCTCCTCAGTGACCAGCGACGGCTCTACCAAGAGCAGCGTTAGCAGCTTGCCGCCTCCGACGCTATTCGGAGGAGGCAATCCATTCCTCATGTTCTTATGTTTGACTGTATTATTACAACATAGAGATTATATTATGAGAAACCGTATGGATTATAATGAACTAGCCATGCATTTCGACAAAATGGTTCGTAAACACAATGTAAACAGGGTACTGAACCAGGCGCGACAAATGTATGCTATGTATTTAAAACAACAAGCACATAAGACTGGTGATTTGACTACTTAATTGTACGATCTCTAACTATTTATACATAATAATTTTATTGCTCATAAGATATAATTTTGGTCCTATTAAAATGTAGTAAACACCAGTAGCATAAGGAAAAAGGTATTTAATCCCAAGTTCGTGTAAAATATGCCCAAATTTTGAACTCGACAGTTAGCATAATTGAATAAGATAAACATAGACCAGAAGTCGTCTATCATAGTTTCCCGTTGTACCTATGTACATTTAAATAAACTAAATCAATTTGTGCTTACTATATTGCATTGTATTTGTTAGTTTTAATATAAATTCTGGCGTCATAATACTGTATATTCACTCTTTGTTACCTTCTCATAAATGATCTAACTTCGTATTTGTATAATAATGTGTAGTCTTAGCGCTATATGCACTTGATGACAATTCCAAAGAGCCTTTATTTGTTGAAAGGTATTGTGATATTTTTTTTCGTATTATGTACTTATTTAATGACAATAATTAATTAGTTTTACGTTATTGTGCAGCTTATTTATAGTGGCGGAATGCATATTTTCTTATCGTACCTGTTCTTATTGTATTGGATGAATTGAATGCTTCACACAATTCTAGTCTTTATTTCATAGTAATAGGAATGCTAAAAGTTGCTTGCAGGCCTATGCATTTATATTTACAACCAATAAACACGATTTCATTTTTTGCCAATTTGATTGAAAACACAATTTGTATTTACTACAACTTTAGAACTGTAAATAAATAATGTACCTATTACCAAATGTCGTTATTTTAGTAGTAAGTTGTTTTGACTTTCCTTATTTTTTTTAGTCATAACGAGCATCTGCTCTAGTGACCCATCTGGGTCACATAAGGGCGAATACCTGCTCGGCTTTTTAAGTACCTACTCCCAAGAATTTTTGTGTCTCCGGTAATGCCTGGGTGATATAGAACGATTTTTTTTATTCAATTATACTTCAAATTATAATGAGTTAAGATAGTTTGAGTTTATTACACGTACTTATAACAAGTATTTTGGTGTCTGATACTTGGCAATTTTACGTAAGCCGTTCGATCCAGCTCAGGAACTATACCCGACCCAACTTAATCTAAGACTTATCATAAAAAAAACTAACTAGCGATTAAATTGGAGAAAACAAATCTGTGGTAGACGCGCTAGTTTTGAGACAAATGTGGCCAAGGTGAGAAGACCAGGCTAGTAGCTAGGTTAGCTATCTACAAACGCTTAGTCAAGCCGGTGTCTTACTTATCAGCCTTAGAGAATAAATTGATATGTCTCTTCGTTCTTATACAAATTAGCATTGCATTGGATGTAAATCTAGTCTTCGACAGTATGACGAGTACTCTAAGTTATTTTTAAATTCTATATTTAATTATTTGGTAGGAACTACTTAAGGAAGTAAGGTAAATAAAATTCAAGTTGAAGTAAATTAACTTGATAATTTATTGTTCCTAAAATGCGTCGTTCTGTTCTGGGCAAAGGCAACAAATCATAAGATAATAGCAACGAATTTCAGATTTATATTGTAAGCAACAAAATTTAGGAATCAGTTATAGCGGTCAGCCAAATAATGTAACACGCTTTTTGTTATTTTACAAACGTATTCCGTTGATTTTCATTCAATGATCATATTTGTCATATACCCAAAACAAAGCCACACTAATAATCATATAATTCATTACCTTACTAACTAAATAATATCACACATGTGTTATTTTTCGTTCAGTCGAATTTTATCGAGATTTAACATGGTTTTGCACTTTTTAATTTAACTTCCTATGCTTTCTCTGTTCATTGCTTTACTTTCTCTTGTTGCCGCCTCCTGACATGATCATAGCAATACGCATGAAGATGTTAATGATGTCCAGATAAACCGAAACGGCTCTGTAACAATTAAATAACATTTTGAATCAATAAAAATATTGACGGCACATCAACGAAAATACTGCTTGAATTGAGGTTATCTTCCTTCCTTCTTAGCACCTTCCTACAAAAGGCTGTTAGGCAACGAATTTAGGTAATTTACTATGAAGGTAGCTATTACCTTCATTTATCACCTTCAACCTATATTTTTACAGGTACCCAATATAGTGTAGAGCCTAGACCACATCTAAAAATATCTTGTCACCTACTCTTATTTGAGTATACTCTACTGTACACCAGTGATGTAAGACTTTTAGAACACATGGCAGCATTAGATATTTCGTAAAAATTACGTCACTTGCAACAACACAAATGAAATAACTTGAATTATTATAAAGTATTATGATTATGCTATTAATAATTCATGGCAGAATGCAGTATAGATTACTTACGAGTCGATTGGATCGTAGGGTCGTGTTCCGTAAACGGGTGTTATTTCAGCGCGTTTGACTATTGCTTGAGTATCGTAAAGGAGGAAACCACTGAATACTATGAGACCGCCATACATGCTTAGGGAATACAATCCTGAAAGAAAATCATATATACATATATAAATAAATGCTTAAAAAGGCTTTTAATTTTATGCCTTTATTGGTGAACTTTTTTAAACCTGTAGATGTCAATTAAATATTTTAGAATTTTCTCCAGTTTGCATTTTATACACCATTTTAGTAGTAATTAACAAAATTGGTAGCTTTTAAAATTATTTTTTTAATATTTTAGTGTTTATTCACATATGTAGTGTGGGTAGGTATTAAATACTCCCACATTGAAACCCTGATTTCCAACACCAATACTAGTATAACAGCAATGATCCTTAAATAAGCAATACTAAACAATGTGTAAATCGCACTCTTGTAAATAATAGAATATTAATATATCATAGGCAATTCAAATCAGTTAGCGTGATGAGCATCCGAAAAAAACATTATTTTTTTCAAGTAATCGAACTACATATATAGATTTAATCAACACACACATGTATGTACATGGACGTTTGGTTAAATGGTCAATGTTCGGATAAAATTAACATTCTCGATTTTATAAAAATTAAAAAGTGATTAATTTAGTTACTAATTATTCAAGTTAAAAAAATTACAAGGTCTGTTTTAGAACACAACACAAGTTTGTTATAGATTATTCCGACGTCTTCAACAAATATCGTTATATGTATTTAAGCCAATAATTAAAAAAATTAACAAATGATATACGAAAACCTTCGTCAAGAATCACTCTACCTAGTAACCGCATAAAAATCTGTACAGTAGTTTTTGAGTATATCAGTACGTCCCCACCCTTGGCAAACAAACACGAACATGTGGATAGGTTTGTATGTTTTCGCCACTGTTCGGAGTCGGTGTCGGTTTTTCTTTACAAAACAAAGGCTATTTGGCAAACAGTTTGCGTGCGCGCTTACGGGCGGTGGACGTCGTGTCAGTACATCGTTCCACTGCCTCTGTGGCGCAGTAGTAGCGCATGCGACTGCTGTGCTTGTGGTCTCGGGTTCGATTCCCGGGCCAAACCAAATATTTGTATGATCTACAAAAAAATGTTGCGGAGTTTTATGTCAGTTGTCTAGTACCCTATTACAAACTCTGCTTAGTTTGGAACTAGATGGCTTGTGTGTTAGATGTTCGAAATATTTATCATTGTCGGCGCAGCAGTCTTTAGCTCACAATGATGTCTCATTGGTCGGAAGACACAACTCTTAGCTTTTTAGAAGCGTATCAAAATGAAATGCATTTGGAATTCAAAAGACATTAACCACAAAAATAGGGAGAAGTAAACTTTTATAACTGTCACCGGTTGCGATGAATATTAATGTTATTGCTAGCCAATATTTAGCTGGTATGGCGTCTCTGAAGTCAGTATCTTGCTTGCTTCATTGCGAAATTAGGGGGCAAATTTTGTTTGGCAAATATTCGAATTCTGTAAAATTCTTACGGCAGAAGTTGAATATGAAACCTGTCCTGATGGTTCAAAAAGAAGTTCATAGAAAATATCATGAATTACAATACACTATAAATGTAGGTATTTGTATTGCTATCATATCAACTTTCTACGATTTTTGTGAATTTTTATCTGGTGAATAATATCGCCTACGTCTTCTTTAGAGTGCATTTTATTTTAATTTAAAATAAAAATAGGTCAACCCGAAAGTGACAGCTGCCGCAAGGTCGGCGTCCGTCATGTTTACCGATTCAGAAAATACTGACACGTTCGCCAGTGTGAGGACGACTGTTTGTGTTTGGTGATTGTGGTCGACGTTTGCGACTTTGTTTTGGACACCAAGCATGTGAACGGGGCTTGTCGCGAACAGACAGACGCAACGGAGGACTTCGTTTGACAATATGTAGTGATGTATGGTTAGTCATAGATGGTATTCGGAGGCAACATACCTGCACCGAGCGCGGAGGTGGGCGGCAGGAACATGCCGGCGAGCGAGGCGGCGAACACGGCGCCCAGGCCCATCGCCAGCGGCGCGCGCATGTTCAGGAACTCGCCCGACGGCGCGCACACTGCGATGGTGCTCAGACCTCCCACCACTCCCGCCGTGTACCTGTTCCCCACATCATCATTACTACCACATTCGCCATACTTGTATAACTTGTATGGTAGTTTAACATAATTATTTTACATACATTTGCAAAGTTCACCATATTTGGGTATGTTGAATAAATATATTACTTTATTGTGTCCATTTCAATTAATAAAATAGCAGGTAGTCTTGTTCAAAAAAATCACTGAGTACTTTTATTTGTACTCTAAATCAAAATCGGATTTCGAATGGAATAAAACAGACTCGTATATAATTATGAGTTAACTAATAAAACTATTAGTGTGTTAAGTTGAAAAATTCTTAAGATTGTTAAAAACTTTTTGTTGTGTTTAATTTAGAAATCTCTATTAAAATGCTTTCACAGTAATAAACTAATGGTTTAAATTGCTCACCATGCGGCTCTAATCAATATTGGTCCTCCGAGAAAACAGATCGGCGCAATTACAGCGCCCATAATACCGGTGTGTACAATCCATGCCAGTTGTTTGGCGCCAAATCCAGGTTTATATTCCATACCACGAACCACCATACCAGATCCAACCATCAAGCCCAGTGTCACTACTATCGACTGCAATAGATTTTTTAAATAAATATCCAGAATATTGCATTGAATGACTGCACGGTTGGCCGAGTGGTGTCAGCGGTCGCCATGCCGCTTGCTACTGCGCCAAGTGTCGTGGGTTCAAATCCCACGCGGTACCTACAACACTTTGTGTGATCCACGAATAGTTGTCCCGAGTCTGGATGTTCTTTGTGTCCGTTTCATGTATGTTTGTAAAGTCCCCCACGACACAGGATGTTTATTCCTAATGTGGGAGTTGTCTTTTAAAAAAAAAGAAAAAAAAAAAAAAGAAAGAAAAAGAAAAAAAAAAAGAAAAATTAACAATCGAAAAAAGGAAACTGTTTAATACTTAAACAAATTGCCCGTTTCGTAATTCAGGATAAGTAGAAAGTGTCAGTCTATAGTGACTGTCAGAAATTGAGTAGAATGATTGTATAGAAAGTAGTTCGGGTGCACCTCGGAAGGTTTTCACACTAATTAATATCTACACCTTGATCACTGTCTTAGTACAAGTAGATTATGCATGTGATTTTACTGCAAGACTGCACGGTTGGCCGAGTGGTGTCAGCGGTCGCCATGCCGCTTGCTACTGCACCAAGTGTCGTGGGTTCAAATCCCACGCGGTACCTACAACACTTTGTGTGATCCACGAATTGTTGCCCCGAGTCTGGATGTTCTTTGTGTCCGTTTCATGTATGTATGTAAAGTCCCCCACGACACAGGATGTTTATTCCTAATGTGGGAGTTGTCTTTTTAAAAGAAAAAAAAAATGTAAAGATAAGATTAAGTGTCAAGACACTTCTCAAACATGTCTACTGCCTGTATAAGAATATAATTTTTCAAATTATGTATTAGTTACTTGTAATTTTTGACATAATTTCTGATAAGAATGAAATAATGTAAATTATTTTAGAGATAATTTATTAACATTATAAATTGTTATTCAGATTCAATTGTAATAAATTGTTAATAAAATAAATCATAGTTAAACTTACCATCCATCCATTTCTTGAAACCAGCTGAAGAAGAGCAGGTGTTCTGAATATTGTTAAGGCACTGCCAGCAGTAATGACTAGAGATCCAGCTATGTAACCATATGTTGTCTTGATGCGATCTTTGACATACTGTGGCCAAAGACTGAAATATTATATAGATATGATAGCAAAATGTGAATGGAGTGCAACAAAGGAAGTACACCCATAAGATCAATAGATAACCTTCTATAGATTGCATGTGGATATGTAGTCTTGGTCTTGTTGGAAATATGTATTTGAGAAGAGCTATTACAATGAGTACATCATAATATAGATGATGCAATTGATATCATAGACAATGTAAAATGCAAGGAGTATATATTATTGCAATTGGCAATGGGGTTGAAAAGGTGTATGTTCATTGGGGTATTTAAATCTAAAAATCTTTTTTGAGTTATTATCTTAAATTAACAGTTTGTTTTTAGGTGTGAGAAGCATGTTTCAAAATGCTGTAAGCATGCTTTTATTTAACCGAGTTAAAAAAAAATAAGGAAGTTCTGAATTCAACTGTATTTTTTGTTTGACCTTAGAACTTTCCACTGAGTTAAACGATTAAGATGATTCTTTTTTTTTTGAAAGCTGCTGGTTCCTGTGTAGTTCTGTTTCAATTTGGTCCAGTCGTTAAAGTCCGTTTTTTGTTTTGTTAAAATATTTGTTATTTGTAATTATTATTAGTTCACTTAGATCTAAGATTTATCAAACAAGTGTTTGTTATTAACAAAAAGTAACAATTCAGAAAAAATAAATTTAGTATTCCATAAAATTAAAATATAATAATGTAAAACATAACAATTATCCACATTGTAATATTTTTATATTTGTTCGTTCATTTAGACATGGGTAACATTACAAAGTTTAGATATTTTACTATATAAATATTATATTTCAAATACAAAATAACAAATTTCAACTAGATAATATATTTCAACTATCATAATATATTTTACAGTAACTTACTGTGCTTCAGCTAATGTTCCTGGTTTTGTGCTGGTTCCATAATAACAGAGTGCCAGGAGCCCCATTGCAGAAGCTCCTGCTAGTGCACCCTTCCCAAGGCTGAACGCTAAAAGATTTTTGTGGTTTTAGTCACATTTACGATAAAAAGTCGAACAAATAATATGTCAATACACTTTTATTTTCTAGTACCTATTGAAAATATTGGTTCTTAAAATCCTAAAGTTTACAGAAATAATCTATGCTTACCATTTGAACCTGCTGGTGCCATTAACTTTTCCCACAATGTAGGGGTAGGCCGGGCTGCAACTCGTGAACGAGGTTCACGGGCATAGTTTCTGATCGAATAATTTTTAGGAACTATTTTGTGTGCCGCTGGACTTCTTAAGGTTTGCGTTATGGTAAGTGAACAGCGGGTTATAGGGCACATACGAGACAACATGGTGAAATCTGAAAAATAATGATTTGAAACATTTCAAGGGACCGCCTCAAAATAAATATGAAAAATTGTGAAAAGTATTACTTACATTTGAATTGGAATTAGATACAGCAAGTCAAAGTCGTTATAAGAGTGAATGTCAATATTAATGGAAATTTTAAAGATCTGTCTGCGTATTAACTTATTGCACCGATGTTACAGTTGTTGTCTTAATGTTCAACTTGATGATGAAATCCAATGAAAACTCCGTCGTTTCCAATTTTTTCTAGAAAACAAATTTATATTCTGTTGCGTGGGTTGCACCCTTTTAATTAGTGTTGCCAGGTATGAAATAGAAGGTATGGATATATGGAATTGTACTAGTTCTAAGAGATAAGAGATGGACGAAAAGAGTGAACACTTGGGCGGGTGCACAGGGCAAAAGAAAGAAAGGTAGACCATTATCTAGCTGGGAGGATGAGGTCAAAAAAACAGCTGACCCAAAATGGATTCAAGCAGCCCAATCCACAGAGGACTGGCAATCTTTCGAGGAGGCCCTCACCTATGCAGTGGTTCTTACAAACCGTTGAATATATTTAGTTCCTAAATAAGTTCAACAGTTTGTAACAACCACTGTTCAACATATTTAAGAATTAAATATGTTCAACGGTAACTAAATATGTTTAACAGTAAAAACTAAATTTTTGAACAAACTAAATTACTAACATAATTAATAACATCTATGTACACTAACATATCATAACTATTTATTTTTGTAATCTGCAAGAAATAAAAGAGTTTTTAAAGGCATCCGGACTAATCCGAAGAAAGTGGGAAAGTAGTTCAAAAATGGCCTAGTCCCTAAGACAAGACGAAGGTGCGACCGTTCCTCGGTTTCTGTTTGTACTACAGACGCTTCGTTAGGAGGTTTTCCGAGAATGTCAAGCCGTTGCATAGGCTGACAGAAGATAAAAGACCATTCTGTTGGGATGAAACCTGTGAATATTCCTTCCAATAACTAAAAAGAAACGTCTATATTAAACATTGAGCATAGAATATTCTAGGGTATCCACAACCTGAGGGTCTAATCATCGTCGACAATGATGCGAGTTAAGCCTCGTATTTATGGTAAACATTAGTTTAACAGTTGATCAACAACGAGAATGTTGATGGAAACTTTGTATCAATATAGGTTGTCCAGGCGCCAGTCTGTGTTAAAATGTTGCCCAAATAAGTAGTGTTGTCGTGTTCTTTGTATCCGATGTAGAAGATTTCTAATAAAAAGGAAAGAAGTGGAAAGTTCGATGAGGGACGGATTAATGAACCTTACATCGATATCCATAGCCTCTAATATCGATTAATTGTCACGCGGGTACTTCCACCGTTACGACGGCAGGCGCGTCTTTGGTACGTGAATGACCCCGTATGTACAAGACGTTTCTCGAGAGCTAGTAATGGTAAAAATGTATATAATTACGACTCTCTCAAGCCGCAGTTCAGTTCAGCTTGAGCTACAGTGCGATTAACATCGAAGTGATATCAGTGATCAACCTAGCGGCCTCGGTGACAGTTAAAGAATTATTCGGAGTGATATAGTGATTGTAAGAGTTTTTTTAATAAAGTTATTTTTACGCGTCAGAAGATTTATTTTTCAAATCCATCGAACCCTAACACGTAACAATATCAATAAAAAAACGATAATTACAATTTGAGTCACAAGTATCATAATCGGTAAAGATAATAATTAAAAAATGTTAACAACAGCTATAATTAAAGATGAATTTTCTTTCAAACTATAAATCACACGCTGCGAAAATAAAATTTTCTAATAATAATTGGATAACGTTTGTAACTCACTATCAGTCTTGAGTTATTTTATAGACAGTTCTTTCTTCGAATGCTCAGTGATTTTTTAATAAAAGTTCTCGCGCCGTTTATCATATACTAGCGACCCGCCCCGGCTTCGCACGGGTGCAATGCTGATACTAAATTAAATACACTACAGAAAAACTATGAACGTTGTATATAAAAACATAGCGGCCCGCTCCGACTTTGCACGGGCATAAAATAGAAACCTCTAAAATTAGCAATGTTGCCTTAGTATATGATGCATGTATTATACATATAAACCTTCCTCTTGAATCACTCTATCTATTGGAAAAAACCGCATCAAAATCCGTTGCGTAGTTTTAAAGATTTAAGCGCACATAGGGATATAGGGACAGAAAAGGCGACTTTGTTTTATACTATGTAGTGATAAAACATCCCAACATCAACCGTTGGGCACTGGCCTGCCAGGCCAGGCATGATCACCTACCCTGGTCGGAGGATCCTAGGCATAGCACACTGTACCTACGGTCCATGTAAGCAGAGCATATCTCTCCCGACTACGCAGCAACCGCCCTGGCTCACTGGAGACTTCACCGCAGCACCGCGCACCGCATGCAATCCCGACTCACTGGGATCAGCGGACTTCAGTCCCGACTCACAGGGATTAGCGGTATTCAGTTCCGCCACTGGAATTTACAACACTCAGTAACGACTCATTGGAACTACTCACTCCTGGCACTGGCAAGCTCCGCAACAGAGCACAGACAGCTGGCTCATTATATCGACCTCCGGTCTTGGAGGGGAGTGTTGTGGCGACTTCCACATACAACACAACAGTAACCTACTACAGCACTATCTACCGAAGATACATTGAACTACGAAGTAACGCTCTACACGGAGTAGGTAACTAGCAATTCTGAATCATGCAATAGAACTTCTCGCGCCGATTATCATATATACAACAACCCAACATTAACCGTGGGGCAGTGACCACCTCGCCTGGTCGGGGGATCCACAGTATCCTTAATTTTAGTTGGATCCATAAGTAAAATATCAACAGTCTCGATGAAGTGATCTAAGTCTAGTAACATATTAAACGTCTCTATTGGCGTTATAGTGTTAGTTAACACATTATCAGTCTTATTTTTAGGTAACATAGATTAGTAACGTTAGTCTGGAAAATTTATATTTAAGTGATTCAAAATCAGTCTTCATAGTCTTAGGTTTTACAGTCTGCATTTTCTTATTGGTCTCTATCTTATTATCAGTATGTCTTCTTAGTCCTTATACTGTCCCTGATGTACTCGCCTTAGTCTCCATTCTCTCCTTAGTCTCCATACTTTCCTTAGTCTCTATTCTGAACATAGTTTCTTCTCTTTTTGTAGTTTTCATTGGTTTGTCATCATCAGGCATGTCTTCAAACTTTTGCCAAATTCCATAAATTGTTTTGAAGTTCTTAGTTACATGTATTTAGCAAACTATGAACCGTTGCTGATCGACACTTAGTGATTCTCACTAGATCGTAAAATATTACGGTATTATTTGGGTGGACCGTGGACACTCTTCCTATGGCGTGTTCTTTATAAATACCAGGAACACCATTTACAGCTCTGCCATACCTTCTTCGGTTGAAAAAACCTTGCTGTTTGTTGTAGATATAATAGTAGTGATAATCGTTCATGATTAGGTAAGCTCAAAATACGCCATACATTACATTAACTAAATTATTCAATTTCATAGTTAGTCAAAAAACTGAACTAGTTATCAAAGAAAACCTTACGATGTTAAACATTGATTTTTTATTATTACACAAAGGTGTCACTCTTAAAAAGCAACGAAAATGTAACAAAATAGTTATAATTCAGAAGAACGGAACAGAAGATTCCTAATTCAATAAAAAACATTGATCGTTGAGACACAACCATCCGCACTAGCCCGCACGCGCGTTCTAAGAACGCGCGATAGGCAGCCTTTGTGACATGTGATATTAAGTCGTTGTGGGGGTTCCCCCAAATACCTGTTCAGGCGCGGAAGGGGGAGAGGCGGTAAGCGCCCGACAGCGGGCTTAGTTGTATGTACTCTACTACTCTGTGATTCCTTTTTTTTTAAGTGTGGAATCCCCCAATGGCCGTCTCCCAGGCGTTGTTTTTGGCGGGGTCGTGTGTTGGAACCGGACCGCCTAAAACCACAAGGAGTGCCACTCTGCGCCTGAAAAGGGAGGGATCCGGGAACTCCTGTTATTAACACATCCGGACCCCTCCCAGCGCCTGTTCGCACTGACGCGGGCACGGTGACGTATGGCACACGCTAAATGTCGTCTCCTCGCGGCTGGCCACTTAAGTGGATGGAGGGGAAAACCCGTCCCGACCATCCGCCGCCACACTCGAGGCGGTTTGAGGCGCTGGTAAGCGCGCCTCCGCTGCCCGGTTCGCCAGCGGAAATTGGGTTCGAGTGGAGGTCGTCCTCCCGGCCCTTCTCCACCGCCTCCTTCTGCGAAATCACGTTTCCCAGAAGATTGCGACCGCGGTAATACTGCTGTCGCTACCGGCCTTGGAGCGTATGACGGCCGGTAGAGAGAGATCTCCTCTGATAACTGCAGTGAGGGCCCGACTCTACGACGCCCAAGCGGGGCAAACCGCCTGCCTGGTGTAAATACTGTAATAGCTTTAGAAAATATATGAAAAAAACATGGTACATGCCTAACAAATCTGAGGAATTCCTTCGATTTCCTTGGGACCCCATCATCAGATCCTGATAGGGTGGCAATGAGACCGCCGCCTCGGGAGCATACCCTTTTGAATTCCAAAATCGGTCCACAATTAACAAAGTAATCAGTGTACCTACATACATAAAAAGAAAACAATTTGAGAAACTTCTCTCTTTTGAAGTCGATAAAAAAAAAGTGTCGACATGAGTAAAACTAAGCTTAGTAAACCTTTAATGCATTAGACATAATAAAAAAACAACCACATTGTAACAAAAAAAAAGTTAGATCATCTTTGAACTCCTTTACAATTGTTTCAGAAAAAACTTGTGCATACACTAGGCCGTTTTGGGGCAGTTGTAGTGCAGCTGCCGGCGCGCGCGCATCTTACGGACCCGCCGTGTGACGTCACCGTACCCGAATGACAGCGAGGCGACAACATTTTTTGCCGCTGAGTGTATGATACTGACCTTCATGTTTAAGTAAGTATGACACTAACATGAATCTACGAATCTTTACTTTTTAGATTATTTCCTTGAACTTTTATATATAGCATGCAGTATCCTTATCATGAAATAGGAAATATCCATATTAGGAAAGTTCAAAATATGAAATTACACTGTCTCTTTAAGCTAAGCTTGAGGTCTCGGGGTCAAATCCTGGGTCGGACCAAATGTTTGTGGAATCTACAAATATTTGTTTCGGAGTTTGGGTGTTTTCTATGTATAATATGTATGTATTTACAAAAAAAAAAGTATGTATAAGTATTTATATCAGTTGTCTAGTACCCATAACACAAGCACTGCTTAGCTTAGGACTAGATGGCGTTGTGTGTTAGATGTCCGAAATATTTATTATTTATTTATTTATGTTTTTCCAGTAAGTAATTCCTCAAAACTGTCAAACTACACGAAAAAGATCCGCTGTCTTGACAACATTTAGGGGACTCCAGATTTATAGAGCGAGAGAGAGCAAAAGTTTCATTTTCGCAATCTTCTTATAAATAAAGCACTACATTGTTAAATATACCTTTATTAATTCATTTAAAATAACACAACATAACAAGAATAAATAGTAGTAGAAACTATATTGACATAGTAAAATTCACCATCAACTATAAAATGCCTTGAAGGAAAAATATCCAACTGACGGCTGGAGTCGCTGGTTCATAAGTCTCGATGGTAAGATTACCGGTAGGCATTTCACCGTATTCATTATCCATAAGAAATAGGTTTATCTTCACATCCTGTTGATAAAAAATGAATGAATATAAGGACAAATAATAGAATGCACAAAAATTTAAACTACCGTCAGAAATAATTGCCCTAAATCAAACTTAGGTCTTTAAAATAAAAATGGTACAAATGTAAATTGTTTTATTTTATTTTTTAATATTGTATAGGGCAAACGAGCAGACGTATCGCCTGATAGTAAGCGATTACCGCTTTCCACGGACACCCGCAACACCAGAGGCGTTACAAGTGCGTTGTCGGCCTTTTAAGCTACGTATGCTCTTTTCTTGAAGGACCTTCAGGTCGTGTTGGTTCGGGAGCACCGCAGGCAACAGCTGATTCCACAGTTTTGTTGTGCGATGAAGAAAGTTTCGGGAAAAGCACACAATTGTGGACTGCCAACCGTCTAGAACTCTAGATGATAGGGATGAAATTTCTATCGCGTAGGACGATGGCGGAAAGAGGCGGCAGGGATCAGTCCGAACAATTTCTCGGAGCACTCCCCATAGTAAATGTGGTAGTAGATGCATAGCGTCTTCTACGCACGAATACGTCACTATTTTTTAAACACGATTGAACTCAAATTATACTCACTTTTTTTGGTTTAATAGTCTCAAAAGGCATTTTTACATTAAATTCAGGTTTATCTACGTAAATGCTAAAAGTTCTAACGTCTTCAAAAACATTCTTAAAGGGAATGGCAACAAATCCACCTGCTTTTACTTCGAAAGGTCCTTGTGGTTTCGGTCGTTTTCCTTTGCCATTAATGTTAAATCTATAACAATAGGTAATTTTAATAATACGTCAGTGTCGTGGATACTACTAGTGAAAGATTAAAATATCTATCAAGATTATTCAAGTTTTTATTTCTTCTTTCTTCTTTCTATTTATTTAATCCATTACGGATTAAATTCAAATGCAACAGTTATATATATTGTCAGAATAATAAAGCGAAGACGTAGTTTTTTTTAATACATGTGATACCACCCCTTTTTTTTAACGTTTGGAAACCCCCTCGGGCCGTCACCCCGCCGGGGTTTGAGGCGGGGCGGTGTGTCGGAATCGAACCGAATAAAACCACACGGTGTGCCAACTCTGCGCCTAAGAGGGGTGAGGTCCGGGAATTGCTGTTATTAACACGACCGGACCCATGTGATACCACCCCCACCTAAGCCTATATAAAAGTGAGCATTAATGATAAAATCATTTGCTCGTTAGCGCTCGCACAGCTCGGATGGTGGTGAGATTTTATAACCATCGTTCCAATTGTTCTGGTATGATAGTTGATTGTTTCCTGATCTTTATTTTTAATATTAATTTATACAAATTGAAAAGAGATAGCACGTGTAATTTTAATATAGGTACGTATGTTATTAAATAAACTGCAGTTTACTGCAGATGGCTAACTTATTGTTTCTTTTTTTTTTAATAAATTATACTTCTGGTACCTTAAAATATATATAAACCATACATGTTTTACATTGTTTTCTAGACGCGAACAGAAAGTACGGATAATATTTTTTTTTAAAGTGATGATGTTTGCCTAGCCAATTTCGATAAGGTGACCCTGTTTACTCGGAGACCAGCCAACTACCCAGAAGAATTTACAGTGTGCGCAAACACAGGTACACTCTCTGTTCCCTCACTCTCACAATTCGAAGGGAACGGAGACAGATCGGGGCAGGACCGTGAGCTTTACTACCAAACTCCGGGTTCTTATTAAGCATTCCCGACCCGAGAATCGAGCTCGAGACCCCTTGATCGGCAGTCACAAACGCTATCCGCCATATAAATATAACAGCTATTTACTATTGTATAAAGTATTATTCAAATCTTACACGAATTCACCAGCAACAAGCGAGTTAAAGGAAACTCTGCATGTCTGTAAACCGAGCTCTATCGGCTCAAACCAAAGTAAAAATTTCCCTTTGTCCAAAGGAGCTAAACTATACTCAATATCGGCTTGTATTGACCCGTGAGATACCTGCAAATGATTAAATGAATGTAGATACCAACATATCAAAGTATTTAATGTATAATCTAAATACAAATGGCAACGATGCCTTCAAAACATGACAAATAAACTGCAGGTAACTTCTGTTCATTGTTGGAGTTCAGACACCTTTAGAGTAGTTTCGGGGTTGGCTAGTATTGTACCTAGCTAAATGTATTTTGGAAATCTGAGCTTCTATAAACCCAATACCCATTTTTTTCTCAAAATATATTGGAAGGTAGTATTACATTATATACCTAATACCTACCGTGCAAATGAAATCCGCTCTGCAGTCTGCCCTGTTTTGCACTCTCAGACGTATCGGTATGATTGTTCCAAATAAAGTTGAGAATTCCAAGGTTTTTTCCTTTGCTGGCAGACACTTTAGTATTACTCTATACATGTAAGTTCCTACTAGATCATTGGACACTTCTAATAATTCTTCAGTCTCTCCAACTACTAATGGTGAATATATCATTGTTAAGATTGCCTAGAAAAAAAAAAATTACAATATTGGATTAAAATATTCAAGACAAGACAAGAAATAATCGTGTTTCATCACCGTCATCAGCCTTTTGGAGTCCACTGCTAGACGTAGATCTCCCAATGCATGCCACTATGATCGGTAACGGGATACAAATAGCGGTTTGTTTGCATCTGCTTTTACCCATTTTACTCACCCTCTAATTGGGTTTCTATGTGATCGTTCAGCAGGTACTTAATGGTGGAATTGTTTGAAGAAATAGTTACGTCATGTTTTTTGCAAATCTATATATTTACGTGAAGTAAAAACTTTGTACGTCTTTTTACGAAGATTATGCGAACAGAGGCGCATAAAATTTGGTGCAGTTAAAGTTTAGATAGAGGAGTAGGGCAGAAAGCAAAAAAAAACAAAAAATAAGATTTATGGTCGAATTTTGACCACTGGGTGACTACTAATAAATATTAGTAGGCAATCATTTACACATTTTAAAAGAGTGAAAACTATGCAAATTCAAATTGAAAGCCGAAAGTTGTCTTATTATGAGCTACAAAATTACCTCTGACTTCCTGTTAATCGTCAGTACATCAGGACACTGCAGTTGTTCACATTTTATATAAAATAACGACTCGTTAGAGAGCGGATTTTTAATGGCCAGCTCTTTTTGTACAGATTCTCTCGCGCGTGATACAAAAGTTAACGTAGCTACGATAGGGCTCGCAGTCACGGTCGCTATTATGTTGTAAAATTGGTATTCTCTACTTATTTCATTAATAAACATTACCTGTAAATAAATTATGAGCTATAATTATGTATTTTTTTGTGTAGGTCCAAAGGATGAAATTTTTGTGGGTTTTATTTAAGAAATATCGGTATAATATAATTAAAAAAAAACCTTAGGAAGGAATATTCCAAATCTTTTTCAAGTTTTTAAAGTATGTCACTAGGCCGTTATTGTGTGGATCACCATGCTGCACTGTCCACGTTCGCATTGAGGATGGTGACCACCACTCTTGGACTCTACTCGTGCTTTCCATCAGGCAGAGTAGAATAATTTTGGTAGCTTGAAAATAAAAAGTCTATTTTCTTTTGTCCTAATAACACCTAAGAAGCAAGAGAAAACCCCTAAGATAAAGAAATTTAATTATGATCAGCTCGTTACCGCACGGATATGTCTTCCGTCTCCTGTATTCGGGAATCCTGTGCCTACCTAAATAATATTGACAGTGTTTATAACACGGAGTACCTTGCTTATCACAAACTATGTGTCGTTAATGTTAATAAATAAAATAAAAATATTCGGACATCTAACAAACAACGTCTTCTAGTCAAAACTAAACAGAACTTGTATTTTATGTACTAAACAAATTTCGAAACTAATATTTGCGGATCAAACAAACATTTCCGACCCGGGAATCGAACTCGAGACCTCATGTACAGCAGTCGCATACTAGCGCGCCACCGAGGCAGTCAAATTACTTTTTTGGGAGATCAATTAAATTAGCGTAGGTTCAATTAGTAAGTGCTACTAACTTTGAATGTCATTTCACATTCTTCATAACAGACGTAAGTCCAACGACATGTGGCGCTGGCTTCTCCCCATGTTTTGATTGTTTCTGGATGTTTTATTTCATAATATCCTTCAAACTTTTCCGGAACAACTTTAGATAACTCCGTTAATACGATGTAAGATTCGGGTTCCTAAAAAGACATATGTCCGAATAATATATCGTTAACATATCGTGGGAGAGCCAAGCTCCACCATTAAAGGGGCCGAATCGACCGGAGTGATATCGCGGCCTCACAGAAAAGCGGAGGCCCACCCCCTCCCTCCCCCACCCCCGGCAAATAATTTGTGACGCCTCTGGGGTTGCGGGTGTCCATGGGCGGCGGTAATCGCTACCATTAGGTGATACGCATGCTCGTTATGGTGCATAGGGGGCACCCTATTTCATTAAAATAATATTTCATGTAAATCCTTTGCACTTTGAAAAACAAAATTTTATAATCAGTGTATATAATAGGTACTTAATATTGAGTACAGACAAATAACATAGATATCTATACTATAATATTATAAAGCTGAAGAGTTTGTTCGTTTGTTTGAACGTGCTAATCTCAGAAACCGCTGATCCGATTTGAAAAATTCTTTCAGTGTTGGATAGTCCATTTATCGAGGAAGGAAGACTATATACTCGTATCATCACGCTAAGACCAATAGGATCAGAGCCTCAATGAAAAATGTTTAAAAAACGGGGGAAAATTATTACGCTACGGGCAATAGTAGACGTAAACGAGTTGCGAGGGTCAGCTAGCTTATTATAAAACTGATAACCAACCTCAGTTATGTTATGCACCAATAACTCAATGGTATGCAAGTCCTTGGCTGGCACGCTTATTTGAATAGTCCCATTTGGATTGGGATGTAGGGCTATTCCGGTCACCGATAAAAATAAAGCACTTTCACCTAAAGGTGAAAACAAAAGCTGGCTCTGAAAAAAAAAAAAAATTGGCAACAACTTTACACTGACATTAAAATCTCACTAACTGTTAAAACAAAGAGCACATTTTACATTCTTTATGGGTTTGCCATAGTTTTGCGCTTATCAAAATGTTAACTAGCTTTAAACATGTAGTAGTAGGAATGCGACACATCCCAGTCTTTGACTCAAATCCTGTAATTTTGGATTATCTCTCGTGATTTGAATCATCCTTCGTCTTTTAACACATTTTGTTGATGTGATCTCTTTCATTATATTGAATATTTTGCATTTCACTGAATTGCCGTGGGAGAGCCACGCTTCGGCATTCGGCCGGCTCGACCGGAGTGATACCACGGCCTCACAGAAAATCGGTGTGAAATAGCGCTTGCGCTGTGTTTCACCGAGTGAGTGAGGATACCGGAGGCCCATATCCCAACCCCACCCCCCATTCCCTCTCCCCATCCCCCAAAGGTCAGCAACGCACTTGTGACATTTTTGGTGTTGCGGGTGTCCATGGGCGGCGGTAATCGCTTACCATGAGGTGATGCGTATGCTCGTTTAGGGGGCAAATTCAATTAAATAAAAAAAAAATTCAAACCGCGCATTGGCTGTTCTCCACAGACGAAGACTTAATTAATTAATTTCATTACCTATAAAAATAGTTCCAAGTAGGTACGCCACAAAGACATTATTTACTTAAAGCTATGTGCACTTTTACCTCATGTTGACCAATGCTCTTTGGTTTAAAATTCACAGGAATATCGAAAGTAGAATTGGGTTCAATATGAAATTCTTTCAAAGTATCGAAAGGACCACCGGACACTTCGGACAAAACCAGCCACAGATCATCCGTACTGTAAAAAAAAATAATTCGTTCTGCATTATTGCCACATGCAAGTCATATAAAAGAACTTAAAGTAGGTAAATACAGATATCACTAGGTATCAGGACGAACCGTTGTGAGGGTATTCGAGGACGCAGAACGATCTGCGTCCTCCATAAGCGCAAGCCTGAGGGTGACAGATGAGGCCATCTGTCAGCCTAGCCGAGGCAGGCCCGGGTGGCGGTGCGGATGCTGCCGTGCGTGCGCGCCCTGGGGGACAGTAGCGGGAATATTGGGGTTCCCACACAGGAGGGGGCCATCTACAAAGCGTTGGTGGCCCGAGGTACGTCGGGGTTCCAGGGTTTTCCTTTCTAGGGTGCACCTGGTTCCCCGGCATCTAGTATCCGAGACGGCGTGCGGCTTTAGTCGGTTCGAGTCCGACATGCCACCAGGTGGTATCCGCGGGGATTTACGCACAAAAAATAGGGTATTCGAGGAAAGATAAATGCTGTTTAGTTGCATTTTCTATCTTTGTAAATTGGGCAGTGTGGGTGTGATCAGTTATTTTTCGTAAATGTATTTAAATAACAACATATGCAAACAAGGTAGTCGGGTGAAAAGGACTAGCGATTCTGGTACCTTGCTAGTCTAGACTAAATAAGCACCAGATATTTCCAAGCTAACTCAATTATTTAACGATCGGAATCCAAATAGCGATCTTAAGATATAACTACAAACACCTGTTTGTAACACATTATGAAAATAGATTTGAGCATGAGGTTTTTAATAGTTCTATGCTTTAGCCTATGTAGTTTTAAATAACTTTCATCATTTAGGAATTAGTTTAGTTTACTATTAAAGTATTTTCAACGTATTTAATTTACCATCTGACTCGTTTATGGGAATCTATAATTACTCGCGCCATTGACCAATTGACGGGTTAAAAATCTTTTAAGTCAAGTTCAAATGGACTATTATTATATTCCCTACACAAAACTACCGTAATCTTGATAATTTTAGTAAACAGTAGCCGTCTATAAGGTTCTTCTTCAGTGGTAGGAGTGGAAGCATTTGTGGTACAGTACTTTATTTCGGCTTTGTTAATTGACCCTAACGGTCTTCTGCTATTCCTCTCCACAAGCACTAAAAGTAACTCACGGATTAGTGACATTGACGTAATCAGTCTGCACTTCACGAACGGGACATTCTAAGTACATCGTTTTGTTTTGTACATTTCCAATGTCAACACACGTCGCGTATAAGGCCAGTTCGAGAGGCATATAGTTCTCTATGTTACAGCACGCCTGTAATAGAATATAACGTTAATAACAGCCATCTACGTCTTTATGCACAACTTACAATACATTACACATTGCATTACATAACAATTAACATTTTTTTAATAGTGCTTTCGGTCTAAAGTACCCAAGATATGTATGTATAGAACCTGTAATTTATACAAGCTTTTCCTTTAAATCGATCCCATTTATGTATTTAACAAAGTCGTCACGGCTATTTTCAAATATAATGGTTCTAGGAGTAACCAAAGTAAGCAAATAAATAAAGAAAATGCGTATTTTGAGATTGAGAATAAAAATGTACATAGGTACGTAGTAAGGTAAAATATTTTTTTATACACCTACCCATACGTATACCCACAGTAACAATCACATATTTATGGAATACAAGAAAGGTTTATTTGAAATTATTTAACACAATTCAGATTCTCGATTAAACAAACACAAGTATAGTCTGGCCACTGAGAGAATGCGTTTCTGACAGGTCGTGATCCAATGGCTTCTTTGCGTACAATTTATGGCAAATTTTAAATATCTTTTATTAACCTTAATAATGAGTAATAACATTAAAAATTTAATAATCATGCCAATGTACAATAAACGTTTTATTTTGGGCTAAAGTTATTAACAATTAATTAATTAATTAATTAATTTAAGAACAATAATTTTAAAAAGTCTAACGACGTCAAACTGCGCTGTTTCAAGATTATGTCAACAGTTTGTTATTGTAGTGATGAGACAAAATAATAGGTAATTGTAACTGAGTATTTTTGTAATCGTAATATATTCTGTCGGTCGATATATTGTTAAATAAAACGTTCTAATTTTATAATATATAATTTTATTTATTTATCTTTATTGAATACACAAAAAAACAGTATAACAAGACGAGTTACAAAGTATGTAAGGATGTCGTACAGTCGAATGTTGTCACCAAGAATTACTTTTCTAAGAGAAGCAAAAAAAAATTGATAATTGGGACAATGTCGTTTTCATTGACGAGACATGGCTGAACACCAATCACGAGCTTTCTCGTTCTTGGACAGATGACACTCAAGCATCGACGTCGAAAGTGCCAATCGGTAAAGGAGCACGTCTCATAATATGCCACGCTGGTTGTGCGAAGTATGGTTTTGTGGAAAATGGTTTATTAGCATTTGAGTCAAAAACTACTACTAACTACCACGAAGAAATGAATGCGGCTGTATTCAAAGAGTGGCTCCAGGATGTGTTGCTACCTGGCCTTCCAGAGCCTTCAATTATAATACTGGATAACGCCCCTTATCATTCGGTGCAAATAAATAAAGCACCTACTCAAGCTAATAGAAAAGAGGAATTGGTGGCTTGGCTGCAAAGAAGTGGCATTGACGCAAATATGTCAATGCTAAAAGCTGAGCTGATGAAATTAGTCAACGACCATAAGCTAGCAAATATTCGATACGAAATAGATGAGCTGACTCTGGAGTACGGTCATCGCGTTCTCCGAATTCCTCCATATCACTGCCAGTACAATGTCATAGAGCTAATCTGGGCTCAAATTAAAGGTTATGCAGCCCGCCATAATATTTCTCCGCCATATGGCATAAAAAAGATGAAGACGCTATTAAAAGAAGCATGCGAAAAAGTCACAAGAGATGACTGGATGAAGGTGGTTGAAAAAACTAAAAAAATTATATTTGATAACTTTGACCGCGATATTCGTATAGACACTATGATTGATAATAACATGATAATACATGTTGGTGAAGATGACAGCGAGTCCTCAAGCGAATCGGAGTCGGATTAAATTTTGATTTGACATTATTGAAATCTTAAAACTATTTATTTCATAATATATATTTTCCAATAAATACAGTATTTTTATTTTCTTTCCCTTGGTTTCATTCAGAAATTACGATTAAATTTAATTCATCCATCAACACTTTTGTTAATATTGTGTTTGAAATATAAAATATATATAAATTGAATAATTATGCATATTGAATTCTATAGATACTGTTACCAAATATTATTAATGATATTCATGGTACATCACTACTCATGACGAATTTACAAGTGTCAGAAACGCATTCTCTGAGTGGCCGGACTGTAACGGTTTTTAAAGATTGGTACTACAACGTGTAATTATAAACAACTTATGGTGGCTTAGTAGGATGAAAAGAACAATAACATGCTTACCCAAACTTTTACAAACGGATTATGGTATAATGGTCTAAATGTAATCGTAAATGTAACATTTGTTTGTGCGGCTATCGTGCCCTGTTGCGGTGATATCGAAAATTCACTTGTTTTCAGAGGTTGCCACCAAAATCTATGTAAAATATTAGTATATTATATTTGTTTATTTATTTATTTATTTATTTATTCTTGGAAAGACTTACAGACATATAACATTAATATATAAGTACAATTAAATCATCATATTGCTAATTACAAGTCTCTGCTCTTATACTCTGAGGAGAACTGTCGACTGTCATTAAAATAAAAAAATGCAGTACACATGTAACCAATACACACAAGAAATAGCACATGATTATATAGGTAGAACAATGTATACAAAGAAATTACAAGAAAAATCAAAACAAAAAAGAACCAGTAACGCAAAATAAAACAATAGTAGAAAACAGAGTAGTACAGTTTGGTGCCGCTTTACGTTTCAAAAAATGAATGAGCTAAAATCCTCCTAACCGTGTTCACGCTGGTACAAAATAAGTCTATATAAAAATTCTGTAAATTTAGTAGTAGTATATATATATATTTAGTAGTAGTATATTTAGTTACATATAAATTATCACACTATAAACGGGGTAAAATTATACGACTAACCTAATCATACTTTGTAAAATATGAATCATTTTGAATCCATTTAAAGAGTTATAAAGCACACCCATTTTATGTAATTATAAGTTCCCATACATAAAAGAAGCTTGCAACTAACCTTGCTCCAAAGTTACCCTCATTTTGTAACATAACTTTTAATATTTTAACTCCACGTTTGCGTACTCGACCAAATTGTAAAGAGTGCTGACTGAATTTTAAACTCATACCCGTGGCGCAACCACTTAGACGTACCAGGGGGCGTTCGAATTCAAACACCTTCATATTTAACTGAAAAATAAAAAAGTAAGCCGATTATCGACACAATGTTAACAATAAAAATTAGATTCGCTTCAATTGCTTAATCTCGGCATAACAGTGAAGTTCTAAATCGGTTTCAGACAGGTAGAGACAGAATGATAAATGTATGGCAAGGAACTGTCTCATTTTTCTATCGTTAATAGCGACGTACCTTAAACTGCTACTATCATTGTGTCAAAACTAGAGATTAACACGATTTACTAGTTTTCACTGTAGGTAGTGGTGGTAGAACTGGCATTCTTACCTGTACATTCAGAGTACTAATCAGACCAACCGGTTTGAACTGTATTTTAAGTGGAACTTTCCTATAAGGTTTTATTGTGCATTTATTTGGCACCACTTTCAACGAAGACAAGGCATTTTCGATGTCCTTTGAAATTTGTTCACGTACTTTGTCATCTTTGTAGTTTTGTAACATTTGTACTCTGCGGAATTGTTATTTAACTTGTAATCTAGTTATAGTGTTAGAAAAATAAGATTGTTTTAATTTAAGAATTGAAGGATTTAGAATTTATTTGCAATTTGAAAAACAACAATAGAAGTGAAATGGATACAATAATTAGTAATCTTTTGTTTGTTTAAGTATGTACTATTTGTATCAGAAAAAGCCTTTTACGACATAATTAATTTCGGTTTCCGATGATCAAACATTACTTTTATTTATTTATTAACTTCATTTAAACAGGTTATAAATAAATATAAATGAATGACCCCGTATGTTCGAGACGTGTCTCGAATGCGTGTCTAGTAATAGTAATGATTTGTATAAATACGAAATCTCGCGGGCCTCAGATAGTTCAGCTTGAGCTACAGTGCGAGAAATATTGGAGTGATATCAGTGATTAACCAAGCGACATTGGTGACAATTAAAGACCGTTATTCTAAGTAATATTGTGATTTTAAGACTGTTGTTAATAAAGTCTCTTTCAAACGTCAGAACGTTCATTTCTCAAATCCATCGAACCCTAACACGTAACAGTATCAATGGCATTTACATATTAAGCATTCATAAAATACCTGGTTGGTCCAACACTGCCCTTTACAGTTACCCGAGAGGGACTGAGGCACACACTGGTCATCTCAGACTGTGAGGAATCACCTACCACAGGGTACATATCTCTGAATATATACGTAGCATCAATAGGCATTTTACTATGATTCATCACATCTATAGTGCGAATGATCTTTTCCCCAACTTTCACATGACCTAAATCAAAGCTCTTTTGGCATCCTTCGTATAAATCAAATAGAAGGGGAATACCTGCAAGCAAGTGCATGAGAGATTAAATAAATAACTTATAGTAATGTTTGTTATTGCGTTTGATCAAATATAGGATTTAGTATTCGATTTTTAAAGCAAAACATAATATTATTGATTTCATTCCCGTCAGGCAATTTTCGAACACAACAACGATCCAAAAGAAAAGCCGGTGAAGTATGAATGAGATGAAAGATATCGCGAAATATGCAGAAACAAGCGTATATTGGTTACCATTAAATTTACATTAGAGGCAGGGTAAAAGTAGTGCCAGTGGATGAAAAGTTGAGCAGCATCATGTTATCCAGTAGCAGCTGAAACGTGTCTAAACACGGGCTCTCGATGTATTATCAAAACCAAGGTATGCAGCACTAAGGGTCTATCAAATGCTTCTACTTTTTTGTATTATCTTAAAGGATACCAACCTTCCCCTTTAATTGTTACAATTTCTTCACACAAAGAGTTCACCCAAAATTGCAACTTAAACTCATACTCTTTAACTTGTTTCGGTCGAAAGTATATCGATATTTTCTGACGTTTCCCTGGTTCGATTTTCGGTACTTGAACATAGTCGACATACAATTCGGGCAAACTTGTGAAATTCAGATCGAGACTAAAAGAAAAATATTATTATTTAAATATTTATGATTAAATAATATTTTCGGACATCTAACACACAACGCCATCTAGTCCCAAGCTAAGTAAAGCTTGTGTTATGGGTACTAGATAACTGATATAAATACATATATATACTTTTTTGTAATTACATACATATTATATATAGAAAACCACCCAAACTTTAAACAAATACTGACAGATCATGCAAACATTTGGTCGGATCCGGGATTCGAACGCGAGACCTCAAGTACAACATTCGCATACGCTGCCACTGCGCCACCGAGGCTGTTGCGTATAATAATAATAACATAACACATCTCAACTCAAACTAGGAGGAGTCGTTGCTATGATCACCAGATCGTTGATTAACATACTTATAAATACTATCTAACCCCTCTTAAGGTGGGCTTAATAATTAACTGGTTCACAAGTGGTAAAAAAGTACAAGAAGGACACCACTTAGAAGATGAATGGACGACATTAAATTCGTAGCAGATGGCACATGGACGAGAACTGCTAATAAATAATGAAAGAAATTGGAGGAGGCCTTTGTCAATAAGTGGCATACAGACAGTATTGTCGTTGCACAATAGCGTAGAACATGAGGTATAGAATATATATGTAAAATATGATTTTCGACTTCAAACAAGGGTCTGATTTCTAAAGGATTTTTAGAGGAGGTTATGAATTCCTCACAGCAAACCGGTGTGAAACAGCGCCTGCGCTGGATTTACGGAGTGAGTGAGGACCATCCCCATCCCCAAAAGGCCGGCAACGCACTTGTGAAGTCTCCGGTGTTGCGGTAGTCCATGGGCGGCAGTAATCGCTTACTATCAGGATACGTCTGCTTCTTTGTCCCCTATTCCATACAAAAAAACGACTGTTTTTTTTAAGTTTGTAAGGTACCTCACAACTTTCGACTGGGTGAACCGATTTTGATGCTTCTTTTTTTATTTGAAAGCTGATGCTTTCCGTGTGGTCCCATTTTAATTAGGTTCAGGGCTTAAAGTCGTTCTTTTTGTTTAAATTTGAGATTATTTAAATGTATTTTGTTGGTGTGCCTAAGATAGGATAGTTAACATCACGCTTAGACCAATAGGAGCCGAGCATGATATTAAAAGAGACATCTACAAAGTTCTGTAGATCAGTTAGTAAATAATAATAATAATAATAATCACTTTATTGTACACCAGATATTTAACAAAGGTAACTAAAGCTAAGAGGTACAATTGGCGGCCTTATCGCCCGAAGGCAATCTCTTACAGGCAACCATTGGATGGAAAGATAGACGTGGAAAGTTTAGGGTAGTGGCTGGTGTGTAAAAAGTTAATAAGAAAAAGAAGTACTTACATATAAATATTATACGAGTATAAAGTAATAGTAACATTTAGTGTGGATGATAATTAAATAAATAAATAAGTACGTAGAAATATTAATTAATAGATATTCCATACAAACTACAGGGGGAATTTGAGACCTAATTCAGTGCAAGGTCGGTTACGAGTCTTTGAGGTCTCCCAGGTAATATGCCTTCACCAGTCTCCTGAACGCAGCTAATGTCTGCGCACGTCTTATCGTTATTGGTAAGGCGTTCCATAGACGAACTGCTTGGGCAGTGAAGGAGTGGTCGAGGAATTTTGTACTATGTCCAGGCATTTTCAATGTCAGGTTCTCTGACGATCTCAACAATTTAGAGTGTGTGTCATGTAGAAAGGTGAACCGGGATTTAAGGTAACGTGGAGTAAGAGGGTTGAATAAAATGTTATAAAGAAGAGAAAGAACATGAGCATTCCGGCGAAGGCGGATGGGTAACCACTTAAGCTGTTTACGATAATCGGAGATATGATCATATTTGCGTAATCCAAATATAAATCTTATACAGAGATTTTGGAGTCTTTCAAGCTTATTCAATTGGTCTTCAGTGAGATCTATATAACTGGCATCAGCATAATCAAGGATGGGGAAAAGAAGGGATTGTGTAAGAGCAATCTTGGTAGATATAGGCAAAAAATTGCGTAATCTGCGCAAAGACCCTGCAGCAGTAAACATTTTGCGACTCAGTTCTTGTAGCTGAGGACGCCAGGATAAGGTACTATCAATGAATATCCCCAGGTTCTTCACCCTATCGCTGTACGGTATCGGTGTACCATTACAAGAGATTCGAGGCAGTCCCGTCCAATCAATTTTGGAAATCGTTCGCGAGCTTCCAATGACAATTACCTGAGTTTTGGATGGGTTGATTTTTAGGCCATAGGTGTTGCTCCACTTGCAAATTTTGTCTAGTTCGTCATTAGTGGTGTTAACGGCGTCAGTCAGGTTAGTCAGTGATGCCCTGCTATAAATTTGGAGATCATCCGCGTATAGGTGGTAGGAAGAAGATAGATCCGTAGTGATGGTATTTATGAAAACACAGAAAAGTAGGGGAGAGAGCACGCCGCCTTGTGGTACACCGACTGTAGTACTACACCAAGAAGAAACGGTGTTTTCAATACTAATGCGCTGCCGGCGACCACATAGGTAGTTGTGAAACCAGTCAATTGCAGTTGGAGATATGTTAAGAGAGCGTAGTATACACAGCAGAACGTCGAAGTCAACGGTGTTGAACGCGTTACTGAAGTCAAGAAGTGTTAAAATTGTCAGCTCGCCATTCTCCATAGCCGATCTCACGTCCTCTGTGATGTGTACAAGGGTGGTAGTGGTGCTGTGACCGGGTCGAAAGCCAGACTGGAAAGGATTCAGTAGAGAGTTTGTGGATAGAAAATTCGAGAGCTGAGTATGGATTAAACGTTCGAGGACCTTGGAGAGAAAGGGAAGTATAGAGATAGGGCGGTAATCAGAAAAGGACCCGGGATTTTTCTTTTTAGGAATGGGTATAATTTCAGCATCCTTCCAAGCCTTAGGAAATACACTAAATGAGATTGAATAATTGAGGATATGGGAGATAACAGGAAGAATTTCGTCAAGGATAGGGAGGATCATATTACGGCTTAGACAATCCGAACCCACTGCGTTTGAAGTTATGGATGATATGCTCTTCTTAACATCACAATCAGAAAATTGACTAAAGAAAAATGGAGTACAGTCAGGAGTCGGGGCAGAATTAAGAAGTTTTAGTGTAGTGTCTTTTGTCATTTTATCAAAATTTGACGAAGCAGAGAAATGTTGATTTAGTGTATTTAAGTTGACATTTTTAGGAAATGAATCATGAACAGATTTGCCTACTCCCAGTGACTTTAAAAATTTCCAGACTTTAGCTGGACTTCCGTTTTCAACGGAGGTGTGGATGTATCGGCGTTGCGCATTCCCACACACCTTACCGCAATGATTCCTGACAATTACATAATTGTCCCAGTTCCTATTGCTGGGGTTTTTCTTAAACTTGGACTTAGCAGTTGCTTTTTTATTAATTAGAGATTTGATATCCTCAGTCAGCCATGGTGAAGGAAGACGCTTGACCCTCATTTCCTGCATTGGTGCATGGTCATCGTAGAGAGTTGTTAATTTAGCAACAAAGAGTTCCACTTTGTCGTCTATAGAATCAGCACTGTAAAGAGGAGTCCAGTCGATGTTGTTGGCGTCTCTAACTAAGGCATCCACATCCATGTCTTTGAGGTTTCGCTGCAGGATAGTCTTTGTTTTAGATTTAGGAGGCCGGAGGCGATAAGATAGATACAACAGGTCGTGGTAGGAAAACTCGTCAGCAGAGCACTGTCCGTGTTTGACTGCGAGGTTAGGGGAAGAAACAAGAACGAGGTCTAACAGGGACGGAGTACAATGTGGGAAATTATGGGTTGCATTGGAAGGTAGTATAGACAGATTACTAGATTGAATTATAGATTGGAGAGTAGACGACCGAGAATCGTTTTTGAGGAGACAGGTATTGAAATCACCCATGATTATGGTATGACTGTACGAAGGAGTGAGTTGCTCTAGTAGCAGTTCAAATGAAGAGAAGAAATTAATGCGTAAGGAAGGGCAGTAGAATACACCAAGAAGGATTTTAGAATGAAGGAGTTCAACTTCAAGGAAAAGGTGTTCACCCGCATTAGTTGGAGGGGGCTGCGGAGAGAAACTAACAACGGAGTAGGGTATATAAGATCTTAGATAGATAGCAACTCCACCGCCGCCACCCATGGCTCGATCATTCCTGATAAGGTTGAATCCTGGTAAAGAATAAGCAGAAGAAGGTAAGCAGGGTTTAAGCCACGATTCAGAAATAAGTATAGCGTGTAAATTCGTACAGTCAAAACATGCCAGCATATCAGTGAAGTGAGCCGGAACACTTTGAGCATTAATGTGGACAAGGTTCAGATTTTTAGGAACGTCAGAGAACTGAGATGAAAGAGTCTCAGCTATTGCTGGATCTCCCTGGGAACCAAGACTACTACATGCAGACAAGAAGTCATTACTGTCATCACTGCAACTAGACGTAGACATTTAAAGCTTCAAAAATGAGCTGGAATTCTGTTTAAAGTGTGATAAAATAAAATAATTATAATAAAAGTTAACTAAGTATATGGAATAACTTTCCCCAATATAATTGAGTACCTATAGAAAATAGATATATTAGTAAAATAAGATAAAATAATATAAATATACCAATTAAATAAAAATAAAATAAAATTAGTACGCTAAATTCATCTGCCGGTTGCCAGTATAAAAACAAACCAGTAATAACAGTTATCTAAAAACATGTAAAAACAAACAACAAAAAATAAAAATAAAAAACACACCGTCACAACATCACAATCCAGACACGTAAGTTGAAAGCCCTGGTTTCAAAGTTGGAGTAATAAACAGAGTACTGTGTTTTTGAACGAAACTTAATTCGTGACATGCTGATGGCTGTCTGTCACTGTCTGTCAATGTTGTAATTTTATTGTATTTTATGAGGGTTTATTGGACACAAACCAAAACAAACAAAAAGAAAATAAAAAAAATAATAACATTTGCTAAAAGGAAGGTACCTGTTTGTGAAATTATAAACATATAATATGTTTACAAACAATAAAAGTTGTGAAATGTACCTGGACTGTAATATGTATGCAGAGTGATTATGTTACTTTTTAGCAACTGCAGTACGTTTAGTCTTCGCCGCGGTGGCTTTTGGGACTGCGATGGGCGGCTTAGGTGATGAAGCGAGAACTTGGTCCAGTTCGGCTAACGACCCGATACGATGACGCGTTTCATCTGGACCCAAAACGTAAATAGAGCCCTCTTTGGTCCAACACCTCGAAATTCCTACCTTATCGCGAGCTGCCATAAACAGATCGTGTCTAGGCTTCGTCAGGAACTCGGATAATGTGACCCCGGTGCCCTTAAGTACTGTTTTATTAAACCATAATTTGTCTCGTATGGTCATATCAACAAATTTGAGCAGTATAGGTCTAGGTTTCTTGATGGAAGTTGCCTGGCCCAGTCTTTGGCAGCGTTTGATATCCGCTGCTGTGAGGTCCTGCTGCTTGAAGCGCTGCGAGATTGCCTTCACAGCAGTGTCGGTGACATTTTCTTTATTTACCTCAGCGACACCATGCAAAAGCAGGATCTTACGTCGCCCCTGCATCTCAATACCATCCACTGTGTTTGACAGGGCATCCACCTGCTGCTGCAGCAGTTGTAGGGCCTGTGTAACAAAATTTCTAAAAATTGAAAATTCCGTAGATAGACTGGTGATACTTGCAGACGGGCTGGATGTTTTTGTGAGCTGGGCTTCAAATTCTTCCATTCTCTTGTTGAACATGATGGTAATGTCATTGATTGCTTGCACACTTGTCATTTTTGATTCGCAGCAGCGTGTGGAGATTTAAAATGGTTAGTTTAAGGAAATTAATTGTAGGAATATTGTAGAATCCGGCAGCTGGATGGTTTAGTTGATAGTTGGTGACATTTAAGTCCACGAATATCCTCAAAATCAAATAAAAACTATTTAATTTAATAGAGCGTTAAAGTTTGCGACTGGTTTACTTGACTACCCACGAAAAAAGTAGTAAATCTATATAATATAATCTATAAGAGATAAATGATATTCTTACAGCACAGGCGCTTTATCTCCATTAGTGAAACTAATATTCTTCTTGTAGGTAGTATCTGGTGTGTTGATGAAACATTTTCCAAAGTTAATGTCCATGCATGAGAAACGATAAGTGGGCTTTTCTATCTCAGCATACAGGAATATGTTGTATTCCGGACCATCGGAGATCTAAACGTTAACATTTATGATTTGGTAATCGATCGATCGATGCTAATGTTGGTTTTAGAAAATATAATCTATCATTTCATTTACGAGAATGTCCAGAGATATATATCTATACTAATACCTATTATAAATTCCAAAGTAACTCTGTCTGTCTGTTTGTCACGCTCACGTTTTTATTCGCTAACTACGCAGTTAGAAATACCCTACAATAAATAACCTACAAAATAAGTGTCATTTTTTTTCAGCAATGGTTGTTTGTTTGAACGCAATAATCTCAGGAACCGCTGGTCCGATTTGAAAAATTCTTTCAGTGTTGTATAGTTCATTTATCGAGAAAGGCTATATATCATCACGCTACTACCAATAGGAACGCAGCACAAATGAAGAATGTTTCAAAAACGGAGAAAAATTTTCACGCTACGGGCAATATAAGACGCAAACGAGGTTGCGTGGGTCAGCTAGTAACTTATATACTTACTGCACTTAATCCCTGCAATGAAACGCCTTTTAACAGACTTTAAAAAAGTAGATGATTCTAGTTTTTTTTTTCTACATACCTATACATAAGTACCTATTGACTTACCACTAAACTGACTGGAAAAGCCTGAACAGGGATTTGCTTGAGTGTAAAGTGTAAGATACATTCTACTTCATGCGCGGGTACGACATGCCCGATGTTTGGCTCTACATATACATTCAGATACTTTTTGACATTCGATGAGTTGTAGTGCCAATCAAAGAAGAAAGTTGCTGAACCGTTGTTTCGTATCGTAAATGGTATCTGTCTTTCATACGTAGATGCCGTCTAAAAATAATTTATTTTTAATTTGTTAATACACTTTAACGAGATTCTAAAGTTCAATTTTATCCGAGAGATAGCTATTATAATAATTATTATAATTTCGAATAGGTTTCAAACTTACGTTCATGAGTAATTGGAAATTGAACTTCGTTAAGTAAGCATATAGTATCTACTGGCTTTTAACGGGTAAGATTTTTTTCATTAAATCTAAAACATTCTTCAAAGAAAACTGATAAGTTAGAGGCTTGATATAGGGACACTTCGTATTTCTACCTTTTTATATGTAATACATTTGCTTTTGGGACTAATCCAACATACTGTTTAACTTGAAAAGTATAAGAGAAAGCACACACATACTTGATCTAAATGTATATTGGTATTGTAGTCGCTATTCAACACATGTTCATTTCCAATCAAATTATATGTCACTTTAGGTTTAATAGAAAAGCTAAGGGCATTCACGCATAAAGTTAAGAACTTTGTCAAAAATGCAACGCTGCAGAATAATTTAAAGGATTGTGGGCCATCATCGATAGGGGTGTAAATAATCCTGAAAAGAAATTTAATATAATAATAATAATAATAAATAATATTAATTATATCAATTGATCGATATTTATCCAAATCTATGCGGAACAAATTCGGTTCAATCCTGCGCTGCACTGCAATAAACTACTCCAAAAGAAACTGACGATTGTTTTATGTGACTAAGTATTGAAAACTTTTTAAAACTTCTTCGTTTTAATTAATTAAAAATTTTCTTTTTAAGTATGTAAAAATGGTCATTTGCAAGCCCATTTCAACATCATTCAACAAATTATAAAAAAAACTCAAGTTTTTGCTATAAAAGTCATTACGTGCTGGGCCGAAACATATTGTCAAAATTAAAAGATATCTCATACATATTTCCTTAAAAAATAATCGCAATTAATTAATTGGAATTTTTTAAATATAATTAAACATTCTTACTTGATCGGTGTTTCAGAATTAGGCTTCAGTATTCCTTGATTAGGCTCTACAATAACAGGCGTCTTCCCAGATTCATTACACAACGAGTTACCTTTAAACTCAAAGTTTAAAGCCTCGCTTTCGTTATTTTTCAATATAATTTCATTCGTCGTCGTGAAACCCACTAACGAATTTCTTATTATGAGAATTGTCGGTACAAATACAACATCTGACTCTCTTACTAGTCCAACTACTAATATGTTCATAACAAGATTATGAGCCGTTATTATGAACTTCCACTGAGATTCATACACCTGAAAACCAGTAACGAATTATTAACAAAAAACCAAGTACGTCAATATCTGCCATCATCGAAGATATAATTTCAATATTCCTTTAACCTTACCCCAGGAGCCGTCGGAGAAAATGTAAATGTTACTTCAGTAGACGTTCCACCTTCAACGTTTCCTTTTAAGGTGTCACAATGTACAGGTATGAGCTCAGGTTTCTCAGACATAATCATTTCAAATATGAACTCGTATGCCTCACTTGTAGGATTGATAACATTAAATCGCCTGAAATATGTTCATAGAATTAATATTGACAATGTTTAATATATTTTAGGGTTATTTAAAAACTTTGTCTTTACCAGAAAAAAAATAAAGGTGTTGAGTCAGCAAAGAACTCACTCAAAAGATATTATGCAACAATGTAAAATTCTGATAACAGTAAAATTGTTGCTATATTCTTTCACTTTTTAACATCACCTTGGTGAATGCAAACCTGGAGGCCCAATGATGCAGAAGCATCACTAGGTCGCCATGGTGTGGGTCACCGTGCTGCATTGTTGCATTGTCTGCTTTCGCAACGAGTATGGTGACCCATACCATGGCGGATGCACGAATTTTGCTTATGCTTTCCGTCAGGCAAAGTAAAGTCATTTTGGCAGGCACATCCATAAAAAAACACACGTAAATCTTACACGAATCCAAATACTGTTAATATCAACGACTGCCTCGTTGGTCCAGCAGCGGTTAGCGTATGCGACTGCTGATCATGAGTTCTCGGGTTCAAATCCCGGATCGGGCCAAGTGTTACTAAATTTTTCTGATAATAGAATTGCTCAAAACCAGCTTGGAGTTTGTAAGTTGGGGTCTTAGCCCCCGTGCCTCAGAGAGCACGTAAAGCCGTCGGATCTGCGCATGATCTCTAACCGGTCGTGTCAGATAAGTGTCCCATCGGAATATGAGAGTGAGGGTGCAGAGTGCACCTGTGTTTGTGCACACACTTGTTCACTATAATATCTCTTCCGCAGTTGGCTGGTCTACGTTGAGGCTGGCCGCCGTGGCCGAAATCGGCTAGGAGAATATCATCACTATCAAAATACTCACTTTTTGTAACATCCAGATCCTAAGACGTTAAATTCCAGCACAGTGGTATGGGGAGGCAAAGCAATTCCAGTCACTTTCCTTCTCCCTGATGTCAAATAATCGCTTTCTTCAATATCGAGATGGACATAGGGTATAAGAGATCTTGCTTCTAATTGGCAGGCCACATTCTGATCATATGGGTCTAAGTTATCTGAAAATATTACATGGTGCAGAAATATTCCGGACATCTAAACACACAACGCCATCTAGTCCCAAGCTAAGTAGAACTTGTGTTATGGGTACTAGACAACTGATATAAATACTTATATTTTTTTTTTGTAAATACATACGTATTATACATAGAAAACACCCAAACTCCTAAACAAATATTTGCAGATAATACAAACATTTGGTCCGACCCGAGAATCGAACCCGAGACCTCAAGTTTAGCAGTCGCATACGCTACCACTACGCCACCGAGGCAGTCATATAAAGACAGCAGGTACTATAAGTACCAATAAGGATTCTATTCAAAATTCAAGTTGTTGTAGGATAACGTCATAGATAGGAGAATAATACAGTGAAATATAGATTCACCCCAAAAGTTTGTTAAAACTAAGAATTATTTAGAGTTCAATAACTCCTTACCAATTGTGCTCCTCAATCTCACTTTAAAATCAAATGCGTCTAGAGGTGCAAACGTTACTTTGAAGTGTGTTTTTTCTCCTGGCTTCAAGCAGTCTTTAGTTGGTTCAATCGAGAAGGGTAGATCGACTTCAAACCATGTATCAACACTCTGCCTATCTGCACTTCCACTAAACAGGGTTACTTTGCTCGAAGCTGTAATAATTTTTACATTAAGTTTGGTCTTAATGGAACTATTGCTTTGACACGTATCGGTTGGCTCGAAATGGGCAGTCTAGATCGGCACAGGTATTTTAAGCCATATATATAGCTGCATACAGCCTTTTAAAAGCCTACTGGACATGAGCCCCTCCTTAGAAAGGAATTATTTGGCCTACTATACGGCGCTAGGTTAACATTTTAAATTATCTCCTCATTTGGGTTGTTTAAAATTTTCCTCCTCATTTGGGTTGTTTAAAATTTTCCTCCTCATTTGGGTTGCTTCAAATTTTCCTTCCCTTGCAGTGCTATTTTCCTGAGTAGTTTGCTGCCTTTTATTTATTTATGAAAAAAAAGTATTTTGACTTTGACTTCGAAAGAGTGTATTATTTCGGTCTCATAGAAAACCGATGATAAGAAAGTCCCTTAGGGGTGAGTTTTTATTCGGATTTGAATGAGACCGATAATCGACAGTCCTACTCTAACAGTCCACTACTGTACATGGCCTCTCCTTATAAAAGAGGTTCTTAGAATGAGGTAACGAACATTAATTCCGAGGTAACGAACAGATTCTGAAAATAAACCTGCAATATATTATGTCAGTATGTTTAACTCACCATTTTCGTTCTGAATATTGAATTGATCGTCAACACTATTGTAACTTTCAGTCAAAGAGACCCTCATTGCACTTTCTTCTATACCTTGGTTCTAAAAGCCGTCAGATGTTGTTATTGCCAAATAATGTTTTCACACCTCACATTATTGCATATTTTAGGATATAACTAACTAGTTGTAGTTTTAATGATGGTCGTTGGGAATAAGCCTATATTAGTTAATTTTTTCCCAATCGTCTCTGTTTGTAGTGGTTGGGAAAAAAAGAAAAAATATCACAACGGCCATCAGCAGATGCAGTTTTACTTGTGGTCGTTGGTCATAAGCCGTAGATAGAAGTAAATAACACAGATACAAGCAAAATATTTAAATGCAAAAAATAGATACCATCACACAGTTGATTAAAACCTAGCAGGATAATACTCGTAATATCCAATCGAGTCCTAGATATTTTAATCGACATCCTGTGAAAAGAAAATCTGTGAAAGCTGACGCTACGAATAAAAGTATTAGTGTTTATTACCTCTAACTTATTAAACTTAAATTTATCTATCCTTGCGGGATACTCGTCATCTATAACAAAATTCCACGTAACTCTCAATGGAACTTTACCGACATTTTTCAAAGCAAAAGTGAAGTTTCTCATCTGCAAAAAAGATTGTTTTTAATTGTTCTTTAATAGTAAAATTTTACTTAACTTAGAACACAGACAGTTTTTTTAAACTAGTCGAACCCTGCGGTACGACAATAACCGTTGGCAACAAGGCAAGGCGAAGCTAGTATCTTTATAAATTGTAGCCATGTGTGTGTTGTCCTAATGTATAAGCTATATTATTGTAAAGTTTCATCAAAATCCATTCAGTACTTTGCGTGAAAAAGCAACAATCATACTAACTTACATACTCACAAACTTTCGCGTTTATAATATTAGTAGGAAGACAACTCCCGCATTAGGAATATACGTTGTGTGTCACAGGGGACTTTACAAACATACATGAAACGGACACAAAGAACACCCAGACTCAGAACAAAAGTTTCTTTTTTTTATTGAATAGGGGGCAAACGATTAGACGCATCACCTGACGGTAAACAATTACCGCCGCCCATGGACACCCGCAACACCAAAAGCGACACAAGTGCGTTGCCGACCTTTGGGGGATGGGGAGAGGGAGGATATGTGCCTTCGGCATCCTCACTCACTCGGTGAAACACAGCACTAGCGCTATTTCACACCGGTTTTCTGTGAGACCGTGGTATCACTCCGGTCGAGCCGGCATTCATGCCGAATCGTGGCTCTCCCACGGAAAGTTGTGGATTGGACTGGACAAAGTGTTGCCCCATCTTCTTCTTTATTGGGAATGGTTTCCGCACTTAGTCCTTAGAGTGGACCATTGTACGTGGGTCTCAGTCAGTGTTGCCCCATATGGGATTTGAACTCACAATACTTGGCGAAGTTGAAAGCGGTGTGACGACCGCTTAAACGACTATGCGAATCATGCAGTAAGTACAGTGCTGATATGTATATGAATAAACTCGTATAGATTAACTGTACACATTTTTTTTACACAACATTCAGTTATTTATATATCATAAAAAGAGAATATTACTTTGTTCCTTATTTAAATATATATATATAAAATCACATGACATTAAAAACTCACTTGGTAAATAAAAGTGTCTTCTAAATGCTTTTCTTCCGGCAAAGTGCATACGTATTTTGTGTATTCGGTAGAAACAGAATACACCAGGACCATTGTTATAGCTCCTAAGAAAAAATCTGGTGGCGGTATTAACTGCTCGTCGATGATAACTTCTTGTCTTTGATTAAGTCCATCCCTGTAAAAAAATTCTTAACGTTACGATGTTAAATAAGAGTCGCAGAATCAGGAGTTTATATATGTCAACATACTAATGTAAAAACTGTTAGATTGTAATCTATCTCGGGATATTGCAAACTGCCGAAAGATTGTGATAACATACTGCTCACAATTTAACGTATTATTTTTTATTCTATAGTTATATTATAATCTATCGAAATGAAACCGTCAAATTGTGATATTGAATGCTACGAATCGCATCACGCGCTCTGATAGGTTGAACAGCATAATATGTACCGCTACACCATATTTGTTCATTAATTAGTTTGTTGTCGAATGTAATATTTTTGTTATTGTAAATTGATTTCATGTTGAAAATACCTCACAGCTTTAAAATTAGTTACATAAAATTGTTGTGACTGTAAAATGACGCCTACTGTAATACCGACCAATCAAGGACAGTTGTAAGCAGTACATCACAGTTGACAATCTATCGATATTTTTCAATATCGCTGGGTAGATTGTAAACTAACAGTTTTTGGAATTTTACGGCCACAAATACAAGCATGTTCGTTCATTCGCCTTCGGATACATGATCGGTTATGATACTTACTGGTTATGCTCGAACATTGTTATTATTTGACGATTATCCCAAGTAGCACCCTTTATGTCAAGCGTAAGGGTATCATCGCTAACTGCTGTCAGCACACACACCAAGAATTCCTGCAAATTTTTAAAGGATATTATTTTTATCCTTTTTAGAAATGGCCTAACGAGGACGTCCGAATGTTTTTTGGCGGTTGGAAGTTTTGAGGATGAACCCCAGTACTCGTGGCGTCTAATATAAAAATGTGGCACGTCGACCACGGCCCAGTTCAGTTTGTGATACAATGCGATTAAGATCTGAGTGGTAAAAGTGATTATACTTAGCGATCATTACAAATGATTACTGCGTGTTATTTAAAGGTCTTAAGTGTTCATAAAGAAGTGACTTTTAATCGTCTGGTCGTAACGCTTATTTTTCAAATTCTTCGAACCGTAACACGTAACAATGCCTACTTTTGAACGATATACCTACATCAATTTTGTTGGAGCCTGTTAAGTTAATCCATTACTTACTGAAAAGGAGGCAATGGAAAAAAGCTAAGACAGCTTTTTATTAATTACCTTATATATTTCAATAGGTTGAGCAGAGTAGAACAAGATTTCAATATCTTTTTCTTCTCCTGGAGAAATATAACCCATAGACGGTTTCACTACTAAGTGTTCTATAGGGTTCCAAGTAAACTTGTAAACCTTTTCCGAGTTGTTAACCATAACTATGGAACTTCTTTGTAAACATCCCAGTTCACATCCACCTAAAAACAAATTTAAATACGGCATTGTCGAAGGGGGCAACGGAAGACAAAGTGGAGTAAAAAACGTTGGATGTAACATGTCGATAAGGCCCGTAGCATTTTGAAAACTGTTTTATCAACAACAGGTTTCAGTGGTCTGTACATTAGGGACTTCTTAGAAAGGAGGTTCTGGCCTGCTATATGATTGGTTATGTTTGTAATTTATGCATTCCTATATCAATTCTGAAACGAAACAATAGTTAAACCTAACATTTCTTAAAAGTATAAAACTTGGTTGCCAGTATTGCCAGGATTGTCTTTGGTCGATAAAGCCGCCACTTGTGCCTCCTAGCTTCAAGTTACCTATGTAATTAATCTAGTGTACAATTAAAGATCATTATTATTGTTATTAAAACTTCTCCCGTCATAGAGCCTATTTTTTCTCTTTCTAAAAATCATGAAATATCTTTGTGGTTTCGGTTATTAAAAATTAGTTTGAAAAAGCTTACTGAAACAGTACCGAAATCTTAATTATTAAGAATACCTTGAAAATAAAAAAAGGATTACTATTTTCAAACTTATTGAGAACTCATGGTTATTACAACAACTTTACGACCCTGGATGGTATATTAGGGCGGACATCAGCTCACTTACCAAAGTCGAGTACGTATTTAAGCTGAGAGCCCTGTGAGCGAGTAAGTACTGAAGTACCCGAAGACCTCTTGCTCTTTCTGTCTACTTCACTTTTGATTGGCTTTACATTTTCCACGACCATACTTTTCGTTGTCGTTATCACACTAGAATATTTAAGTTTATACAAAAATGTTTACTTTTCTTCTATTTTCTTTGTTAATGAAATTAAATTAGATCTTAGGCACAGTTGTATTGCGATCAGCAAATTATGAACAACTGAATAGCGTATTCAGTTGGCTGGTACCGAAAATAAAAACAGACTATAATATAAAAAGCGTCATAAGATATTCGCATAACAATATTTCCATCAACTTTCGCAACCGCAAGAATTTCAAAGTATAGATAGTGTTTTAAACCTCAAAAGCATTCATCCTTTCATAACTGGATAACCAGCTTTGATAGTATATATAAAAACAATTATTACAACTTATCGTATACTGAATACTTAATAATACAAACGTGTCCGTCTTATAAGCTTCAAGATCTGTGTCTAGCGGCAGCATTTCCAGACCCATCAATATAACATCTTCCATAAATGCTTCTGCTTCACATGACACCTAAGAAAATGTTAAAATATAATGGATCGCTTAATAAAAACTGGTGTAAATGCCTCATTGATTATGCATTACTTTAGATACAGCATAATTTGTACACTGGTTTTGGTTTTTGAAATAAGAATTTCACATAAACAATTTCTATATGAATGTTATCGTGTTGTTATCATTCTGGCCCTTTTGTCGAACAGTAAATTCTTAAATCTTATATGTACATTCAAAGTTTAAAGGTACCTTTTCATTTAAGTAATAATAATGTAAACCTTTTACTTACTTCAAAATATTCGTAAGGGTTCTCTATAATAGTCAGTTTTACATCACAGGTGTCGGTACCTTTGTGTATTGGATTATAATTAATATTCAAGATTGCTACCTCATCAGGTTTTAATAGAAGTTTTAGAGAAACGTTCAAATCATCATCACTACTAAAACTAATAGCACTCGGACCTGCAAGGATAAAAAACATCATAGGAATACATTCGGAGGTAGATTATCTTTGAAATTTCTAAGAAGCTCGTAGAAGTTGCGGCTGCCCGAACGAAACTTCACTACATAGCTCATCATTATAATCGGCAAGATATTCTTTTACTATTTGTTTTATTAGATTCCTATCTCGTTGATTTTATATATGGCGGGCAGTCTACCTTATGCTAATTCATCTTGGAAATGTAACCGTCTTTAAAGGGACAAAGGAAGCCCATAACTATTGGGGTATCGGGCCATGCCGAGATTGAAGGGGGAAGTGTTTTCCCCGGGATAGGGCCTGGGGGTTCCCCAGAGTAAAGTAGATCGGCCTGAGGCTTGTGCTTGAAGATGATTTTTAATGGAAACACGACATATTCCTGTATCAAAGAGCAGATGATCCGAAGGGATTTGCCACCCCGTAAACAAAAAAGGCAGGATGAAGCAAACAATGAATCATTTCGAAAAGGACGGGATACTATGGTTGGACGCAAGTAAAACCGAGACATATAGCCACAAAACGGTTTTTATCAATATTATAAATATGAAGTGAAGGTACTCCACTGTCGTTGAGTTGTAGAAAGTATTAAGAGGCTCAAAAAAAATCAATTTTTTTAAGTTCTGAAAGAATCAAACAATAACTGGATTTATAAGTTTTATACTTACCTTTATTATAAGCTATGACCATATGTTTACTGTTTGGATCGGTAGTTAGCCAGAAAATAGTTCTTTTTTCAAATGTTGCCCTTTTAACATCTGCTACTACCAAACTTTTTACAGAGCTTATATTTTTAAAGATTATTGGTTTTTGGCTAACAGAACCAAGACATGTCACTGGCAATACTAGGGATGCTGTCTTTTGACTCTTTAGTCGTGGGGACACCATTTGTATTCTTGGAATTACACCTTCACCAATAAGGCACACCTTAAATGATTGTTCTTCATTGCATAAAAGTTTTAATTTTATTTCTAAAACAGCTCTATATTCCTGAAAAATTAAAAGAGAGACTTCATAAATTGGGTTTTATTTAATATTAAGGTCGTGTTGTACGAAGTTCAAACTTACCGTAAGAGCTTGTGGTGTGAAAATAATTCCTAAATTCTTATGCATTAATGGTTCTATATGTGCCTCATATTTGTCTAAAGAGAAAATCTCACTGTTCGAATTTGATTGGTAATGTAATTTCATAGTAAGCGCACACGCAACCAGTCCGTTATTGTACAGATCTAATTTGCCTACGAAACGTGTTTTCACTGTTACGCAGAAGAAATGTAACGTCACCGAATTCTCCACAAATACGCAATGCGGCGAAGACTGAAAACAAATTAGTATTTAAGTAATATACTCGTATATTGCCACTACCTCCTGCATAACAACAGCACTGCAAAGCGAACGAAAACTTTAAAGTTAACCTATCTGGCCAGTGTGGTACGGAAGGGCCGAATTCACCGTTCTAAGTAGAGGCCTATATCCATTATTTATCAACATCAGCCTATTTCCGTCCACTGTTATATCTACGCCACTTTATTTAGACGCCACTAGGATCGATTTTGGGCTTCACGCATTCAGCTCCTGCCAGCCACCTTTTTTTTATGTATGGCTTGCCAAAATGACTCTACTCTACCCGATGGAAAGCATAAGCAGAATCCAAAAGTTGTGGTCACCATACTCATTGCGAATGCAGATAATGCAGCATATTGACCCACACAATAGCGGCCTAGTGATGCATTATTGGGCCTCCGGTCTTGCACTCACCAACGAAACACGAGAGCACGAACGCTGTCATTTTACGTTGATCTTCTGTGCGAGAGCAGTACTTCCCAGCGTGGCTCTACTCCCGTTTAAAATTCTACTACCTTCATAAAATCATCAATCACTTGGCTTGTGAGCGTCCACATTACGTTACAATATGTCCAATACACTACCATCGAATCTACTGAAATATCATGTGTTCCATCACAAAGCCATTATAGAGGCTCGTGAATTAGATAACAATCGCCTCTTCTTATTTCAAACAGGCATGAGTGTATGAATGTAGAAAGGAAAAATAGTGCAATATTACCTCGGGTACTTTATATTCGTTCATATCTTTAACGATTAAATGTTCTCTAAACGTGGTCTCTATATTCCAAAAATCCAAAGACGGCATTGCCCCAGTGCCGACTAATTTAAGTGGTACTCCTTGAGCCTCTGCGGGGCATGTGTCACTTATTATAAAATTAATAGTTTCTTCAAACTTCCGAGACGCCGTCGCGAAGAATTGTATTTGTATAGTGCGACTAGTGCCAGGAGCCAGGAGATTGTCTTCATTCATTATCATAAAGTTACCGCATTTGAGTGGAGGATTTTTTATTCTGTAGGCATAATTAATGTTTTTTTCAACACCAGCGATACGGGATATGTTCAACATATCCCGTATCGCTGGGGTCTTTAAGGACCAACATAAACGAACACAAGTATTACTCAGACCCAGAAACACAATTTGTGGAACACACGAAATATTTTCCAATGTTGGGATATAACATACAACACTCATTGCGTCAACAACGTGGTGACCAGTTTAACCGCTTCGCTATCCAGGCAACAAAACGGTTTGTAACTTATTGACTCGCTAGGATATTGTTAAAACAGTTACCTGTTATCCTTTGTTTTCGCTAAAGGAAGAGGTGCGTTGGGATCAGGCCTATACTGTTCTGGCAGTACTATCTCATAAGTGACGGGACACTTGCTTGTATTATTCAATATTACATCTCTCTGTATAGCAGTACCGACAGCAATAATATGGAAATTTAATTCGCCGAGCGGGAATAACGTAAACCTTAAAACAATAAAATTATAATGAAAGGATACTCTCTAAACTGCCGCAAATGATATTAAGGAATTTAATGTTTAATACAAAGGATATTGCATCATTATTATAAGCCTTCTCCATCTACAGTTGAGGATCTACAGTTTTGAGTATTCGCCTCCATATTAGCATATTTATCAGCCACCTTCTTAAAGTCGTCGACCCATTTTACCGCAGGGCGCCCAGTACTACATTTGCCTAATCATTATACGTTCAAATATACGTCTTAATCCCTAATACCATTAATATATGTAATACCGCATATAAGTCATATTTTACATTTACCTTGTAGTCTAAGATCAGGCTACGTAATCCATACGTTCATCACGTAGATACACAAACTTTCTTTTTTTAAATTAAACTTTTAGATTCATCTGGTGTATCTTATCGGCCGAGTAGGCAACAACACCCATGGATTTTCAAATTTTCAAAATAGGAATGATATTTTATTTAACAACAACATGAACGTTTTTTTTTTTGGAAAATTATTTACCATATTTTTAATGAATTAACAAATTGGCAGGCTCTTTTTGACTGGCAACCTGTTGCCAATGTATTGTCCTATAATTCAAAAAATCGAAAATCAAATAAGAGAAGTACTAACGTGTTGTAAAAAGACGCAATCGAAACACAGACAGGAAATTTGGCAACAATAACCTGTTCTTTGCTGCTGTCTAACAATGAGCAAATATATACAGGTACATTCTGCAGATTCATAGACGTAGTGGGTGTGCACTGAAACTCAATGCTGGTTAGTTTTAACGAGGATGGAATTACTCCGCTCTCCGGTATAGCTTCAAATGACTTCAGCAACGATGGTTCTGGGAAATTTTTCACTTTCTTTAACCTGTAATTATTGTTTTGACAACTCGTATATTAACTTCTTAACAGTAATAATATAAAACACTTGAGTCTGCAACAGCAACGTTGGTTTGATTTTTATTGCATCAAAAATAGAAAACATATTGTGCGTGGTTAGAAAAAATCCTATTTTTTTTTTTTTTTTTATTTATTTAGCTATACCAACAGCACACATACGATACACTTTTAAAAAACTTATACAATAATATTTTCTAGTATGCATGCCTATTACAGGTACACACAACATTCATTTTTGAGCTCTATATACCTGATCAAAGATTTTATTGGAAGGCAACGCAATTATGACGTATCCGTTGTTGCGGGGGTTAATGGGCGATGGTAATCGTTTACCATCAGGCAATACATCTGCTCGTTTGCCCCCTATTACATAAAAAGCGGGAATTTGTTATCTGTACATAATGTTCCAAATTGTTATGTTATTAAACAGAATAACATCACATATTCTCAAAGTATTTGATAGTTAAATATAAACACCAATAAACAACTATCTATAAAAAGTAAAAAAAATAAAGGGTAGCAGTAATTTATTAATGATTATTAAATATGTACTAACTTAAAATATATGTTATATTTGCCACGATTTAGCAAGAACATGTCTCGATAAACAGTAGAATTAACTTTGACGTTTCCATAATTAAGGTAATTCTCGGTAGGATTCTCATGAGCACATTCTACCATAACATCGTAGCATTCCGCTGACAAATACAGACAATCGGTCAGCATTGGCTCTCCGCGTCCGTCTGCGTCATAAATCTGAAAAATATTTAGGACACGTGTACCTACTTTACATTTCAGAACTCTCCAGAAAAAGAGGCATAAATCAGTTTCAAGACAGACATCGAAATCACAAATACATGCAAATATAAAGTAAAGGTAAATATAATGTATGCATCTTGTTCATGCCGACATTTATTAAAAATGAACTGGAATAAAAATATAAGGTAACTATCAAAAGACTGGGGTAGCTGTAGATTTGATGACTTTCACAAACAATTCTTAGTGGTATTATTTTGCTATGTGAATTATGTTGCCAAATCTCAAGCTGTATCACTAGAGAGAACACTAACAATTTTATTCATCATTACTTTTAAATATGACTATTGAAGTTAATACATATTTTAAAATAATATCCAAAGTATGAAATTGTAATTGTATGTTTTAATAATAATGTAATTTTTAATAATATGTACACATTATTATTATAATTGTTAATACATAATAATAACATTCCTAAATAATAACATAAAAAAGAAAAACAAAAATACATATTTAATTTATAGCCCACAGGCTGCGTATTCCGGGACCAAACCACAGCTAGATTGGGCTCTAAAGACAGGAATCTGCTCACAATATGGACCGTATCAAAGAGGACTGCCTTCTGCATCAGACATTTGCACTTCTAACTTAAATAAAATTGCTAGGGTTCAAATAAATGTGAACAATCGTTGAAGAACGAGTATTATCAGATTTTTTCCTATTTGTTAATACTTGTTATATATTATAATATTATTTATTGGTTAGAAAACTAACATCGATAGCGAGTATCCTGTTACTGATAACTCCAACTCGACACGCGATGTATGTAACAGGCACAACTTGATTATCGTGTCTTGCGACAATGCCAGATATGTGAGATATTATAAAATCTTCAGCAAAGTCAGCAGAATTGCGAATTTTCCACATCACTGGTAATATTGAATCGTTCTTTACAATGAATCTATCATCTTCTCGGCGATACAACAAAAGTTTTTTATAATCTGTAATTTAAAGTTATGCGTTACAACATAGGGCCAGGCTTCTAAAACATTAATTAAAGCTGAAGTATGGCAAATCATTACCTAATGTTATATGTAAATATATATTTATATTTCGAACATTACACACACAACGACATCTAGTTTCAAACTAAGCAGAGATAGTAAAGTCAAAGTCTAAGTCAAAGTCAAATCATTTATTTCCATAGGCCCCAAAACGCACTTGAACACGTCAAAAATACAAACATCAAAATATAAAATAAAACTCAAGTAATCAATTCAATGATAAAAGGTACTAATACTAAATGCATTGAAATGATTTGAATTACCGGCGCTTAGATTGATTTCGATTCAACTCAAAGGTTTAAATTGAAATCAATCCAAGTATCAGCTCCGATGGGTATTGCATTCATGAGAAGAGCTGGTGTACTATGGATACTATCAACTGATAATAATACAAACATATATACTTTTTTGTAAATATATCTAATTATACATAAGAAACACCCAAAGTCCGAAACAAATATTTGCAGATCATACAAACATTTGGTCCGACTTGGGGATCGAACCCGAGACTTGAGGCATAGCGTTCGCATACGCTCCCACTGAGCCACCGAGGCAGTCAGTAGATATGAATTTTATTTTACTTTTAAACTCACAAACATGAGTGCATGTTACACAATACCTTTATTTGAAAAACTACATAGCCACACTCAGTTCTTTAGACGGAACCGAGAGTGCACGGAACAATTTTATACCTAATAGTAGGGGAGCCCGCGGAAACCTTTATCCTTGAAGAGCGGACATATATACGTTGCTCATATTTGGTTGAGATACTTAACCGGGTACAAGGTATCCTCCTGTATATTAATCTACCGCGCTTTAGTAAATCACGAAATTCCTTCTAGGGCCCCTCTAACTAGGAAAATCTTGAAAAGATCGACCAGATTAAGGTGAAAGTTGACTGCACGGTTGGCCGAGTGGTGTCAGCGGTCGCCATGCCGCTTACTACTGCGCCAAGTGTCGTGGGTTCAAATCCCACGCGGTACCTACAACACTTTGTGTGATCCACGAATTGTTGTCCCGAGTCTGGATGTTCTTTGTGTCCGTTTCATGTATGTTTGTAAAGTCCCCCACGACACAGGATGTTTATTCCTAATGTGGGAGTTAGACAACTCCCACATTAGGATTGATTAAAAAAAAAAAAAAAAAGAAAAAGAAAGTGCTTCTGATATTTCTTATAATGAGAACAAAGAATTTTAAGTACGTCTAGGTCATCGTAAAGAATCCTAATATATTATAATATGCTGTAGTAGCTATATACAAAAACATATCCTACCCGATTATGACAACCTGAGATAAATGCAGACGCTGTAATTGGGGATATGACGTCTTCGTGTCGGTTATATATATTTAGGAATAAGGCCTTGGTCACAAACAAAAACTCACTTAGACCACTAGAATTACTTGTTTAAATTTCGAATAAATCCCTTCATTATAATTATACGGACAACTCTACGACTTTATACATACCTATAGTTTTAGTCGATGGCAGTACTTCAACATTGGGTTTCACTCCAGTACAGGCAATATGAACTTCCACTATTTCAGGGTTATCTTTAACACAAAACAGTAATGTGCATTTATGCACATCAACATCTGCTGGAGCGGCCGAAATAGTGAGCTTGTCACGACATCCAGGCTGTATTCGAAAATATATATAATTAGTTAGTAAGTAACTTTTTCAAAAGTTGTTACTTGTAATCATTGATTGGTGATCGGTAAATCTTCGCAAATAATCGGTTTGCGCAGATTAATCGTAACGATTTACCGTTATTTGTGTAGCAGGCGGAGTCTCACCTCTAATCGTATAAATTCTTTGTCTATTTGAAACACGGTAGTATCTTCAAGGAACTCGATCACGATGTCAGCAGTTATGAGAGAGGCATTTTTCAAATCGATTGTGTATTCTTCTTGGTATATTCTATTAAGGCCGACGAATATTGGTCCAAATTCAAATAATTTAAGATCGTCTAAATATGTTATCTTATAGACGTGATCTTCAATAGTCCTTCTTACAAAATTCTCGAACATCTTTTTCGGTCGACTGTCCAGTCTAAAGCAGCGAGAAACAAGACGTAGTATAAGTAACTTTTAAATGATGTAAATGTAATACTTTTTTATATTTACAGGCCAATAACTATCTACTAAAATCTTTTTATTTCTATTTCGTTTCATAAAAGAGTTAAACCAAAAACATGATAATTGCAAATTTAACGAAAACAGTGAATTATTAAAAACAATGTTAAAATCGGTTAAGTTGTTTAGGCGCTACGGCGGAACATACAAATACGAGTATATATAGACTGACAAAAATATTACCCATCCTTTTTCCTTTTGTAAATAAAATAATTGAAATTGATCATACGATAATAAATATTTACAATACCTCGGCAAATCACAAATGCCGCTAATATTGATGTCGACTCTTGAGTCTGGCCAGCCGCTCACTTCGACAAAACGTCTGACGCTATAACTGCCTTCATTTTGAGGATTAAAAGAATATTTGCACCGCACCAGGTCACCAGGTTCCAAAACTAGACGCGTTTGTGTTTCTAAATATTGACAAATTAAATTAAAGAATAATATTTACTTTTATTCACGATTCAATAAGCTTTAAAATGTAATATACAGATTAATCAATTTTCTCACTAACTATGTTAGACTACTTCTATTAAGCACATAATATACGTATGTACCTATGTGTAAAAATAAGTTTCACAATAAAATAAAGTATGTCAAATATTTGTAAAATCATCAAGTAAAACTGCTCCTTCTCAGATATTGGAGTGACTATCGGTACTTTTAATTTTAAATCTAATATCCAATTTTACTTTATTATGAAAGTATTTCTAGTTATTTACCTTGCATTGATTTGACACTATGTAACGGTAACGGATATATTTCAGTTGGTTCATCTTCCCCAACCATTTTCTCCACTGTGGAAGGGAATTCTGTCGTTGATGTTTGAGACGATGTAACCTGTTTTGTATTTCAAGTCATTATATCACATCTATACTAATATTATAAAGAGGAAAGGTTTGTAACGAATTGGCTCAAAAAGTACTGGACGGATTTTAAAAATTCTTTCACCATTGGAATGCTACATTATCAATGATTAATATGCTATTTAAAAAAAAAAAAAAAAACAAAACAAAAATAACAATATGTAAACTAATAACTGCAGTTAACACCGCGAGGTTCAGCTAGTTATTTATATATTTTTATTGTTTACATAATAAAACATAACAAAATATGAGTGACATTGTTGTAGACGACACAATTGGCGGTATTTGCTCATGGCGATTTCTCCCAGACAACCTTAAAATGAATATTCTAAATTATTAAAACAATGAATAAATATAAATGGATACGAACACCCACACATGAATATAGATACATACATATATTTATCATTTATTTGGACAACCAGTTGCTGTTACATTTAATCTTACAATAGGAAACAGTAAATTCACTAATAACTTGTTGAAATTCACAATATTTAAAGGTATCAGAACATGCACCAATAGTAACAAGTGTGAATAAGAAAAAAAATATACAAACAAAAATAATAAATATTTCGAATATAATAATAAATATTTCGAACATCTAACACTTAACGCCATCTAGTCCCAAGCTAAGCAGAGCTTGTGTTATGGGTACTAGACAACTGATATAAATACTTATATACTTTTTTTTTGTAAATACATACATATTATACAAAAAAATAAAATCAAGTAAGAAAAAAAGTAACAAATGAAAATAAATTCAAGTATATAAACTTAAACAGACTACAATATATAAGTACCATATTAAAATGAAACCTAAATTATTGTTACGTGTCACGGTTTGATGGGTTTGAGAAATAAACCTTCTCAATTGTAAGAGACTTTATTAAAAACACTCTTTCAATCAAAATATCACTCCTAATACCATCCTTAATGGTCACCGATAATCAACCGATATTCGACTCTATGTACATCGATGTAAGGTTCTATATTCCGTGCGAGAGGAAACTATTCCAGGAGATCGATGAGAACTTTCTCGATCGTTTTTCGTGAATTATCTTTCTTCGTAACATTAGACAATAATCATAACGACAGACAATAATCCTTCACCGGGTTTTTTAAACAGGAAAGGTTTCAGCATAGGTTTTAAGATTACTCATGATAAAAAAAATATATAAATGGGAAAATAACCTTTTTGCCGCAAACGCAGTGCCACTTCGAGAGGATGTTCAAAACATTATCCTGGTTCAAATCGTCTAACAAATCAAGATTAGTTAATTGATTACATTCACATTTTTTGAGCTGAAATTAATGCAGGACAGGTTAGAAATATAGAAGTTACAGGTTATTATAGAGCGTCTAACAATGTTTTATCTTTCTGTGTATAATAAACTACGCTTGAAAATACGCTTGAGATATTCAAATGGCACAATAAAAGTCGCTCAATGTGTTGTGGTAGGTATAATATGTTAAAAGAGTAATAAGTACACAGTAAATAAATTAAACGAAAAACACTTCTTTCCTTAAAAACAAGCAAACAAAACAACAACCTATAGTGCCATTAATCAATTTATAATACAAAAGCTCTTATTTTATTTACTTTAAAAATTGCGCATTTACTTTAAAAATTAAAATTACTCAAATTCAGTTACAAAAGTTGTTGTTGTTGTTTACAGTTTGTTTCTCTACAAAAGTTAATCTCGCGACAAGTTTATGTATCATATTAATTGTGTGTAGTGACTCTATCACAGGCGCGGTGGAGCTATGCCAGGGCGTCATACGCACTCTTTCGTTGGCACAATTTAATTTACGTAAATTTCAAACAAATGAACCTAGCATTTTGAAACAAATTAAACAATACAGATAAAATGCCTTCTGCCAATAATGTCTTAGAATTTAATAATAGTAACCATTAATGCAGCTTCTAAAACGTTAGGTTTACTGACTGATGACAAATTACCGACTACAGTAGATTAAGCTCTGTCTGAATGATATGACGGAGAAGTGTAGAGGTGCCTCTTTGCATAAGACTCAGTGATGAAAGTTATGAGATTAAAAAGTGACTCCGTGGTAAGCAAATAACAACTAACCCAATACTTGAGCAAAAAATTAAAACATTGACTTGATTGACATAAAAGGATAAATAAATTAGGATACATTGTGTAAATTTTGCACATTACCGGCACTTCATCCAAATATCTCCAATTTAATGGTATTTCATGATTAATAGCGGGAAACGTTTTAGGTAATAGCACCGTATATTCTTTCCTTTTCACGGGATATTTAAGTACATCCACCTTTTCTTCTTCCTTTAGTGCATTACATACAACCGGCGAGTTCTTGAGCATAGTCAATACAGCATTCTTGTAGTTGATGCAAGGACACATAATTAGAGTTAAAGGAAAACCCCTGTCACTGAGGCTTACTTCAGAAGTCTGTAATTCAAACGATGACAAATATTTTTTTTATAGTATTTTTTTAACGCAGTAATCATTACCTACTTTAATTTTTAAAGTGGTTTTTTCTTGCCACCTCTGCACCGTAATAAACTCATAGTGTTCACGACTAAAAGAGTATCGATAGATGGCGTTGTACCTACTATTTACCTAAATCGCGCTATTATTTGTTTATGTCTAGCAGTATAAGATATTTTGATTTGTTTAATAAAGATGCTACCAGAACAGGCTTGACTGCTAGATAAGCTTTACTAGTTAGATCAGATTACAGTAGTGGTTTAATTTTCCGGACCCTTCTAGTGTATGTTTATTGGTCAACCAGGTCATATATACGCTAGTCGTTGTTTTTTTCCTGATACATATTTATAAAGTAACAGTAATAAATATTTGGAGAAAATTATTCATTTAAATTCTTGTAATATATTCTAATTTGAAGTTTAACTGGAACATGTTCATTGTCATTGAAAAACAAATTACAATTGTGGTTTAATTTTTTGGACCCTTCTAGTGTATGTTTATTGGTCAACCAGGTCATATTTACGCTAGTCGTTGTTTTTTTCCTGATATTTATAAAGTAACAGTAATAAATATTTGGGGAAAATTATTCATATAAATTCTTATAATATATTCTAATTTGAAGTTTAACTGGAACATGTTCATTGTCATTGAAAAACAAATTGTAACAGAAGTTTACTAACATTATCAATAACCAACAATTGTTAGATTAAAACTTCTACATTTTACATACTTTGTCATTAGGATATAACGCTACGCTAGAATGTACCCTATCATTTTTACTATATCGCTCGACTTGGGAATATCTGAAAGAGTCTTATTTCAAAATAACTCATGAATCTTCACAAAATTTGTTTGGGTTAGTAGTGTCAAACGGTGTCAAAAGTCTTTATAAAACAAGTGTGTGTCAGCTCCGAGTGCTCCGACGCACAACTGGAACTGGAACTTGGCGCCACTAGCACGCACTTAAACTACGTGAACGTACGCGTTCGCGCCAAGAAATTCATAGCACTTACGTCATTTTGATCACGAGAAAACTATCCCTAAATAAGCGTTTTAGCGCTATATGTTTTAATAGTTTGTTAGACGACCTAACTAATGACAAAGTGCTGCAGCGCAACCTTAGGTAACGCTTGATTTTACTGTCCATAAAATGACATACCTATAGCGGGATAAATATGAAAATCGTTGCTTGTAAACTAGTAAAAGATGAAATAGTGTAATACCGGTATCTGAATGTCAGATTTCTTCTTCAGTTTCTTAACAGCTCCACCAGCGACTTGGCCGTTGATGTTATACAAAGGGAAGCCAACGTCACATTCTTCAAACACCCAATTATTAGCGATATTTACAAGGTTCTCATAAGTATTTTTGGAGTACTCGTTATATTTCGCGTTCATTGCTACGTACTCAGTTGTAGCTTTTGCTGAAATTCAACCATTTTAGTATTAACACTCGTGTATAATCAAGATATACCTATTAGCGTTCCCTTGTGTGTTATGATTATTTCCAAGCAAAATTCTATTTAACACAATGAATTTATAAAAAGGATGAAAATTTATAAGTACGATGTGGAAGACAGCTGTAGTCAATTCTCAAAAACTATGATACTGGTTTCTAGCCAGAGCTAAAGTTGTATAGGATAAATATATAATACTTTCGCAAGTTAAATACAGACCGAATGCAAATGTTGAGATGTCGGTCAAGATAATGGATCTGCCCACCGAGCCAACTCGACATTCTACAAATATAAACATTAGTAGAAAACTAACAAATGTATGGGAATGACGTCTCTCACTGCTAAGTCACGTGGTCATAACAAGCTATTAGCCAATAATATAAGAGAATAAATAATAATCGCCTTAGCAATTGTAGAAAGAGAATCGACGCGAAATACTTGCGCCTTGGCTAAGAGGACAAGATCTGTATTCTTCTTTTTTGAAGAAGACCTCCGCAACAGGAATATAAATCCTGTGTCGCGGGAGACTTTACAAACATACATGAAATGGACATGAACAACACCCAGAGTCAAAACAACAATTTGAGGATCACACTAAGTTTAGTGCCATGTGGAATTTGAACACAAAACATTTGGCGCAGTAGAAAACGGCGTGACAACCGTTTAAACCACTAGGCTAACCGTGCAGTAGTATTATATTTGTAAATCGTCATGTAATTTTTCTACTTCTATTTGGGAAGATTTTTGAAAGTTCCAAGATCAACTAATGTTCTGACCAGGCATGGCCAACGAAATGTATGACAAAGCTAACAGGTAACATTACTTCTTTCGGTGTTCAGTTTTGAAAATTTAACTCAACTCTGCAATAACCCTACGAATTTTTAAGTCATGAACTGTTTATCATATTGGAATTAATTTAAGTCTGTTAAAAATTTTTTGAACCTTTTTGTCTGTCTCAATGATAAATTACTAAAGTAACAATTAATACAATCTAAAACGTCGTTAAGAGAATTGAAAAGTGATGTTTTCTTTCAAATTATTTTATTTAAAAATTAAATAAACGATTTTTTTTATCATACTGGTCTTGGAAGTCACCATTACAGAGAAGCCGACATACGCTTACCGAACTAAACAGTTCGACTCTTCCTTCCTATGCCGATCAGTTAAAATCTAGAACCCACTACAATCGCATGTCTTTCCTTGCCACTTCGACCCCAGGTCCTTTAACCGTGGCGTGAAAAAGCGTCTCACTAGACCTCCATATTGTGGGTCACCATGCCGCATTATCCACATTTGCAATGAGCATGGTAACCACTGCTGTTGGATTCACTTGTACTAATATTCTTCTCTTTACGAGACCCTGACCTGACCAGTTTCGTCCTATGGCATCATCAAAGATGACTAAGGACTTGGTACAAATGAGTTTGTTTTCTTAATTTAGCTAACTAGTTTTAAATGGTAACGTCTTTCCTTACCTTTCATCCCTTCGTCTTTTTTCACCTTCTTCTTGGCATCTGATGCGTCTACGGTGAGCGAAGATTTACTGCGTTGTTCTAGTAGGATAAATTGAATAAATAGGTAAAGGTAAGATAAACTTCTATAAAACTATTTAACCTTAAAAATCCGAAAATAATGGAAATAGTGACGCTTTTAACAAATTTTGTTTATGAAAGCATTTTAATTTAAGTACTGTCTCATAAATAATAGTAGTCTTAAAACCTATAAAATTATTTTTATATAGTAGGTGGCAAACGAACATACGTATCGCCTGATGGTAAGCGATTACCACTGTGGCGACCTCCACATACTCCACATCAATTGTTGGGCAGTGGACCGCCCCAGGCATGATCACCTCGCCTGGTCGGAGGATCCAATCCTCCTTTTTTGTCTGTCTGTTTGTTCCAGTTATTCGATTTTAACGGGAACTTCACTGGCACTTAATAATATAAGAAATAAGGGTAGAAGGAATTTTTAAAAAAGTTTTCGTATTACACGTCATACAAACATAAAACATCATATGAAACAGAAGATAATTTTAACATTTAAATGCAAACCTTTTCCTCCCTTGTCTCTGCTGCCAACTGGATGCGAAAGCAACCCTACTCCTGAACTGAAATAAAATTAATTACGGTAACAAAAAACAAAGAAAAGCAAACAAACCTCATATATTCATAAAATTGACATAAATGATGAACAAATAAAGCAAGAATTGTTAATGACAGTGATAACGAAACTCAATACAAAATAGAACGTAACTAACTGTTCAGCCATCTTTTCAAAATGTTTTTTTCGTCTTTGTTCTAAGCCAAATGTAATATAAATTGTTTTTAATTCTGCAGGGGCTTTTTCATATTCTTCTTCGTCCATGTTTTCAAAACTTTCTACTATTTCCTTAATCTCATCCTCGTCATAGGTTTTTGGTGCAGCCCTGATAAAATAATTGAAACGTTTAATGTTTTGTGAGAAATGGTACGAACATACAAATTAATAGGTATTTTAACAAAAAATATTGCATTAGGCGCTATATCTATTTTTTTTTCTCTAAAAAAAAAGACAACTCCCACATTAGGAATAAACATCCTGTGTCGTGGGGAACTTTACAAACATACATGAAACGGACACAAAGAACATCCAGACTCGGGACAACAATTCGTGGATCACACAAAGGTGTTGTAGGTACCGCGTTGGATTTGAACCCACGACACTTGGCGCAGTAGCAAGCGGCATGGCGACCGCTGACACCACTCGGCCAACCGTGCAGTCTATGAACATATTAATCTATGTTCGTATTATATTAAGATTCAATATGTATTTATTAAAAACTTTCATAATTGTGCCGTGTTTGGTGTGAAGTGAAATGCTTTTAATTTTACAATACCACAAAATAAATCCGGTCAAGTTTAATAAAATTAATATTGTGTATGGACCTGTACAAGAAGCGATGAGTAAAAACAGTGCTCCACCTCTAGTATTTATACTATAATTAAAAAGGAAACTTTTATAATCTATGGTTTTTTGTCTGTGTCAAAACTCTCTACAAAATGGTTGTAACATGAAAATGTGTAAAATTGGTGAAGAAATAAAACAATTAATTTAATTAAGATATATAGTTTATTTGCTATCGCCTTACTTCTTACCTATTTTACAAGAAGTACTTGCAATATGTGTTAACTCATTTGTATTTATCCAATAGTTGGTCAACTGATCAAAACCTTAATTTAAGAGGAATTAATTTATTTAAAATGTATTTTTTGTCTCGTTATTACACTACATGAAAATTAAAATGATAATCTACTCACTACTAATCCGAAAAGTAAAAGAACGTACTCGCTTAAGTGATCCAATTCTTTGAGAGATTCTTCGTAGGCTTGTGCCCACTTGACAAAATCAGACTGACATAAAATTAAATGTGCATTCCAAATGCAACGTTTACATTTGAGGATTGTTGTGAGCACCAAAGGTGGATTCTTAAGAATATTACTCGACAGTGATTCTACAACAAAGCCGCGATCGAACTTTGGTAATTGGAAATATTCAATAAGAAGTTCTTCAGTCAAATCCTGGAACAAAGTAAATATATATCGTTCCAATTTATTACAATGAATATCATAGAATTTGTATTGTTTCTATGTTATTTACCATCCGAAACAGTGTAGTCGACCCCAAGGCTGTCACTGCCTGATTAGTAGGTAACGATATTGCAGATTTCCTTTTCTTCTTATCGCTTCCCTTTGACCGAGGCGTTCCAACATATTTGTTATTGGCCATACGTAATATTTTCTTCATGAGCGATTCAAAGGCATCCTGCGTTATGCTTATATCATCTGAAGTATAATTACTTTAATAGTCGTTGTAATTCTGTGCATATTCATGCACAAATTGCAAAAACGAGCGCGATCAAATCCTCGAACCCAAAGTCTTCTAGAACTCATTAAGACGGGTCATTTCGAGTTATTTTGAAAACCCTTTAAAATTTTTTAATAGAGATATTCCATCGTGAGCTCACAGGAAAAACACTATTAAATAATTCTAAAAATAAAATGTTCTAAACGTAATTTTACGGTATAACTTCTATAGTTTACTTGAATTAATTATTTAAACATTCCTTACCACACATATCTATCAAGATATATTTAAAAACTGATTCTAAAAGGAAAATGTGCACCATAAATAATTATGGAACTTAACTCAAACCGCGGGCTTAAGAAGAACGTCTCCAAAATTTCGACTCGAAAAATTTAGATATAAGTTTCAAGAGGGTTAAAATCAAAGAATAACAAAATAATGGAACCTTCAGCTTCCTCGTCATTTAAGCTACCATCGCCTTTGACACGTTTTGATGATTCATACCCTTCGTTGATAGTAGCCATAATAAGTTCTTTTGTTCCGGTCGATGGTTCTGAGAGCAACGCTTCAACTATGCAGTTGTCCACGTTTATAACAGGCAAACTGAGCTTTTTGCCAGCGGAATATGCTATTTCTTGGCATTGCATTTCTATAAAAGTAAATTAATCAGAACTTGTATTATGGGTACTAGACAACTGATATAATTACATAGCTAGTTTATTTGTAAATTTTAATATATTATGTTTAAAAAACCCAAGCTCCGAAACAAATATTTGCAGTTCATACAAACATTTGATCCGACCCGGGAATCGAACCCGAGACCTCAAGCACAGCAGTCGTATACGGTATACGCTACCACAGCGCCACCTAGGCAGTCAAAATAGTTTATTAAGTTTGTAATTAAATGCCATGTCTCCCAAAAGTATGTTCGCGTGTGATAATGTCAATAATAAATAAAAATTATTCATATAAAAATTATTTATAAAAGTTAACATGTTTTTGTACCTTCACATGGAGAACCGTGGACAAACAAAAGAAATCCCTTAGAATGTAAATCGACATCAGAGTCTGGTTTTTCTTCATCGAATATCTTTAAACATTCGCGCAAAGGATCTACGTGTCCGTCTCGTAATATTTTCATCTCATCTGTAAAAATCAGGTGTATTTAGTGAAGCATGAGCACTGGTTATCTTTCACACCAGCGTCTTACCTATGAGATATCTATAACCCACATCTTTAACCCAGTCTGTTCATTGAAAATTCTATCATCATCATTTCAGCCCAAAAACGTCTACTGCTAGACATAAGCTTCCCTCATGACTCCTCACAATAAATGGTGCTGTGCTGCCAGCATCCAACGGTCGCCCGTGATATTCACCAGGTCGTCGGCACACCCACGCTCCGTCTTCCATTACGTGGTTGCCACTCAAGATTTTTTAGCTTCATAGGCCTTTACTGTCTGCGAGAAATGTACCCCGCTCACTGCCACTTAAGTCTGGCAACTCTCCGGGCAATGTCAGTAATGATATATATTTTACCGTGGGAGAGCCATGCTTCGGCATGAATGGGTCGGCTCGACCGGAGTGATACCACGGCCTCACAGAAAAGCGGTGTGAAACAGCGTTTGCGCTGTGTTTCACCGAGTGAGTGAGGATACCGGAGGTCCATATCCCAACCCTTCCCTCCATCCCCCTTCCCATCCCCCAAAGGTCGGCAACGCACTTGTGACGCCTTTGGTGTTGCGGGTGTCCATGGGCGGCGGTAATCGCTTACCATCAGGTGATACGTCTGCTCGTTTGCCCACTATTGAATAAGAAAAAAACAATCAATTCACATATCTTAGAAAAATAAAGATGAAAAATGTCTAGAAAGCAGTACCTGTAATTATTTCACCTTCAGTACGAAATTTGACTGGAGGTATATTGCTTTCTTTGCCTGCAATAGGAGTCTTCGCACCTCCTTTACTAGTAGGGGTTTTAGCTTTTCTGTGAACAGAAAATTATTGTTATGTCGTCAAAATATGATATCAATGGGTGTAAATAATAATAATAACTTCACGGCGGCTGATCCCAAACTAGGCAGAACATCCTGCTTATATACATACTTATATATGTATGTCCAAATATACACATAATATAATTATTACCCGAATACAGATAACTCGTGTTTGATTTTAGGTTCAGTACAATTGGGTAGTTGATACCTTAGTCAAACTAGTTAATTTTTCTCATCTGTCAAAACGATAAATTTGTATGAAAAACTAGCTGATGCCCGCGGCTCCGACCGCGTTTATGTCGGTTTTTTCATGTTTTTTCGCGGTCGCGGATATGTAACTGATGCAAAAATTTGATAAAAACAATCCTTGATGCGGATTATATATTATTCTAAAATTGCAGCTCGATCGGTGCAGAACTTTTTGAGTTTTTGAAGCGTACACAAACCAACATAACATTTTTATATGAGTATATAGATGTACTAAATACAAACTTGTGACGTGTTTTAGACTACTCGATTGAACAATATATTTCAATGTTCATTTGATTAAAATTTATAAAACATAATTATATTTTCCAAGATGTTTTATAATTTTCGTTTTATGGAAGCAAACATCTGTATTTAGTTACGACATAGTCAACTACCCTATTAAGCTGCTATTTCAGAAGGTCAAAGACAATTTCATTTGGCCCCTTAACCACGAGACAAGTGTTTCACTCATTCGACTGCCTCGGTGGGGTAGTGGTAGCGTATGCGACTGCGAAGCTTGAGGTCTCGGGTTTGATTCCCGGGTCGGACCAAATGTTTGTATGATCTGCAAATATTTGTTTCGGAGTTTGGGTGTTTTCTATGTATAATATGTACGTATTTACAAAAAAAAAGTATTTAAGTATTTATATCAGTTGTCTAGTACCCATAACACAAGCTCTGCTTAGCTTGGGACTACATGGCGTTGTGTGTTAGACGTCCGAAATATTTATTTATTTATTCTCTTTCTAAAATCGCTAAAGCTTCATATTCTCTTGCTGACCACGTAACTTAGCGTTGAGACGACTTTATTCCCATATACTTAATAGTTTACCAATAACGTTTACGTTTATAGAATGTCAACTTGACTAGAGAGTCTGATTTTTCATCATCTAGCGTTCTGACAGACATTTGTCAGCAGAATATCTTCAGTATCGATGAACAAAAAATATGTTTACTTAAAAACAATTAATATTTTCCGGGCAAAGGCTGCTTATTTTGGGGAGACTAAGGGAAACATCAGGGTTTCCACACCAGAGGAGGCCATCTTCAAACTGTAGGTGGCCCGAGGTACGTCGGGGTTCCACGGTTTTCCTTTCTAGGGTGTACCTGGTTCCCCGGCTCCTAGTACCCGAGATGGCGTGCGGTTTTAGTCGGTTCAAATCCGACATGCCACCAGGAGGAATCCGAGGGAAATCCCGCACGAGGAAAAAAAAAAGGTCAAAGGCTGCTAACAGAAATTAGACTATCTTACTTCATCACCTTCAAAGTCGCGTCCCTTAGCTAACTGATTAACCTCACATAAATGGTAAAATATATAAAAAAATAGCAGACCCACACATCTTCATCCGCGTTTATTTTCAATTATGCTCGGCTACTATTGCTTTAAGCGTGAAGTTAGTTATCTTATATTAGGCACTCCAACAAAAGTCACATTTAAAAAAAACGTGAAAATTACGGCTTCGGAGTACCGTATATAAATAATAGATGAGCATATTATGCTAGTACTGTTTGATATTAAAGATACTTAAGTGTAAATAAATACACCTACTTCCCTGAAGCTGCATGTGACTTTCCAATTGCTGATTTGGCAGACAGTTGTTCCTCTTCCTCTTTGAGTCTAAAAATGAGATTTTTATATTATGGATGATATTCTCATCAATCGAAAATTATTAGAAGAACATAGGTTATTTAGTTCTGCCAAAGCTCAAAAAAAAACTAACCAAAATTATCAATTTACGAATATCCTTTGTCACAACATAGGGTTTAATGAATTTCTTCTATTTAAGGTGTTGAATATTTTGCATAATAGCACTCAAAAAATTGTTTTCACCAAATAGTCAGAAACTAATATTTAAAAAAAAAATTAAGTATATACAAATCTTTTCAAACTATACCACATTGATTCAAACATAATATTTGGCTTTTTATAAATAAAGAACATCAAATATCTAGAGACTCAAAAATACAAAACAATTGTCAGCGTCCGCGTCTGACAATACTAATTAATATTGTTCACTTACTTCTTAACTCGAGCGTAGAAATTTTGATAAAAATTGATAACTTCTGGTGGGTACCCCGTTCCCGGTTTCAGTGCTGGCACCAACATCTCTTCTGGCTTGTTGTAATACTTGTACAGTAAGTTATATATTTCCTCTTCTTCTTTCCACTTCCTAAAAAGTAAATATTCCGCGGTTGTCTGTAGATTTCACTGTTTGCGTCACTATCTTTTAAGTAAAGTCATGGGCGTACCCAGGGTAGGGCAGGGGAGGGCAGCTGCCCCCCCCCCTAGATGTTGGCGTTCCTACTATTTTCTTCTCTCGATTATATATAAAGCACACTCAGACGCGTAAAAACGTGACTAAGATCGACTATGGACAAAGACAGATTTATTTTCTGTGTTGTTGTAAGATCGGCAATCGGAATCGGAATCAGTCCTAGGGCTATGCGATGTTCGAGCGTAGTGACGATCAGAGATCATGCTCTTTAGCGAGGAGAACAACTCATCATAGTCCTAAGATATCAAATCTTCCGAGTCGGTATATGTAGTTTTTATGGACAGCTGACATACCCATTCATTTGGAATGTATTTAAGTCACTACAAAAAATTCTCGGAAGCAAAATATTATCGTCTGATATATCAGAATTTTTTTTGGCCAGTAATAATTTGTAGTTTCGTCCTAGCATCCAGTACAGGTTTTTGTGCCGCCTAGATAATATCACCTTATTTTGCTTTGATATGGTTTTTCCACCGGTCTATATGTAAGCCCACATTGGCTCGCACTCGAAGGCCGATGGGACACCATTTCCGAAGTCTGATTCCCAAGCTGGCGCAGCGCGTGCTTGGCTCGGTTGCTGCTAAATATGAGGGGGCCCGATAACTCCTGCAGGAGACTATACGCGGGCGTTGAGCGGTCCCCAGTATGGGCTGAGGTCCTGAAGGCCAGCAATATTGGGTTATTGCGACGTCCGCAACGAGTGCTGACCTTTAGGTAGGAGACCTAAGACTCGAGATAGCGAAGACCAGAAATTTCAATTCCACCAGGTTCTTGTGGAGGAATGGAAGGAACGACTTGGGCAACCGAGTGCTGGGCACGCCGTTATTGCGACGGTAAGACCCGTATGGAGCCGTGTGGAGCCGTGATGCCTCTCGAGCCAATCGGCTCGAGAGGCATCACGGCTGACACAGGTGATCACTGGGAAAGGATGCTTCGGAGAGCACCTGTGTCTGATCCGCAAGGAGCCAACGTCTGAGTGCCACCACTACGATGACCAGACCGTAGACACGGCATTCCACATACTGGCAGAATGTCCGGAGTAGGGCGAGTCGAGACGGCCATCGGAGGGGGGTTCTCTCGCTTGGTAACATTATTGCGACTATGTTGCGTAGCGAGAGCGCGTAGAACTCTGCCGTCTTTTTCAGCGAGCAAGTAATGCTTGCGAAGGAGATCTTACCGTCCACCGCAGACGACTCGGGCGCCGGTGATCGCCAAACGATCTCCGTACTCCACAAGCGCAAGCTTGGGGGTGACAGGTGAGTATCACCCTTTTTTTTTTTAACGTGTGGAAACCCCCTCGGGCCGTCACCCCACTGAGGTTTGCGGCGGGGTGGTGTGTTGGAATCGAACCGACTAAAACCACACGGTGTGCCAACTCTGCGCCTCAGAAGGGAGGGGTCCGGGAACTGCAGTTATTAACACGACCGGACTCCTCCCAGCGCCTGCCCGCACTGAAGCGGGCACTGGCTGCTGTTCAAATCTCAATTTAGGTGACGCATGGCACACGCGTACGTCGTCTCCTCGCGGTTGGCCTGTATTGCGGATGGAGGGGAAAACCCGTCCTGTCCATTCGTGGCCACACTTAGGGCGGCATGAGGCGCTGATATGCGCGCCTCTGCCGCCCGGTTCGCCGGCGGCGGATCGGGTCCGAGTGAACGTTGTCCTCTCGGGCCTTCTCCGCCGCCTCCTTCTGAAATTACGTCTTCGCAGAAGGATGCGACCGCAGTAAAACTGCAATCGCTACCGGCCATGGATCGTATGATGGCCGGTAGCGAGAGATCTCCTCCTATGACTGCAGTGAGGGCCCGACGCAGCGACACCCAAGCGGGGAAGATCGCCAGCGTGTGCTGGGCCGAGTCCTCGCTGCAATCGCAGAGAGAGATGCCGATATTCAGCCGCTTGTCGGTAAACTTCGGCGAGCACTTCCGCCTCCAAATCCCACGGGAGTGTTCCGGCCAAAGGTGAGGATCACCCTAGCAGAAGCAATCCGGGGTAGCGGCGCAAGCTCAACAAAGTGCTCGAACCCCTTTTTAAAATAGAAAAGGAGCATCAGGGTTCCTACACAGGAGGGGGCCATCTACAAACCATAGGTGGCCCGAGGTACGTCGTGGTTCTAGGGATTTCCTTCCGAGGGTGCACCTGATTCCATGCCAATGCCTTTTTCATATCCATTTATTTGACGAGGTGCTTTTAAAAAAACCCGATTTGCCCCCCCCTGGCCCAGAACCTGGGTACGCCCATGAGTAAAGTATCTACTTATTGGACTTCGGTGGAAATGTCTGTTCTCAATAAAGTACTTGCAAACACTAGTGGTTAAGCGGTTCCCTACTTCGCCAAGTGTTGTGGGTTCAAATCCCACATGAAATAACACTTTGTGTGATTAACAAATTATTGTTCTAAGTCAGGGTGTTCTTTTTGTCCGTTTCATGTATGCTTGTAAAGTCCCCCGCGACACAGAAATTATTCCTAGTGCGGGAAACACTAGTATCGTTAAGCATGCGAACATAACTAAGTCCAGAATCGATTATGGAACACATTTGGTTAAGATTGTTTAATTACATGTACACCTACGTATATAAACCGTATAAAAAGAATAGAATCAATCCTATGAAATGAAATATTAAAGAAAGATTTTAAATTTAATTTTATAAAAAAAAACGTTTTAGGAAATATAAATATAAAATGTAAACATCATTGAACTAAATAAAATTAACGTCTGCATCAATATGTATTTGTACTAAGAATTTCTTGGAACTTACTCGTCACTATGAGCTATTATCAATTCTATAGGAAAAGGACACGGGTTCGTCAATCCAAAATAGTAATATGTAGTGTCAGCCCAGGCCAGCGTAGGCGGGAAAACAACATTTGGTCCAATAACATGCACGTTTGGTACAATTCCTTGTCCCGTAACGGGTATTGTCATTCTATTTGGATTCATATGAAATCGGAATATCAGTAGACCTTCATACACCATCTGTTCAACGAATACATAATATTAATTTCGTAATTTTCTATTTTATTGTAAACGTGAAGAAATTTAACATGACAAACCTCCATCGTAGGCTTGAAAGCAACACTTAACCAACCTCCTTCTCCAGGTTCGTATTTTCCAGAACTGTCCATCACGACCATTGGAGATGGTCCATGTGCTTTTAATCTCAGTGTTACATACCAAATACATGTAGGTTTACCTCTAAGACCAAATATTTTTTTAAGTAAACATTTTGTATTCTACAACTATTGTGGATTAATCGTAAAGACATTTAAGTAAACTGTATTACAGTATGGTTTATTAAGTTAAACAAAATTCTTTCCATTATCTTCTTTCTTCATTTTTCCTCCACTTCTTTAAGAACCTTTTAAATCAAACTTAAGTAAAATTTAAATAATAAAGCCATTTTACGTCAGAGTTTTGTATCACAAAATAAATGTAAAATACCGACTAAAACTTAGGAAACACAATGGTCAATGTGGAGGGCATTGGGGAGGCCTACGTTCAGCAGTGGACTTCTTGCGGCTGATATGATGATATTGATGATATATTAAAAAGTTTAAAAAATGATGAGCAGTGAAAAATATTGAGCCTAAACGTACAGATATTATTTTATAGAAATTGTACGTACACATTTTTTAAAGGAATAGAACACACAATTTTATCTCCACATCGCACGGATCCAAAATCAATGTATTTTACATTTGACATTAAGTAAGGTACTGCACAAAGGGCTTTAAGATAAATTGGTATCGACACGCCGTAGGGTACCTGTTAAGTAAACATGTTTGTAAATATGTGTTCACATGGTTGTAGAGCCACAACTTCGGGCAGGTTCGACTGGGGCGTTACTACCTTCGCACAGAAAACCAACCTTAAACGATGCAGAAGCAACTCAATAGACCGCCATAGTGTGGGTCACATGTTGCATTGTGTTGTATTGTCTGCATGGGCAATGAGTATAGTGACCACTTGGATTCTGATCATGCTTTCCATCAGGCAGAGTCACTTTAGCCGGATTATATAATGAAAAAACTTTATAAGTTAAACATGGGTATGCTATAAGCTCGACTTAACCAACAGCATAATTACAAAATTTGGTGACTATAAACGAATACCTCCAAGTGAAGAGAAGTTTCCACATTCTGTTCCAGTTCAGTAAAATCACAAGATGTGGGAGAGAACGTTACTTCCAGTTTACCCGTCTCACCTGGGTTTAGTTTGCCACATAATTTCATACTCAACCAATTCGGAATTTGCGTCCCTTTCGAAAAATGCAGTTTCGTCGGGATCGGTCCATAGTTCACTATTTCGGCTATACATTGTACCTATTGAGATAAAAAAATAAAGTAAATTAATTTGACCAACTCAAAAAATGTGAGTACTAAATTTACCACCCAGCAATGGCTAATTACAGGTATAGGTACAATCGTAAACTGGAACGATTGCTATGGATGCTATTGATTCACTGGCCATTTGTATAAGTTACATCATATCATTATCCATAATTCTATATTATATATAATAAAAGACCCTTATCTATAATTCCCGAAATCTTCTGTTTAAACAGTGTAAGATAAACAGGTATAACAAAGTAGCCCCGTTTTGCCAATTTGCGAGCAAACTATTTATAAAACTATCATCTGTATTGTTTTGTATTATTGGCTAATATTTTGTTAGTCCACGTGAATTTAGCGCTAAGCGACGTCATTTCCGTGCATTTGTTACTTTTCTATTAACGTGAAGTAACTGCAACTTGTCATTAGTAGTTGGCAGAGATGTACAAAATGGTTTTAAAAAAGCATTTATATACAAAATGCAAAATGCTTTTTCTGATTTACTACGAGTATTTCAAATGCAAAATATCAAATAGTTTTGCGTTTTGTATTTAAATGATTTTTTAAAACCACTTTGTACATCTCTGGTAGTTGGATCAAGAAGTGTATAGTGGCTATAGGAAAACCGAGTGAGAATTTAAACTGTAACCAACCGTGCTTCCGGTAATAACTACACCATAATCTATAATGTATGGTAAAGTATGAAATCCTTGAATAGGTCCAGATTTATTTGTAGTAGCGTATACAGTTAATAGCTCGGGGCGTTCCTTTACATGATTAACAACCAGTAATCTTTCAATTGCCAATTCTATATCAATGATTGAAGGGTAACCGTCCTGAAAACATCGCATATAATTAATTCACTGTCTGTGTGGCGAGTGTTTAAGTTTATTAAGGGTTAAAAGAACAAACTACACAGGACCACAGCACTGTAAAGAGAAGAAAAACTTGAAACCAACCTTTACTAAACCGTCTGGCTAGCGTGATCGGTAAAGTAGTCCAACGGAGACCGACTCGAATCGTCGACTACTTTTAAAGAATTTTCAATTCGACAGGACTCTTTGGCGAGGTAATGGCTTCGCTATGCATCTTCTACCGCATTTACTATGGGGAGTGCTCCGAGGAATTGTTCAAACTGATTCCTACGCCTCTTTCCGCCATCGTCTTACGTGACCACAATTTCATCCCCATTACTTAGATTTAGAAAAGATTGTACTCCTTCTAAAAGGTCGGAAACGCTCTTGTGACGTCTCTGGTGTTGCGGTTGTCCATGGGCGGCGGTAATCACTTACCATCAGGTAATACGTCTGCTTGTTTGCCCACTATTCAATAAAAAAATAAATAATCTCCTTTCTAAGGAGACGCCTATGTCCAGCAATAAGAGACGTTAACGAGGTTGAGTGGGTAAGCTAGTGAAGAATAAAAATAAATAACCAGAGAGTTGAATAATAACCCATGATGAGCAAATATGCCAGTTGTATTGCAAGTCGGGATCCTCAAAACAAATATCAGTCAAAGGGGAATTCGTATGTTCAGTTTTGTGCTTTGCAAATATTTCATTTACTGCATCCAAATATGAACATGTCAATGTCTGAATAGCTTGGTATCCAATCTCCGGTTTCGCCTGCAATAATATATTAAAGAATCCTGTTAGAATATTGTTCTTAAGGCACATGACCAAATGCCATCACAGTGTAGAATATGGTATGGAATATTTTATTATTATACGTATACGTAATCAAAGTACTATATAGGAAACAGCACTATTTGTAATCATAAGTAAATATTAACACTATTTAAGGGGGTGGGGGGAGACAGAACGTAAAAGCTGAAGATTTCACGACAGGTTTACGCACATTTTACACTAATTATACTATTAACTTTATTGACATAGAATTAACTCACCGGTGGAACTTCTTCCTGTCTGGGTAGAGTTAAGTATACTTGAGGGATAACTCCCCAACCATACACCTTAATAGGTATGTGAGGAAGGTGGCCAATTTCCAACAAAAATACTCTTTGGAAATGTCCAAGTATACCTGGTTGCACGACTACTTGTACTTGAGCTTCTTCATCAGGTTCCAAAACCTTATTCGGAGGTAGTAATTCGAGGATATAACCTTCAAGTTCATTTTTACAAAGAATTGGCGCCAAAAAAGTTTTATATTCAAAAGGTAACTGTGCCATATTGGTTATCAACAGCTCTTCAATGGCATTCTCGTGAAAAGATCTTATTTTGAAATTTAATTTGAGGGTGTTAATTTTATATCTTAAATCAGAGCTGCGGCCAGTTACTAGTATGGTCTCAGGAGGCCCTCCCAACACTTCGCACTCGAGAACTGCTCGCACGTTTATGTTAGGTTTGGGTTGGAACATGACATTAACGTACTGAATTTCACCTGGCTTAAGCAGTCCACGATGCGGTACCAAATGTAGTACACCGTTGATGTCTGTCCTTGAAACTTTAACCTTTTTCGAAAATTTATCCATCCATTCAAATTTTGTGTCACAATCAGCGTTTATCATAGGTGTTACTTTTCTCATCATACGCTTTTTTATATATTCGCGATTAGGCGTAACCACATACTCCACTGGACTTTGATTTGGCTCTTTTACTCGTGGAGAACTGATAGGTTGAGATAAATTTTGTACTTGATTCACATTTTTACAAATATCACCATCCTCAGTAATTTGTCCCATATGTATTTCGTGTAACCCGCTGGCTGTAGAAAAATCAACATAATCATTATAACCCAAAAAGGTTTTCTTATTGCTTGAGTTCTTCACTAATAAAGGCGAATAAAAAAAAATTGCTGACACGATAGTTTAATCGCTATGAAAGAGACATTTATACTTATTTATTAGTGAGGTATAATATAGACAGCCGTATCGTTAATACTATAATGGAACCGTTTTTGCCTTAGAAAACAAAAAATGAAATGCCGCGGATAATGGTGGTAATTCTGTTAAAATTCAATAAAGTTTGTTGTTGGATTATATATATATATATATATATACTTGAATCTCATCTGCTTACAGTTTATTTTTGGAAATCTCACATCTCAGCTTTCACTATATTTGGTCCTAAACTAAACTGAACAATGCATGTAATAACAATATGAAATAATTACGTAAGTAATTTAGTTGGCATGTATTTAGACGACGCCTAAGTTTAGTGCGACATGTCAAGTTTTACGTCCCATGTCGTCGTTTGCCAAAGTAAAAATAGACTGTAAATAGATGTGATTAAAGTATATAATCCAACAACAAATTTTAGTGAATTTTATTTTAGTGATGACAATAGAATTACCACCAACAGCTAATATATTATAGGAAGCTTAACTTACTTGTAGTATCATCAGTAGTGTATTCTGTCTCACTTGTATGCTCTATTTTAGGATATTCAATCTGAAAACGAAGTCATTATATAAAAAAAAATGAGAGGTGTCAAGGAACACCCGGAAGGAACGAAGTTCGAAATAGAAAGACGAAACGAAAATATCTGGCTTGCTTTTTATAAGAGAGAGAGAGAGAGAGAGAGAGAGAGAGAGACAGAGAAAGGGTAATGATTCCTGACAATTTCAGGGTGTGCAAGGGGGGACTAAAAAATGTCTCCGAGCGATAGTTTCGGAGATAGAGGGGGTATCTTCCTTAAGGGATGATTTTAGGGGGTGGGGGTGGAAATGAGTAACTTGCTAGTTAAACGTGATATCCAACTAACGGGTTGAAAATATTTGCTGTTAAACGAGATCGTATACAAATTATACCAACCACATAAATCTATATAAGGTAATAGAAGTGCTATGTACCCTCGAATCTTTGTTTCGGCAAGTGCGGTTGTAAAATGGTGTTTTGCAGTATTGCTCACTGCGGCAATTTATCTACGTGTACTAATCAGGCGATAACATTTCATCGATAAGTGTTTACATTTAGTTTTATTGATGCTTTTGATGATTTAAAAACATAACCTTACCCATAAATAGTACAACATGGTATAATTTGCGACTTTGTTCGTACTTAGGTACTAGAACATTGCCTCTTGTGTTGGATGCTATATGGAAAGAAGAACTAAAATAAATGTATTACGCAATGAATAATACTATTTGATTTCGCATTTTAGTGGTACAGTCACAGAGAAGCGTTGAGAGCTAGTGATGTGCTAAACGACATTAGGCACTTGCAGTAGTAGGTACTCACAAACCCTACATTTTTTATTAAAAGATAAGAATCAATCATTATGAAATTTTGTTTTTTAATTGGACCATATTATTGTATTTGTTTATTTCGTTTAGATGCCCGCAGAATGCAGATACAAAAGATAAGTGGATACCTACCCTGGGGAAAAAATAGTTCCCCACAACTTATAGTCGGATTTGTTGGATTCCTTTCAATTATGATTTCAATAAATCAAAAAACGACACTCTGATAAAAACTGCAGTACCTACAGTTAATATATGGAAACTGTTCAATGAAATAAGTTCAGCTTTATGGACGCGAATATCATGTGATTTTAGTTTTCTAGTAGGAATCGTAATTTTGTCATCGTTTTTTTGCGATAGTTGAACAATATGTATGATTTTGAATTTTTAACACTAGATAAATTAGTTTATTGCAGCTTATTAATAATGAATTAAATGTGTGTACAGAAGTACATATATGTTCGATTTAATTATTACTTCCGCAAAAAATGCCATTGAAATAGTCCGAAAAAGACAGTTATTGAATAAATCTCTTAATTTTACAGGACAGTGATTTTAAATACCTACTTAATCTTTTTTTTACAGAATAAATTATGCTTAACAATAAAGCACGTACCCACTAATAACTTTATTTTATTATCTTTTATATTAAGTGTAGATTACGCAATAACTACCTTCAATCAATACGACGTAATATCAATCTTAAATTAATATTACATACGGTTTAGTCCAGTTTGGATAATATTCTCGCCGCATATGTACGCATGATCGTGTAGTTATTTTTTATGAATATAGATGTAGCACCACGCTGGCGACATTTGTTTCCCGAACCCAGCACAACACACCATTTCTATTACCTTATTTAGATTTCTGTGATATTAACATATTAATTTCGAATATTAATTTGGTCAGGCGTGGAACGGCAATAAATAACAGTAAAGAATAATTTCTATCGAAGGGATCATATATTTAAAGTATATTATTGACCGTGGGCGCCTTCCATGTCAAGTAATCTTGGTGACTGTACGACTCGCGAACAGAAATCATCCATAAAAATGCATAATTCTTACCATCGGTATTTCACTAATAGAACATTTCTTCCATTGAAATCTATAACAAACTATAAGTGGCGTAATGTTTTGTATTTTTATTGTTCTGCTTTCCACACTTCCATTCAGAATACACTGAAAATCGACTCGCGGTGATAATATCAACAGGTTGGGATAGTTGATGTGGCCGATTACCTTAATTGCATCCTAAAAACATTATATTGTAATTAGCATTCATGTTAAGTTTTGTAATAAGGGACTACGATAATCACAAATTTTAACAAAATATAACAGACTTCAAGAACTGGTCCAAAATAAAATGGGACCACACGGTAAGCACCAGCTTTCAAATAAAAAAAGATTCATCAAAATCAGCTCACCCAGTCGAAAGTTATGAGGTAAAAAAAAACAGTTGAGTGATAACCTCCTCCTTTTTTGAAGTCTGTAAGTAAGGTACTCTTAACTTTTAAGAATCGTCGCTACCAAAAATGTAATGTAAATCAAAATCAAAGATGTAAAATAAGTAACGCTTATCTATTATTTACCTTATTTTTATGACCTTTAAATTTTATCCTTAATACGTCACTAAACACTTTAGATTTTAAACTAACATGTTTAGTAGTATCAAAAAGTATCTGTAGTTTCATAACGTCGCGATCTTCCAAACGCTGTTCTACCGTGTGAGTCAGATTGAACGCTAGTTTCATCTTATTGATGTCTCGGAAAAAATTTAAGGAACCTCTTCGTTGTGGTTCCACTGGTTTAGAAGTAAAGTAGTCAATGAATACTCGCGATTGATGAGGTCCGAGGCTTAACAAAAGCTTTTCTAAATCTATGTCAGACTCTCTGTATCTTATACAGCAACACATGCTTTCTTCTTCGGGCGGTACTATGTACGTATCGTGTCTCTGTATTATGGCAAATGGTGGTTTTGTGCTAATATCCAGGTCCAGTGGCAGCTTGGATACATTTTTAATGGTCACGATATCTGTCAAGATTTAAAATTTCATCATTTCTATTGAAGAATACAAACCTAATGAATTTATCATTTTTAGCAAATGAAAATTTAACGAATCGATACTACTTACTTATTACAAAAGTTAGTATGTACTATCTTGATAAACATATTGTTTATTATTAAGGAAAAGTAAAAATGAAAAGGTTTTTTAAATCTCCATGGAGCGGATTTTGGTCTAAACTAATAAAATCGTGTTTTTCAGAACTCCAGAACTCCCACGTTAACTGGATTTCCATAAACAATATTGCAAAACTGAGAGTGAAGTATGTAATTATTCCGGGTGTGGATGTGATAAAGTGTCAATTTGCGCAGCGTAGGATGCAAGAAGCCGAGAGCCCATGCTGCAGCGGACTGCAAAAGGTGCAAGATGATGATGCAGAGAAAACTTCCGTGTTTTCATCATAAAATTACAAACACTGTTGCGATTAACACGGACATACGGACAACTAACCCGGAAAGTGATTCTGATACATTTTGTTATTATCACTTGACTGCACGGTTGGCCGAGTGGTGTCAGCGGTCGCCATGCCGCTTGCTACTGCGCCAAGTGTCGTGGGTTCAAATCCCACGCGGTACCTACAGCTCTTTGTGTGATCCACGAATTGTTGTCCTGAGTCTGGATGTTCTTTGTGTCCGTTTCATGTATGTTTGTAAAGTCCCCCACGACACAGGATGTTTATTCCTAATGTGGGAGTTGTCTTTTAAAAAAAAAAAAAAAAAAAACACTGTGCTATTGTATATAAGTACCTGTAAGTTTGTAATGTTCACTATAAGGGCCGTAATCATATCTGAAATCCATCAAAGTAGAAGACACTTCTACCTTCGGATCGACAAACTCTGCTACAATTTGACAAGCTAATAACAATTCCTTTTTATTTATGCCTTCAACACTTCCTACTAGATACCACATTTCTTTCACTGTTGTTACTTTATTTGACGTTCCAGTTATCAATAAGTCTAATTGTTCTCCTGCAGCCATTTTGAATACTCGGGGTTCTAAATTGAAAAACCCTCTGGAACAAATAATGTGTATAAAAGTAATACAAAATCTAAACGTGCAATTAATAAGATAATTCAATCAAGTTAATCAGTTTTTGTCTCATTTTGGTGATCCTCGTTTCACACCATTACTATTTATTTTAATGGTTTAGTTTCTGTAAGTAGCTATGTAAGTAAATAATAAATCGGATCCACTAGGGATACAAAACACAAATATTGTAATATCATAGTCATTGTAAGTATTATTTTTGATATTACATCGTCGACCGATACAAAATATAGTACGTACGAAGTTGGTTGCTTAGTTTTAGGAGCTTTGTAATGTTCACTCCATTCGAGGGCATGTATCCTGGTACCACGGTTTTCCATGATCACTTTGAAATTCAACGGTATCTTGGTAAAATGACGACCGAGCTCCACCCTGTCGCGTAGATCTCCTACCAATATGCTCGTTCCGACACCAGTAGCAGATAAAGGAACCAACTGGAATTTATTATAAAAGCCATTTCAAATTTTACTAATTTGTAGTTAGCCCAAAATGTAGGTAAAACTAAACTGTAAAAAAAAAACCGTTTCGGTGACAGCTTGATATTGACAATGGTTGGATTAATTTATGTCAATTAATATTGTACTAGCTTTTGCCCGCGGCTTCACCCGTGTGTATACCGGTTATAGCGGTAAAGAGTTACCTATGTCTTAAGTTAACCGCGTTAAACTATACTACATATATGCTTATAGTCAAAAAAAGAAAATTCTACTCAAATTAAAAACACAGTAGAAAAACAGATATAAAATTAAATTTAGAACAAAATATCGGACAGATCTATTTATCAGATTTAGCGAAATCGATAATCGACATGCAGATTCATACTAAATATGTACCTATATCATACGTGAGTTCAAATCATGGTTCTAATAATCTTAATATAATACTTACAATATCTTTTACTTTCTCTAATTGTATAACAGCTTTATTTGTATATGTATTAGCATCAATTAAATATAAAGTTAATAACAAATCTGTCTCCGATTCGGGTTCTATCACTCCCTCGGAAGGTGTTATTTGCCATCTTCCGTCTTTATACAACTGAAACATTTTTATACATAATTTTTATTCAGATATATTATAGAGAAGTATTTAGAGATACTTGATGTAAATTTATATGAACTCATCCTCATCCTCTAAGGATTTTGCGCCACTAGATTAGAGTCGGTTTTTAGTCCAATATAATGCACTTAGACTTAGATTTTTACGTGGCACGACTACCATCAAACCTTTACGAAGTAAGTAGGTACTTTTTAGGGCTTTTTCAACCTGAAACGATTACCACAGACGTTCGTGTGGCAACGGGGACCGAGCGACGGCTTATCGTGCATTCTGAAGCACGAAAGGGTCTTAATGTGTTAAAATGGTCAGGCACCCATAGACTGACCATCTCCCAGTCATTAACTGATTAAAGATTTCCTGATTAAGTAACGTTCCCAATCCCCTAATGCTTACCAAGCTTGCTTTAAATGGCACAAAAACTGGTGAATCGTTGCAAAGCGTCAAACATTTCTGAGCAGTAGTGAGCAGTTTCACTTGACCCCAGTGCAAGGCCATCGGGGTGCACGTCACAATTGGGCGCACACCACATCCACTGATATGGCATATCTCGATAGGTTTAGACAACCCAAACAGATTTAACCTGTAAGTTAGTAAGGTTGGGTTCCAATAAACGGTATTTGTATCTGAATTCTTTGTAGGAAAAAGTATCAGTGTGGATTAAAAATACAGAGTCATCACCTTCCGGGAAACTTAAGTAAGGGTAAGACTAATGCAACACCCACCCTTAGTCGCCTCACCTAAAGAAAAAATATAGGAAATAATTACGTAAGTAATTTAGTCGGCATGCATTTAGATGACGTCCACGTTAAGTGCGATATGGCAAGTTTTACGTCACACGTTACGCGTTTTGAAACGTATAACGTAACACAAGAATATTAAAAGAAAAATTATAGGCCAACTTGCCGTTTTGGTTATGTCAAAGTAAATTTTACTTTTTCAAGTAATAAACAAGCGTATTTCTCTGATTAACGTTTATTTGGTACTGAACTAAACACAGTGAAAGCTGAAATGTTATATTTCAAAAAATGGACTGTAAGTAGATGAGCTCAAAGTTAATAATCCAACAATAAATTTTAGTGAATTTTAGTTTAATGATGACAACAACAGAATTACCACCAATATCAAACCTTCTTTATTAAAAATGAAATGAAATTATTTACTCTGGAATTAGGTGATATGAACACTTTTGCATGTTAAACTTTTCTTGAGCAGATAAATTGAGTCTTTTGTAACTGGAATAACCTTGAGAAGAAAGAACGAAACAAACTCAGGAATCATCGTACACATCTTTTAAAGTGCTGACAATCTTCTTAAAATGCAAATAATATTCTCTCAATAAATTTAATAAAATAAGAAGAAGTCAATGTCCAGAGTCATAGCTTTTAACTGATTTGTGTTAACATACCTCATTGAATACTCCTGCATGCCCAGAACACTTGTTTGAATGCTAACAGGCAAACATATTGTACTGTTTGGTTCTATGTAACCCTCTCGTACCGGAGTGTACACCACTAAACAACCTTCTTCCTAAAATGGAACGTGCAAAATATGCATAAGTCGATTACAAAAATAGGTTTATAATTTAATTTTCGAACAAAGAATGTTTTGTACCTCGTCATCTTCCAATGTGAAATATCCCTTGAATTCATTAGACGTAACAACAACCTCAGCTTTGTATGCGAAATCCAAAAAACAAGCTCGCATTTTAATATCTGGAGCAATCGATATCTCAGGAACCAAAGCGTTGTAGATGACAGGAAGAATAATTGGGGGGCTATCAGACTTTTCCAATTCCAATTCCAGCGACGTCTGATTGGCTCTGACCAAATTGGCTATCAACGTCACCTGTTGAACGAAATGAGCTTACTTATTAGCACATACAGGAAAGAATGTATTTATTTATTGAGAAGAGCATTCCCGTGATTGAGCTATTGCTTCACTGCCTACTCAGCCTCAATTATCGGTATAATGTGAATACCTGTATTGTAATCCTCGACTGCGGAGCTATGTCAACCTTGCACGGCTCCACATTGAATTCTCTAGGCCACTGGGGGACTTTGGGCTTAGGGTTTTCTGCAACAGCATAATCCTGCAGCGTAATGCTACTTATTTCAGGACCGTCTGATGATATTTTAACGGATCCCACAATGCTGACCACGGATTCATTAATAACATCCACTTCAAGAGTTGCCGGTACTCCTGTTTAAAATTAATTAAGTTATGGTTGTGTAACTTCATAGAAATTAATAAAATTAAAGTGTTTATTTTGAATTTTAAATTAACAGCTTATCACTAACAACATATAATGCGAGCATATACGATAATTTTTAACCGACTTCAAAATAGGAGTTGTTTTCTCAATTCAACCTTTTTTTTTATTTGTCGTTTTGTCTGCCTGTTCCGGCTAATTCCTAGAACCTCTGGAACGACTTCCAGTACCAGATAGATGATAATATAAGAAGTAGCTTAGGCTACTTTTATTGTAGACTAGCTTCGCCCCACGGTATTGTTGTGAAGGTACAACAACAACCACGGGTCACTCCGCAAAGATCAGCTAGTATATGAACAGAAAGTAGAAATGAGTATCATACCTACGCTAACTTTGCCAAAATCCAGACATGGAACACTAAATCTCAGCGATGGATAGATAACTTCCCCTCTGTAATAATAAAATATGTATTTACAAACTTCAAAGGCTAATTAACGTTATAACTGACTGCCTCGGTGGCGCAGTGGTAGTGAATGCGACTGCTGTTCCGGATCGGACCAAGTGTTTGTGTGATCTACAAATATTTGTTTCGGAGTTAAGGTGTTTTCTATGTATAATATGTATGTTACAAAAAAGTATATATGTATGCATATCAGTTGTCTTAGTGCCCATATCACAAGCTCTGCTTAGCTTGGGACTAGATGGTGCTGTGTTAGATGTCCGAAATATTTATTATTATTATTTATTAAATTCTGTGATTTAAAAATGAAAGTGAAAAACAAATTAAAATTTGAATCATACACAGCAGTAGTCATTATTGTTAAATACGCTTAAAAACTGATTACAGGACGAAGAAGAAAGAAACAAATAATGAGTTAACTAAATTATGACAGGCTTGGCCAAGCCACGTTTACGTTTTTTATTACACTTACCTTCATAGGTACCTGTATTCATATACACAGTGAACTAAATTAGGTGAAGCAACTGAAAAACTTTGATAAAGTGTTAAACAGTGAAAATTTACTAAAATAATAAATGTATAATAAATATAAGACAATCGCGGCTTACTTGAGATACAGTTTTAAAACAACGGCAGTGTCTTTTATTGTAAAGTTTATTTCTTCAAAAAATGGTCCCTGGTTGGAGTTACAAAACGATATGACAAATAACTCCTTATCTCCTGGTTTCAAACAATGCAGTTCCGGCGTACACGAAATGATACTCCCAAAGAGAGTCGGCACTTCTTTGTAAACGATCACCCCGTTGATATGTCCTGAAAAAATATTACTTCAAGAGTTAAAATATATGACATTAACTTATTTATTTACTACTATACCATACACTATCAGTACAGACGTCATTCATTACCTCTACTAGGATTCTCTGCTTATCAAAGATCAAAGTAATATTAACGAAAAGTATACATGCATACTAGTAAAAGTGTCCCAGTTTGTGATCTAGTTTTTCGATGGCTATAAACTAGATCGCAAACTGGGGCACTCAAACCTACCAAGTGAAATCAAACTAACGTGAAAAATTATTTCGGTACATGCATATCTCGTCTCCTAAAACCTTCAAATCTTAGTACTTTGACGGTTATGTACATTAGCTGTATACGTATAGATTATATTCTGCAGAGGATAAATAAATGAATGTAGTGATTATGGTTTTAATATTTAGGCTACGTTTGTTACCTTACCTTTGTTAATAGCGACCACTTCATAATTATATGGTTTGTTGATATATACGCAGTCCATATCGAGAGTTTCAATATTCAACTGTATAGATGGAGGAATAGATATTCCAACTAAAGTCAAAGGAACTCGATCAAACACCCCGTCAATATCCAAGTAGGCAACAGTCTGAAATTCCCCTATTTCTTTTGGAGCAAATGTTATTGTTAATTCGGTAGGTTTATTAGGCCAAAGGTTTCCTTTCTGTAAGCAACGACATATTATTAGAATTCCATACCTTTACCATATATTAGTTGAGCAAAATTTTACTGTAAAAGTATGACTTATGACTTGAAAATTCTTAATTTACTGTTACGATTAGTACACAAACACTAAGAAAAGCATTTTCAACAAATTTGTTTCAAATTTCTTTTTCAGTCCTTCGAAGAAGACATTCGGTACAATGACTATCAACGATTTAACTGACTCCATTGTTGCAAAGTGGCTCCCTCCAATGCGACTCCTACATACTTTGGTGCAATTTTACGCGAGGCTTGAGATGATAACCAAAACATACAATTCATTTAAAATTTAAAACTGTATTTATTCTACTGGTACTTTTGTTACTTACAGCAGGACTTATTGAGAAGTGCATATTTTGATAGAGTAGTGATTCATCTGCTATCAGTGATTGCACCTCATCGAAAAATATTCTAGTATACACACGTTCGTGTTCATCGCTACTTAACACGTCATAATGCACCAATTTCTCATTCTTCCTAGACTCGCTCTCTTTTACGTTATAGAATACATTTGCTAGTTTTAACTTGTTTTGGAAATCTGGAGGAGGTTCATAATTAAGTATAATATTAATTTTCCCATGTTTTTTTAACATTATCCAAATTATAATGTTTTAAATTTACTAAACTTATGTACTTCTTTCGGCATCTAATACTGTCTCGGTGGCTCAGCGGTAGCGTATGCGACTGCTGTGCTTGAGGTCTCGGATTTGATTCTCGTGTCAGGCCAAATGTTTGTATGATCTGCAAATATTTGTTTTGGAGTTTGGCTGTTTTTCTATGTATAATATGTTTGTATTTACAAAAATAAAGTACGAAAGTATTCATTAACAGTTGTCTAATACCCATAATACACCCTACTTAGTTTGGGACTAGATGGCGTTGTGTGTTAGATATCCGAAATATACGAAAATTAATAATTACTAAAGGATGGTCTTTTAGAAGAAACAAAGACACAAGTGTGTGTCCGCCGTTTGAGGTGCATTGGGTAAGGTATGAAGCCATGGTACCCCACCTGCCGAGCCAGTCCAATTGTGCCGAAAACATAGCTAAATTTATTCCGTGTGGAAATTCAAGGGGATTTCCGCCTTTTCGATAGAACCAGATGTACCCTAGAAAAAAATCCCTGGTACCCCTGTAACGGTAAGGGTATCATGTCCCTTCAACAAAAAAATGAAGGATCCTCCTACCAGTCGAGATGATCTTGCCTGGCGGGCTGCAGTCCAACGGTTAATGTTGGGAAATTATATGAATGCTAATCGGCGCGAGAATTTCTATATCGCGATACAGGATTAGTCACACCGTACTACGAAGTGACTTCGGTAGATGGCGCTGTAGTAGGTATGTCTGTGTTAACGCTGTAAGTAAAATTTGCCACACCCCGACGGACCCCATACTATCTACGACTTCTATATAACCCCTTTGTGTGTGGAAACCACGACGCTTAAACAACAACCCTTAATTTCTCATTCATATTAAAGATGATATATACTTATCAGAAATATATAATATTATTTTACACAAACTGTCTAGATTTAATATCGTCTAATGTTTGTTGCCCTAATTGTACATAGTAGTTAGTCAAACAAATTAAAAAGGCGAACTTACCGTAATACACACATTCGTGTTTCATACACATATATGTGAGTACATGATCTGATTTATTGACAATTTTGAACACATGTTGTCGCACCATAGTGTTGTAAGTATCAAAAAACCTTACAACTTGTTTTTCCAATTCAATGCTGACGAGATGAGTTGTTCCCGTTAAGTCAATTTTCAAGTTTTCTTCTGTAAATTAACATAACTTTACTTTAGTTTTCTTTTTATTACGAAGAGGGGTAATTAAACAGTCTTAATTAAAATACTGAGATTTCTAACCCTATTAAACCAAGCTTCTGCTAGGTTCCTTTTTTTGCTATAGTCTCCTAATTTCCTCTTTAAAGTACGAATGTAATCAAATTACAACGCATAAACATTAAACTAGATGACGTATAGCATGAAACAATAATAGCATGAAAATAATGCATTATACCTACATCTTAGTAGTATTCAAGACTATTCATGGTTGAATCTTGGCACAACGTAAAATAATTATATTAAACATTAATAACACAAAAATAGAATGGATAACATTATTTCATAAAGAATTTTATCACTTTTGTCTTTATAATGCAAAATATACGGTGTGTGGTCACGTAATTTTGTAATTTAACAATAATCATTTGTATTTAATATTGTTATACGATACTGCTATATCACTTTAATTTTAATTACCTGTTTCAAAAATTGCAAACAGCGAGCCCTGTACTTGTCCCAAATTCATAGTCTTGCATTTCACCTTCATGTAAAAATGTTCACCGGGATTCAATTTCATTGACTTTGGCTCAACAGAAAATGGACTGTAATAACATCCAGGGATGAATAGAAATTGGGCAATATGAATAAACAGGAATAGCCAAATTTGTAACACCTATTTACCATCTTGTTACCAAAGTACAACCAGCTGCAATAGCTCCAACATTACGAACCATAATTGAGACATGATTTTCAACTTTTAATGGAGTCTTTGGAATGTCAATTTTATCGGGAAAATCGAATATTGGTCTTGGCCCCATAGCTGCAACAAATAGTTCCAGGAAAATACATAAACTAGCTGACGAATTTAACTAGTAGGTAACCTATTTAGCATTGCATGTATGTTGTAACAATTCTTCGCCTAGCGTCGGAGTTTTTGGTGTCAAATTTCCAAATATTAAGTACTATGTTAAATGGGATTGAGATTATTAAATCTTAATAATTAATCTACTTTAATTGTACATGGCATGACCCTTTTGCAGAAGTAAAGAATATTGTCTGAATTAAAACAAATAGAAAGTTAATGTTTGTTACTCTAGATTTATTGTAGAGTCTTAAACATATGTTGTTAAACATATCTTATATTCTAGCGAAAATTTAGTTGAAAACGCTTATTTCAGTTTTGACTCAGTATATTTTCTTTGACCCTAAAGACTTGTTACACTGCGAAGAGTCATATTTGGGCATTTTATTTCATTTAAGTCCCAAAATATCGACTCACAACGTACCCCCTAGAAAAACTGCCCGCGTGACGTCAAAGGAAAACAATATGAAATTGAAAATATCTTTAATTTTAACACAATTAAAGGGCATTTTATTTTATTTAAGTCCCAAAATATCGAGTCACAAAATAGCCGTCAGTTATATTTTAGTGTTTTTAAGCCTTACCGATCAATGGCAAATTATACTGATCAACGTCTGTATAAAATGTAACTCGATGGGTGTAGTCCTCATACTGAACCGGCGAGAAAGTGACGGCGAAAGAAATGCTGATTCCTGGCGCTAATCGCGACAGTAAGTGTCCTCCACAAACTTTTATAGAGAAATACGAAGATTCCTTGAACACCATGCTGAGAAAGGTTGGAGCCTAGAAAAAATACCTATATTTTATTTATTTTCTTTGTTTGCTGAAAATACTTTCTACTTGCAGGTGCTATACTACAAAAGGAGTTAAAACTCAATCCTACTAATATTAAAAACGTGAAAGTTTGTGAGTATGGATGGATGGATGTTTGTTACTCTTTCACGTAAAAACTACTGATTGGATATTGACGAAACTTTACAATAATATAGCTTATACATCAGAATAACACAGGCTATAATTTATAAAGATATAGCTTCGCTTCGCGAACTCCTTCCTAAAAGACCGGCAATGCACTTGTAACGCCTCTGGTGTTGCGGGTGTCCATGAGCGACGGTAATCGCTTACCATCAGGCGATACGTCTGCTCGTTTGCCCCCTATATAATAAAAAAAACCTACTTCTTCTGAAAGCGAACATCAGAGATGGCGCTCCTAATAATTAGCAAACAACCTGGTTAGGTGTGCATAAATAGTGTACTTCCAATATTTATGATCGGATTTATTATTAATACCATCAAAATGATACTAAAACTAATATAATCTATGAAAATTATTTGATCAAAAATAATAGTAAAATCAATAGCATATAATACCTTGCTTATATTTTTAACAGAAAACTTAGCGACGATTTTCTCATTAGGTTTGAAGTTTTGAAACACAAGGAGTCTGGGCGTAAATGATAGCACCACTTTAGTGGGCTTATTTCCAACGCACACAATGTTATCTATTTCAAAATGGTTCAAATTTTGCAGTCGTTGCTGAGTCGTCATTTGCATTTGTTTCTCATATTCCGATGGCAGTATCTGTAAATAAAAAAATAAAATAAAAAGCGGAAATAATAAATACGCACCTTCATCTTTTATAGATCAGAATTTCTCTTCATTTTCTCGCAGCTGAAATGTATCCCCGATTGAAACCAAGGGGTCAATATTCTGAATGTAGGTCTTCTCAATTATAGCCAGAATTACAGCGGAAAGTATCGTGTGAATGTGGGTAAACTCTCAATAAACGCCATGATTCTGTTCCTCGTCTAAAGTGAAAGTATTTAGGATTCAGCCGCCTAATTTCGGAAAGATATGATAGCCATTTAAGAGAAGACTAGTGCTCTCTTGTCTTACAAAGGGGGTGCTATTATATCATTCGTAAGCGGAACATGGCGGTAGTATTCCAAGAAGGTAGGAAGCTAATAAGAGCAAACGCTACGTACCTACAAGTTAAACTGCCCGCGTAACGTCAAAGGAAATCAATATGAATGAAATGAAAAATACGTTTAATTTTTACACAATTAAAGTACTAAGTCCTAAGTAACTAAGTCTAGCACAGCTCTTACATCAGTGGAGAGATCACGCAACTTCTTTTTAGTAAGCAAATGGTACAGGTCAGCTGTAAAATAACCATTTTGCTTAAACTTCTGCAGTATTTCCATACCACAACAATAATAATTACACTTTTTATATTACAAAGTAATGATCTGTACACATGTCAGTATCACAACTGTTTACATAGAAACGGTTGCTATAAATTTAATATTGTTAATTCAAAAAGTACTCAAAACTCTTTAGAACATACTTTCTTTAGGTTTCATTTTGTACCTTTCGTCTATGATTAGCGTTTGTGGCCCTAAGATCAAATCCATGTAGTAGACAAACCTTTGAACCGGGGGACTACCCCTGTATTCTTTTGTAGTTCTTCCTATAGGTCAGGAAACTTTGTTATTTTTATGTACAACTAGCTGAACCCCGCGGTGTTACCCGTGGTACTACAATAACCGCGGGTAAAGCCGCGAGACGAAGCTAGTCAAAAAAAAGTTACTCCTTGTATCATCAGCTACCTTTTTTTTTGTTGACGAGGTGGAAAATCCCTTCGGATCTCAGCTCTTCGGGGACCGAAGCAACCATGTCCGGTGAGTATCTGCATCAGTCGGTAGGTGACACGACCTCCTTCCCTTCCTACCCAAGCTTCGAGGTTAGGCAGAACGGTACCAACAGCGCGTTGGCGCGCATTTTGGGGCTGTTCCAGCAGTGCGCGCCACTGTGCCAGTGCCAGTCGGTGAGCGTTCCACCGCATTTCGAGCTCGTCCTGCTCTTCCCCCCTCTCACCCCGGCGGATGGCACGAATCTGGTCATAGACTTTCGCATCCATATACGCCAGGATATCAAAAGGCGGGAAACGAGCCAGGACTGTTGCCGCCTCCAGCGAGATGGTACGGTATCCCCGTACGATCCGGATGGCCGGTACCCGCTGCGCCTGATTGAGTTCTGCTCAATAGGGCCGTGGATCTTATCACCCCACCGTAGAGGCGGTGAACTTCCTCTCGCGGACCCCATAAATTTGGCAGTAGCCTCTGTAGGGAGCCCTACCCCCCCAACTCGGGGATCATCCGCTCGAAATGCTCTTCGAAGCTCCAGCGGCTGTCCAGGGTGAGGCCGAGGAAATTGATATGCCACCTCACCTCGACCTCCGTTCCTCCCACTCTAATAAGCAAACGGGTAGGAACGGCACCTCTGCGTTTCCAATGAAACCACAGGTCTTCTGTCTTATGAGCCGTAAGCCCAGACCGCTGATCTGTTGGACGACACAGGCCACCCCAAATCCAGCGAGCTCCAGAACTTCCTGGAAGCCATGCCCCCTGGATAGTACTAGAGTGTCATCCGCATAGCAGACGACACTTACTTCAAGAAGTTAAATGGTCCTCAGAACTACATCATACGCGAGGTTCCACAGAAGGGGTCCTAGGACCGACCCCTGTGGAACTCCGCATGTGACCTCCTTTCGATGTCTTCATCAGCTACCTACCAGTGAAAGTCCCGTCAAAATCGGGATCCCAATTTAATATAGAATATGGAAGATAAAGATATATTTCAAATAAACGTTGTTTTAAGTTTCTGGACCTATTTGTATTAGAGATTATATAGCCTATTGTCTTCTATTTGATAAATATAGTTAGATTATAATAATATAATAAAAAGAAGAGTGCACAAAGATACTAAAACCTTGTAAACTGTTGTTTTATTCTCGAAACGTTTATGAAAAGTAATCGCTTTGATCTAACCTTTTGTCTAATCCAAATTGTTTGTAACTATATGCAAAAGTTGTAGCTAAACAAAAAAATTGCAAGGTATTTGACTCTAGCGGGAAGAGGCATTGAGATGAGTGCGGAAATAGCAGCGCGTCGTAATTTTAGTAGAATCGGGGCAACGCGGCCGCGGACAGAAATAGAGCCGGCGGCACACGCGTCTTCGTGCTGTCAATTTCGTCCGCATAGGGAGCACTATTAGCCACCAGCGGACACTCGACCAGTGAAGAGTGTGGACTGCTGAACTAAAGTCTCGCGACGCCGTGAGTGCAGTGGAACTGTGTGTAGTTGCATAATTGTGAAGTGACGATGACTTGTGCGGCCCAATATAGTGTTTAGTACTAATATTGTACAGAGTTAGAACGACTCTGGAAATCCTGCTATTGAAGAAGGTAGGATAATTGTGTTTAAGATGCCAGTTAGTTGACTTAAAATTAAATACTTATAATCTGAAAAGATTATCAAATAGCTTTACGCAAATATACACTTAATTATTTGTTTGGATGTAGAACACACTTTCGATATTTTGGGATATGAGTGGCGGAATATAGGTCGAGAAGTCATCGGCTATGCGGCAACGCCCGTTCTATCCCGGTCACAGCTGCGCCTTCCAAATGTTAATAATACCGCTAAAACAATTTCTAAACTAGATATTTTCATATCGCTAGTACTATACTTAAATAATTAACGTAAAATTGTAAAATCATGCAACGATTCATTTTTCAAAACATATAATCAAAACGTTACGGAGCAAAAATTTGTTCAACACACGAAAGTATGGTAAACGTTTAATTTAAGTCATTATTTGATTCCGACTAATAATTGAAGTGAAACTTCTTTATCGGGGTTGTCTAAAAATTTCGTGTAACATTTTTTCGTTACGTGTAACATTTATCCGTTACGTTACGCGTCAAATTTATAAAATAAAACAAAAAACATTTTCAAACACAAACAGGACCAAATTAATACTACAATGAAATATCACATTAGAAACAATATTATTTTATTTAGTCCACAATGTAAATAACTACACACATCACATTCCACAAACTTACTTCATTCACACCACAGATCGCGAAATATTTACTCAGGTCTCGCTCGCTCGGTAACATGATTGCGGCCATGTTGCGGAGCGAGAGGGCGTGGAACTCCGCCGTTTCTTTCTGCGAGCAAGTTATGCTTGCCAAGGAGACGGCGGAGCGGAACCGGGAGAGGTTTAGAACTCTCCCGGCGCGCCGGGCCCGGGAACGGGCCAGGCACCGCAGGCGACTCAGCCGCCGGAGAGCGCAGAACGATCTCCGTACTCCATAAGCGCAAGCCTGAGGGTGACACATGAGGCCATGTGTCACCCTAGCAGAAGCAGGCCGGGTGATGGCGCGGACGCTGCGGAGCGTGCGCGCCCTGGGGGTTATTAAAGGGAACATTGGGGTTCTCACACAGTAGGGGGCCATCTACAACGCGCAGGTGGCCCGAGGTACGTCGGGGTTCCAGGGTTTTCCTTTCTAGGGTGCACCTGGTTCCCCGGCATCTAGTGCCCGGGACGGCGTGCGGTTTTGGTCGGTTCGAGTCCGACATGCCACCAGGTGGTATCCGCGGGGAAAGTCTCGCTCCTTAACTTTTATTGCACTTGAAATAAGAATTGTCACGAATATTGCTGGTTTATAAGTCTTTTGTCGTTATACCTTACGTCGACATATGATATTTATTTTTTGAAAAATAACGTCATAAAGAAGTTTCACTTCTTACGAGTGTACGCTAGTACACGCACACATTTTTTTTCATATATCCTGTCACCGAAATAAACTATAAATAGTCTAATTATAATTTACCTACGGTGTCAAAATCAAATGTGATTGATAAAACTTACCGTTGTATACTTGTGGTTAAAAAGAACTGGCCACGTTGCCGCCACCGTATCTCCAGCTCGCTTGCTATCCTATCCAGCTTGATATATTGATAAAAACGTACTTTCAACATATGATACACATTACACATATATTTAGAGCAAAAATATGCCATTCGTGAATGCATTTCTGCTTAAAAGTAAACACTTTTAGATTCGATAGTTTCTTTCAGAACTTTAAAGTTTAAACTGCGGTTCTTCCAGGAAACACAAAAAGCTCAGTCTAATAAAATAGTTAACTGTCTCAGTTAACTATTTTTTTTAAACACAGTGGTTGTGTATGCGACTGCTGTGCTTGAGGTCTCGGGTTCGATTCCGGTGTCGAACCCAATATTTGTATGATCTACAAATATTTATTTCGGCGATTTTATGTATAATATATATGTATTTACAAATATGTATTTATTTCTACTAATTTAATGAATAATACGTAAATTAAATCCAATAAAACTTCAGTTAGTTATGCATAAACTTCAGGTAACTATATAGGTATGCACCATATGAAGTTACCCTAATCACATTATATATATATACATATATATATATTGTGTAAATAGTTCACTTTTGGACTTAGGCCTTGAATGGATGTTTTGGCCTACTATAAGGGCCTGGGCAGAAGGCTTTAGAGTTTTAAGTTTTCCTGTTCTTTGCAGTGGTCTAATATCCAGAAGTAACTTCAGTGACATATTTTAACTTCAAATAACCCTTTTTAGACATAAAAAATATTCGGCAATTTTACAAAAAATATTGTTTTCCAGCACTAAAAAAAAACAGAAATGCTGAAGGGTCGAGGTCGCGATCCTCGCACCGCAAGCCTGGCGACGCCGCCGCCATCCAATCAAAAATTTGGTTGTATAAGACCTGGGGCGATATTACGTTCTCCAACGCCGTCTATGCATAGAGCTGCACCAGCATCAAGACCCGAACCAGACTACGAGGTAGTCGAGTTTCCTGGTGAACAATATGTTAACGCAAAGCTACAGCCGCCTCCACCTCCACCTCCACGACCTCAAACTGGTAAGTAAACTGCCGGTATAAGAAGTAGGAATATAGTGAGTGTACCTACTCATAATGTTTACTTAGCTGTACTGGTAGCAAGGTTTGATTATGATATACACACTGCTGATATATACACATTTGTAAATCATACTACGTATTATACATAAATAGTATAGATATAAATATAAACAATGTATTGAATCAAATGAATGAGATTAAACATATTATTGACATTATTCTTTTTCTAAATTTATTTGAGTTTTTTGCAATCAATTGTCCTCTTTCTTTCTGTTCTATAAATCGTATAGAGACCATCCATCTTTTCTGAAACGAGATTTAGCATATATACTTACCATATATAATATCTACAAGTATGTGGGGGAACGTGTACCATGTTCCACCCAACACAAAGGGAGGATCCTCCGACCAGGCGAGGTGATCATGCCTGGCGGGCTACTGCCCAACAGTTGATGTTGGGATGTTGTATATATGCTAATCGGCGTGAGAATTATTTATTGCGCGATATAGGATTTGTAGTTACTCCGTGTAGTGCAGTTTGTAGGTACAGTGCGTTACTTCGTAGTTCAGTGTATCTTCGGTAGATGGCGCTGTAGTATGTTATGTTGTATGTGGAGGTCGCCACAAGTACTATAATGCAACACGCAGTTACGTTATAGTATATAAATATTTCTTATTAATGAGCAGCGCTTTTTATTTAGAAATGTCCAAGCAGTATTTATGCGTCGCATTTACATGATACATGACTAACACGTGTCATTAATAAAGATAACAACGATCCGCCTTGGTTTCTTACGGTAATAGAGTTACAACTATTACGCCTAAATCTTGTGTCTTTTCCATCGTTGATTCTCATCAGCTTGTCGTACGTCTCCTAAGTAAATCTCCTAACTGGCTTGGTTTACCACAATTGTCGTCAAATTCTAACCAATTTACATAAAAACCTTCAAGTCTAATAATCTCTCATTTACTATTGTCTGTTATCTTCTATCGTTTACGCTATCGCTCAGCTTGTTTTAAGGTCTTTACAATTGAACTTAGTTGTCAATAACCGTTCAGAACTTATACTTTCTCGCAAGCTCTCTTGTGAGGTCTTTTACCGTCCAGGATAACTAATTGTATCCGACAATTTTTTTATTTTTGTTTGATCCCTGACAAGAGTCACTTTGTGACTCTTCTCAGCCTTATGGAAAGTTTGAGTATAATCTTAGAGTGGAGACCACCATACACACTGTTGATACCGACAATGCAGTGTGATGACCCACACTATGGGGGCTAGTGAGATGCTTTTTCACGTCCTGTGCGCTAGTAGTGAGTCCCAGTTTTGAACTGCTCGGCACGGGAAGAGCTTTATTATTGATAATATAAAAATAACTCACTTTCAAACTAGATTTTTATTGACTATTTCTCAGATTAGTCTAAAACTCTTACGGTACGTAATCTCCCCAACAAAGTTGTATGTATAACATTTGCTTATCACCGTAGGTTAATAATTGAACTCCTATTGAATCTAGGTCATCCTCCTGATGCAGGAGCGTCATGTGGACTATGCGGTGGTGGAGGAGCACGAGTCCGCTGCGCTGAGTGTGGACGTCGAGCTCTCTGCGCATCCTGCGACGACATGTATCACAGACACCCTAAGCGGAGAAACCACCAACGGCAGGTACTTATTATTAAATTCTGTAACATACAATGCTGCTTATATTTGTGGCTATACTACAATAAAATTGTTTACATAATACAGGCGTTGTCACAAACACAACTACGAGACGAGAGACCACCACTCCCTCCGAAGGCAGCTCCCCCTGTTCCACCGCCACGAAGACACAAGGTAAATTTTTACAAAAACTGTTTTATTTTATGGATTTCTCTCCGCTACGAATAACAAAATAACATTGTATTTAAAACCAAATGATCAAAGATGTAAGTGAAACTGCTTAGAATTACTAGAAGTAATGTTAATAAGTATGATTAACTATTAAGCTTAAACCTTTTTTTAGACTGGTGGGGATAGAATGAGTGCAAGCCCTAAACCTCCAATGCTAGATCAACGACATGCAACTCTAAATCACACTGGTATGATGATGGGACCACACATTCAAAACACAGGAGCACCGGTAACGAACCAGCATCTAGCCCAACAGCAAGCGCGCCAGCAGATGCCTCTACATCTTCAGACGAAAATTACCTCGACGCCGACACCGAGTCACGTCGGTAGTATGCCATTTCTCCCAACAAATACACACCTTGCCGCGCAGCCTTTTCCTCAAACACAAGGACAAGCTAATACTTTATCTCACATGGGTACGGGTTGGAACAGATCCAGAGGATCTCTGCAAGGTTTTGGAATGCATTCCAATATGGTAATGAAACGAAAATAGTAATTTGTAATGCAATTTATGAAATTAGAACGATTAAGAATTTCATTAATTTCTAGGCAGTGCAACAAGAGCCATGGGACAACGCAGAGCACATGGCACAGCCAGTTCAGAATTGGGGTCGACCTATGCGCAGAGGAGCCTCTGTGCTAGAACTCAGCGGCGGTGGAGGGGCACCATGTGCCGGTTGTGCTCACTGCGCTTCTATGCCGTGGCGATACGGTAGTTGTGCGAGTCTTGATCATCCTTGGGCAGCTGCTACTCCGGGTTGGCCAGCCACTTGTTGTCCACCGCCGCACCCTCATAATATGCACGTTCATCCACACCCACACGTACATCTGCCACAAACACCGCAGCCCTACAGAAGAGGTAATTTATACAAATATATTTATTTTATTAAGAAGATAATATTATGAACTTTCATACAAACGGTAAATTACAGTTGACAGCCGCACAGCCTCCCGTGCTGCGTCACGTGCAGGATCTCGCGCCCCATCACCTGCCGTAAGCGTTCGATCACGCACATCCCGACGCACCAAACACCGCACACCATCACCACCTCCTCTACCCTCGAGTGATGCAGATTCAGAGAGTGAAAGTGAAAGTTACGACGGACCTCCGCCTAAGGCGCAGGATAGAAATGAAGATTTCTTAGGGTCTGCTCCTGCACCACCCAGCTCCACATGGCAATGTGAACACTGCACCTACGTTAATGAGCCCGGTGTACGAGTGTGCGTTATCTGCTGTCGCACACCAACTACTGTTCCAAAACCTATAATTACTTCAGAGATAAGTGAAAATATTGAAAGACTGAAAATTACTACAACCCAATCGCCATCTCCAGCTCAAATGAAGAAGGAGCCGAATACAGAAAGAGGTATTGACGTTTACGTAAGGGGCATTCTCGCTAAACAAAATTAGGAATTAGTATTCCTTAATAAACTTATCTAGTATCTCCCAAACACCTACTCAGCAAAACTTTCTTTTGCTTTGCAAACTAAGCCTAAGTTACTTATAGATTACTTTTAGTCGCTGTTCGGTACTTAACATTTGTCTGTTTCGTTCTTCTTTCGTTACTTTTATTAAAGTTTGTGCATTGACGTTTGAGACAACAAAACAACCATGTTCCTGTTTATTATGAATATGAGGCTAAATTAGAATTTGTTAACAATTGTTTTTACAGTTATTATAAAGTTGAAGAACCTGAAGACTTTATTGATTTTAACATTCGTTGAACGTTTATCAATCATCATCATCAACAGCCTGTAATAGTCCATGGCTGGACGTTAGGCCTCTCTTTAGCAAAGAGGTATTGACATATGCCACGCTGGCCCGATGGGTTCTCTTGTTATTTCAAGTTTTCCTTCTCTTTGCAGTGATATTATTCTGCGTAGTTTGCTCCCTTAGTCGCCTCTTACACCAATGGGATAGGGGCAAACACACTGTATCTAATTTATAATAGTTTATATTTCATTCAATAACATATTTCATTTTGTGAAAACAACGTGATGATACGAAGTAACAACAGAATCTGTTTAGTGTTCTAAAACACAGTAGATTTTTATACCTTTACGTTGCTTTCAGTTGTAGAAATAGCAACCACAAAAATAACAAAGGAACGCACATCAACAGGATGTGGACCATCACCACCTCGAGAAGGAAATATTTTAAAGAAACCAATAAACCGACTCGTAACACCAACGCGTGAACCAAGCGTCAATAATCAACATCATGCAACTACCTTGGACAAACACGATATGGCTGTTGGCCCTTCGCCACCTCGAGAGGTTCAAAGTGACTTGCAAATGAGACGAGACATAAGTACTGACATATACCCTCCACTTGACACTAACAAAACAATGAGAGTTTCTCCATACAAGGAGAGCCAATTAGCCTCTAGATCTGAAGTACCTAAACGACATAGTATATCTGTAGGACCTTCACCGCCTCGTGACAACTTTGCTAATAATTCCTACTCAGCAAATGTACAAAAAAAGTCCACTGGCACATCACCACCACGCGACAATACCGTTGAACATAGAGGCAACGTAAGAACGGCCAGCAGAGTGTCGAATACAGGTACAAGTCCGCCACCACAAAGTATATCAACGCAGGTAAATATTGCAATTCAAGTTATCTTCTAAAGTAGTAATCAATACCTGCCTTCTAAAAATTCTTATTTCAGACGTACGAAGTTCCTAAATCGTGGGATCGAGCTCCATCTGCGTCACGGTCGAGGCCACGTCGACGTTTCCGAGATGACAGTAGGAGGGAACGATCTCATAGCCGACATTCTTTATCTAGTGACACTCGTGTGAGTTAAAATTTGATTGAAATTAAAGTTTTATTCGTTATATTTCAAAAGTAAACTGGTGTTTTTTTATAAAATGTAAAAAAAAATGTAATCGGGTATAAATCAGAAATTTTCTTTAGTAGGTATAATACGGGCATTACCGCTATAGTTGAGCGAGTCATTTAGTCCCGGCTGAAAATCATAACAATAATACAAGGTGTCTCAAAAGAAATTTCATATTTAGTGGATTGATTAAAAAAAAAGGAAGCGGTATATAGAAAAAATGTTTATTTATTGTTAAAATACACTTTTTGGGAATTCATTTCTTAAAAATAATATCGTCTAAATGTAAACCCTCACGTTGTTGGCACTCATTTAATCGAACAGTAAAATTACTTATGACTGCTCGACAGGTGGAGTGAGGGATGGCTGCCATTTCGTGACGGATATTTTCTTTCAAATGCGCCAGTGAAGTTGGTTTATTGGCGTAAACTTTAGATTTAAGATAACCCCATAGGAAAAAGTCCATAGGGGTTAAATCTGGGCTACGTGGAGGCCAATTTATGTCACCTCTCCGGGAGATCAATTTTCCTGAGAAAATTTCACGAACACGTGGCAGAGATATATTGGACGTGTGTGAAGTTGCTCCGTCCTGTTGAAACCATGTTCTTTGGTTATAGCCAGGAAAGTTTTGCAGTTCAGGTACCAAGAAGTTGTCTAACATCTCCACATAACGCTCTGAATTCACTGTAACTGTACGCCCCATTTCGTCTTCAAAAAAGTAAGGGCCGATAATTCCTCGCGCCGACATGGCAGCCCATACGGTCACTTTAGGCGAGTGTAGGGGTTTCTGATGTTTGCGTTTCGGATTGGCTGAACTCCAGTAGCGGCAGTTTTGCTTATTTACGTGGCCATTAAGATGAAAATGAGCTTCATCCGAAAACAAAATGTTGGTAAACGTTGAAAATCGCTCAATCATCTGATTTACGAAATTAAGCCTCTGACCGGCATCTTGGGGCTTTAATTCTTGCACCAATTGAATTTTGTAGGGGTGCAGCTTTAGATCTTTGTGCATAATGCGATGTAATGATGATCTATGCACATTTAAAGCACTCGCGCGCTTCCGAATTGAAAGGCTCGGGTCGTCACGTACAGATTGATTAACACTCTCCACGTTTTCTACCGTTCTTGATGACCTAGGTCGCCCGGATTTTGATTTATCCAGCGTTGATCCAGTCTCTTCAAACTTTTTAACCCAATGTCGAATGAGAGGAAGGCTTGGCGCATCATTTAAGTGGCGAAAACCTCGAATACTGCAGAATTTTCTACGCGCGACAGTTGTCGAATCACCGTTCTTGTAAAACTCTCGCACGCACAACGCGCGGTCTGCTCCCGAGAAACGCTCCATAGCGACTGAATCCCCAAGAGCCAAGCTACCAATTGACATAACCCCCGCACCCCTCAAGTACGCAGCGTTCACGCAGTAAGCTAAACAAATATAAAATTTCTTTTGAGACACCCTGTATTTTCCCCTAAAATAGCAAATAACAACTCCGAACGTCAGCTGCTCGTGGAGCGGTGGAGCTAAAGGAGACTGCATGAAAAATACATTGGGAAAAATTTGCTCTGATGATTTTTATACCAAGCTTAACTATATTAAATTATTGTATAAATGCCATTTAAAAAAAAATCGCCCCGCTGTATTGACGAAGGGGCGGTTAAATGTCAATCACGTGCATCATACCCCTCCTGTCATCCCTCCCCCAACCCCCAAAGGCCGGCAACGCAGTTGTGACGCCTCTGGTGTTGCGGGTGTCCATGGCCGGCGGTAATCGTTTAACATTAGGGACGTCAACGTCTGCTCGTTTGCCCCCTATTCCATAAAAATAGAAATTTATGCACATGACTGACATTGAACCCCCCCTCGTCAATACAACTGACGATTTTTTTTTAAGAAATGGGATTAAAACAATTATTTAATACAGTTTCGCTTGGTATAAAAATCATAAAAATGTTTGGGCGGGGATGAAGCTTAACCTAAGGGCAAAATATATAGTGACCGTCGCTGACCTTACTCGTGAACTGAAGTCCGCGTGGAGGTCTTTACCTCGCAACCATACTGAAAAATTGGCGAGAAGTATGACGCGCAGATGCCAAGCGAATATGAACAATGGAGTTTGGGCGCCGTATATATAAAGCAACAAACAGCAATAAAAAAAGTTAATTGATTAGAATTTTTTGTTTGATATTTGTAAGGTTTTTTTTAATGACTTTTTCATGCTGCCTCTTTTAGCTCCACCACTAGTGCGACAACTGACGCTCACTTTACTGATTTCTGAACAATAAACAACTGTTTGAAATAAAAATTGGTGTAAAATTTCTAGAAAAATTAGAACGCTACTAATTTCTGATTCTGACAATAACAAAAATGCGAAAAGTCATTTTATATCTAAGTCTATGCTTTTGCTTTTTTATGTATGGCCTGATGGAAAACATAAGCAGAATCCAAGAGTGGTGGTCATCATATTCATTACGAATGCAGGCAATGCAACAATTTAGTATGGTGACCTACACCTTGGCGGCTTAGTGATGCTTCTGCATCATTGGGCCTCCGGTCTCGCACTCATCAACGAAACACCACAGCACGAACGCTGTCATTTTACGTGGATTTTCTGAAGCACTCATTAGTTAATTTATTCAAATGTTAACAATAAACATTGACTACAATTATAGGAAAGTGACCGAAGTGTTCGTACAACCGGTCCAGGGAACAGATGGGAATGGCGTGAGCGTGACAGCAGTCCTGGAGGCGACTGGGGAGACAGTTACACTCAACTGTCGCGTCGTGCCTCACATTTAGATTTACGACGCACACGTTCTACTCGTCGTTCCAGTTTCTATGGTTCTGAGGTAAAATACATAACGGCCGTTCATAAATAACGTCACACTTTAACAGGGTGGTGGGGTCGACTACATGTTACAGTTCGTGGAAAACAACGGCGGTAATCGCTTACCATCAGGCGATACGTCTGCTCGTTTGCCCCCTATTCAATAAAAAAAAAAAAACATGTATTAAAATAAACATATCTGGCAATATATTAAATACAAATAATATATAAAAGCTAATCATACATACAAGAACTAATACATACTATACATACAACTAAATATATATAAACTTTCATAGATACATGCATACGCGAATAGGTGTACTAGGAATAATAGATGGCAGTTGTGCAGATGTTGATTCTGCAAGTTGTTTATTAAGAAATTGCCTTACTTTTATCTTAAAAGAAAAGATGTTGGTGACCATCCTGATTTCGAGAGGGAGCTCATTCCAAATCAGAACGGACTGAACAACAAAAGATGAGCCAACAAACTCAGACGTATGGGAGGGACAAAGAAGAAGGAGGTTATTAGTGGACCGAAGGCTTTTGTTGTGGTTGCAGCATAGAAGTTGGAAGCAGGAAGTTAAATATTTCGGTGAAGATGGATTATTTAAAATTGAGTACAAGAAAGTGAGAGCTCGTTGTTCTCGTCGTAAGCGAATAGGTAGCCAGTTGAGTTGCGTGCGGAAAAGGGAAACATGATCATATTTAAAAAAACGCCCCAACTATATTAAACATTACTTTTTATTTATCCATATTTAATATACAATTTATTTCAATCAACTGACATGAAACCAAGTTATTATAATTATTAAATTTGATTAACTTTTATAATTGTTCTACTTCTCAACAGGCACCCTCTCCTGAACGGCAGCCCGCCAATAGGGCAATATCGCTAGAGGCCTTAGCGGGAGCTGGAGCCAGCCGAGAAGCAGAAAGAGGAATAGAATTGGCTCAATTAATGAGTGACGCTGAAAGATTAGGCTTCAGTGCAGCAGAAGTGCAAGCAGCACTAACACAAAGCCCAGCCGCGCCTTTGGCTTGGCTCCGAGAGCGTTGGCCAAGCTTATGTGCGGGTGTTCGCGCAGCTGCTGTCAGGTTGGCACCTGCAGCTGCCATAACTGAATTGGAAGCTAGAGCAGCACTAGCTCGACACAGAGGAGCTATGTGGCCCGCTGTAACAGAATGTGTCGAAAGACACCGTCGACAGGTAATTCCAAATTTATTTTGAGTTATATATTGTTTTCAAGTTATTACAGAATAAAGTATTTACATTTTCAGACGGAGGTGATTGGAGTTGGAGAGGAAGGAAGGCTACGCGGCCATGTTTGGGGCTCCCCTGTGGGTGCAGATGATGACGCGGCTCCTCCTCGGTCGCCATCCCATCACTCTCACCGCATGCGCGGTAATCTTAAAAGACCGACAAAACAATAACATTACGTTACATTACAAGATCGCATCATCATCGTACCACGTCATAACCTTCACTTTACATTTCAGCAGAAGATAGTTCAGATGAGTTTGAAGCGCCGATACCAACTAAATTCCGAGACGACGACTGGATGTATTTACCACTGAATGTCAACATTAATGATTACGAAAAAGATTCCATCATCACGGAAAACACATTTGATGATAAGTATAGGAATGAAAATAAAACCGATATAGCAAGAAAACTAAAATTACTTCTTCAAGAAGCTGGTGTACCTTCTATTGATGAAAATTTGCTATTTAAGGGTTTATTATCAGGAAATTCAAATGTCGAAAGCGGAAGTGAAACTAAAAGAAAACAGCATACTGTGGACTTAATCCAATCCGAAAATGATTTTATCGATGCATATAATGCTTTAACTAGATCTAGTCCACTACCAAATGTGAATGAAAACTCTAATCATAACCAAAATAGAGATTTAAAGACAAACAGTGAAATAAATGCAAGTAACCAAAAAACAGTTTTAGATAATAGTAAACATTTTAGTAATGTTTCAGAGGATGAGAAATTGTTAGATAAAAATTTAATTGATATAAGACAATCGGACCGTAATCCAATTGAAGAACAAATAGATAGAGCATTTGTAACCATGGATAATGAAAGTCATCAACATGAGGAACGGGTAACAGACGTAGTATTAAATAAAATAGCACAAGAAAATATATCCCAAGAGGAAGCTATTAATGGCATGTCAAAGAAACGGTTGGTTAAAAATACTCAACAAGTATCCCAAAGCAAAATAGAGCCGCCAATAGCTGATAAAAATAAATCATTGGAAGAAAGTACTACCGAACGTGACTCTCAAAAGCAGGCTGACGAAAAATCTAATAATCTTTCAGAAATGGTTGATAATACTCAAAAACTCATACAACAGATGAAAGAAGAAATTAATTCAGATATAAATTCTATTGATGGTAGAACTAAATCACAGAGTGAGGTGGACACTAGCTCAGAAGAAACTAATGATGAGCAAGAATCAAGTTATAGTGATACTGAAGAAAGATCGGAGAACTTAACATCAGATGAGAAAGAAATTAGTAGTTCTGAGGATGAAAGTTCTGTAGAAGAACAATCCGACAAGCGACAAGCAATAATGAACAGAACAAGCTCTGAAGATAATGAGAACTTTGAAGAAGCTTTAGATCATGTTGAACATCAGCTTGAAGATTTTAAGAATGCTAATATTGAAATGCTTGATTCAATTGCACGCACATTACAAGAGGAACATACCTTCACTCTTGAAATAGATAAACCAACACGAATTCCACCGAAAAAACAAGACCTGAACAATAACTTATTTACTGCTGTTAACAGTTTTGAAGAAATTTATGAAGAATTAAATACTAAAACTAACAACTCCAGAGAAGCACACAAAGATATGAAAATTGAAATAAGACCAAAAAATATTGATTTACTTGCAAAAGAAACGATAATACATTCAGTAATTAAAACTCATACACCTTTAAAAATTTTAATTACTGAAAATAAGATACCAATTTTAACAGCAAAGATGGAGAATGTTAAAGAGTTCCAAAATGATGATGGTGCAAGTAATACACAACAAACGCATTTTGAAACGATAGAGGCTGTTGAAAAAGACTCATATAATTATACACAAAATAATGATGCAGTAATTGAATTAACAACAGAAAATAATGAAAGTAACAAAAACCTTAAAACTGCTATTAATGAGGACATTTACCAATCATTATCTAATACAAAACAAAATGACATAAATAATTTAAATATTATTGTCGAACCTTCACAAAACCAGCCTGATCCAAGTGAACAACAAAGCCAGCCTGATCCAAGTGAACAATTAGTATTAATAAAAGAAGATCATATTAGTAGGGCTACTGGTGGAATAACTAACGTAGCTTCAACTAATGAAGATCAATCATTTAAAGAGAAAACACCCGAACTGTACAAGGATAAACCAAATTCAATTAATAATAATAAAACCCCTGTTAACAACAAATCAAATATTCCGAAGCTTATAAAAATGGTGCCAAATAACAAGATGAAAACGGATAAAAACTCTCCAAAACTGGTAGTTTCCAAAGTACCTATACGTCGAACTTCTATCAAACAATATCCTGCTCCTGCTCCACCTAAAAGTCATTTTGGTAATATTCAAAGTGGCCATGTAAAACAATTACAAACAAGGCTATTTAATAATAAAATCACACCTCCTAAGCCAGTCTCCGATTCACCTAAAACAACCGAAGTAATTGCAAGTACTTCTACATTTAATAAGAAAAAGCCAGCTCCACAACCACCTACAGTACAATTAGAAGAAAAACAAGCATTATCCTCTAAAACATCATCGCCACCAAAAGAGAAAAAACAATATTTTCGAGAAACATGTCGCACTGAAGATGAATGGACTGACAGTGATTCAGAAGATTCTCAGACACTAGTTATAAGGCCAAGTGAAGAGGCAGCTTTGTCGCCACCGTCTCCACCTCCGCCTCTTACTTTACGCCGCGTGTCAGGTCAACTTATTGACTTGGCCAAAATTCGATTACCAGAAGGCTCCCCCGAGGTACGTAAATTGGCACTGTAATTGGAAAAGTATATCATTAAACATTATTATAATGTATATTTATTATTCAAACAGAGACAAGCTCGAATGCTTCTAGCTGAAGGTGCAACCGAGACATGGGAACAAGCTCAACTTGCTGTAGAGTTAGTGGCTCGTGGTGCCGACCCCCCAGCGGCGCTGTTAGCTGCGCTCGAATGTACCGACCTCGACTCTGCTCTTGCTTATTTACACCAAGATTGTGAGCTTTGTGCATCACGACTTCCTGAACATGAAGTAAGTTTAGGTATAGGTAATGGAAGATCAGTTTTTAGGTTTATCTTACATATCAATGCAAAACGATACCGTTGCTCCCGTTAATTAGAAATACATAATTTCTACCGGAATAATAACTGTAAATTAGTTCTGAAAACTCGTAAATACCCTTTGGCAGCCCTCCCTTCGTTGTTTTTTCGTAGCTTCACGTAGTTTTACAAAACTTTACGTTCATAGATGGTGTCAATGTTACGCTGCACTCATCGCTGCTGTCGTGAATGTGCACATTTATATTTCACGGTACAAATAACAGAGCGAAGTATTGCTGATTGCGTGTGTCCTTTCTGCAAACTACCGGAACTAGAAAATTTACCAGAAGATTCGTGGCTTGAGTATTTTGCACATTTGGATATACTTCTGAAAACTCTTCTTGAGGCCGATGTTCATGAGCTGTTTCAAAGAAAGGTAACTATAATATGATGATGTTTTTGAAGGATTTAATTCAAAATACAGTTTGCTTGATATTCTACTGTAGAACAAATTCTTGTTCTTTGAACGCTACCCAGAGTAAACTGATATTCATGTATTTTGTTTTATTTGGGTGTTTTCTGTATATAATATGTATGTATTTACAAAAAAAAGACTATATAATATGTATTAATATGTATTGATATGAGTGGTCTAGTACCCATAACACAAGCTCTGCTTAGTTTGGGACTAGATGGCACTGTGTGTTAGACGTCCGATATATTTATTTATTTATAATTTATAATATATATTTAATAATCATTCTCTTCTGATATTTTACACTGTCAACAGTTACGAGACCGAACCTTGGCTCGAGATCCAAACTTCAGATGGTGCATGGAATGTTCGTCAGGGTTTTTTGTACATCCGAAACAAAAGAAGATACGTTGTCCAGAATGTCGGTCCGTAAGCTGCGCTGGTTGCAGGAAACCGGTACTTTTTATTTATTAATAACACTTCAATGAAAACGAGTAAACAGAACTTCTATAAACAAATACTTATTTTTAGTGGTCCACCAATCACGAAGGGCTTACTTGTGATCAATATACTGCCTGGCTTGAAGACAACGATCAAGAACGTTCACTTACTGCTATACAACAGCATTTGCGGGATAATGGTTTAGAGTGTCCACGATGCCACTTTAAGTACTCTTTGTCTAGGTAAGTACCTATCTACATTTTGAAATTAATTTATAACTTTACTAGCTTTTGCTGCGAATCCGTCCGTGTGTAGTTTTTTTATGAAATAGGGGCCAAACGAGCAGTCATATCGCCCGTGGACACTCGCAAGACCAGAGGCGTCACAAGTGCGTTATCGGCCTTTAGAGGATGGGGAGAGGAGATGGGGTATGGGCCTCCGGTATCCTCACTCACTCGGTGAAACACAGCCCAAGCGTTATTTCACACCGGTTTTCTGTGAGGCCATGATATCACTCTATATGTTTGGTATGTTGGTTGTCGCGACAAAAAGTCCTGTCTTCATCCAAGATCCAATCTATTTCTATACCAAAATTCATTTAAATCGGTTCACCGGTTTAGCCGTGAAGGGGTAACAGACAGACAGAGTCACTTTCGAATTTATATCTAATATTAGTATGGAAATATGGATGGTTTGGATGACGCTTCAAAATAATTTTGTAAAATAAACAGTTAACAAAGTTACTTGACATAATATATTTCTATGCATTAGCTTTAAATAAGTTTTTGTTTTATTTTCATCATATTCTAATACCTGGTACACTTTGTTAATTACTAACATTAGGTAGAAAAATTATCGATTTTCGAAAATCTACTGATAAACTCTCAGTTTAGCTATGCTATATGTCCTAAAATACTTTTTGTGAAAATCAATTATGTATTTCAGGGGAGGATGCATGCATTTTACCTGTACTCAGTGCAAATATGAGTTTTGCTATGGTTGCGGAAAGCCATTCACTATGGGTGCCCGCTGTGGTTTAAGTGACTATTGCGCAAAATTAGGCCTACATTCACATCATCCTCGAAACTGTTTGTTTTATTTACGGGACAAGGAACCGCATGAATTACAAACTCTACTTCAGGTAAGAACCAGATTATACAATACTACTTTAAAACCTAGACAGCTCTTTTAGAATTTTAGTTTAAAAATGTAATCGTTAAGAAAAAACACATTTGACTATTTAGGTGATGCTTAAAATAAATATGTATTAAAAACACAAGGGAGGAAATAGGTTTGTAAAGGTAAGGCAGGCAACGCATATCTACAACTAGCTAACCCACGCACGTCTTCTATTGCCCGTAGCGTGAAAATTTTCCCCCGTTTTTGAAACATTCTTCATTGGTGCTCTGCTCCTATTAGTATTAGCGTTATGATATATAGCCTATAGCCTTTCTCAATAAATTAACTATCCAACACTGAAAAAAATATTCAAATCGGACCAGCGGTTCCTGGGATTAGCGCGATCAAACAAACAAACTCTTCAGCTCTTCATTTTGCGAAAATAATTGGATGTCTTTTGTATTTAGATGAATAATGTAAACTACGAAACGGAGGCGGCGGAGGGCGGTGCAGGACGTTGCCCGGTGCAGTTACAAAGAGAAACGCCCACTGGACTCATAGATGGTATATGCGGTAGTGAAGCACCTGCAAACTATGCAGGATTGTGCAAGTAAGTACCTAACCTATAAGAAAATCAACATATTGTCGCAGTAGCCACATTTTAGTTAGGCATGTCTGCCTCACAATGTTTAGAAAAATATAGTTTTTAGACACGGATTAAGATACACAATTAAGGAACGGCAATCGTCAGTAAGACGTTCTCATTTCTTAATCTACGGCCATTTTGCTTAACTTTCTTCTACGTGATACATTGGTTATATTTTTTTTATCAAGGCGCATCTATGAAAAATGCATTAGAGGCCATATTTTGCAAATATTATGCAGTTTTATATTGTATTTATTTAAAACGCACCACCACCTAAAAATCATAGCAGTTATTTAGGTTCCTGCCTAAAAAAATGAAATGTTTACCATTACAGTTGTACCAATTTAATTGCACATAACAAATAAATTTGCTTCATTGAAATTTACCAATTAAAATAATGACGGCAATCCACAATACTGACGATACTGGCATGCAGGGATGACCTCAAACAGTATTGTATGAAGTAAATACTGCGATGAGTAAGGTATGTGCTTGCAGGAATCATTACCTGGAATACCTGAGTCGGTTGATCCGTCGCTGTAATGTGGACCCGCTTCCAATCCTGGGTGTGGACGATCTGGAGACGCTGGTGAAACGCGCCGCGCTCCGGCCACCACCTCGACCCTACGGCTCACTAGACGGCCTCTACAAGCGAGGCCTCCTCGAGGTGTGTTGACATACGTCGTTCTTCTTTCAGGGGTCACTACGTCGAGTACTTGGCGGGGCTAGCGCGCGGCCTTGACCCTATTCCCATCATGGACGTGCCAGAACTCGTGGCTGAGCTTCGCCGACGCGCTATTGAACTTCCCGAGCGGGGGCCATGGGACACTGACCCCATCTATGCTGGCATGTGTGCGGAGGTACAGGCACATTAAAAATATGTAGCAATGATACATTAAACCTGCCTACAGACTAATACTACAGATATGTATATATAAATATACACACACATAATCCGGACATACAGCTCATTCTTAAGTTTCAATACTTAGATCGAAATGATTAGACACCTTAAGCAAGTTAGTTTACAAGCATAAAAAATATCGACTCAAACACTCTTTGAAAGATTAAAAAGAACAGAACACCTATCAAACTAACCAACCAATTCAAAATCGGTATATCCTTTTAATAGCAAGTCGTTGTTAGACACATTTATGTATATCAAACTTGTTTTTTTGTCAAAGATCGTCTCAGACAGCCAATCCGCCAGAAGTAACTTTTTATTAATCTACTAGCTGTCCCGGCAAACGTTGCTTTGCCATAAAAGGGAATATAAAAAAATAGGGGTTGATCGTAGAGGGTTGAAAATCTAGGGTTGTATGTATTTTCTAATGCTGCATCATAAAAAAATAGAAATTAAAAATTTTGTCAAAAAAATAAAAAAAAAAATTTAGGGGTGGACTACCCCTAACATTTAGGGGGATGAAAAATAGATAAGAACCGATTCTCATAGATACCGGATAATCACAAAAAATTTCATCAAAATCGGTCGAGCCGTTTCGGAGGAGTTCGATTACGCACCAACACGACACGAGAATTTTATACAGAATTTTATACAATTTTTTTGACAAAAAACTACCTAGTTTTCTTTTGAATATCCTTAATAGTGACCCCATAGTATAAAAATTTACATACCATTTTTTTTGACTGCCTCGGTGGCGCAGTGGTGGTGAATGCGACTGCTGTGCTTGAGGTCTCGGGTTCAAATCCTGGGTCGGACCAAATGTTTGTGTAATCTACAAATATTTGTTTCGGAGTTTTGGGTGTTTTCTATGTATAATATGTATGTATTTACAAAAAAAAAAAGTATATAAGTATTTATATCAGTTGTCTAGTACCCATAACACAAGCTCTGCTTAGCTTGGGACTAGATGGCGTTGTGTGTTAGATGTCCGGAATATTTATTATTATTTATTATTATTATTATTATAGTGTTTGTGTAAAGAATCTTGGCAGAAATAAATCATTATGACGAAGTTTTATAACCATTTACAATATTACATGAAAAAAATATTTTCTCACCTTGATATTGATCTCCCTCATGTAGCTTAATATTACTTGTGAAGTATGCATTGTTATACCTTTTTAGAATCTACACATACTAGATAATTTATTAAGATCATGGGCAGCTATAGCGCCGTACTTTTTTTTTACACAGTAAATGATCAAAAGTTGACCCTAAGTAAAACAAAAACATAAAAAATCTTAAAATGACAATTTTGAAAATGACCAACGTTAAAAACGCCTAAAACAGTACTAAAACTAAATAATACACATCTTCAAGACTATAATACAAAAAAAATGACACAGAAATACCTAAATTTAACGAAATGGCAACGGAATGAATGCAAAGAGTAGCGAAATTTTAAAAAAACATAAAAGTCTACGCCATTTCCATACGGTTAGAAACCCTGGCAAAAAGATACGATTTTCTAATAGTCTCATAGCCGGACCAACTCCAGTTTACGACTTATCCATTATTTACGACAGACCCTGTATAATAGATTTCTTAAGGAAGTCAGATAAAAGTTGGAAGTAACTCCCAATTTTAATTTCGATAAGTCATAGAACGAAATGTAAAGTTTTAACACTTAAAAATTAACAATACAGAGTGTTGTACATATCCTCTATTCGTTACGTGGGTATCATAAGAGCCGATTAAGAGAGCAAATTATTCAGGACAACAGCACTGCAAAAAAAACTCAACATCTCACCTTAGAAATATCAACCCGTCTAGCCAGCGTGGTACAGTAAGGCAAAACCTAATTTCTAATAACAAACTTGTGTCCAGCAGTGGATTATCGAAGGCTGTTATCGTTATTTGAGGTTAGACCATTGTTTTGGAGTAAATCTTTTTCTTTTCTTTTCACAAAAATATCAATGGAATACGTCCCGTTAGGGTAGGGTGCTTCGTCGAACAGTGAACCAACTGTTTTTCTAAGTCGTATATCTTGGTTTAAAATAAAGATAAGAATATGATTTAGGTGTCATCGTTTAGGTAATTTTATAAGGTTTCTTAGTTATAGTCCTCAGAAAGACCAAGGAATTAATTAAGACGCTATAGAGGTTTTAAAAAATAAATAAATTTGGCTCACTGTGTACTATGGATGGTTTACACTGAACCACCCTTATTTCAACAGTGAACCACTATATAATTATATTGATGGGCCACTTATTTGTAGAAAAAAACACAGAATCTTTAAGAATCATCTTTTATTTTGACCTTAGAAAAGAAAAAAAAATCTGCCAACAAAATCTATCTATCCTCTATCTATCTATCTGTCTATCAGTCTTCCTATCACTTAAAATAATGAAATCAAAATACTTCAAATTAATCACCCATATTCAACAAAGGCAAGTTCACATTGAATTAATATTTAATAAGACGTATTATATATATTTAGTTATACGTTAGTATAGATGCACTTTCTCGATCTGGGGTAACATCTAGAAGGTTACTTAAATTTAACCATCATGTCTTGTCAAACTTCTGTCACAGAAGTTGAATTTTGAACTTCTTGATTATTGCTTTTATTCATGTCGAGTATTGCAGAAAATGCAGCTTTAGGCAAATTTTGTGATATCACTGTTCCATGTTAGTTTTTTTTTTACGTAAGGACGCAATCTAGGGCCTGAAATATTACAAGTATTTGCCACCGCTCTAACAGATTTCCCATCTTCTACCATACGTAAAGTTGACATCATGTATTTTTTTTATCTTCCGCTCCTTATCTTTTTGCTTTGACATCCTAAAACAAAAAAAAAACACTTTAAGTTGCACTTCAAAAACCAGTAAACCAGGATCATACGGTACACAATGAATCGGTTCACTGTGTAATATGCAGACCTGGTTCACTGTTCAATTCAAGTACTTTTCAACTTCAAGCTAAAAAAAATAAGTCTTATTTGAAATTTTCAGAATGCAATATGCTTATAATACTTCTAAAGCTATAACAATATTTGCACCATACAACTTTTATTCTCCTAGTTAAAAACAACAAATACAAAAATCGAGATACTTACTTGGAAATAGTACGTTTTTTCGGCGAGAAACAAACAAGCACACACCACATGTCTCGCTTAAGCCGTGGTCGTCGACTCACTACGGGAGAGGGGAAGTGGGTACATGGCACAAGTTTTGTTATGATCGTGCAAGTGACAATCGTCGCGATTTTAGAAATATGACGGTGGTTCACTGTATCTGGTTGGTTCACTGTTCGACAACCGACCCTACTCTTAACTAATTTAAGAAGCAGGTTCATATTTTGAAATAGTAACCCACAGCTGACGTGTCGTTAATTGTTTCAGATTGTCAAAGAGAAGATTCCACTAGATTGATCAAATGATTCGCGGTGGTAAAGGACGAGTTGGGTGCTTCAAAGTAATCATAACTTGAATTGACATAAATCCAGTGTCAAAACTAAGGTGGAGGGCGTTGAAGTGCCTTCTATTTGAGGGTGACAACTAAGCGGGAAAAGTACACAGCTATTTCTTTTTCCAACTATGAAACAAGCTTGAAGTCACTTGTGTAGATAAGTTTTCATAGTTAAATACATCAAAGTTAGACAGTATCACATTTATGTACCCTAGCTAGCTACATAACATATAAATGATGAATTTTTTAGCTATAGGTATGCATTATTACTTTATTAAATTTTTAACTTGTAAAACGAATGTTTATTTATTTAATGCCCCTATTTGATCGTTTCTTTCACAAATACGCCTTCAATTTATACGTTCAGAGTTATGATAAGATACACAGATCCAGGTCAGCCCGGCTTTACGTCATTTTAGGAAGGATGAAATCTTAATGATTTATAGTCTAACATATACTCAGAAAGGAATAGATACTCAGGCCCGTATTATAGAAGGCGTCTCAAGTATCGTTTGATCTCCGATCAGCTGAATCGAGTTTCAAGTTATGATTGAATCTCAAGCGTCGCTCTTATTTCAGAAGGCGTTTTGAGTTCTACTCAGTTGAAACTAGTTTCAATATCTAATCTCAACTCACAAGTCTGTTCTCAGTTACGTTTCTGCATTGTCGAAATTATTGTTCTGTGTTACGCAGTTAATTATTTTAAACACATTATATCTAACAAGTATAATTTATATATTATTGGTTATTAGTTTATATATAATACACTATTGGCTAGTGTATCAATTTAAATAAAAAATAATAAGAAGCAGTTCGTCCTAAATTAAGTACTTTTAAATATTAAAAGAAAACTGACTAGATACTACCTATAACGAAACGTTCAAATTGTTTTCAATTCTTGTCAATGTCGAATTATCAAACTGTTTTTGTTTTTATTTAAAAATTATTGTAATATTTTTGTCAGAAACCAAAAGGTTATTACTATTGCTTGAAGGATATTACTTGAAATAAATAGTTGAACGTGTATTTTAAGTGAATTGAATATCAATTAGAGTTAATTAAAGTGTATTCAAATGAGTATAATAAGCAATTATTTCGTTATTATTCAGAAATATCATCATAAAATATGTTAATTTCCCTCATTAGGCATTAGAAATTACCACTTGAGACTAGATTGAGCTTGTCTCAGTTGAACGGAGATCACATCTGTCAAAATCTCTTCTTGAGAGACGATTTTGACAAAAGCGTCGTTCTAAAATAAGCCAAGCATTGATCTTTACTCACTTGATCAAAGATCAGTGAATCTTGACTCAAGAGACGTTCTATAATACAATCTCTTCTTGAATCTAGTTTTAAAACTCGATTCACGACTGAGACGCCTTCTATAATACGGGCCTCAGACATTAAAGGTGGAAAGAAACCATGCTAACTTATGTAATTTTGGGAAGCCTTATTAACCTCACTACATAGTACACAACAAAGTCGCTTCCCCTGTCTATATATGCTTAGATATTAAATAATACGCAACGGATTTTGATGCGGTTTTCTTTAATATTTAAGAGGAAGGTTTATATTTATAATACATGTATAATGTAGCAGAGACACACTGATCATTTTAAAGGTTCCTAATGTGATGTAAATAAATACATTTTTTTGCGATTGCATTGCTGGCGCTGAAACCTACGAGATAGATAAAAATAATGTACTACTAGTATTGTACACCTTCTAAAGGTCTACAAAAAAATCCACAATGGTATACAGGGTCTGTCGTAAATAATGGATAAGTCGTAAACTGGAGTTGGTCCGGCTATGAGACTATTAGAAAATCGTATCTTTTTGCCAGGGTTTCTAACCGTATGGAAATGGCGTAGACTTTTATGTTTTTTTAAAATTTCGCTACTCTTTGCATTCATTCCGTTGCCATTTCGTTAAATTTAGGTATTTCTGTGTCATTTTTTTTGTATTATAGTCTTGAAGATGTGTATTATTTAGTTTTAGTACTGTTTTAGGCGTTTTTAACGTTGGTCATTTTCAAAATTGTCATTTTAAGATTTTTTATGTTTTTGTTTTACTTAGGGTCAACTTTTGATCATTTACTGTGTAAAAAAAAAGTACGGCGCTATAGCTGCCCATGATCTTAATAAATTATCTAGTATGTGTAGATTCTAAAAAGGTATAACAATGCATACTTCACAAGTAATATTAAGCTACATGAGCGAGATCAATATCAAGGTGAGAAAATATTTTTTTCATGTAATGTTGTAAATGGTTATAAAACTTCGTCATAATGATTTATTTCTGCCAAGATTCTTTACACAAACACTATGGGGCCACTATTAAGGATATTCAAAGAAAACTAGGTAGTTTTTTGTCAAAAAAATTTCATGCCTCCTCATTTCATAAAGGTGTTTAATTTTAAAATTGATGTGCTCTAATAGTTACATGCGACAAACATGTTACAAGTTTATTCGTAAAAAGGATCATCAGGTAAAAAAATGAACAAAGACAGCAATACAAAGGGTCTCCCCGCGTGAAAAGGACATTGTTACTAGGCACACTGCATGATGCACCGTCCCTTTCACACGGCGATTGGGGCCAATTTTATGGCCTCCACGTTCGCCAGACCTGAACCCCTTGGACTTCTTTTACTGGGGCTGTATAAAAGAAAAAGTATACAGTGAAACAATAAGTTCTGTAGAAGAGTTGCGTGCGCGCATTCAAGTAGCAGCGAGAAAAATTGAAGAAGCCGGTTATGTGCGCCGGATTAAGCGATCGTTTATTAGGCGATGTAGAGCGTGCATAGCTGCCGGCGGAGGACACTTCGAACATTTAGTTTAAGTTGTTGAATAAATATTTTTACGTACTAAAACAACCTAGTTTTCTTTTGAATATCCTTAATAGTGACCCCATAGTGTTTGTGTAAAGAATCTTGGCAGAAATAAATCATTATGACGAAGTTTTATAACCATTTACAACATTACATGAAAAAAATATTTTCTCACCTTGATATTGATCTCGCTCATGTAGCTTAATATTACTTGTGAAGTATGCATTGTTATACCTTTTTAGAATCTACACATACTAGATAATTTATTAAGATCATGGGCAGCTATAGCGCCGTACTTTTTTTTTACACAGTAAATGATCAAAAGTTGACCCTAAGTAAAACAAAAACATAAAAAATCTTAAAATGACAATTTTGAAAATGACCAACGTTAAAAACGCCTAAAACAGTACTAAAACTAAATAATACACATCTTCAAGACTATAATACAAAAAAAATGACACAGAAATACCTAAATTTAACGAAATGGCAACGGAATGAATGCAAAGAGTAGCGAAATTTTAAAAAAACATAAAAGTCTACGCCATTTCCATACGGTTAGAAACCCTGGCAAAAAGATACGATTTTCTAATAGTCTCATAGCCGGACCAACTCCAGTTTACGACTTATCCATTATTTACGACAGACCCTGTATATCTCTTAGGGATAATCCACTATAACCATTATTCCTTTCTTTTTACGAGAAATAATGGCATATTTACGAAGTGATTTTAAGCAATACAGCATTAATGCATATGCAGTATGTAATTTTATTGAATATATTCGAAAATTACATTTACGGATTTAAAATGCACGAATCGTGTGGTCGGTGGGTGCATCTTAAATCCACCGGTGCGAAGCCGGGGCGGGTCGCTAGTTTTATATATATCATAAACTGCACAACATAGACTGCACGTTTGGCCGAGTGGTGTTAGCGGTCGCCATGCCGCTTGCTACTGCGCCAAGTGTCGTGGGTTCAAATCCCACGCGGTACCTACAACACTTTGTGCGATCCACGAATTGTTGTCCCGAGTCTGGATGTTCTTTGTGTCCGTTTCATGTATGTTTGTATAGTCCCCCACGACACAGGATGTTTATTCCTAATGTGGGAGTTGTCTTTTAAAAAAAAAAAAAAAAAAAGTATAATATCATAAAATATATATGACGGGCCATACTTCGTCCCAGACTCGTTCTAAGTTTATTGGAACTAACGCCTCTGCTATATTTACCTACGCCAGATATACGCGTCATGCGCGCAATGCTATATAAGTTCGTGTAGGCGTTCATACTTCTCAACAATATAGACGAAAAACCAACAAAAACAAAACTAATTATACCAGTTCTATGTAGATAAATGCAGATTTATAAGATGCTTTCTAAGGTAGTAGAGCCACGCTGAATTAGCTTGGCGATCGGGCGGGCTCGACAGCGATGGTCCTACCCTCGCACAGAAGATCAACGTAAAATGACGCACGCGCATCGTGTTTCGTTGGTGAGTGCGAGACCGGAGGCCCAATGATGCAGAAGCATCTCACTAGGCTGCCATGTTGTGGGTCAGCATGCTGCACTGTTGCATTGTCTGCATTCGCAGTGAGTATGGTGACCACCACTTTTGAGAATCCAAAAGTAACGTATGCTTTCCATCAGGTAGAGAAGAGTCACGTTTGCAGGTCCATAGATAAAAACAAATTGTTCAAAATAATTTTAATTATAAACATTATCGGCGAGCAAAATTTTCATTCATGTGGCCGTTGGCACGTTGGATGTAGTGTCTGTTAGAGTGAATGCGACTCTCCAGTGAGTCGGGCAAGGCGCGCGCCTCCCTCCGGCCAGCTGCAGGCGCGTGGGTTCGACGCTCGGCCGCTACTTCGGCCGCGCGATATTCAGCCACGCGCACTCCCCGCTGTATCTCACGTTCGACTCCCGCGGAAACCATTTCTGCCAATCTAGCAGCTTTTTCCTTTTCACTAATACCACTGCGATTTTTACCACCTCTCGAATCGATTTCTCTCCTTCGTTGGACTTCGGGCGACTTTCTACGGGAACTGTGTTTTCTATCACTATCTTTCACGTCATTAAATCTCTTGTCTCTATCAGATGTATCGCTGTCGCTTCGTCTACGACTTACGATATCTTTTTCTCGACGCTTTCTCTCGATTGGACTATTTGAACGCCTTCGATCTCCAGAGCTTTTACGTTTTCTTGAATCTTTATTAGAAGACTTATGTTCAGAAGTTTTTTTACTGGCTTTGTGATCTTCGCGATGACTTTCTTTATTGTCATGTACATCTGACTCGCTATCAGAGGAGTGTCTTTGTTTTTTCTTTTTCTTTGACTTATCCCGTTTCTTTTTCTTTTTCTTAGGTTTATCGTCTTCTGATTCGGAGGAGGACTCGTCAGAATTAAGTAGAGTTGCTAAATCTAAACCTTTTCCTGCACCTAAGGCATTCAGTTTGTTTGCTAAAAGTTCATCGAGATCTTTATCTTTCTTTTTAGTTTTTTTTTTCACTTTTGTATCTTTTCTTTCGTCCTGTAAAAATAATTGTAATTTTAGAAAACATAAACACTGCAAAAATATGTTTAACCATATGCAAAATAGATGCATATTTTTATTAATGCTGGTGGATTTAAATACATCAGTGTTTAACAACAAATCCTACTAATATTATAAACGTGAAAGTTTGTGAGTATTTATTTATTTTACTACTATACCATACACTATCATTACAGATTACGTCCGATGCAATAGTGTCGGATAAAAATTAACAATACATCACAATAAACCTCACAAAGAATAAAAATGAAAAAACTTGAGAGGTGTCAAGGGACACCCGGATGGAACGAAGTTCGAAATAGAAAGACGATACAAATATTATATTTACTTCAATATTTTACGTAATTTCTAGTTTTATGATATATGTATGTGTACACAATAATATTAATAATAATAATAATGATAATGATGATAATGGTGAAAATGATGAAGATGATGAAAATGATGAAAATGATGAAAGTGATGAAGATGATGAATTGATGAAAATGATGAAAATGATGAAAATGATGAAAATGATGAAAATGATGAAAGTGATGAAGATGATGAAAATGATGAAAATGATGAAAATGATGAAAATGGTGAAAATGATGAAAATGATGAAGATGATGAAAATGATGAAGATGATGAAAATGGTGAAAATGATGAAAGTGATGAAAATGATGAAAATGATGAAAATGATGAAGATGATGAAAATTATGAAAATGATGAAAGTGATGAAGATGATGAATTGATGAAAATGATGAAAATGATGAAAATGATGAAGATGATGAAAATGATGAAAATGATGAAAGTGATGAAAATGATGAAAATGATGAAAACGATGAAGATGATGAAAATGATGAAAGTGATGAAAATGATGAATTGATGAAAATGATGAAATGATGATTATGATAATAGTGATGATAATGATGATATGTATATATAAATGTTCGAAATCTTATCTATCTATTATATATATATATATATATAGTATATATATATATTATATATATATATTATATATATATATATATAGATATATATATAGTATCTGGGTTGCTTCAAGCAATGAAAAATAAACTAATAACAAATAAAATTTAAAATAGCAAAAAGTGTCGTGACAACAAAAAGTGTCGTGACAACAAAAAGTGTCGTGACAACAAATTATGTCGCGACAATTTCCGTCTAGCCCCCTTCGTTTTTTCGTTCATATCGCGCGATAAGGAACTTCGTTCCAATAACACATGAAACTTTACAATAACATCGCTTATACATCAGATTAACACATAGGCTACAGTTTATAAAGATACTAGCTTCGCCTCGCAGCGTTGAACGTGGTTATTGTCGTAACGCGGGTAGCATCGCGGGGTTCAGCTAATATATGTATAAAAACATAATGCACTGAAATACTAAACAAGTATTTTTGGATCATATGATGAACAATTTAATATGTTTAGTAAAAATTTTGAGTTGTGGGGGTGATATGATTAGGATAGATGATAACACATTGACTGCACGGTTGGTCTAGTGGTTTAAGCGGTCACTACGCCGCTTGCTACTGCGCCAAGTGCCGTGGGTTCAAATCCCACGTGGGACATCACTTTGTGTGATCCACAAAATGTTGTCCTGAGTCTGGCTGTTATTTGTGTCCGTTACATGTATGTTTGTAAGGTCCCCCGCGACACAGGATGTATGTTCCTAATGCGGGAGTTGTCATTTAAAACAAAAAAAAAAAAAACATTTTCTTGATATATTATTAGGGGCCATCCATAAAGTACGTCACACGTAAAGGGGAGGGGGGAGGGGGTCGACAAAGTGTGACATGGTGTGACAAGGGGTGGGAGGGGTCCTAAGTTTCGTGACATCACATTTCAATATCTAATATAATACGAATAAATGAGAACGAAGTGACTGCCATGCCAGTTATAAATAATTTAAAGGAGTGGGTTCAAAGTCCATGGACTGAAGATGATTGAGTTACTTTCTTCTTCTTTTTCTTTATATTCAATAGTTTATTGCTTTGTTATTGTTTCAAATATTTGATGTTAATGTTGATTTCATAAAAAAAGTACTTAATTTAAATGGAAACAAAACTAATTTCGGAACTGCTGTTTTAATTTAATAATTTTTCGATGTGAAATTACAAAACATGTGACCCCCTGTGACAAGGACGGGGGGGCTCAAAAAATCATGAAATTCGTGTGACGTACTTTATGGATGGCCCCTTACTATAGTTAAATTTGACTAAAAAAATACCTAATTTACAAAAAGTTAGTTAGTTAGTTAGTTAGTCTACTCTACTAATATAAAAAATCACACCCACTTGTTCTTTTCTCAATAACTCGGCCAGTCGACGACGTTGTAATGGATTGTTCAACAGAGCAGCACGAGCTGCACGTTCACGTTCCTTGATTAGCAGTAATGGATCTTCGCGAATTTTCCGGGACATGTCAACTTGTGCATCACCAGCTGCGGTGAGCATGCTAGATCCGACAACTCTTCTTGATACGGCAGGAATGGGATCTAGATTTGCATTTTCACTTTGTTCAGCACTTTTATCTAAGGTTTTGCCAAGTAAATATGCTTCTTGTTCTACTTTCTTGTCCGGTTTCTGTAAATAAAATGTTTAAGTTACTTCAAATGTTTTATGTTTCATAAAATATTGAAATACCTTTTTGTTTGTATCATCAATGGTTATATGTGAATTTGACTTGAAGTCATCAAAAAATTTAGTCAGAAATGATTTACCAGGTTAATTTGATTGTTCTTTATGCCATGCCAACTACCAGTGGTTTTAAGATTTCATTGAACTGAAAAACAGTGACTAATTCTTTTAAAACTAGTCAGGTAGGTATATAACCAACTTCATAAAATTTTCTTCTATTAATTTTTAATTTGTTTATTTTTTGTTTTTGATATGCCTTCTTATGAATGGTAAGTTAAGCTCATTCCTAGACACTTGAAGAACAGTGTATGTATAGATAACACATAATAAATAGCTTTACACTAATGTGCTATCATATATTATGTGGTAATTGGCTTTTGGCTATAGCTCCGCCAACAAGTATTTCAGTTAAGAATAAAAAATCTTCAAGCTAAATTGGTGCAATGGTTTACCCATGAAAGCTTTAGACAGACAGACAGACTTACTTTCTAATTTATAATATTAGAATGGATGTATTAAGTTTTTCTTTGATAAAGGATTTTTTTCATTCAGGCTATTTACAGAGTTCATAATAGCTTAACACATTGGTGTTGAAAAAAATAACATGAGGACAGGCAGAATTGAGCCACATTCTTCACCAACGACTAGAAGATTACATGACGCAGACTGGAGTACTGGTATTAAAGTAAAACTGTCTTACTATTATTTTATTACTAGGCTACCTGCAACTCTGCCCAGTAATATGTCAGTTATCAGTGATTCTTTATACTATTAAAACCTATTTATTTATCAACCCTTAAATTAAAACACACTAAATGTTAAATGAAGTGTGCCACAATAAATAAGAGAAAATCACATCCAAATCAGTTAAGACACTTCTGAGATTAGTGTGTACAAACAGAAATTTTAAAACTGTAATTTTGAGTTCTGTTACTGTCATAAGTTTTTCTTAGTACCCTCATGAGTTTTTCTTAAATATCTTTAATTAACAGACATCAACCTCTTACAATTTTATTTCAATAGATATATCTAACCAATAATTTATTTAATACAGAACTCATTCAGAGTTTCCTATACTTTATTATTTTATTCCTATTTCCCTTTCGTGGTTTGTTAAATACTTTATCTTACATCATACATCCATGCCAAACGGTTGTCACCCGCTGAAGTAGTTTTGTTTTTACTCATGATATCATTTAATTCAGCTCGGTCCCGTTCCTCCGCGCGTTCTCGTTGCAGTTCCAACATACGCTTTTTCTCTTCTGCAACCGCCTGTTCTGCTTTCCATACCCGTTCCTGATTCTTTATAGTATTTGGGTGCCATGATTTCTTAGAATTCTAAAATTGTATTAATTTATTAAATATAAGTAACTCTTTATGTTTAAACAAAATAACAATGCAGATTATAATTTTCTCACTAAATCACCACCACCCATTGTGACCTGCGTTACACTTTAACCACTTTAAATAAATTCCACAAGATTTGACACAAAACTAAGTCATCAGTAACTGTTTACACACAATTCCTCAAAGGTTCTTTATAATCTTTATCAATATAATTTTCAATGGAACAACTTGTTCATGTTCAAGAAACAAAGCTGGCAAAGAACGACTTTGAATTAGGGATGGCGATCTGAGATCGATTAATCGAGAAATCGATTTTTCGGAGCCAGGAAAATCGATCTTTTGAATCGATATGTAGTACTGAATCGATTCATTGGATCGATACATAACCCTTTAAAATCGACATTCGATTTTTTCTGTTTTTGTATTAACCATACAATTAGTTGTAGGTGTAGTATAACAAGAGTACTGCCGTTTAATTAGTCTTCTTCGTCTCACTACCTCACTTTTTTTCAATAGAAAAAAGTTACGTTTATTAGCTTTAACTTTTTGTATCTGTGCTGTGATTGCGTCATTGCTCACATCATTCGATTAATTTGTTTGTTTGTTATATAACTAAGTGACTGTTTATTAAGCATACTGTGAATAACGAAATAAATACAGATTTTTGTGTTATGTTTGTTGCGGAATAATAACTAATTGAGTGTACGTAAGTGAAGCACTCCTTATTTTTATTTGATGCTATTATTTTCAGTTTGTTCTGTTATTTGTGATTATTAAATCTAACCATATATGTGTCATTTATATTTACGTATACATACGAATAATTACTAATGAGCATTGAAATAAGTAATAAATAATATGTGTAATTCCTAATTATTGGAAATATTCATACTTTACTATTACTTTATGTCCGTTCATCTATTTTTTTTATTGAATAGTGGGCAAACGAGTAGACGTATCACCTGATGGTAAGCGATTACCGCCGCCCATGGACACCCGCAACACCAAAGGCGTCACAAGTGTGTTGCCGAACTTTTGGGGATGGGAAAGAAGATGGGGGAGGGGTTGGGGTATGGGCCTCCGTTATCCTCACTCACTCGGTGAAACAGCGCAAATGCTATTTTTTAACCTAAAAATTGTTTTGTATACATAAAAAATAATAAAACTCCCATCATTTTTTATTAATATAAACTACCGATTCGAAAAAAGATCAATTTTTTGAAAATCGATCTTTTAGACCTCGATTTTTTTGTGGTTCGATTCATCAGGTCACGATTCGAATCGATTTAAAAATCGATCTTTTTCGGAAAGAATCGCCATCTCTACTTTGAATGTCATTTGAACTTGTCATCCATATGACAAGTTTTTTTTTTAAATTAATATTCAGGACCATAGATAGATACAAGTCTTTCAATCGAATACATAGATGTGTTTATGGCAAGATGTCAAATCAGGGCTACCAGCCGTACCACTTGAATAGTAGTTTTTTGCAATGTAACAATTTCCACAAAAACAGAAAGTATACACTAAATACTAGCTCCGCAAATTGAAAATGTGCCTGGCTGCCATTTTGGTGATGTAATTTTGTCATGTTGACATTAAACGCTCAGTACTATTATCAATTTCGATCGGCCGGATTTTATTGAATGACATGATATTGTTACGTGTTAAGGTTCGATAGATTTGGGAAATAAACCTTCTGACGTGTTAAAGAGACTTTATTAACAACACTCTTACAATCACAATATAAATCCGAATAACAATCCTTAATGATCGCCGAGGTCGCTAGGCTGATCACAGAAATCACTTTGATGTTTATCGCACTGTAGCTCAAACCGAATGACTGGCGACAGTGGCGACTGCGGCCCGCGAGAGTTCGTTTTATATATTTTTTTACATTTACTGGCGCTATCGAGAAACGTCTCAAACATACGAGGGCGTTCCTCGTACCAAGGACACGCCCGCCGACGAAATTCGTTTTGAACACTCACGCAACAACCAATCGATATTCGACACTATGCTTATCGATATAAGGTTCGTTATTTTGTGCCTTAAAAATAACTTTCTATATCGTTATTCGCAAACAATCTTTCTTCGTAACAATATATTAACAATAACAATAAAATTTAAAATTTAAGAAGAACAAACATATTAGTTTGACGTTTTTTTCACCAATATTTTTTGTACATTGTGTAATAATGTATTTAGTTTTAGTGTTGAATTTAACGATGGAAAAAAATATGAGAAAAATTAAGTACACATCATTGATGAGTGTGAGTGAACTGAAATGAACTTTGAGTAGACAGCGTATCTCTATTGTTGCAATACAATGTGGTCGTAAGTGTGCATAGTAATAAAAATACTAATCGGTTTAGATAAATAACTCTTGTATAATAAAATAAACAATAGGCTATTTGATTATTTAAAAGCGTCATATTAACGGCCATCCAATTAAACAAACACTTTAAATAAGTACACAGTCAAGATCAAGACACACCAAGTATAATTTTCTATTTAATTCACAGTTTGATTTTTATTGAAATCTGTACTTTTTTGTTTTGTCTAAAAGACATAGCTCAAAATATCACGTCATACGAAACCAAAGTTCTAGCGCATGGCTTTAGCAATTTGCGGAGCATATATACCATTATAATTTGAATTAAAGAAATTTTCAAAAATATTCACTATTATATTATGCACTTAATCTAGCCCCTCAATGGAATTAAAAATAATCATGTTATAAAATACGTCTAAATTCGTGGTCGCAAATCTCAATTACTAGGAAATTAGTAGAAAATTAACACGGTTGGCAATCCTGGACCAAAAAAAGGAGCCTCTAGTGCCTCTACAGTATGGAGGGTAGAGATAAGGAGTATCATCTGTGTACATGAAAAGTGTCCGTTGAAATGCATTAAATTAGGGTGGCGCCACATTAGCATCAGAGTAAACTTCTTAAAATCAATACACACACTTTTTCATAAAATTGAATGATAAAAAATCAATAAACGTACTATTCACAGTTCAGAAAATAAAATATATTTACTACATTATTTTGTAATACGCAAGTAGTGACAATAATGTTAATTTTTTTAACTCGGCGTACTTCAATTCGTTCACAATTGCTACATTCATACCATAACCTGTGTCTACACCAGCGCCATTCTGGAAGGTTTTTGAACTGTTATTTACAGATTCTGCTGGACACTTTTTTCAATTTTCTTCCATATAAGATAACACTCCTTGTCTCTACCCTCCATACTCTACAGCTGTGGTAGACAGTGTGGTGCGTATTATTATATCAAGCAAAAACTTTGAACCCCTTTATACGAAAATTATGAGATGGAGGAGTATGAAATTTGGCACAGTTAAATTTTGTATATAGGAGTAGTGCAGAAACTAAAAAATATATATGATTGTATTACGACCATTGGACGATTACTAGTATGAATAAATCTCTAAAAATATGTTTTATATAATCAAATCCTTAAAGTCATAACTTAATTTTAAATTAACTATTAGGTTACTATTGCCTGTGCGAAGATTATCCAAGCACCTCTAGCGGCGAAATTTAGAAGTTGTCTTAGAACGACCCTGCTATTAATAGTTGGACCTACATATGCAACAAGGAACCAATCCACTCACATACCAAAATCAAAGAATTATCCTTATCTCCTTATAAAAAGGGTTCTTATTTAGATTGTGGCATGTTAGTGGATTGGTTCCTTGTTGCATAAGTAGGTTAATTTTTAAGGCACAAAATAATGAACCTTATCTCGATAAGCATAGTGTCGAATATCCATTGGTTGTTGCGCGAGTGTTCAAAACGAATTCGTCGGCGGGCGCGTCCTTGGCACGGGGAACGCCCTCGTATGTTTGAGACGTTTCTCGATAGCGCCGGTTAATGTAAAAAAATATATAAACACGAACTCTCGCGGGGCGCAGTCGCCAGTCATTCGGTTTGAGCTACAGTGCGATAAACATCGAAGTGATTTCTGTGATCAGCCTTGCGACCTCAGCGACCATTAAGGCTTGTTATTCGGATTTATATTGTGTTATTCGGATTTATATGGGATGGAGGAGTATGAAATTTGGCACAGTTAAATTTTGTATATAGAAGTAGTGCAGAAACTAAAAATAAATCTCTAAAAATATGTTCTAAATAATCAAACCCTTAAAGTCACAACTTAATTTTAAATTAACTATTAGGCGGACGCTACACGGAAGATCCATATTGTGATCCGTCAATATAAAATATCGGATTATGATATTTATTGAAGTGTAGGGTAGTGTATTGACGGATCACAATATTTATCGCTGGATTTCTAGAAATCCTTGTGATCTGATCCCAGATCTTGGATCGTGATATTTATCTTGCGTGTAGTGTGTCGCATCAATATTGATCGTGTCAGTACGCAGCGAGATGGCAGCGATGAGAGACGTCGGTGACACCGCGTCTGCCGCGGTGAACCCGTGCCACGAGCAAGAATCCATGACAGGCGACAAGATTGTTTTGAAAGAGTTTATTCTCAATTTAGAATCCATGCCAAAAGTTTGGAATAGCGGGCATGTAAATTATAAAAAATTAATAAATAATAAATAAAAATAAAGACATCAGGCATATCCGAAAGTAATCTTCGTAGTCGTCCATTTCATCGTGAAGGCGAATTTCGTCCAATAAATTCAGATGTGTATACTTTTCTCTCCTTTGTAGCCAATTCTTCATCCATCGCTTTCTTTTTACTCGTTTGTTTAAAGAAAGGGCTAAAATTATTGCCACACAAGCTCTAATTTTCCTCCGTCTAGGGTCCATCACGTCTGCCTCGTACAAAGAACGCTTCAGTACTGACGCGATCCGTATTGTAGGTGTAGGGTGTGCTGTGATCCGGCCCGAGATACGAAAGTAAATATCGTGATAATTATCACAATATTTATTGTCGTGTAGGGTTCGCCTTAGGTTACTATAGCCTATGCAAAGGTTATGCAAGCACCTCTAGCGGTGAAATTTAGAAGTTGTCTAAGAGCGACCCAACTATTAATAGTTGGATCCTGGACACTGCAACAAGGAACCAATCCACACACATGCCAAAATCAAAGAATTATCTTATCTCCTTATAAATAGGGTTCTTATTTAGATCGTAGCATGTTAGTGGATTGGTTCCTTGTTGCATAAGAAGGTCCAGTTGAGTGTAAGTAACTAAATATCTTCAGATGGATAACAATTACACACAAACCTGTTGCTAATGAAAACAGAAATAAGAAATTTCGTTACGTTCCTTAATGTATTACTGACGGAGATTCAGGAATTATTTTTCATTTGTTTCCAAAATTATTAAGTAAAATGGGAGACTGATTACTATGTTAGCCCTTGGCACAACAAACATTGCTATGCAGATGATAGTGATGTATCTATATACATCACTATCATCATTACAACCAATGGCTATCCAAGGGCTAACATGTCATTGCGTGCGTTAGAATATCACGCGTGAATCGTTTCGGCCTAACGCCATATTGTTGATCACTTAGCAACGAGTGATCTTCTAGGTAGTAGACCAACTGCTTGCTGATGACCCGTTCAAACACCTTGCAGAGAAAATAAGTGATGGGTAGAGGTCGCTAATTGGTCGGATCTGAACAATACTCTGGAACTGGCCAGGGACGGATAGCGACTTCTCTGTAAGGAATATAATATTCCATACCGATAGTCATTTCATCGCCTATGGCGGACGCACTCTACGACAGATCCATGTCCTCAAAGCAGCTTTGATCCTACGAGATGCAATGTAATCACACATTCCATCCCAGACAAGGAGTGCCATAATCACCTTTTTGCTATCACACAACAACAACCACAAAAGACCCCGCTGTGGAGACCAGGTGGTGGCCGGAGGGTCCCAGAGCGAGGACCGTCATACTATACTGGGCTGGGTGACTAGTCAGCAGTAGTTCTAGCAATGAAGGCGCTTGACTCGATATGTCTGGTATCCTCCTGAGCTGGAGTACAAGCTGGGTGAGGCAATAAGTGCGAGGGAATGCGTGGACAATTCGACCCGCGTAGTCAGTTCTGAGTACAAATCGAATACTCTCATTTCAGGTTACTATTTTGTGAGAGGGTAGTAAATGTAGTCATAATTTTAACACTGACAAATGATTGTAGAATATATTTCGTCAGTGGTATTATGTTGATATCCAGATTTAAATGGTATTTATCCAGGTTCCTATTGTGTATATATAAACGCCATAAACGGGTTTTTTTGGCGTTTATAAATGATGTCAATCATACAAAAAAAGTATAGTTTTTATTGTCTTTGAGGTTTCTAAGGTATTTAGTTAGGGTATTTACTAGGGGTAGTGTATTCTCCAGTCTAGAAACAGTTCTGGAATCTTTAGGGTCAGAATACTCACACCACATCATTATGGGCGATTTCAACACCGATCTCCTGGCATATAACTGCCCCCGTACTCGTAATCTCCTTCACATCATTCAATCTAGTGGCCTCCATGTATTCCCTCTTCAAGCAACTCATTTCAACATTGAGCTTCAGGATACCTGGCTTAACCTAATTCTCACCTCTGCTCCAAAAGTCCAAACCTTGTCCATTCCCACGGTCCACATCCCGCTCCTGGATTTTCTCATCATGATTTAATTTTTCTCATTTATATCCCAAAACCTCCTAAATCTCCTCCCAAAATTCAGCACGTTCGTAGCTTTAGACGAATGGACATTAACAAACTGTGTGCGGATGCATCCGAATTAGACTGGTCAAAATTGGGAGCAGCTACAGATATAAACCAAAAAGTTAATATTTTTAATGATCTAATTCTGAACTTATACGAGATCCTCTCCTATTCCTTAGAAGACAGATGTAATTCGCATTGCTATGAGACTGAGAGACCGTTGTTTCGCTAAGTACAGGAAGGATCGCTATGAGGAGAAATGGAATGTTTTTAAAACTGCTAGGAATCGGTGTAACCAGGTGATACGTAACGCCAAACGCCACCACATAATTCAAAATTAAGAATTCTGTACAACTTCCGGCATGTGTGTGTGTGCAAGTTCTTTGCAACACTAGACATTAGTAAACAACATCACCCTGAGGTTAGGATGACGATCGGTTTGAACCGTCATTTCTCGACTGCACCACAGATAGATTAGCAAACCAAGAGCCAAACCCTGTGCTAAATAGCTAGTCTTACACAACCGGATATTGTATCCTTTGGCTTTTCTCCGGTATCTCCTGAGTATATCAAAAAGGTTATCCTGAGCATTCGTTCCAATGCCGTGGGATGTGACGGCATCAGTCGTTGCATGATTGTTGCTATTTTGGATCACAATCCTTTAGCAATATTACATATAATTAATTTTTCACTCGATTCTAATACCTTTCCCTCACTCTGGTGTAAGGCCTTCATCATACCTTTACCCAAAATAAGTAACCCTTACCTTCCTGAACACTTCCGACCAATTTCTATACTTCCCTTCCTTTCTAAAGTGCTGGAGGCCTGTGTTCATAGGCAACTTTCACAATTTGTATATCGGCAGAATCTTCTCAATTCTTTACAATCTGGGTTCAGACCCGGTCACAGTACAACCACCGCTCTCTTCAAAGTGGCTGGCGATATACGGCAAGGTATGGAGGACACCAAAGTCACAGTGCCGACTTTGATTGATTTCTCGAATGCGTTTAACACCGTTTGCCATGAAGTCTTACTGGTCATCCTATCCCATCTTGTGATCTTCTCAGAATCCCTGGAATGGTTCTCATCCTATCTTCAGGGACGACAACAGTGTGTTCGCATTGATGACTTACCGTCGAGTTGGAGTGATGTTTGCACTGGCGTTCCTCAAGGCGGTATATTATCTCCATTATTATTTTAAATTTTCATAAATCTCGTAACCCAACATCTTCAGTGTTCGTATCACCTATACTCTGACGATCTACAAGTGTACACACAGTCAAGGGAGGACATCTCACACGCAATTGATAAAGTCAACAATGACTTAGACTTTATAAGGAGCTGGTCAGCGAGATTTGGGTTGTCGGTAAATCCAACTAAATGTCAAGTTATCATCGTAGGGAGCAGGCTGATGCTAAATAGGTTGGATAAGGCGGTTCTCCCACAAATAGTCTACAAGAACGTGGTTATACCTCTGAGCGCAGTAGTTAAGAACCTGGGGTCATATATAGGCCCGACACTTGATTGGCGGGCACAGGTTACTCACGTCAGTCAGAAAGTCACCTATTGTCTCCGAGCATTAGATCGTCTTAAGAACTTCCTTCCTGTTAAAACCAAGGCCACACTTATGCAGTCTTTAATCATTCCCTTGGTCGACTATGGTGACGTGTGTTATTTTGACCTGAATGCAGATCTCCTCAATAAACTAGACCGTCTTCTCAATAACTGCATTCGATTCGTTTTTAATCTTCGCAAGTATGATCATGTGTCTGCTTTACGTTCCTAGTTGCAATGGCTACTAATTCGTCAGCGCCGCAGTCTCTCTGACTTCTCTTTTTTCTTTTCTGAACTCCCCATCATTGCCCGAATACCTGGTATCACACTTCCGCTTCCTTTGTTCCAATTACGACCGAAGTCTTCGGTCAACAAACAACTTGCTTCTTCTATGTCCCTCTCACACCACTAACTTTATCAATTCTTCCTTCTATGTGCAGTCAGTCCTACTGTGGAATGCACTTCCTACCGGAATCAGGATGTCTACAAACCGCTTTACATTTAAGAGAAGAGTGCGCGAATTTCTTCGGGGTGAATTGGCAAAACAGTCTCAACGCTAGAAACCGTGTATATATGTATACTCGGTTATGTATATTTATATATTGTTAAAGTAGTTAAGTATATACTTAATTTGTGTATACTGTGTATGTATTAATATATGTATAGTAGTATAATTGTGTATGTTTGTTACATTTAATGAAGGTTTATATATTATATTTGCGTAATTGCTACTTGTCGAATGCAATATTTTGTCCTTGCACCTACCGCATCATATTTCTGCAATACCTGAAGGTTGTCTGGTAGATAATGCCTAATGGCATTAAGTCCGTCTTTGTACTTCATGGGCAGTAAGTTAATAAATAAATATATAAAATAACTATTTTAAACAATAAGTGCAAAAACCTTATAAACTTGCGTAATATCCAAAAAACAATATATATTCAAGATCATCATCATTTATAAACGCAAAAAACCATGTTTTTAGGTAAATTTCATTAAGGTCGAGAATTGTTTGCAACTGTACTTTTTATGTTATGTGTTTTTTTGACTCCTTTTTTTATCGATCTTCATTTGCTTTTCTACGATTTTCTTTTGTTTGTGATATTCCTACTAATATTATAAACGCGAAAGTTTGTGAGTATGTATGTGAGTATGGTTGTTGCTCTTTTACGCAAGAAGTACTAAATGGATTTTCATGAAACTTGACAATAACATAGCTTATACATCAGAATAACACACAAGCTACAATTTAAAAAGATACCAGCTTCGACTCGCTGCGTTGCCCGCGGTTATTGTCGTACCGCGGGTAGCACTGCGGGGTACACCTAGTGTCTAATAATTATACTAATAAAATAATGTTCCGAAATTTATTTTTCATTAATATCGATAACGGATGTAATCTAAACGGTAGGATTACAAAAAGGAATAGCAGTCGCATAGACTACCACTGCGCACACCGAGACAATCATTTGTCTGCAACTCGTGTCGTATGAACGTCAATATTAATGGTAATCCACTTAGCGGCGCAGTGGCGAACTCGGCGCACACGTTAATATTTGCCAAACTGAGACACGAATTTTCGAAACACATTTATGAAACTTGCATTCTTTGCGAACGTCATACTCCGGACCGGATTCTTAAAGTGTTAAGCCAGAAATAGGGCATTGTCGAATTGAGACATTTTGTTAAAAAAATACTAATAAAAGGGTTAGTGTAACCTTTTTCTAATAGTATTTACTCTATGGTTATACCCATCATTAGTCATATTCGTTAGATAAATCGATGAGTACATTTCATTGCAATTTATTAAAAAAATAACAATACCTACTAGATCTTAGTGAGACATCAAAGATAATATATAAAAAAAAGTTTTAAATTTAATTGGAGGTGATACTAATTTAATAGATGACATGCATACGAACGAAAGAAATATCAAATGCGCAAGCGAGGCGGGACTGTGAGCGGCGCGGCGGCGGTGAAGCGAGGTGGGGGGAGGCGGAGCGGCCCGTGGCGCGGGTCAGTTGCGGTCGCGTTGAGGAAGGTTGAATCGGGCGCACGAGCCGTGTGGCCTCAGCACTGCGGTTTCATACGTTCGGTGACCGTGCAGCGCGTGTCGGCACTCCGTCCCGCGCTAACCACTACCGCCCCTGAATCGCCCGGTGCGAGAGCCCTCCTCACTGCTTACTTTGTGAACTAGGAAGATAAAACCTTCTTTGACATGGAACGAACGAATGCCTATGTTCTTTTTATTAAAAATATAACAATAAAATAACAAGCACAAACCTTATAATTAAAATCAATTCGTGATAGAATTGTAATTTGTTGTACCGCGTCTTAGATTATTTACAAAAGATGCATGTAATAATAAATCATAATAAATTGGTCAGGTCTTTGTTAAAGTAGTAAACTACCTACATAAGTACTCATTACGGAATATAGGTGTTATATTCACTCAATAAAAATAATAATTAAAAAGTTTTAATTCGTATGACCCATCCTATGATTGTGAGTTCCTACTTATATTTTGAGTTTATAGGTTCCTATAGAGCGATATCGCCTATATCTAACCACAACCAGTCAATACCGGTAGGTAAATGCCGCCAAATAAATTACTGTAGATACAATTGACTGGGGGGTATGTTATTGACTTGCCAATGTTTTCTATCAACTGCTTCTTTGATAAAAAAAAACTATGAACGTCTTCATCGACCAGGCTCTTAGCTAGATTGTTTTTCTAAATATTTTAGCATAACCTACTTTTGTTTTTTAAAGTTAAATTATTATGCCGAGTTACATTGACATAAAAATATTAAAAGACAGTAGCAAAATTGTTGCAAAGAACAATTTTTGTGCCTCTTAGTGGGTTGCTTGAAAGGAATCAAAAACTTGTAAAGAATCATTAAAATTGTAAGAAGCATTGTAGAAGATTGTAAAGAAGGGGCAAAGTTGCATCGTTATATTTCAAAGTTATAACTATTCAGTTACAAATTCATTGTTTAGACAACTTAAGTTAATAGGCATAAATTATGATTTATTTACTTAAATAATTTAACTTTGCGAGATCTTTGTTCTATGATAGTGTGTAATCATTATCCACCGGTAAAGTGAACCGGATATCGTAATAACCGCTTTTTATGGATTCCTTCTATTTCAGAGCGGTACACCTTGCTTGTGGTTTTAGTCAGTTTGATCACAGCATATTATTATTATTATTATATAGGAGGTAAACAAGCAGACGTATCGCCTGATGGTAAGCGATTACCGCCGCCCATGGACACACGCAACATCAGAGGCGTTACAAGTGCGTTGCCGCCCTTTTAGGAAGGAGTGCGCTCTTATATGCCTCCTTAATTAGTGTTAAAGACCTTTGCTCCCCTATTCTTATCTTAGTTCATTAAGAATATCATGGAAAAACCTAAATCTGTCACCAAAAATTTGCGGCACATTCTCCGAACGTCAGTAGGTATACATATATGTAAAACAACAGATATTTTTGGGATTTTGAGACATTTTAGTGAAAAAAAGCGGGATTCTTACGTCGAAAGCAGGACAAAGAGTAAAACAAAACGTATCGTATTTAATTTCAAATTACGACACAAGTACGAGTGACCTAAAAAAAAAGAAAAAAGCTCATTCGTAATATTTTTGTTTCTTCAAAAAGCGAAACAAAACCTGTCCCGCGCAGGACATTATAATTTTGATTCAAAAAGCAGGACGTGCCGATCAAAATCGGGACATCTGGCAACGCTGCATATAAGCGACAAGGAATAATATCGATTATGGTTAAAGAAGAATGATCATTAGGTATTATTTAATGGAAATGCAGTCGCTATTTTTCGTTACTTACTAAATTACTACAATCTACACAGTTTAACATTATAAATAATAGAAGGAGTAGACCTAATCTATATTTAAACAATTATATATTATTGATACGTAAATTCAGGCATATGGCAGAATACTCACGAAAATTTTGTTTTTTATCTTACAGATGTTAGTTGTGATACACATGTGTGTGTAACTCTCCGATACGTTTGATAAAAATTGATAAAGTTGCAACTCATACGGTGATAACATATATTATTCTTGAAAATTTTATTTATAAACAAGTTATCCAAAAACGAGTTACAATAAAAGAGTTGTTAGGGAGGTATAAGATTTTCGATAAAATCGGAAACACTTTACCGCGTACTGTCGCAGTGTACATACGTAATTGAAAAAATATTTTGGAAGGTTGGAATAAAATAGCCCATTATATGAGTGTAGAGTTTTAAATATGTATGTTTATTTTATTTTCAAGCAAAATATATTTCTAGGTTTTTAGAAATGAACACATAGCGATGGACATGAAAAAAGCTTATTTGATTATATATAGCATTTCAATAGGCTATTGAATTTGATGTTTTAAACCTTTATTACCTTGTATGAATTATTTGAAAAGATGGTGCACATGAGTTTCTCACCAGCTCTTCTCATGAATGCAATACCCATCGGAGTTGGTACTTGGATTGATTTCAATTTAAACCTTTGAGTTGAATCGAAATCAATCTAAGCTCCGGTAATTCAAATCATCTCAGTGCATTTAGTATTAGGAGTTTTGTTTTATATTTTTATGTTTGTATTTTTGACGTGTTCAAGTGCCTTTTGGGGCCTATGGAAATAAATGATTTGAGTTTACGTACTGAGATCATCATCTTCAAACCAAAATAAATTTATACGAAATTCATTAAGCTCATGGGTTATTTTTCTTAGAACTATCAAGGCGTCGCGTTCGTAATGGTGATTGTAATGTAACGTGAAGCATATTGGCAGTATAGGCAACAATATTAAAGTAGCCAGCTGGTATAAACAGTCACTAAAGTCATGGTATTCACCAACTTTACTTAACTTTAGTTAACTTACAAAAGAACATTTGATTTGAGAGGCATAAAATCTAATGATGAAAAAGTGAATGCAACTTTAATGATTTTACCACCCCAAATAAACATTTCGTCTAGGGCACTCTAGGACCATGAAACCAAACAAGTTAAAAATTGTTTTAATTGTTAAATACTTAGAGGTCGGATGCACAATGTAATAGTAATAAATTGCAAATTATTTACTACAGAGTAATGGCCGTAAACAAGTGCATAACTAATCAAGATTTGCAGTATTCAAGAAGTGACTGTGTGTGAGTGATAGACTACGGGCCCGTGTCGAAAATTGATGGGTCATGTGAACCACCAGGAGACTTTTTTAGAAAGATACAGGGGCATAAAACAATAACATTTAGCACTATGCTGTCACTTGGAAGCTGTCCAACTGAGTATAGGTAAAGGGGAGGGAGTAGGAACCGTCGATTTTTCTCCCTTGTCATTTAATTTTAGACGGCATCGATCCCATTCAATTTCAAAATCTCTTCTAATCCATTATCTCGCAACGCCGTACAAAAATTATGTGACAAGGGAGAAAAATCGACGGTTCCTACTCCCTCCCCTTCACCTATACTCAGTTGGACAGCTTCCAAGTGACAGCATAGTGCTAAATGTTATTGTTTTATGCCCCTGTATCTTTCTAAAAAAGTCTCCTGGTGGTTCACATGACCCATCAATTTTCGATACGGGCCCGTAGTCTATGACTGCAGAGTAGGGATGCGGTCCATTAAGACTTAGACAATTAATTGTTCGACTGTCAGAATACAACACAACATTATTCAAAATCATAAAATCACACAATATTAAATACCAAACAAATTCAAGTATGAAAAAACAAACGATTTCTTATTTTTTCATGTCATTTTGTTAGTACCAATGATCTATACTAATATTATAAAGAAGTAAAGTTTGTGTGTTTGTATATTTGTTAAATTGTAAGGGGTAATCTCGAGATCTACTTAACCGATTTTAAAAATTCTTTCACCAATAGAAAGCCACATTATTGCTGAGTGTCATAGGTTACATAAAAAACCGAAAAATAAAAAGGCTTTTACGGCGTAGTCGGTTTTGCAAAGTGAATCGGAGAAATTTTAACGGAAGGCCAAAGCAGCGGACGGCGTGCGATGGCATCGGGTTTAATTCGGTTCGCGTTCGTGCTCGCTTCGGGAGAAGGAGGCGTGGCCTTTTACATCTGAGAGGTAGGTACCCGCGTGGCCTAGTCGCGTGGTCGGCTCCTTACGCAGCGGACGTCCCCGAAATTGAATTTTTCGAAACGTAATTAGCACACTTTCGACATTGTTTCAATAAAAGCTTCGTATCAGAACTACTTTCTATCTTATTCTTAGCAGTTAGAAATTAAAACATAACACTCTGTACTAAAAAAATATTATTAACCCGATGCCCAACGAAGTAGGCACGGGTCAGCTAGTATTGAATAAGTTGGTTTGGTACTATAGATTTTCTGTTTCTCTTTTTAAATATCTATCTACTAGCGTAGCGTCTAGCAGGTGTACGGTAGACGTTGTCTTGTCAGTACATTTATTCGCCGCCGTTCAGACCTACATGCATACATTAGACTGGCTTTTGCTCCATGTAAAATACCTGCGCGCACAGTAGACGTCGGGTCGCAGAAATCAGACGATTAATAACATATACAATTGCTTTTGCGAGTATCTTCCTGCATGCATATTTTTTTAAATATAATATATTTGAGATGCTAAAGTTTGAGTTGAGTTCAAGACTTAGTTTATCACGGGGGCAAACGCCCCACTGATAGGCACGGGTAGCTTTAAAAGATAGAAGTTGTACCAAAGCAACATTTGATATTTTGCTAATTTATTAGTATTTATTTTTACTAAAGGATTATTAATCTTGTATTAGCTATATACATTAGTCGTAATGCATTTCTTTGTAGTCTTGAAATCCTTTTTAGTTTAAATTATTATATAGACGCCGTTATACCGAACAAGCTAGTAAAAAAATGTTTTGAACATTTAAATATAGTGTCAAGGTTTTTTTTTGTAGAAATACTGAAACTCAACTGGTTCCTATTGTTTGCAATCACATAATATATGCAATTGTTTAGGCATTCAAATACCTAATTCTGTATTAAGAGCCACGTATTTCTCCCGGACTTGCTAGAAAAATATTTGTATATTGTTTTTTAATGTTAACTTCGGTTTTACTAAGTTCAATTTACAGACTGTACCTACCTACGTAGTCAAAGATTTACTTAAATAAGAATTTGTAGAATCTATATAAGTATTGTAATAAAATCTAAGAAAGTTTTCTTATTCATCAATAAAAAAGCATTCGTAGAAACATACTTAATACCTTTTTTCGATTTTGACAAATTAATTATTTCATAATTTTGATTAATTATCTTTTCTTCTTAGTTTTTTAATTGCAACTTAATTTTGTTATAAGTAATCATTAATTGATGTTAATTTGTGATTTTACTGTGCCCTACAGGGTCCACGATTGTTTCTAGTACCAATTTCAGTGTGAAATATTTTATCATCTTTAGACAACTTTGTAGAATGCAAATAAACGATATAAATACGAATACCTAAGCAAGTTTTCGTGGTTTTCGGTCAAATAATATCAGTGTTTACTACATATATTTATATCTTAATATATTTAAATATATATTTTATTGGTAGCTATTTATTATTTATTTTTGTACTGAGGGTTCTGAATTTCTGACTACAGTTATCCCTGCTCATGATTTAGGTACAAACTGCTTATGGGATTAAAACTCCTGTAAAAGTTAAATCTCTGTCAGTGTTCCATGATCAGTAATAAAAGATCCATAAGAGAGAATTGCACGAGTCACAAGACTCACCTAACATAGTTCGCGTTATGTTCTTGCCCTAGACAGATAGATAAGTAGAATCGGAGAGGGAGAGTGCGCAACGAGGCAAGGGGAAAAGAGGGTCGAGCAGTTACGCACGCGCACTGTTGTCGAGAGTTCACACGCGCGCTTCGAAACCGCGGTGGGCCTCCACGTGTACCCCCCTACACCCGCACGCCGTTCCCCACCGCGCAACACGGGTCGGACATTCCAAACCAACCTTCAACAAGCGCGCGGCGTCTATCGTATGGTAGGTATATAAAACTATATAATAGCGTTATGCTTGTACAACAATTACATTATAAGTACAAGGCATATCCGTACATACGAAACAGAAGTAAACATTAAATAGGTTTACTTTATTTAAAAAAGTATGCATTTCGGCATAACAGATTTTTCTAACTTACACTTTTAACACGGCAGTAGGTAATTAAAAAAATGAGTAGACAATGAATGAATTTAATCTTTCCTATGACGTATAGGTAACATACAGGTCACTAAAGTATAAAAACGTTGATAGGTACCTACTTCAGATTTGCAGAAAATCTAACTAAAGAGTATATACTATATAAGGTTATATTTATATAGAGGTTCTTAAAGTAATAAGCGCCGCGTACCGATTTAAAGATATGCTATGTTGGTTACATGATTAGTAATGATTAATAAATAAACTTTAAATTGATGATATTTAGTAAGCAGACATTTTGTAAACATCATTAAATTATCTTTATAAAAGGCGACGAAAAATATAACTGTAACAAGGTTGGTCTTATCTCAATTCAAGCTAGATAGTGGCAGGGTAAACTTAAATATATTTGATCATTAAATAATTGCAATTGTGAGACAGGAAAACATTACGACTGTTATTCATTTTGGTCTCAAATTTACGCAAAAAGATTCATACCAGCAGAGAATTAAGCGAAAAAGAATTTAATCGCTACAGCGTCAGCTCATGGCTCCCGCTCACTCTCGTGGCTCGCAACGCCACCGATTTCATTCTGACTCGCTCGCTACATGCGCGGCTCAGAGCGAGACTGCTCAGACTTCACCGCATTCAGTCGTCAACGTTGGTCGAGAGAGTGTGTCATCGCAGTTATTCATTGTTGAACCATTGTGCACAACCTACGTCAACATTAACTATATTGGACTGTGATAGAAAAATCAACATCATTTCGTAACATGATAGGTAAGGATTTTATTTTGATGTATCTATCTATATTTATTTGTTTGTTTTTTTGCAATTACAACTTTTATCAAAATTGCTAGCTGTCCCAATTCTGCACTTCACTTGAAGTTCCATTTTTTTACCATACATGCGCAATGAATAGGCGGATGTAAAAATCGGAAGATTTCTCAAACATTTTAGACTTTAGTTTATACTTGAAAAATATCTAATACGTTGTTTTTGGGGGTTTATTAAAATCATCTGAATGTCCTTTTACTATGGCAAATCCTTTCAATATCGAATGATGCGTTATTCCTAAAACGATCAATAAACATGTCCACAGATCACTACCGCCCTTTTAGTTGTATACTTTTTTTCGGAATTATATGTCTGATTTAAAAATTTAAATTAATTATATACATCTACATATATCTACCTGGGCCCAAAATTACAACGAGAAAAATCAAATTAAACCCGCTTGTAAATAGGGCAGCGAAAGGACAAGCGATAAGAGGGGATACCTACTTTGTGTGCGGACTGCGGGGTCGGTGGCCCAAACACGTGGAGGCCTGCACCGCGGCGCTATCGCGTCGAAACCACGGTGCAGGCCTCCACGTGCTGTCAGAGGACATTCACTCGTCTTTTGCTCCGCTCCCTCCTTGCCGCTCACGCCCCTGCGTGGCCGTATTATGTTGGTGCATCCTGATATTCCTGATCGCTGCATGCCATACACAACAGACACTGTACTGTGAACGGTCGCCGCGTTTACAACGGAGTACCAACAATAAATACGGTCGACCTAATAGTGTAATGGAAGCATTAACAACTATTAATATGAAACAATATCGGTCGGCAGGTGATGAGGAACGAGTTCATCAGTGTGGCGAGTGCGGGCTAACGCTCTCTACACGGAGTGCACTAACAGCTCATGCACGCTCTCACCGCACCACCGGAGATGCACACCGTTGCGACGTGTGTAACAAGACTTTCGCCGTGCCTGCGAGACTGGTGCGCCATTATCGGACCCATACCGGTGAGCGGCCATTTGAATGCGAATATTGCCACAAAATGTTCAGTGTTAAGGAGAATCTGCAAGTTCATCGTCGCATACATACCAAAGAGAGACCTTATCGATGTGGAGTATGTGATGCAGCCTTTGAACACTCCGGAAAATTACATCGCCATGCTAGAATCCACACCGGGGAGCGGCCACACGCCTGCCCGCATTGTCATAAAACTTTCATTCAATCGGGCCAACTGGTGATCCATCTACGAACACATACTGGTGAAAAACCATACCGATGTCCGGCACCGGGTTGCGGCAAAGGCTTCACCTGTTCAAAGCAGCTAAAGGTACATTCGCGTACTCATACCGGAGAACGCCCTTATACTTGTGATATATGTCTTCGGGACTTCGGTTATAATCACGTATTAAAGTTACATCGTTTCCAACATTACGGCGAGCGATGCTACCGTTGTACCGTCTGTGACGGAACGTTTAACACAAAGAAGCAAATGGAAGCTCACATATACAAGGAACATGGGGCTGATACGCCGCGCACTCCACAGGTGCCGTCGACGGGATCTCTTGTAGTAAATGGGAATGTCATGTGTGATTTAGTGGAAGCAGCATTACAACAATTACCGCCAACCCCTCCAAGCTCCCCTCCCTCACCGCAATGTCCGTCAATTCCTACCTGTGCGACTGTAACTTCTCCGTCACCATCACCTTCCCCTTTACCAACAACTTCCATCCAATATACGCTCGAGCCTTCATCGCTACCACCAAGGAAACGAAAACTAATCCTTCAATCTAATCCAGAAATACCGGCGGTTGTTAGACACACTTCGGTAATACAGTTTGCCCCTGCCGCAACACCAGAGTCATAGTTACTTTGACATTGACAATGTCACATGTATTTCTTTTTTAGATTTGTACGCGCGCTGTATTCAAGTTTTTTTAATTAATTGGCTGTAGCTGCCTCGTTTGAGATTGTAGTACTAGAATAAGAAAAACTGTGCGTATTTAGTCGAAATTGAAACTTAGACAGTTCATTAATTAGAATATACTGTGTATCCCGTAAAAATTAGAACATTTGTATGAAAACTTAATATGTAAGAGTTGAGAAGAAGACTAATTAAATACCTATTAAGTGCATTTGTGCCGTTATTACTACGAGTAGATAAGTAAGTTTTTGTATTTATTTATGTAAGCTAAGTTAAGTCTAGTGAGAATAAACTACAATATTGTATTAATGAATTCAATTATTTTACATTTACACCTTTAGACTTAGATTACAAGAAACAAATCGTAGTTTTGATTACTACATAATTTATTGATTATTAAATTAACAAGACGTAGGTATAGTGAGTAGCATTTTTTATTCTTGATTATTTAATAATCGAAATCGAAATTTACTGATGCTGGTAAACTGGCTGGCAGTACCAAGGCAAGTCCTGGATTGATTTTTAACCAAAGAGAAAACAGTGAAAACCAAGAAATGTGATGGAAACATAACAGTACCTTATTTTACTACCACTCATGATATGGCATTTTTGACCGAGTTAAAAAGGAGGAGGTTCCGACAGATTTTTTTGTTTGTTACAGAACTTGCTCAGAACTTTAGACTGAGGGAAACGATTTTAACAATTCTTTTTTTAATTTGAAACCTGGTGCTTCCCGTGTGGTCCCATTTCAATTTGGTCCAGTTCTTGAAGTCGGTTTCATTATATTATTTTTTTAGTAATAAATCTTAACTAATCATTTAATTACTAGAAAAAATATATAAAACTAACATGACTACGTGATAAAAATATATCCTATGTCAATCAGGCCATTATTACGAATCGGCTGTGACAACTCATTCATTTAATAATCGGTTCAGTAGTTTAGGCGCTACGGTAGAACATACGAGTACATAGACTGCCAAAACTACCTTTCCTTCTGGCTTCGCCGTAGTCAAGTAACAGTAAGAAATAAATATATAAAACAACTAGCTGACCGACGCAACCTCGTTTGCGTCTTATATTGTCCGTAGCGAAAAATTTTCCCTGTTAAAATGTAGCTTATATGACACGTTCGTAGATTTACCATAGCAGCGCCATCTATTGATTACTTACTCAACCCAGTCGAAAGGTATCGACATCTGTTAGAATCATTTGGAGTTAACAGATAATTGTGACTGTCAAATAATAACAGACAAATAATTAGCAATAAATTAAAATTGCGACTATAATTTGAGATTTAAACTATCCTATCTCTCAAGTTGGATCGAACTGCACATGGTGTGCGAATTTTATTATAATCGGTTAAGTGGTTTAGGAGTCCATTGAGGACAAACATTGTGACACGAGATTTATATATATTAAGATTACTAGGTTATGCGCGCGGATTGTCGGCAATCGGTGCTGTGGTTTGGCCGTGAAAGCAGGACAGACAGACACACAAAGTTACTTTCGCGTTTATAATATAAGTAATATGGATAAAGTTAAATGTAAAAGTACGCGCTTACTTCAAAGTATCTGTTCAAAGCTTATTCTTATTTCGTGAAAATGAAATATAGTCGTTATAATCTTAACACTGTCTAAATTGATATCATCTTATGTGGAGTAGACTAGGGTTATACGTAATTGTTAAAAAAATATATTACAAGTTCTAGAGATTTTGAACATTTTAACGATTTGAAGGTCCTGATATTGGCCCTCTGCGCTAAATTGGACGAAGGCGACTATGGAACTCTAATCGACTAATAACCACCCCGATGTTCCCCTGATCGTCAATGGCCTGCGGAGTGAGTATCAAATTCTGCTCAGTAAGTATATAGACTTTAGTTATCTACTAAAATCATTTTAAACAAGGCCTTTGGCGACAGTATACTTTTTTCGTTATCTTAATATCCAGTGTATGTTTAAACGACTTTTCTTTGTTTCTGTCACCAACTGTCGATGAGTACATTCAGAAAATTAGGTTTTTATTTTTTCGAAAGACGGTCCCCACTTCATGTCATCCACATTTTATATATTTTTTAACATTAATTTCATCACGACGACGACTTGAAGATTCGAAGACTTGATAATTGAAGACGATAAATACTTGACATTGGCAGAAATAGCTGATCGCATAAGATTGAAGTAAATACGGTACATACACCAAAAATATTTTTTTCAGATGCTCAATACTCACTTCGCATCGAGCGCTCGTGCCGTTAGCACGTTGTAATTAATGAAGTAATTTTAACATGACATCGCAGCCAATGTCGCCATCGCCGCTCTTGAATGGATGAATTTGGTACCCAAAAAACAAGCAGCATAAATTGAAACATAAGTATTAAAACGCAAATATTTCATTGAAAAAATAAAAAACTATTAACAATTGTAGGTGTTAGGGGTCGTAATTTTTAGGTAACTTATCCTTTTTAATAGAATCTACTAGTTAGTTTCTCTCATTCATGGATAGCACTGTAAATACATTTCAGTACACAATGGCAAATACGACATTTAAATTATTTGCTATGCTGTAAAAGCATAATGCGTACCTACGCTGCTAAAATGTTATCGTCCGTCGCAAGGCGAATACTGGAATGTGGAACAACGCAATGAACATCGCGAGTAGGGGAATGTGGCTGTTTGGGCAATATTCGCAGCAGCCGTCCAGCAACGCGAGGAGCAGCGTGAAGGGTACAGTGTGGCTCTAAAGTTACGTATATGTACCTATTCGTCATCTAGGTATCATATCCAGCTAGGAAGGTCCAACTTTGAATGCAACATTTGCGCTTTTTGCGTTACATCATTCTTCTCATCCCAAATACCCCTGAGTCTGAGAACAACTTTTTTGAGCAGTGTATGTCGCCAGTGATGATGACGGTACAGAGACGTGGTCGCTCATAACAGAGCGAGAATTTAAAATACATATTAATGTAATAATTAATTATGTTAGGTACTCGCATTGAGATATACCTATAGAGACGCAATCTTCATTACCACATGTCGCAAAAAATGTAACAGCTATGAACTATGCCGATGTAGCTTTGAAACCATTAGACATTTGAAAGTTGTCTCACTTACACGCGTTACAAAAACAATAAAGTCGCTACGATTAGACAAAGACAAAGCATAAACATTACAAAGACGGACCAGTGTTGAGTACTCTATGAAAATTTACACATAAAAACCGAAACAATAAATTAAAATATTTTAAATTGTGTGTTTATATTTGAATGGAATAGGTATAACCAATAAAACAGCTGAACACTTTTTGTTAAAAGTTTTTAAAAAAAAAACAAACACCGCTATAAAGTATCAGCTTCGTAAACAATTCTCTCTTTAGATTCTTTTTGTAGGTTTGAGTGAACAACTTACGATACTACTAGCTGAACCCCGCGGCTATGGAGGGTATAGACAAGGAGTGTTATCTCATATGGTAGAAAATTGAAAAAAGTGTCCACCATGAGCTGTAAATAACAGTTCAAAAACCTTCCAGAATGGCGCTCGTGTAGACACAGGGTATGGTATGAATGTAGCAATTGTGAACGAATTGAAGTACGCCGAGTTAAAAAAATTAACATTATTGTCACTACTTGCGTATTACAAAATAATGTAGTAAATATATTTTATTTTCTGAACTGTGAATAGTATGTTTATTGATTTTTTATCATTCAATTTTATGAAAAAGTGTGTGTATTGATTTTAAGAAGTTTACTCTGATGCTAATGTGGCGCCACCCTAATTTAATGCATTTCAACGGACACTTTTCATGTACACAGATGATACTCCTTACCTCTACCCTCCATACCCGCGGCGTTACCAGTGGTTATTGTCGTACCACAGGAATCAAAGTATCTTCATGCGAAATTTTATTGAAATTGGTGCTGTGGTTTGGCACTGAAAGCAGGGTAATGTGTATACATACATATATATATATGCATATGCATTTAGTAAAAGCTGTTATTTTAATATTAAAAACAGCCACTCCAATTTCTTTATTTGTGTAGAATTGAACATATAGATTATTAAAAATATGACTGTGCTTTCTAAAAGTAATCCAATGCTAGTTCTTATCATGTTAATATCTATATGTAAACATCTTCATTTTCATAAATAAAATAAAAGTATTTAAATAAATATATATTCACACTAATTTGGAAAAAAAGGTGTGGAAATGATAAAACCGTATTTAAATTGCAATTATTATTATTTTATTTAGATTATAGCGTTATTTGCCTTAATAAAATACTTTTTAAAAAGTATTTCTGGTTGATTTGTTACAGTTTTTTGACCATTTATCGCATTCTTTTATTACACATTTGCCCATTTTAATATGTGTCACTACGTCAACTTAGTTGGCGCGACATTATACACTAACGTTTGCCTCGAATAGGAGAAATCTCATAATTTCGGCCTGTGCATTTTTAGTTCGTAATTGCTAACTTAGCGTAAAATAGATCAATGGGCTCTGTTCCGTCATATCTCCCAACACTTGACATAACAGACAGCAGCCAATGTGTCACAAACTCCAATCTATTCAATATAATTGTGCAGTCTGCGTTACCTGGTAGGTAACAAGTTTTAATTAGACTTGCAACGAATATTCGGTTACTATTCGGTATTCGGCCTATTCGGCTGCTTTTATTATATTCGGCCGAATACCGAATATCTACAAATTATTCGGCCGAATACCGAATACTTAAATAATATATTTTGTCACAGAGAAATAATTGGTAAAATGAAAAAATTAAATCGTTTGATTACGTAGGTATATATTCATATTTTCATTTCTGTTATAATCATTTAAGTAGTCATTGGTACATAACACAGGTACATAATCATCTTCTGAATTGGAAAATGGAGGATTCTATGTATTTGAATTATTGTGGTAATCAAAGTTTAGAAGGGTAAGGTTCTCATTTCTTTTATAATCATTTATTAAGTAGTCATTGGTACATAAAATAGGTACATAATTTAATCACGTCTGTACAAGTTTTTGGCGCTAAAATCCAGCCGAATACTTTTGCCTAATATTCGGCTATTCGGTCAGGGGCCTCGCCGAATATTCAGTATACTGCCGAATATACTATTCGTTGCAAGTCTAGTTTATTATTGATCCGAGAATTTTGCATTCTTGCCGTGCATCTGAGAGAGAGAGAAAATTCCTGAATAACCAACATGTGTTGTAAGTTAATAAAAATAAAAATATTTTAAACGATATTAACTTCTCATTTATTCAATAAAAGAAAAAAAATGTTTTCTTATCAGTCACCACGCTCAAAAAGTGTAACTTGAATTAATATCAATAAAAAAAAATATTAATATTAAAAAATATAATACTACACAAATAAAAAAAAATGAAAAAATTATAATTGCATAAGTTGATAAAAATGCTATGCAATAGATTTACCGCGGCAGTCCCTGAGTGCCACACGTTTATTTTTATTAAATCTAGGTAACTCTTTTTTGTATTTTTAACCTAACTCAGCTTTTGAGTCGTTTAACCTACCCATAAGACTCCTAAAGTTTCCTTTCTGTAAAGTATCTGTATCACAAATCAAGTCATACGGAAGCACGAAAGTGTTACTAAATTTTAAATGCAGCTAGAATATCAGCAATTTTTTTTAAAGGTGGGAAACGATAAGATGTGTCTTCTGGTGGAAAGTGATTACCGCCGCCCATAGACACCTGAACTCAATAGACACGAGGGCGTTGCCGGTTTTAATAAAATGAATAAATTGAACATGTCTTGCAATTATTTAAAAAATCATGTGATTGTGATTTTTTGTTGTTGTGTGATTACAGTCATAGCGTAAATCGGTAGTGACGATAACTTAATTCTAAAATACTTGTATTACATGAAAGCACGCATTGTTTTTTTTTTAAATAATTATGCATTGGTGTTTTATTGTTTTGTATTTTTTTATTTATTTTAACACTGCTTTGGAATAACAAAAGCAGGCATTCTACACCACAGAGTACTATGTTCTACACCCACTCCATATTTTTGTACTGTGCAACGAAACGTGGCTTACAACATTATCTGTGTTACTATACAAAAAATGTTAAAACTACTACTCCGAATTTCGATTTTAACATTGTTTTTTACAGAGCAAAAATTTGTTTGTTTAAGAAAAAAAATACAGTCTTAAACGTATAAACACACTAAGACACTGTTAAGGTTATTATGTCAATGGTATTTTTAATCCGTCTTACGAAAGAAGTCCAGCAGACAAGACAGCATACGCAGCGCTGTAGTTGTGCGACGGAATGTTGTCAGCCTTTACTTTTTGATTCTCCAAATGCCCGTAAGTGGATGGATTCCTGCTCCTGGTAACGTACAAATTAAACACTTCGTCCATAAGTGTTTATAACAACAACAAGACGATTAGGAATAATTTAAAATTTTTTAGTTCTTAAATATTAATTAAAATCAATTGTTAAGTGCTCACTGGTACGGTTCTTATATTATATTATATAGACTTACTACTGTCATTGCTTTGAAACATAGTCATTCATATTACTATTTCATCATCAGAGTCTGTTTCACTTGCTGAAGACTGGCTACATAGTTTTTTTTTTCATGGATACCCCATCGTTTATGAAGTCGCGCTTGCAAATGTATTTTCCATCAACAAAATAATTCAAACAATATAGCTTTTGTCCAGATTTGGACCAAAGTTATATAGTATCCATTGTAAGTATTACAATATTTAAGATTTTCAATTTTACATTTTTTAAATTATAAAGTTTGCCGTAGGAATTTGAAACTAAAAGAACAAAATATACCATGTGGTGTTAAGCTTATGATTAATTTTTTTAATTGGCAATAACTGGTTGTTTGTGTTATTTTCTGTCTGTCTTACTGTTTTAGTTTTGGCTGTCATTTTGCTGCTTTGGAGGATTTCAAAGTGTTAAATAATATATCTTAATCGTATCGTCGCATCTAACATACAAAATGGTTTGTTAAATCTTATTATGGCCACTTCAGATTTGAAATTGATATTTCAAATCTTATTTTCACTATAAGTAATCAAAACAATGTATTTTAATCACTGATACGTTATAGAATTTAACCGGGTAAAGCCGGTAAAATGCCTTTAACAATTATATGTTTATAACTGTTATTAAAGATGATTATTTTTCTTACAGACTATCGGAAAGAATAATAAAATGCAACAGCATATTAACTATAGAGTCAGAGTAATACTACAAGACTCGAGAACTTTTATTGGAACATTCAAGGCTTTCGATAAACATATGAATTTAATATTAGGAGACTGTGAGGAATTCAGAAAAATTAAATCTAAAAACACCAAAACCCCCGATCGAGAAGAGAAAAGAACTTTGGGCTTTGTATTGCTCCGTGGAGAGAATATTGTGTCGTTAACTATTGAGGGTCCACCCCCACCAGAAGAAGGATTACCCCGTGTGCCACTACCAGGGGCTATTGGCGGTCCTGGTGCCGGCCGAGCGGCTGGTCGTGGTGCTGGGCCTGCCGGCGCACCTCCAGGCTTGCAGGGCCCTGCTAGGGGTGTTGGTGGTCCATCTCAGCAACATATGGCCCCAGGCTCCCGTGGACAGTTATCTGCACCTCCTCAAATGCGAGGTGGCCCTATGATGGGTGGCCCACCGCCTGGTATGATGGGAGCACCTCCTGGAATGGGACGTGGAGGTCCAGGTAGTCGTGGTCCACCAGGAATGCGACGTTATTAGAGACAAGTAATATAGTGATGTAATTCTAAAAACGATTTGAAAGGTGTGAAATACAATATTTTCAATAATGTAACTTCAGTGGATTTGTTTTAATAAAATAGCAGAGAAGTTGGTGTGTTAAATGGTTTTTAAAAGTGAACTGTGCATGTTGAAGTCTAGTGTTACATGCTGTCTATGAGTATTAATGGAAATAGTCCACTCTTAAAATAACAGTTACAATAGTGAACCAGTAGAATATCACCATGAACCTGCTATTCTTTTAAAACTGTAATTTTTACTCATAAATAGAAATGTGTTTATTGGTTTTAATATTTAGTTGTGAAAACAATACTTCTTGATGAAGATTTACTGTTGAGTAATAATCAGTGTAACATATTTCAGTTTTGTTTTGCTTATAGTATGCCCGCACAAATCTTTTCATGAACATTTTGAACAATGAATTTAAAATTGATTTTTGGAGTATCTAATTAAATGAAAGAGTTTTGACTTCATCTCCCTACTTCAGTAAGTTTATTTAATTAGTGTCATGTTATTTTGACAACTAATGGTGCATAACAAGAGTCAATAAGTGCCGTGGTAGTTTAGAGAACTCAGTTGGTCTAAGGTTGCCATTTTTATCATTCATTTGGAATGTACATGAAATGTGAATTCTTTCTGTCTAGGTTTCAGATGTGTATGTAAATTAGAAATTCATTTTTGTTATGTAAAGAGGAGTGAGTATAGTAAGAGAAAACTTGTGCATTCTTGTCTGGAAATCATCATTTCTGGCTTACAGCCCTCTCAATAACCACGGCAGAGATATTCTAAGCATCAATACAAACTGTGTTGTATCTATGTCCTACTGCAGTTTCTATACTTTTAAATATAAGCTTAAAGGATATGTTAAATCTTAATAAAAAGGTGGTCTTACAGTAAAAAACAATTCCTATGTGAATATAAATATTTTGAAGCTGAACTTGAAGTTTGATTTTGTTTATTATGCAGATATTTTCCTACTGTCAGCTATATAAAACATTCATTGTAATTATAGAAAAAGTTGTTTAAGGAATATTACATTTATGCCTCATCATACTTGAAATTTTACAACTGAGTTAATAATTGAAGATTAATTTTCCAGGCTAGAACGGATTTTGGAAATGAGAAAGAAAATTGGATAAACTTTTATTGTTTACTTTGAAATGTTTATTGTTGTGTATTGTTTATATAATTTAGTGTTCTGTAGAAATACTGATGACAAATTATATTTCAGGATTATATAGGATTACAGGAATAGGGTTGATTTAAACTACCAAGGGAACACAATTTGTATTGTATTTCATTTAAATTAAAACACTATTTACAGTTAGTGTTAAATTGGTGTCCGTTTCATTACAATTTTTAATAATTTATACAAACAAAACTACGGCACACTATCAACTTTTTACGTAGGATTCTTGCCGCGTCATACGATTGGTTAGCACGTGTGTTTAGAATTCTAATAATCTTAAGTGGTTTTGTGACTGTTGGATCCTTTTTTTTCTGTTATTTTGTGCTGTTCTATTGGTAAAGGTGTGTAGTTTGTGTGTTTTTAAGTATTAAGAGTCTACAATGACTCGAAATAAACCCCCTGATCCACCCGACCCTCCCGACAATTCGTCTGCAGTAACTCCCCCTTTCACCCCTACTTCCTTTTTCCCTGAACATCCTTCAACTCCTTCCAATCCCCTAGAGCAGTTTGCAAATGTGATCTGCAGTGCAACACAAGAAAATAACACCTCTATTGCTACAAGCTCCCGGAAACGCCCAGTGGACAATGAGGTTAGTACCATCCATCCTCCAAAGCAAATGCGAACCCAGATCGGACGTGATAGATACACGCCTGCGGACAACGGCCCTTATATTGTACATGTCTCCCGTGTCGAGAGTCAATTAGGCTCTGGCACAACACTGCACCCGGTTTCTTTTGGACTATTCCTTTTTAAAAATAATATTCATAACGTTGTCAGAGATGGCATTAAAAAGGTAGGCAGAAATAGGGTATCTGTCCAGTTTGCATCCCCTCAGGATGCAAACTCATTCTTAATTAACTCCCTACTATCTTCAAATAAGTTTGTTGCTAACATCCCCACCTTCAACATTACTCGAATGGGGGTAGTATCTGGCATCCCCACCGACATGGTGGATGAGGATGTTATTAAATTTGTATCTGTGCCGCAGGGCTGCGGGCCAATTATTAAAGTTAGGCGCCTTAACAGGAAAATGATTAATGAAGGCATACTTGAGTGGAAACCTACTGAAACTTGTGTCCTCACGTTCGATGGCCAGGTTTTACCCAAAAGGGTGTTTGCCTGCTATAACTCTCTGCCAGTCAATCAGTACATTTACCCCACCATCCAGTGCAGGAAGTGCTGCAGGTTTGGTCATGTAGAGTCAGTCTGCAGGTCCAAGCCAAGGTGCAGCAAGTGTGGACATGAACATCCCGGTAATGGCTGTGAGATAAGTGAGAGGGAAGCCTTTTGTGTTCTTTGCTCCGGTGGGCATTTTGCTTACAGCAGGGTGTGCCCGGAGTATGGTAGGCAGAGGGCCATTAAGACCATGATGGCGGAAAATAACCTATCCTACATGGAAGCAAGTAAAGTTGTTTCTCCTCCTACTCGTCGTTATGCTGATGTCCTAAAAACAAGTCAACCCATGCAATCCCCACAGCCTACTCAATCCACCCATTCCCAATCCCCTCAGCTCACTCAATCCTACCGGAAAACTGTCCTTCGCCAGCCTAAGCCTCAGCCCCTACTTTCACAATCCTATGACAAAGTTGCTCACCAATCAATTACTCACTCTCCCCAACCTTCTCAACCTAATGGTTGTGCTCTGAATAACTCAACCCTTGAACCCACTACTATTGACTTATTAATCCAGTTACTAACCTCCCTTTTAACTGCTAATTCATCTCTTTCCTCCTCTGTAATACCGTCCAACGCTGCTAATTTACTAATACAGCTACTAACCAACCTTAAAAATGGCGTCCCAACTAACATTTCTTCAATGGAATGTCAGGAGTGTATTCCATAAGAAACACGACCTCACATTCCTTATTAACAAATTTAAGCCTTTGGCTATTGCTCTTGCTGAGACTTGGCTTCTGCCAAGTCTCAACTTCCATATTCCACACTTCAACATCCTTAGATGCGATAGGTCTGATGGCTATGGAGGTGCTGCCTTCCTTATTAAAAACAATATCCCTCTTTTACCCCTATCCTTGCCCCCATTCCCAGATGATATCAGCATTGTGGCAGCTAAAATCTGTAGTGTGTCTGTGCTCTCCATTTACATTGCTCACCCCCATCAAAGCTTCCTTCCCATATTAAGAGTCATCTTTCAGGACTTACAGGGTCCAACATTGGTTATGGGTGATTTCAATTGCCACCACTTTAGGTGGGGATCTGGACACTGTGACCCTTTTGGCTCAGGATTAGTAGACATCCTTGATGACTTAAACCTCTGCATACTCAACAATGGCTGCTCCACACGTAGAGTTCTTCCTGGACAAAATAGGAGCTGTGTGGACTTGACCTTTTGCTCACCTGACATTGCTGCAGCTGCTAGTTGGCAGTGCACAGATTCGTCCTATGGTAGTGATCATTATCCAATTTTAGTGTCCCTTCCTAGTTCAACCTACTTAGAAAAATCTCCCCCCCCCCCTCCTAAAGTATATCTTATCAGGTGCTGACTGGCAAAACTTTTCCAAAACCCTAGAAAACTCTATTAATACTCTTCCTAGGCTAGACCACACATCCTTAACCTACGATGATCACTACCAGGTGATGGACTGTTGCAGTGCGTTTGTGGGGGCAATTGGGTCGAGTGCAGACAGCTGCTTCAAAATCAAAAATTCAAGCAGAGGCAAAATACCATCTCCCCCTTGGTGGGACAATGAGTGCACTGGGGCTATCAAGCGAAGAAAGGAGTCCGAAAGGAGATACGATGCAGATATGACCACCGAAAATTTTCTGCACTACAAGAATGTCTTTGCTTCCACCAGAAGACTCCTTCGACGTAAAAAGCGCACAGGATGGGCCAATTTCTGTTCCTCTCTGTCCCCATCCACTCCGTCCTCAATTGTGTGGAAGAACATCAATCGGTACCGGTCTGGATGTTCCCCCTCAATCTCCTCCTCTATCTCCCCCGACACAGCTGAACTTTTCCTATGTAAAATTGCCCCTCCATATGTCCCTAACCTAGATGAAGTTTTCCAACCTTCTACACCACTTCATTCGCTGGGTACACATGATGAACCATTCTCTTTAGAAGAACTGAACATGGTTCTTCACAGTGTACGAGACTCTGCTCCTGGCATTGATGGCATCCCATATTCTTTTGTTGTCCATGCTGGGCCTAACACAAAAACTTATTTTTTAAATTTACTCAATTTTTGTTATTGTAATGGTTGGATCCCAGACAAATGGAAAACCCAAATTATTATCCCCATCCTGAAACCTGGTAAACATGCTGGTGATCCAAACAGTTTTAGGCCAATTGCCCTCTCTTCAGTACTTGTTAAAATACTTGAACATCTTATTAAAAATCGCCTAGAATGGATTGTAGAATCAAGGAATTTGCTACCAAACTACCAATTTGGCTTCCGCAAAGGGCTCAGTACCATGGACAGTGTTGCAGTACTAGTAACTGACATCCGCCTTTCTCTGTCTCAAAATGCATCTGTTGTAACATCTTTTCTTGACATAACTGCTGCATATGATAATGTCCTACTACCTATTCTCAGGCAAAAACTGCATCAGCTGAGATTACCGGTTAGGATGATCTACTGCATATGTGCAATGCTTATGTCTCGAACTCTAGTCCTAAGGATCTTGGGTGAAGAGTTTGACCAGAGAAGGACCTGGAGGGGCTTACCACAGGGCTCTGTACTGAGTCCTTTATTGTACAATCTGTACACTGCAGACATGGGTTCATGCCTAAATAATAATTGCAGTATACTACAGTATGCCGACGATCTGGCACTGTATGTAACCAATCATTCCATCCAAGATGCAGCTACATCACTCTCAATTTCCCTAGATTCTCTGTGGCAGTGGCTATCAGCTCATGGCCTAAGCCTTTCTGTGCAGAAAAGTGCAATTGTAGTCTTTACAAGAAAGAAGACTCTGCCACAGATTGATGTCCAAGTACAGCTGCAGGAAGTTCCACTTGTAAATAAATTCAAGTTTCTAGGTGTATACCTTGACTCTAAGTTGACTGGCGTTCACCACATTAATCATTTAGCTTCAAAATGTGAACGAATTATTCCAATTTTGAAGGCCCTAGCTGGAGTCTGGTGGGGAGCCCACCCATACACTATGAAGCTTGTGTATAACGCCTTAGTGCGTAGCTTACTGGACTATGGTGTTTTTTTGCTGATTCCTAGTAATAAAGGCTCATTAACAACTCTCGACAGACTTCAAACTAGGTGTCTTCGTATCATAACTGGTTGCATGAAGTCATCCCCTATTAACGCCTTACAAGTGGAATGTTCAGACCCCCCTTTAACAATGAGAAGACAGTTTCTTGCTTCCCGTTTTCTCATGAAATTTTTATGCAAATTTTCACATCCTCTCCTGCAAAAACTCACCGACTTAAATGTTGTGTGTAATACCTCCCCATATTGGACTCATAAAGAAATCCCATTGATTCTACAATCCTTTCGCCACTACTTGCCTTTTATAAATTCTGCTGTTAAATTTGATAAACTTCCTCTTTTCTCATTCGATTATGGTATTCTTTGTTTTAAACCAAATATTGTTCTGGATGCTGGAATCTCTAAGGGATCAGTTTCTGCAGGCTCCGCCTTTAATGCATACGTAGAAGACCAGTGGGTTGGGTTTGAGATGTTTTTTACGGATGCATCCAAACTATCTAGCGATAGTTATACTGGAGCCGCTGTATATTATCAAACCTCTAAAATAGTCCTACTGTTTAAGTGCTCAGAGGAGGCGTCAGTATATACTGGCGAATGTGTCGCTATTTTGGAGGCATGCCTGTACGCTGAGAGTCATAACATCAATAAGGCAGTTATATTCACCGACTCTCTTAGCTGCCTTAAAGCCCTGCTGCAAAATCCATTTCATGACAAACTCCACAGTTCTTTGATCCTGCAAATCAAGGAAACCCTTTTTAATAGTGCCAGAAATAACAGAGTAGTCCAACTGGTGTGGGTTCCCAGTCATAGTGGCATTGCGGGCAATGAGTGCGCAGACTCATTGGCCAAAAGCGCTGTAACATCCGTAATAGCTGACCAAAAACATCTTTACCATCAGCACTACGACCTCTTGAGGCTGCCCCAGAAAGAATTGGTCACATCCTGGCAGGTGGAATGGGACAGCTCACAACATAAGGGACGTCACTATCATGCAGTTCAGCAATACATAACCCCAAAACCTTGGTACTTCAAATTTAAAAAGGTTTCCAAACCCGTCATCTCCACTATATGTAGGCTCCGCATAGGTCATTGCAGCTCACCTGTCTTCCTACATAAAATTCGGGTACGGGACTCATCTTTATGTGAATGTGGTTTGGACGAAGGCAATTTGGACCACATATTCTTTAACTGCTCTAAAAACAACCCTTCCTTAGATCTTTATTCACACCTAATAAAACTGAAACTTCCCACCCCAATTAACTTTGCATCCCTCTTAACCTACCCATCCCCCAATCTCCTTCAAGCGTTGATGATTTTTATTCGCTGTAATAGCATCAAACTTTAACCCATGTACCTAAGAATGTTGTATTGTCTTTTGTGTTTGTCTTCCAACTATATGTATATATATAACTAACATAATATATTTTTTATTTATTTGTATTCGTCTCTTTGTTTCAGTGTACTAACCCCAACAAAAAGCCCTACATTCAGTCTACTGCTGGTTCTACAAATTTATTATTTTCTCTATTTTTATTTTATTTTTTGCATAAAAACCACGTATTTCCATCGCACTTGACATTGGCAGAATTGTCGACATCGGCACAGTTTGCCATTTATTAAGAAGAAGAAGAAGAACTTTTTACGTATGAGTTTGAAAAAGACGCTATTTTATATTACTAATCTGCTACCAGAGACCATGTTCTTACTTGGGCTCATTCCGCCGACATGTCTTCTCAGCTCGGGTTCGGCCCTCTTCTGGTCCACAGTTCAGCGTTTTTTTTTTTTTGGAGCGCTGGGACAGGTCTTATTCAAATTAGTCGAAATAAACATCGTATTCAGATGTCGATTCATTACCTGCGTCAATCGATAAAGTGTATTATTGCCCACTACCTACTATGCTTAATTAAACTTAAATCAGCAGAAGAAAACTGATATTCTCTTGGCCCATATCGGCGCTCAGAAGAGGGCTATGGATCGTATCACCGTATCTTCCTTTGTTTTAGTGACCTACATATTTGTGTAGGGGGCAAACAAGCAGACCAGTCACGTGATGGGATGGTAAGCGACTACCGCAGCCTATGAACACTTGCAAATAAGAATTACAAGTGTACCTACTTGCCGTCCTTTCAGTGCACTTCGAATTGATGGAGGAGGTGGTGATGGTAATGTTAACATAATGGATCAAAGATGAATGTGATTGGGAGTGTGAAGAAGCTGAGCGCTTGGGCATCGACCACACTATATTTGGCTAGCAGATTTAGTTTGTCTTCTATTGGCTCCCTTCTCTGGTTTTTGGTGCATTCAAATTCTGAAGAAGTCTGTGGAACATGGTATCTTCCTACGGTGCATTCAGGTTAAAACCATGAATCCTGAACTTAACAAAGGAACTGTAACGTGTTAACCAAAAATAGAAAATAATAATATACGAGGAATTAATGTTAACAGAAATAACACCTAAAATATATTCATATGTTTATGATATTAAACTTAATAACTAGTGGTTATATCCAAAAGAGGTTAAACTATTAAATATCTGATTTATGTATTGTGTAGGCAAATAAAATATACAAGTATTCTGTTAAAATCTTGCTTCTATGTAATATTATGAATACATTTTACTATTATGAATAAAATGGGATATGTAAGTTTTATGAACACAACTAAAGTGCAGTTCTAACAGTGCCTAAGTCTAATATGCATCACATAGAAATAAAACTTTTGTAAAAATATTTAACAATTTTAAGTTATCAATTCTGTCTCTTTTTTGTCTGGGAAATCTACGGTGGTTGTGTCGGACTCGAACCGACGTTATACGCTCTCCATAGAGTGTCACGCAGCCACCCCACTACTGCAAAATGATAGAGGACGAAGATCGCACTGTGACCCTCGGCCCCTCAAATGTGTCTCAAATATCATGGAATATTTTGCAGTTTTCTATACGGGCATAAAACGTTAAAAACGCAAAAATAATTACTGTTACAATTTCACCGACATTTTGCTCCATATTCGTTTGTTTCGTACTTTCTATCAACTTATATAATTATATACTTATTACCGCACTGTGAGAGTATAACATTATCTCACTGTGAGAACGCATGCAATGCATAATCAAGTTTTACAAATAAGCACAGAAGAATTATCATGCACTCAAATTTTAACGCCATTCTGTGATGATTAACTAAATAACAATCATTGCACTAACATTAAAAAAATCTATATGATCCATTCTCGCCAAAAGAATGGGTAAGATGATAATATAATACATAGACACCTAGTAATTTAACTCTATAATATGTAGATACATAATATATTCAAAGCTTCAGCTTTTGTATAACGACTTAGGCATAGTGTAACTAAGCTGAACATTAAAATTTATAGATGATTAAATAAGACAAATAAGATTCATATGCTTTACGACACGAAAAAAATAATGTTTGTACACCTTTGTACATTTATACATCATTCAAAACAATTCAAATTCTCTAATGACAATATCCACAAGATGGATGGCATCTTTTTCCATCAACGCCACAACGACATCCACCACTAGTGTCACCTTTGCCACCTGGGCCCCATCTTCTACCGCGCGTCACCCAACATATTTCAGTTTTGCATGCTGAACATTTAACCCAGTCACAACCCCATTTCTTGGTGATTATAGCACTACATTCTGGGCATTCTAGGGCTTCTCCTTTGGCGATTAAAGCGTTTAGTAGTGTTCGAGTGCTATCGTCGGTTGCGTTGGCGTTACCGCTTTTTCCAGCAAATGATTGTTTTAGTTTTGAGCGATGCTGCTCACATGTCAAACCGTCGTGTATCGCCTATAACAAAAAAAAAAACTATTTTAATTGTTTGAATAATAATTATTATTATCGACTATAGATATTCAGGGAATTATACTTAATTGAAGATGCATGTCCTGATGGTGTGTAAAAAGTGGTATGTATAATTTCAATGTTATTTAAAATTACATAAATTACAACAAGATACCCACCTGACATGGTATACAATTGATATGTTTACAAACTGGGCACGGAAACTTTTGAACATCCGGATCACAAAGTGCCCATCCTTTACAATCTTTTGTGCGACAATGGAATGCATTTCTAGTGCCACTTTCTGCTGCAGCTAGCCCTCGTGCCAACCAACGTTCATAATCCTGCGGAGTCACTAAAGCTCTGATTTCTCGTTCTTGTAACATTCCTCGACATCCCATAGCCGGACAAGGGATGTCGGGCTCGTCACAATGCCGTACTACATCCGCAAGACAATCTCGGCAGAAGATATGCACACATTCGCGCAACACTACTCCATTGCCAGGTGTATATTCTTCCATGCAAACTCCACACTCAAAATTATCTGCATTTGGAACAAGCGCTTGTTGTTCCAACTGTACCAGCTCTTTATAAACGTCACTAGTTTTGGTTTGTAACTTGTTATGTTCATCGTTAGATTTCTCTTTTTGAATTATTCCTGACGCTGAATCAGGCTGCTTATCTGAAATGAATAAAACTATTTTAAATAATTGAGCATTACTTATTAGCTATAAAATATTTGAAATAAATCAAATAATAAAAATAGCCTTACAAATGTTACACACAGCCGTCTAATTCCTTACCAGGCAGAGCCAGTAATATGGTAACCAGACGGCCGATAAACATACTTAAATGAGCATATTCCTAATTACACCCAGACCCACTTTAAATACTTGTGTCATACGGATTCACCCAGGGTGGAAATCGGACTCACGACCACTAACCAACTCGTTTAGCAGTTGGTTATTGGTTGGCGATGGACACCCGCAACATCAGAGGCGTTACAAGTGCCTTATTCCATTCGAATATAAGTACACAACTTAAAATATTTTAATTTGTTTGTTCGGTATGGGTAAATTTTCATATGCTTTGTCTAATCATACGACGTTATTGTTCTTGTAACGCGTGTAAGTGAGACATACGTGTGTTTACTTTCAAATGTCTAATGGTTTCAATGCTACATCTTCATGGTCCGAAGTGGTTACATTTTTTGCGACGTGTGGTAATTCAGTTTGCGCTTCTATAGGTATATCTCACTGGTTCCAACAATAACATATATCTTTGACTATTTGTATTATAGCACTAGCGAATTAGATAAATCCTAAGTACTACTAACAGTTACTTTGTTTTATAATGCTCCAGTTATGTAATACTGGCTGCAAAACCTTTAAGATGTTTCGTTGGTGAGAACGAGGCCGCAGGCTCAATAATGCAGAAGCATCTCAATAGGCTGCCATAGTGGGAGTCACCAAGCTGCATTGTTGCATTGTCTGCATCCACAATGAGTATGGTGACTCTTGGATTCTACTCGTTCTTTGCATCAGGTTGAGTATAGTTACTTTGGCAGGCTCATGTATAAAAATAAAATAAATAAAAATAGATAAGGTAATGAGTAGTTTACAAAAACCGCATACTAACCTGCCTCTACTACACATAAGTAAAACGGTGAGCTGAAATCAGGTCCAGCCAAGGAAATTAATGGGGTATTATCGTTAACACACAGAACACGTCCAACAATCCAACGCTGCAGATTAGAGGGTAATCCTAACGACGTTTCGGCCTCTTTTCTCAAGTCTCTCATTACCGCTTGTTTTTGTATACGTAGGTGCACTGGACCTCTAGTAGCTTCTCTATCTTCGACTAACACAGCAATTCTGAAATTCAACCAAAATTGGATAAGTAATCAAAATCTTATGTTTTTTATACCTACCTATTGGGAATTATAAATCTACTCACGTGGTCATGGTATCATTTGGAGTCACATCTTTTTTTTTTGCTTCTGGTATAGTTTTTTTTGAAACAGAATTTCTTATTTTTGGCGTTTCCTTTATAGATGACGAAGTTTCAGAGTTTGAAACACTTGTAGCATTAATTTGATTGGAAACGGAATTTGGTGTTATCTTATTATCAACAATATTTTGAGATCGTTTTGTGTCGTTACTTGTTGTTTCATTGACAACTATTTTTGAAGGGTCCTTATTAGTATTATTACTCTTTCGGACTTCGAGATGAGTATTCGCTTTAGATGTTGATGGTTGAGATAATATTTGAGACGAGAATGACAATACTGAACATGACAACCGCAACTGAGCTAATTTTGAAGCAGCTTCGGCTGCTGCAAGTTCATCTCCTTTAGCTATTGACTGTTCTAGTTGATGAATCAGGTCTCTACGTCTCGTATGTTGATCGGGATTAATGGGTTTATTTGATGATAAAATGTTTTCTTTAGCTGACGTTACTCCTAAAGGGTTGCCTATTTTATTATTATGATTTAAATCTCCTGTTGTATCCTTTTTTAGCACGGTTGGAATGTTACCACTCCGAGATAACACATGTGGTTCTAGATCTTTCCTTTTTTCTTGATTAATGGGTTTAGTTTCAACTTTGTGAATAGTAGTTGGCAACCGACTCTGCGATGTTGATGGACCAGCTGATGTATTGTATGTAGTTGTATTAATCGTATGTTGAGAAATAATATCAGGTTTATTAAACGTAACTCCTACTCTGTTCTGTTTTTCTATTTGAATTTCAGTCTGTATAGGTGTATTTTGTGGCTTATTCGAAAGTGAAAACTTTGGAACATACACCGGATTTAACAAAGATGATATCCTTAAAGGTGTATGTAAATCTCTGTTACTTTTTATTTCAGCTGACATTTGTGGTATTGCAGTTACTAGTGCAGATTTGGTCACCTTAATTTTTTCAATATTAGTTACAGGTTTTACGATTTCATTTGATTTCTTAACATCCTTTTTTACTAAGCTTTCACTATTTTGATCGTTTTTATGATCTGACTTAATTTGTATCGGTGTCACTGGTGATGATCGGTTAGCCGAAGTACCAACTTTAAGTTGGGATTTGACAATGTTTTGGGATGTAGACGGTTCCATAGTACAGCCAACCCGTAAGGTTGGTGTTTCCGTTGAAAAAGATGTTTTAACCTCTAACTTTTCATTTACGTGTTTTGGTCGTTTAGGAAGTGAATCTTTCATTTCCTTTAACATTTCTTTGAGTTTTTGTTTTTCGTCGTTTGTATTTTTGATGGGTAATTCTGAATTAGATAAATTATTTTCTGTTTGAGTATAGCTACTTGAAGCCTTCGATGTGGTAGATTTATCGTTTGCTTGCTCAGATAGGTTAACATTTTGAGTTGGTAAACAATATAAGCATGTAACAGTAGATGTATTATTTTTTCTTGAACAATTTACACAAATCCAAGTATCAGACTGACCGGGACTTCGGACATCTATCTTATATTGTATTTCACTCTTAATATTATTATTTTTTTCTGAAGCATTTACTTTACAGTTCTCTATTATTTCAGCAGCTTGTTTATCTAACTCACTTATACTTGGCAGGAATTTCACAGACGATATATCTACACCCGAGTTTCTCTTTCTGCTATCGAAAATTTGTTTAAGGAAACTCTTTTCAGGTTTAAGTTTGGCATCCTTAGTTTGTCCTTCTTTTGTACTATATTTTTCAGATTTACAATGCATTGTGACATCGCTATTCCGAATTTTCTGTCTCTTGTCGTTTGAGTGTGGGTTCATTTGTGTTATGAACTTTTTCCCTTCAAGGTTTTTAAAGTTTTCCTTATTGTATTCCGTTATCTTAATTGGCGGCTGTGGTGCCCGCCGTTTTCTAGTACTACGACGATTTAAAGACGAAGATGGGGCCGAAGGAATGGTTGCTACTGGGGGCAAAGGAGCGCGGCGCTTTCCTGGTACATGTGCAAGTCGCCGCTGAAAACATTCACTTGTAGCTCTTCTATCTCGATCCCTTCTACTACAAGACTCGCCGATTATTCTTCGCACTGGCGGCAAACTCAAAGCGTCGTAACCGCAATTTGTTTCGCCAGTTTTGATTAAACCGTATTTGCGATGTAAAGTTATGTCACGATCATACTGCCGTCGAAGATTTCTGTCGTGTACTCTTTTTTTGTAGGAGTCAGTCGGAGGTCCAGGTGGTGGAAGAAGTATTGGATTCGTTGCAGTTCGATAATGTGCTGGTGTTAAGAATGCGAAGCTTGCAACAGTGCGATCGGAGCCGGCGCTTGAGAGACTTTCGCTAGAGTCAGATCTATCGTCACGACGAAGCCAAGAAAACAGTGTCCACAATCCCGTTGATAACGGACGGGGGCGACCGTCTAACTCTACGTCGTTGTTCATCACCCCTGAAAAACAAACGCGCTAGTTTTTATCAAGTCTTTTAGACCTTACAGCGATTGTTTTTGTTTCCTCAATAGGACAAATCTAAATATATTGTTTATTAATTCACAAACACTAACGTATAATAAAAATATTACACCAATTGAATTTAACTGTTAATTCCGGCTATAAATCTAAAAAATTGTCTAATATACTTCTAAAATAAAAAGTAGGTAGGTACAGCAACTATTTTCGTAATAATTTAAGTACCTACTTATTACACTTGAATTTTGAAATGCAACTAACTAGCAAACTCAAATTTTCAATTGCACTTTTAATAGAACGTGAATAAATATAACTTGTACTTACGTAGCGGTGACCCCAACTGACTTAACAATTTTTACGTCTGCTTTAAACTAGAACATATTAACCTCAATTTAAGATTTTATGGTGCAGAGTATATAATCCAATTGCATTCGCCTAAACAGGCCATTGCGGACATCAAAATACGTCGTGAAATATAGAAATGTACATCAATTTCTGTAGGAAGCAATCAAGTTTTATAATTGATTTATTCACTAAATGGATAAACAACACAGGGAGCGCACAGTTCGTGATTGTGAACAAAGCGAGGTCGGTCTCGGGCACTGACGATTAGCTGCGCCTGCGTCGCATTCCGCCCGCCCAGCTAAATTTAGCAGAACTTCGCGACTTCGTTTTTGCTATTTTCATTTCATTCTTTAACACTATAGGTGCTCCGACCTCACTTCATTTCACTTTTGACTTCCTGATTTAGAAGAAGATTTTTATAACAGCTATGTCCATGGTAATACATCAGCCTACGGACATTGTCAAGTTCTAGACTGTTGTGTATTAAGTAGGTCAAATTAGTTTACTTAAAAGGTACCTGGATACGAATGATCTGCTACCCAGTTATGACGCATCTCTTATATATTTGTACATACTGAAAATTGTTTTCAATGAATTCACGAATTTTAAGAAGTAGGTAATAAGTGATTGTTTTTATAGGTTTCGTGATTACACATTACTCCTAGATGAAAGAGTGTTACGTACCAAGACATATGAAATGTTTATTATAAGCAATAATTAAAATTAAATTTCAAAACATCCATGTTTAAAACGTTGAGAGCTTTTAAGATTCTATTTAAAATTAGATCAAGATAAGAGAGTAGGTAGAAGAGTAAGATTTTTAGGAGAAAAAATAAAAAAACGCATATAAATCTCTGTGAGATTACATCTATTAGTTAAATTTATTAATTACTTTGTTTTATTGGATTTCTTGTTCGGATTTTGTTTTTGTCTTTCTCGTGTGGTTTTCTACAGAACTGTGAATGACTAACAAGGAGGCGGCCACACGCGAAGAAAGTTCTGCTTGATTTAACTCATGTGCCCACGTTACGCGTCCCCAGCGGGCCAACTAAAACAAAAATACTATTTATTGTAATTTTTCTAATAATCCTGTAAATATTTGGCACAAATGGCTGTAAAAGACGACTAAGGGAGCAAATTACGAAGGACAACATCACTGCAAAGGTAAGGAAAACAAGGCCATCTGGTCCCAAGCTACTGATATGAATACATTTATACTTTTTTTTTGTACATTTCATTGTACATACCTAATATACATAGAAAACACCCTAACTTTAAAACAAATATTTCTAGATCACACAAACACTTGGTTCGACTCAGGATTTGAACCCGAGACCTCAAACACAGCAGTCGCATTCACTACCACTGTGCCACCAAGGCAGTCGATAAGCATGAACTGGATGAAAATGATAGTTACGTTACTTACGTTTATGGACTTGATATGTAAAATGTGTTTTACGTGCGTATACGCCACGCGTGTTTCTTTAACAAAATAGTGTTATCTATTTAGACAAAAATGTAAGCTGTGAAGTAATTAGATAAGTGTGTAGTTAAAACTAATGACATAAAAATGTGTTGTTATACCCGAATACAGCGAAGCCAACGCGTCGTGTAGTTAGACCGAAAAAAAGGAGTGTAATGAGTATTTAATTTTTATCTCAAAATTAGGCCCTTTTGGGTGGTACATCTTTAGTTGATTTCATTTTTATTAAATTAATTATAGGGCATAAGTATATTTCACCACGTACAAAATAACAAAAATAAGTACATATATGTATAGCAGCTCACATATAACAATTTTAATAAAATTCGCCCGCAGCTCGTCGGGAGCGCTACTTGACCTCGGTCAACTTGAGATCAATTACACCTACGCGCAGTAATCATATTAAATCATCATTTATTTATCTATAGTAAGTAATAAAAATTACAGTTGGTTGGAATAACACCATTGCTCACTACTCGTAACCCTAAAGTAAACGAAATAAAAATGTAGGTAAATGTAGCTGATAATCGAGTTCTAGAAACGTATAGGGGGGGTAAACACCTGTTCAAGTGCACAGCCTAAACGACTGATATATAGACCTCATGCGTCTCCGTCTCGAAGTGTGTGATCTTTTATTTACTTGCTGCCTAATGATATTCGACACTGAAATTGGTAGTATAATAAATATGTTACAAGACTACGTGGTATTTTGCAGAGGACTATGAGATATTTTGCAGTACAAACCTGGTATTCTTCTTCTAACCGTGCTAGCAGAACTGCTTCTTTAGGTTCTATGTGTCGCTCAACACACGCGATCATGAGTAACGGCGACTTGAGAGCCTCCGCGCCGAAAGACATAGCTGTTTACAAAAGAAACTAGTTTAACTTCTTTATAAACTAACACAAATTAAAAGCAAGTATGGCAAATATCCTAATAAAAATATTATTATTGTTACGTGTTAGGGTTCGATGGATTTGAGATATAAACCTTCTGACGTGTAGAAGAGGAGTTATTTAAAACACTCTTAAAATCACCGTATCACTTAGAATAACAGTCCTTAATTGTCGCCGAGGTCGTTAATATTACTCATTTATTAATCGCACTTTCTTCGTAACATTATTAACGTCTTTAATACATTTATTATTACGTACAAGCCGAGTCCTGCGGTACAACAACCGCGGATAAAGCAGCGGGGCTCAGCTAGTCTAAAAAAAACAAGTCTAAGTTTCTCCTTATATCACCAGATATATCCCAGTGAAGTGAAGCTATAAGACATGTTGAAATAGGTTAAGTGTTAGCCGGAACAAAAAAACAGACAAAAAAAATTTAAAATCTTTTTTATATACAACGTGTCCCAAAATTCAACGATAAGCCGGTACCAGAAGGTCGGCCTGCTCGTGACTCGTGAAAAAATGTTAAAAAATAATTATCTTTTTTTTTTTTTAATTACGAAAGAAAAACTAAAATTCTTAAAAATTTACACCTCTTAAGATATTTTTAACTACCATCTCCACAATTTTCCAAATATTTCAGATTTTTTTTTTGTATCAGCATCCTAAGTAACACCGTTACCCATCACAATCCTTAGAAAACCCATAACACCTGTAGATTTTACACGAAAATTAATGAAAGTTTTTTCTTTTTTTCAAAACTCTAAAAGATTTTTCTTTAAGGGCAATTTAACTCATCGTGGTGTAAAAAAATGTATGGTCACTACTATGGCAAATGTTTTAAAAAAATTACGCATCTAGACATGAATCTAAAATGGTACAATACTTCTTTAAACCAACCACAAAAAAAAATGCAAATTATTTATCTAAACATAAACCAACATTCATGAATTGTTTATAGTACTAAATTTTTGACAATATTTAAGGTTTTTGTCGAATTTTCCGTCAACCCTTATTTTGGTAGTAACTTATTATACATAACTAGTTAGATCTCATCTAGATCTACCTAGTTTATAGCAAATTACATAAGTCCGGTAAATAGAAGTTTGAAATTTTTTACATTTTAACTTAAATTTTGGTATTTTTTGAGGTTTTTGTCGAATAGCTCGATGACCTTAGTCCTAGAATTTTAATTTTTTCATTTTTGGAAAAGTCTCATCGAGACCCGTCGAACGACACCCCATTTGTCTAGATCGGACGAGGGAAACTGCAAAAAATGCTTGTATTAATGCCGGCGTCAAACAGTTTGAACATTTACTGTAATGTTGATAACGCAATAAATGTATAAAAATTTTATTAAATTGTTTTATTTTATTCAACATTCCCAATAATTTTGAATCTCACTTACGTACAAAAATATGATAGTATAATCCTCCTACCCTACAATATCTCACAAATCTCGCTTGAATAGCAGTACGGCAGGCATTCTGTGCGCAGGTAGTAAAATTGAGTACTATAATTGTATGTAAAAAATTTCAAACTTCTATTTACCGGACTTATGTAATTTGCTATAAACTAGGTAGATCTAGATGAGATCTAACTAGTTATGTATAATAAGTTACTACCAAAATAAGGGTTGACGAAAAATTCGACAAAAACCTTAAATATTGTCAAAAATTTAGTACTATAAACAATTCATGAATGTTGGTTTATGTTTAGATAAATAATTTGCATTTTTTTTTGTGGTTGGTTTTCAAGAAGTATTGTACCATTTTAGATTCATGGTTAGATGCGTAATTTGTTTAAAACATTTGCCATAGTAATGACCATACATTTTTTTTACACCACGATTAGTTAAATTGCCCTTAAAGAAAAAACTTTTAGAGTTTTGAAGAAAAGAAAAAACTTTCATTAATTTTCGTGTAAAATCTACAGGTGTTATGGATTTTCTAAGGATTGTGATGGGTAACGGTGTTACTTAGGATGCTGATACAAAAAAAAAACTGAAATATTTGGAAAATTGTGGTGATGGTAGTTAAAAATATCTTAAGAGGTGTAAATTTTTAAGAATTTTAGTTTTTTTTCGTAATTTAAAAAAAAAAGAAGATAATTATTTTTTATCATTTTTTCACGTGTAGTCACGAGCAGGCCGACCTTCTGGTACCGGCTTATCGTTGAGTTTTGGGACACGTTGTATATACAAACCTACTATCTATATGCTTTTATATGCATTAAGTAATAAGCTGTCATTTTGAAACTACAAACAGACACTTTAATTTATTTAATTGTATGAACTATATACATTTTCAACTATGTATGTATTAATAATATTGTCTTGCAAGATCTACTAAAATATTAAATATTAAATCTTTAATTTAATCTTTTTTGTTCATCTTTTGACACCTTTGGACATGTCTAAAGTCAACCCCATGGACATTGGTTGATGCTGAGCATATACATAGGTAGGAAATCAAAGTTTCTACTTAGTCTGGCCATAAATACTGTTAAAATAAATAAAAATAAACAAAATATTAATTTTCCATTTGTATGATATATCTATACTAATAAAAGAGGTAAAGTTTCTAACTTTGTTTGTATGTTTGTAGGGGATAATCTTCGGAAGTACTGATACGATCCAGAAAATTCTTTCTCGAACAGAAAGCGACACTATTCAGAAGTGACATAGGTCATATTTCTTTATGATTGAACAAAAAAATCACATCACAAAAAACTAACGCCTAACATAGTGAGCACAGGTCAGCTAGTTATAAAATATTTTATGATATTAAAACGTAGTGGGGCGATAAAGAGAACCGAATAGCTGTGATTGCGTTGCATTATATAAAATAGACTGCCTCGGTGGCGTAGTGGTAGCGTATGCGACTGCTAAGCTTGAGGTCTCGGGTTCGATTCCCGGGTCGGACCAAATGTTTGTATGATCTGCAAATATTTGTTTCGGAGTTTGGGTGTTTTCTATGTATAATATGTATGTATTTACAAAAAAAAAGTATATAAGTATTTATATCAGTTGTCTAGTACCATAACACAAGCTCTGCTTAGCTTGGGACTAGATGGCGTTGTGTGTTAGATGTCCGGAATATTTATTTATTTATTTATTATATAAAATAGGTTTGATACCAATTACAATTTTTAAAATCCTCCATACGCTTGGTATTAATCAAATGTTTGTGTACCGGGCACTGACAAATGATTAATGATTAGAATATATGACAAATGATTAGAATATATTTCGTCAGTGGTACCGGGCTATTGATAGCAGTGTTGGGCAAATTTTAATTGCAATAACAATTATATAACAATACGAAAAAGGAGTAATAGTATTTAGAGTATGACAATATTTACAAAACACATACGGATAATCAAATATTATCGCGGCGAAATATATAAGGTGGCAAGTATAGGACATGAAAGGTACTGCCCGTCCTCATATGAACGAGCCGACGCGCGGCGCGTGTGCGTGAGCGCAGCACTAAGATAGTGCCGTCTCGCCCACACTCACAGGATCGTGAACAGAGAAAAATGTAGAGCACGTTTCACCGAGTGAGTGAGGATATCGAAGGCCCATATCAAAACTCCTCCTCCCATTCCTCTCCCCATCCTCCAAAGGTCGGCGAAGCGCCTGTGACGACCCTGGTATTGCGGGTGTCCATGGGGGCGGTAATCGCTTACCATCAGGCGATACGTCTGCTCGTTTGCCACCTACACCATAATATAAAATAAAAAAATAAACGTTTTACTATCCTAAAATCAAACTTTTAGTTTAAAATGTGATTTGTTTAAGAAATGTTTTTCGTAGAAAGCTTCGATAAATAAATTTCTCAACAAAATTCCCCAAAAAGTTAATTGTTAGTTTTAATTGCTTCATTAATCAATTAAAAAAGTTAATTTCAATTAAATTAATTGATTTTTACAATTGATGTACATTAATTTAAATAATTTAATTGTTAAACCAGATTAAACGTTTAATTGCGATTAATTCAATTGCAATTTATTTAAAAACATTAATTTTCTAATCAACTAATTAGTTAATTGAAAAATTAATTGATTAATGCCCAACACTGATTGATGGGTATGTACAATGGAACCTCCTCTGTTTGTGACAGAAAAAGATTTGGCCGTTCACGTAGTGTTCGTACAAAAAAAACCAATCAAAACAGTAAAGGAAAGAATTCGAAGAAATCCTGTCCGAAAGCAAAAGATTTTATCTCGGGAGATAAAGATAGCACCTAAAACCATGACGCGTATTTCAAAAGACGACCTAAGACTTGCAGCCTATAAGAGACACACTAGTCATTTTTTAACTGATAATTTAAATAAGGAATAGGATATGTAGTAAAATGGTAAAAAAAAAAACTATGGTATTTAAAATATACTATGCAAAGAAATTAATATTATAATGGCACCAAAACATTTTAAATAAAAAAAAAGTAAAAACTAAGCCCAACTACAACAAAAACGATGCTGAATAAGTATAAAACATGTTTGAAGAAGAAGACATAGTTATGTTTGAAAACAGTACTTTATGACTGATAGACGGCGCCACATTAGATTCAGTGACACGTCACAAAGCCTATAACCAGCGGACGATCAAGACCCTTATAACGATATCTCATTTGTCCAGTTCTAATAAGTAGTTGAGGAGCTATGAGGGAACAGGTGAACATACATACATAACTTGTCAAAATCTTAACCCTTCTTTGGCTTTGACATAGTCGGGTAAAAAAAATTGTTTTTCTTTGTAACAATATCTATGGCAAGACTAAGTATTTACTAGCATTGACACTCATATAAACACACCACTGCCAATGTTTTTTTTTTGTCAATTTTTTTATCTGACAGCACTGGAAAGAATAGAAAAACTTGAAACAAACCAAAATAAACTTGTCTGACCAGTGATAACCTCTTATTTAAAGAGAGGTTTTTTTTTAAATATTCCATACATCAAATACATATCGCCATCTACTCCCAAGCTAATCAGAGCTTTAGGTCCAGTAGTAGACTGTTAGAAACTGCATATGTGTTTTAGTAAGTCAGTTTACTCACCGCTGAGAGCAGCAAAGTTATATGACAAAAAGTATCTAGCTAGCACTGCTCGTGTCTCAACAGTGATAGGTGGTGGTATTAGTCCTGTAGCCACTTCTTGTTTGATATTGAACCTTTTTTCAAACCAGTCTATGACAGGAGTCCATTTCTTTTCTTGTAATTTTTGTAGCTCTTTTTCTTCCTTAAAAATATTCTACAAGTTATTATGTTAAATTTCCATATGGTTGTGGCATATTCATGTAATGTTAGTGTGATTAAGTTCCGTTATCTGTATGTATAAACTTATAATATGTTTAAAGTATACCATATAATTGTTATTTTAGGATTTTATCTTAGACATATTGAATTAAAGGGGATTTATTTGATTGGAACATGGATTTTGCTATGAAATCAGTTTATAACATATTCTTGGCTTACCTCAGAGTAGAACAGAATAGTGTCTGTAGGCAAAAAGTCTAGCAGAAAACTAGCAATGTCATGAGATGTTAATTTGCCTGGATTGTCCATCGCAGTATTGCAAATTGCAGTCTATGGGTGAAATCAGATATAATGGCATTAAATAAAGATCAAATTTTCAAACTTCAATTAGCAAAACCTTCTAGCTTTTATAATATGTACATGATAGAACGTACTAAATGCATTGTAGGTAGCATAATGTGTTCAATTTGGGAGTCCCATTCTGCTGCAATAGCTCGTGCCAGTGGTTCACTATTCACTGTGAATACCTTACCGCTCGGTGTTTTTAGACGATGATGGTCTAAGGTAACCTCCCATTTGTTATCACTCTGTACAACACCAGTGCCGCGATAAAATCTCTTGCGAGTCGCTGAAATGTATAATATGATGGGTTATGCTGTAAGAAATAGCAAAGTTCCAATCAGATAATTAATTGTATTAAATTCATACCGTAATTTTGGAATCTATAACATCTTGGACAGGTAGTTCTTGACAATTTACTGAGAGTGTTCAACGCAGAAAGCATTTTACGCGCAAAAACACCAATATGTCTTTTTAACAAAAGTATAATTTCTAAAAATTCTGTTAACAGTACGGTAAAGTAAACTGACAAATGCAATGCAAACAGCAAAATTGTTAATATGACAGCTGATAGTGATAAGCTAGGCTAAGGAAGTGGCTAAGGATAACTCGGACTAAGGAGGACTACGGTTGGCCTAATAAGAAATGAATAAGTCATAAGTGTTTCCCACACAGAACACTTATATTACAGTTTCCCATCATCATTGTCTAGAGACAATGAGGATGGGAAACAGAGTTAATTATTATCATTTTTGGGTAAAAACAACATTTGAAGGGGATAAAAGTACATATTATTTTTCATAAGTTAATATGCGTTGATGTTTCTTGCATAAATTTAATGGTAAAAGAGTTAAAAGAGTCATGTTAAAAATAATTCAGAACTGAAATATCTAGATGTTCAAGTCTTTCTGAAGACTTCTTAGACCTAACTGTATCGTATCGAACCACCATAATAAGTGTTCAAGAATATATGATCCCAAGTTAATTTATTATTAATTATCACTATATATGGTATAGACCTGCCTACCTAGTCTGTTTAGATTTAAAGTAAAATGTGGACCCATCACAGATTCAGATAACGAGACGACTGCGTGTAACAGAAAAATAGAATCAAAACCTTGGGACTGAGTAATGGTGAAGGATAAATAGATTAGATGGAACTTGAAATTAATGTACCTATGTGTTTAAAGGTATAATAAATTATTTTCAGGGCTAGAGGTTTGAGTAGAGTACGACAAGAAAATATACGTGAACTGTGAGACAAATATTAGGACACAAAAAACAGAAAAATATTAACTGATGAAACAGTACAGTGGAACGTGAGTTGAGTCATTTAGCCGACTCCAAATCATAAAACTGCAAGGGATAAAATGGCTAGGAGTTTAAAATTATTGAAATAATAAGATCATAGTAAATTGCTATGAATAAATTTAATGTGCATTCCTTTTGTCCAAAATTCTAGGAGAAATGGGATAACAACAAAGAAATAATTTAACATTCTGTTTTCAACACAGCAAAACAACTAAATCAAAATTTGGCAACATTTAATTTTATCTGCCTGCCGCCATTGATGGCATTGAAGAAACGCAACTAAGCTATTACCTGCCTTTTTTCGTTTGAAGTGAAACTTCTTATTTAAAAAAACTTTCTCAGTAAAAAAATATATTTGTGTTGTTTATTATTATTCTGTGACCATGTCTTCTATGGATATTGATCTGTAGTTCTAACTAAAGTGGTATTGCTGTATCAGTTTTTGTAGGACAACAAGTGAAGTGACGCGCTCTCCTTGTGTTGAGCAAAACAAGCTATAAATACTTTGCTTCCTTACAACAATTTGTAAAATCTATTTTTTCTTCTTATTTGTGATGTTCCCGCATCCCATCAGCGCGGAAGAAGAACAGAAGACGCAATTGATTCCGAGTGTAAACCTGCTACACTCCAAAAGAAAAGGAATATTCATACACCCCACGGCTATGTACAGAAATAGTGCACCGTGCTGCACAAATATAAAGGCGCCGCTTATAACATACAATTTGAGTGGGTAAATAACAGGAGAGTAATAGTTAGAGAAAATGAAACTTTTAGAGAGTGGCCATTTAGAGGCACTTAGCAGAGCTCTTTCAATCCTGAACGGAGACAGTGCCGTTCAGGGTCGCATTGAGAGTTACAGCTGCAAGATGGCTGGCACAGAAAAAGCTTTTTATAAGCGATTTACAGCGGATGGGGAAACAACACACAACCTCCAGGCTTTATCCCCACCGGAGGGAATGTTATATAGGTAAGTTTATATTGATTTTTGCATGCCAAACCTTATTTAAGGTATAATTTTTTTTTTTTTTTGTTTTAGCCGAAGTTTGTCTGGTGATGAAGATGGTGTGCTCTGTGACACCATATCCCGTAAAACTTTGTTTTATCTGATTGCTACACTAAATGCGGCTTTTCCAGATTATGATTTTTCAATGGCTAAGGTAAATCAATTCCTTTAAGACAATATTTATCATAAAAGATTGGTATGCTTATCAGATTCCAATTGGTTCTTAGATAAGCGGTAGATATATTTTTGTTGTGTGTTAAGCAATAGATATGATTTCTTATCTTTATTATATCACATATTGTTTATAATAGAAAATTAAGTAAAAGTTTATTAAATAAGTAAACAACTGTGTTTATTAAAAGAACATATTTTAAGTAGGTCATTTTGTCAACTTTCACTTTATTTGATCATTAAATTAAGACAATGAAGTGTATCAACTTTAAAATATAGATAAAACAGTTATGTCTGTCCTCAATTTCAAGACTTCTAAATTTAAATGCATTGTGCCCAAATAAACATTAAAAACAGAGTTATATAATTATAACATTAACTGAAATCTTACTAGGCGTTAGTTAATTGATTTTATTCAGTTTTATTTTTTATTATTTAATGTGCAAAATATACAATTTTCAGAACTTGCTTTCCATATTTAATGGACCCTATGAAATAGATATTTAAGGCCCGTATTTTAAAAGTCATCTCAGTCATGAATCTAGTTTTGAAACTCATCTCAGTCATGAATCTAGTTTTAAAACTAGTTTCAAGAAGAGATTTTATTTTAGAATGTCTCTTGAAACAAGATTTTTTTTTTTTTTTTTATTGAATAGTGGGCAAACTAGCAGACGTATCACCTGATGGTAAGCGATTACCGCCGCCCATGGGCACCCGTAACACCAAAGGCGTCACAAGTGCGTTGCCGACCTTTGGGGGATGGGGGAGGGGGTTGGGGTATGGGCCTCCGGTATCCTCACTCACTCGGTGAAACACAGCGCAAACGCTATTTCACACCGGTTTTCTGTGAGGCCGTGGTATCACTCCGGTCGAGCCGAGCCATTCATGCCGAAGCATAGCTCTCCCACGGTAATAAACTGATTCACTGATTGTTAATCAAGTGAGTAAAGATCAATGAATAGCTTCTTTTAGAAGGATGTTTATGTCAAAATCTCCTCTCAAGAATAGATTTTGACAGACGGATCTCTGTTCAACTGAGACAAGCTCAATCTAGTCTCAAGTGGTAATTTCTAATAGACTACTGGCCCGTGTGGAAAAATGATGGGTCATGTGAACCACCAGGTGACCTATCTAGAACGATATAAGAGCTTAAAATAATAAGATTCAGCACTATGCCGTCACTTGTAAGCTGTCCAACTGGGTGCAGGTGAGAATTCCAAAGTACAGGTAGAGTGAGTACATTTTGGTCATATATTTTTGTACGGCATTCTTACCATCGATAGATCCATGAAAAATGAAGAAAACGCGCAGTGCCGTTAAAAAAATGGTGCGCCACAATGTCGGAATATTTTTTTTTTTCCGACACTTTCCAGGGTAAATCTGGTCAGTTGATTTTGTACGGCAGCAGTTTCATACTATTTCAATACTGCTTCTAATCCATTATTCTGAAACGCCGTACAAAAATCATGCGACAAGGGGAAAATATCGAGGGTTGCAACCCCCTCTCTTTCCTTGGTCCAGGGGGTGATTTGACACAATATAAAATTAATTTATTTTGAAAGTATTTTATGCATAGATAATATTTTTTCATATGCCGTACATTTTCGTTGGTCCAAAGGGGACAAAAACTGAAAAAGAAAAAATCAAAAAGAAAAATCTATATAACGAAATGTAAGGTGAAATTCATCACGACATTTTTAATACGGCATTTAGATAGTTTATTTTTTTTTTATTTTTTTTTTTTATTTATACTTTATGCACATTATAGTAACAAAGGTGAACTTAATGCCGTAGGCATTTTCTACCAGTCGACCTTAGGGCGATGCAGAGCCAAACAAGGTAGATGCACAAACTAAAAATTTATACCGACTTCTCAACAAGGAATTCACCAATTAATAATAAATTTCTCATCGAGAAATCAACAAGATTAAGAATAATAAATTAAACAATAATTAGTAATAATTTATATAGATACACATAACATATACGTATTAAATACTTATACATACAAAGGTACTAATATATATATATATATATATATACATTATACATGTATACACACAAACATATAATACATACATAATATAAATTCTAAAAGGGGAGAGAGTATGATGAAATCAGCGTGGATCCGATAGGGTGCTCAAGAAATGTCTCTGCAACAAGTGTTTAAAATTTTGTTTAGTTTTAGCCATCCTGATCGTGAGAGGGAGCTCGTTCCATAGTAGGACAGCTTGTATGAAGAAGGTTGAGTGTAAAAAATCAGAGCGGTGAGTGGGACATTGTAGAAGCAAGTTGTTGGAAGACCTAAGGTTCCTATCGTGGTTTGAACCTAGATAATGAAATTGAGTAGTTAGGTAGGAAGGAGAGCTTGAAGAGAAGAGTAAAGAATAAAGGGTAGTTAATGCCCGTATATGTCTACGTTGGCGAATTGGAAGCCACTTCAAATAAGACCGATACTCGGACACGTGATCATATTTCCGTAAGTTGAAAACGAATCGAATGCAATTGTTGAGAAGACGGTCGAGCTTATTGAGCAGATCTGCATTCAGGTCAAAGTAGCACACGTCACCATAGTCGATTATTGGGAATATTAGGGTCTGGACAAGCATTACCTTAGTTTTCATTGGCAGAAAGTTTTTAAGCCTATAGAGAGTTCGTAACGAGCCCGTGACTTTCTGGCACACAGATGCAACTTGTTTTTGCCAGCTGAGTGTTGTATCGATGTACAATCCGAGGTCCTTCACATTTTCACAGTATGGGATAACCATACCATCGTAGGTAAGTGGTGGAAGCGAAGCAAAGTCTAACTGGCTCATGCGACGGTTACCTCCGATGATGATACCCTGACATTTATTTGGATTTACCGATACGCCAAACATATCGGACCAGTGTTTAATGGCTCCCAGGTCACTGTTTACGATCGAGATCGCGGACGATATATCGCACAAATCAGTTTGATAATATAATTGCAAGTCATCAGCATACAGATGATAGGAACACCGAAGTCTTAACGTGATGAGATTAATGAATATTGAAAAGAGAAGAGGTGAAAGAATACCGCCTTGGGGGACGCCAGCATGGAGATGGCACCAGCTAGAGGAACAATCTTCCATCTTCACTGACTGCTGACGATCCCGAAGGTAAGAGGAGAACCAGTCCAGCGCTTCTTGAGAGACTGAGAAATTGGATAGGACAGCGAGAAGGAGTTCATGACTGACAGTGTTGAAGGCATTGGAGAAATCAATCAGTACCACGGTGGTAACCTTGGCATTCTCCATTCCCGCCTTAACATCACCAGTCACTTTAAGAAGGGCAGAAACTGTGCTGTGGCCTGGTCGAAATCCAGACTGAAGAGGACTGAGTAAGTTGTTACAATATATGAAGCGAGAGAACTGTTTGTGGACACAGGCTTCTAGCACTTTAGAGAGAAAAGGAAGAATAGAAATAGGACGAAAATGACTGGGAAGAGACGGATTAGGAATTTTAGGCAATGGGCGTACATACGCTTTACGCCACAGAGAAGGAAATGTGCCGGACACAAGGGAGAAGTTAATAATATGGGAAATAGCAGGGAGGAGGTGAACTATTAATGTGGTGATCATTCTCCGGCTAATTCCATCACAACCAACCGCTTGGGATTTGATGGATAGGATTACTTTCTCAATTTCTCCTTCCGCGACTGGAGCAAAGTGAAAAGGGCTTGAGTTAGAGCGCGGTAGACTATTAATGTAGTTAAGGGTATTATGTTCAGACAGACTGTCCATAATAAAAGATGTAGTAAAATGTTGATTCAGGGAATCGAGACTTACTGATTGTGGAAAGTCTACATGCCGCGATCTGCCGACACCAAGAGTTCCAAGGAACTTCCAGATGTCGGCAGGAGAAGAAGAAGAAATATTATCTAGAATATGGCGGCGTTTAGCGTTCCGTGTCATCTGGTTACACCGATTTCTTGCAGTCTTATACAGTTGGCAGTTGACTTCTACACGGTCCCTCTTAAAAGTTCTAAAAGCTCGATTTCGGTGTTTCATGGCCGTCCGTATATCCCTGGTCATCCAGGGCGCTGGCGGTCGTTTAACCCTAACCTTTTTAATTGGAGCGTGAGTGTCATACAACTTAGTGACTAGTTCGTTGAATATGTTTACCTTGTCATCTATGGAAGAACAGTCGATCAAGGGTGTCCAGTCAATACATGAAGCATCACCACTTAATTCATCGATGTTCATTCTCCTAAAGCAACGCCTGTATAGGATTTCGGGTGTGGGTTTAGAGGGTTTGAGGATATAGGAGAGGAAAATTAGGTCATGATGTGAGAATCCGGGAGCATCTAGTTGCCCATGAGAGGAAACAAGTGAAGGATTGGAGGCGATGATTAGGTCGAGCCAAGTGTCCTCGCCGTTATTGTTGTGATGAGTGGCATGTAGTGGCAGAACATTAAGGCTGACCGACTCAAGAAGGAGTTGGAGTTTACAGGAACGACGGGAGGTTTGATCTAGGAGATTGGTATTAAAATCACCCATGATGACGTGATGAGCATACTCTGTACCCAAGGATTCAAGGACTGATTCGAATTCAGTGAAATAGTCAACAGAAGGGGGACAATAGGTAACACCAAGGACAGTTTTAACGCCCCCGACACAAACCTCTAAGAATAAGTACTCAGCAGCGGCAGCAGAAGAGGAAGATGAAATAATTTTATGAGAAAAATCACTGCGTAGGTAAATAGCCACGCCGCCCCCTCTTCCCTCCATCCGGTCATTTCGGATAAGGATAAAGCCAGGGAGCGAGTAAGAGGTAGATAAAAGATGTGGTTTGAGCCAAGTCTCAGAAACCAGGACGGAATGAACATTAACATCACTGAACGCCTCGTACAAATCAGAATAGTGGCTAGGAACGCTTTGGGCGTTTAAATGACATATGTTAAATAGATGATTATTATTAAAATTAAATTTATTGCGTAGAACACCACCGAGAGTATCTGATAAGGAGGAGAAGCTTTCATCGCTTAAGCCGATCTCGGACCCACATGCAGAACCATAACATTCACTATCTGATGACATATATATAAATAAACTATAAATATATAATAAAATAAAAGTTAGGAGAATAAAACTTATTAATAAAACAGAATATATTAAAATATATGTGTATACCTATCAATGTGCAAATATTCTGGTACACCGTTTGTATCTCTGCACCACCCGCCAGCTTACATCACTAGAAAAAGAAAAAAAAAATATATATATAAGAAAATTAAACAGAAAACTAAACAGGATACATTTTATAAAAGTTCTCAACACGAATGCAAAACAATATTTATGGTGCAGCGTATCCGAACTGTAATGAGTAAAATGAGTGAACGATTGCATCTTTAATCTATGATATCACTCATAATGCACCGCACACAATTGCTAAGTTACATAAAAACAGAGAGGGTATATTAATATTTTGTCGTTTCAATCAAAACAAAGGTGCAGAAATCAACACAATTTGTGATAGTGTTACATAAATTTAGGTATGAGTTTTGTTTACATGGAGATTTTAGGATTAAAATTGTTAAAATAAAGAAGAAAAAATAAATAAAATGAACTGAAATACCCAAAACAGAAAACTTGAATAACTATTTTAGTTGTTTACGAGACCTGATATCTCCCGCGGATCGGTCACTGGGACCCGCGGAAGCCGATTGTGGCTTTGGGTACTTCGTCAGTAGCGGGTTCAACTCGTCGATGGTCGTGACTTTATGTCTGATACCACCTGGGACCTTGATAACTATGGTGCCATTCTGAGTCCAGCTAGCAGAGACCCCAAAATGAATCCTAGCCTTGGCGAAGATGGATTGCCTGGTTTTTGTGAGGAACTCCTTAACACTGATAGAAGAACCCTTAAGCCCTGATTTCGCATTCCATACCGATGATCTGTCGTCCACACTTGAAAACTTTACTAATATAGGCCGCCGACGCTCCCCACTCGCCGCTCCAAGTCGGTGGCAGAGCACGATAGATGAAGCAGTTATGCTCTTGAGGCTTAAGTGGTTGTTGATGATTTGCAGCGCGACAGTCTTGCAGTCCTCCTTTTGAGCCTCTTCGACACCCAAAAAAATTAGTGACTTACGTCGCTGTCTGGTTTCTATGTCGTCGATCTGTCTGGAGCACTCACCTATCTGCTTCCGGAGCAAGCCTAGCATCGAGAAGATCAGCTCTCGAAAGCATCGAAATTCCTCCGCCACCTTAGCCACGGTGTCTTTGGCGGGACCAGCACCCTGAATCTGAGACTCAAGGTCTGACATCTTCCTCATAAAAGTGTCTTCAAGTGTCCTCTGCGCCGATATTATATCACTGATTTGTGACATTCTTCAATATATTTAAGATACTCGTAGTTGTTGTTTAGCACTGTAAAGCGATGCGCTGGCAGGTGGTGTGTATCAATTGTCCAATTATTACATTAAATATGTTGCGAACGTGAGTACCAGTAATTTAACTATATTTACTTGTCCCAAGGTAAAGAATTGAGTCAAATGTATAATAAATTGTAATTAATTCTTAATTCCGAAATTTACGACACGTCTATATTTTTCTACACCTACCGCCGAAAAACGGAAAGTTTTCATAGTCTTTTTGTGATTCTAGGTTCCTAGTTAGAAACTATGGATTTGTATACTATCGATTTATACGAAAATATAGACATGTTGTCACTGATAATTCCAAAATACAACATATTTTTGAGAAGTACTCCCACATTTTCGGTTGAGGCAACTTCAACTGTTCATTGTTAATTATTTTAACACATAGTTGTATTTACACTTCTCATATTCGTGTAGCTCATTTCAATCCCTAGGTAGATCAGTAATTGTTTTGAAAGTAAATCTTATGAGGGAGCTGTAAAATTAAATTTCCTACAAGTCGGCGCACAATCTAGTAAAGGTGCAATCGTGGCGACACCTGTTTTGCGCTCGCTCACACATAGTACGATTAGGCGCGAGATCTATTTATTGCGCGCTTCAGAATTTGTAGTTACTCCGTATAGTGTGTTACTTCGTTGTTCAGTGTATCTAATTTTTTTATTATCATCATTAAATATATCGTTTTTTTTCTAAATAATGATTGTTTTATTTATTCACATCATTACAATGAAACAAATCAATTATATATATGTATCAATAATGTTTGAATAATATATTAAACCAAAAAGTATACAAAACTGTTGATACTAGGATTTATAGTTTCAATTCTTGGATATAATATACACACCGTTTCAGTTCAGTTAGACGTCATAGTGATTTTATCATATTATCAATTGTTCTCTTTAAAAATATGTTAATGCCGTACTGTATCAGATGGCCATAAAGTGCCCTTAAAATGGTAGCGTCATTTTCATCACCCCAAAAGATATGGTCTGCATTAAAATTTACGGCATCATTTTTTCCTAATTTATTTATGTTTATACTATTTAAAACAAGAGACAAAATGTAGAAAACTGCTATATTTCATTAATCTATGATATTTAAACTTTTGCAATAATTGGCCAAATTTCAGTTTTTGTATTTTTCTATATTTTTTTTAGAACAGTTTCTTTTGGACGGCAATACTATATAACAATTGTATTTTACAATATCATGTTAAAAAAAAAGTTCCCGTACAGGATCAAACGACTTTACAGCTTAATAAATCAAGGATACGATGAAATTAAGATAATTATTGATATACATTCAAATGAACAATAATTTTTTGACGGCATTATTTTTAATAGTACTTTTGAGTGCTAGATAATGTTTTAGAACTGAAGCCGTACTTTTTCAAATCACCCCCTGGACCACGGAAAGAGAGGGGGTTGCAACCCTCGATTTTTTCCCCTTGTCGCATGATTTTTGTACGGCGTTTCGGAATAATGGATTAGAAGCAGTATTGAAATAGTATGAAACTGCTGCCGTACAAAATCAACTGACCAGATTTACCCTGGAAATTGTCGGGAAAAAAAAAACAAAATTCCGACTTTGTGGCGCACCATTTTTTTACGGCACTGCGCGTTTTCTTATTATTTTTCATGGATCTATCGATGGTAAGAATGCCGTACAAAAATATATGACCAAAATGTACTCACTCTACCTGTACTTTTCAATTCTCACCTGCACCCAGTTGGACAGCTTACAAGTGACGGCATAGTGCTGAATCTTATTATTTTAAGCTCTTATATCGTTCTAGATAGGTCACCTGGTGGTTCACATGACCCATCATTTTTCCACACGGGCCAGTAGTCTATAATGCCTTATAAGGGAAATTAATATGATGATGATGATGATGATGGTTTTTCTAAATATTTAGAAATATCGTCATAAAATATATTAATTTCTGAAGCTTTATTTTACCTTACTTTGTTTACGAAAGAATTGCTTATTATAGACATTCGACTATTTGTTTCAAGTAATATCCTTCAAGCAATAGTTATAACCTTTTGATTTCTGACAAAAATATTTTTTAAATAAAAACAAAAACTGAGTTTGTCAATTCGACATGACAAGTATTGATAACAATTTGAACATTCCATTATAGGTAGTATCTAGTCATTCTTATTTTAATATTTAAACTAATAACCCATAATATATAAATTATATTTGTTAGAAATGATTTGTTTAATATAATTTGCTGCATAATACTGAACAATAACTTCGACCATGCAGAACCATAACTGAGAACAGACTTGTGAGTTGAGATTAGTTACTGAAACTAGTTTCAACTTAAAATGCATTCTATAATAAGAGCGATGCTTGAGATTTGATGAGAAAATGAAACTAGTTTCAGCTGATCAGAGTTCGAACTATATTTGAGACGCCTTCTATAATATGGGCCTAAGTGTGCTTTGTTGTGCTGGCATATGCCAGAACAATATTAATAGGATTTTAATAATTCACAAATAAACACTACAACTTGGACACAGATAACCATATCTATAGGATTATACTGAGGACTCGCTTTGGCACATGCTGGTGGTTTGCTCCACTTGGGCCATGCAGTATCAGCCCTCACTGCAGTTATAGAAAAATAATTATCACTGATTCATATGATTCTAATGGCTGGGAGTGACAGATGGCTTAGCACAGTCAAATCCTTCTGCGAGGATGTCATCATCTCAGAAAAATGGGTAGCAAGAGAGTAAGAAGTGTGTTGTGATCTTTTGTTGGTAAGAGGAGGAATTAAGAATGGAAAGCATCTCGCTTCCCATTCTTGAAAGCAACTTTCTACTAACTGCCAGTGTTCTCAAAATAATTAGAAGCACTGTCACTGTCTAAGCACATTTTATTAATGTTCATTTCATTAGCTTAATAATGTTTGCATAAACTTTGTTACACGTACACTCTAATTGTTTATTATTATTTTTTTAAAACAGAGTAGTGAATTTAGTGCAGAACCTTCATTGAATTGGGTGCAAGGTGCTGTAGATGCAGCTCTGTCTGCTGTGGGTGGAGCTCGGTGGAGACAGCTGCGACCAGCCTTGTGGACCTCTGTGGAGGAAGAAGTGGTGCTGCCTGATTGCCGCATATACAGTTACAACCCAGATTTAGCCAGTGATCCTTTTGGTGAACCAGGTTGTCTGTGGGCTTTTAACTACTTTTTCTATAATAGAAAGTTAAAACGAATTGTCTTCTTCACATGTAGAGCTATGAGGTGAGGATTTTAAAAGACTAGCAATAGTATTTTTTTTCTTTTTAGCTGCCTAAATTTAAATTTTGTGTGTGTGTTAGTATTTTTAGCAATTTTTTTACAAATTCCGTCTCTAGAAAACTCATCAGTACCGACAAGTGTTTATCATGAAGTGATTTATAGTGTGTTTGATGGTGTTGTTCAAATGACAGTCCGAATTATGCCTAAATATGAAACTGAGCATTTTCTACCAGTATTTGTTTATTTGAAAAACCAGATAAAGGCTTCTATAATTTGCCATACTTCAACAGTATAGTAAAAAAGATGTTATATTTATATTTTTTTATTTCAGCCCTGTTTGTGCAGTTGACTCGGGTGTAGATTTTGCAATGGATGAAGATGAAGAATACAACTAAATGACAAGAGGGGATACTTTACCTCCTTGAATCAAACTTCATGATCTGGAAAATGAGTGCTTAGATAAATTATTATCTTTATCTGAATTATTAGGAAGAATGGTCAAATTCATTTATTTTAACAACAATAAACAACAATACATAAACACTACTCATAATTCCTCATCTATTTTGAACTTCTTTAATGTTGTGTTAGAAATAATGTTTATATTTACTATTAAGGTGCACCATAACATTATAAATAGTTGATAATCATTTACACAATAAAATTACATTACAGACTTTACACAACATACACATAATATGTATCGCAATATATATTTATTTTAGTATTTAATATACACTTTCCCTGTTAGAGATATCTTAATATAAAACATTAAGTTTTACAACATTATCAATATACTACTCAAAAGTTAATAAAGATAGGTATAATCAGTTATTAAGAATCAGAATGCTACACTTATTCCATATTAAATTGGTATATTTCTTTATAATTATATTGAATAAGTGTGTTGCATATTAGCTGTCAATAGACAGCAACATCTTAATACAGATGTAGTTGATGAATAAAGCAGTTATCAATATTTTTCTCCTTACATATTATTAGCTTTATAGATTAACATTAATTAAAAATAAATTAGCACACTAATTTCTACACTTACACACAACTTTATTTAACAGTACCGAAGTCTCCATGATTTCTAGTGAATTAATATTGTAGATTACTAACTTTCCTTACTAATAATAAAAAGTATATACTTTCCCTATTATTTTTTTCTTTACCACACCACATAGCTTTTGAACTTTTCTTTAACTCAGTCCTATAATTATAATAATAACAATCACCCTGTAGTATAATTAATTTTGGTCTCAAAGTAATTTAGAATAAGAAGAAAATTATTTAAACAAAAAATATTCGAAACAGTTAAAATTAAAAGAAAAATTGTCGTTTGACATATTTGCTATCCATAGAAGGTGGTGTTACCAATATACAAAAACCTATTATTATCCTGTCAAAGTAATCTATCACAGATCTTGAGTAATGTTCTAATATTGGATATAATAGGTAAGTTCTACAACTTAAAAAAAAATCGTTTGAATACGTATTCAAAATTTTTTTTTAATATATATGTCTGCCGCCTTATTTTTTGACTCATTCAAAAATATTAATCAATGGCTCAGGATCGGTGATCGCTAAAATGACAGGACTGTGGACCTTATCACATCTACAATCCATGAGTAAATGAATTAATAAGTATTTTCATAATAACCAAAAGTAGACCTAGCGAAAATAATGTCGTTCTTTGGTTGTTCAATGTTAAATGTACCTGTTACATAAACTGTATTATTTTTTACGTTTTCATAAAACTAAGTTAAATTTTGTTTTAAGAAATAAGTAGATAAGTACTAAGTTTTAAAGATTGGCGGATAATGTTATAAACATTTTACGTTGTATTTTATTTTTTAGCGTAATCATAGTATTAAAACAATAATTACATAAAATAAAACGGTTAGCACTTGTTTTTATTAAACTGCCTGATTTTATGGGTTTCGTGAGAGAAATAAGAGCGTAGCCAAATCAATTAGAATCGTAAACAAATCAAAATCATTTTCGTATCGTATGACATTACTTTGCACTGCTCACTTCCAATTCCAAAATATAGGGACTATGCCCAGTTCTTGTCACTGTTTGTCACCACCACTGAGTATAAATGGAAAAATTATCCCTACTTCATTCGCCAGTGGGGATGCGTAACATACTAATCGAGGTACAGCAGAAGAAGCATTTAGGTACTAGAACACTGCTCCAGAAACTCCAGGATCTTGATACGCCTCTTAAGTGTAAATCGTAGTTGAATCAGGTCAAGGATGGGATCGGTGCGACTTCGAAAAATCTGACAAGTATTTTAGAATATAATAATCTAGTAAAATTAACTTTATTGAACACCAGTTAATACAGTTAACATTTAGGAGTATAACAATCTACCGACCATGTGCAAATGGCGGCCTAATCGCTAAAAACTCAATTTCTTACAAGCAACCGCAGAAAATCAGCCCTGTATTATAAACCTGTGCACAAGTCGGAAAGTTTAAATATCTCTTCTGTCGCCTGCATAATTCATTTCACCGCTACCAGCATCTAGGTAGTACTTTTAGGCCGGCTGGATCGAAGATAGCCTCATAGAAAACAGGTATTAATAGTTCTATTGTTGTTTTTATCTTTCTAAAAGAAAGCTCCCGTATTAGGAACATATATTGCGGGTCGCGGGACCTTACAAACATACGAGTACATGAAACGGATATAAGGAACACCCAGACTCGGAACAACAATTAAGATCTTAACTGATTGTATGATCAGTGGGTTATAGTACTCGAAAGTATGCCGAGTACGTGTGGAAAAATAATTGGTATCGAAAAGAAGTGCCTCGCGATGACTAAGGCCGCCACTGTTGATACTCGTATCAAACAGAATGTTTTTATCTGTATTTCATTTTGTTGAGAAACATCAACAGTTTACTGCTGGACATAGGCCTCTCTGTAGGAGGCTTTAGCCTATTATACGATGTTAGCCAGACGTTAGAAACATTTAAACGTCAATATTATTGTTGTTTTAGTCTGCCTAACTTTTTAGTAGAATATTAGATACTAAATACTAGAGGTAAATGGACGACAGATTGATTAACGCAGTTCTATAATTATTCGTCTTTCTAGTTAAACAAGCATGTCTTTATTGATTATTTATTATTGTTATTACCAAGGCTCCAGAATATTTACAAAATTAAGGGCAAAATAGTAATCGATAGGTCGTGATATTGTTGAATATTATTAGTAGATTAGTCTATGATTGTATGTATGGTAGAAATTAAAAATAAAGGATAGGTCATACTAAATTTTTCAAGGTTTGTCACACATAGATATTAGTCGTTACACTGAGATTCTCAATATTGTCCTATGGATTAGTATGAAATACAATGTTAGGATTTAATGTTTTTATTAAAACTCGTATTTAAGTAGTATATTATTAAATTTCTTAAAAAATAAAACTCTTTACTTTTTTGAGAAAATATAATAAACAATCGAAACATAATAAACTTTACCGAACTATACAGCAGATAAGGGAAATAAAAAAAAATACCCTACGTCTAATTTCTACATCTAACTATGTATAGCATTATGTACATGATTTATCATTATATACAAAAGTAAAGGTGTTTTTACATGCCATTTTTTTTCTAAATTCATTTATAAACGTGTCTAACACATTTTTATACAAAACCTTTTTAGCAGCTGTTTACTCTTAAAACATAGGTATGTTTCCCTCAGCTGTTTTGTCATGGTGTAATTTAAAACTTAAATGCATTGACCTTGATAGTTATAACCAAAGGCATGAAAACTTAACGACGAGGAGCTCTTCTGTTCCGTTCAGAGACCGTTCAAGAATTACGAGGGCACTCCTGGGATGGCCAAAGGTAAGCACTTGATTTCAGGGGAAGGGCGCTCGATAGACAGAAAATTAAACTAGCAAATGAGTCTTTTGTAGTATGGAAGACGCATACGTTTCGTATTGATAGTCATATAAATACCCTCCACCCACCTTTACAGGTCTATAGGAATGTATTATCTCGACAGTGATGACCAGCATTTAGAGAAATTACAAGGAGATTCCAAGGGTGGTCAGTATTTTGGCCAGTCAATAGGCCGCAGCCTGACAATAGGTTAAAAACCTTGAAACAATGAAATGAAGAGAATGGCGCGTGTTAGGTCTCGCACAAATAGCCTCCGTTACCAAGGATCCGCAAATTGATTTAGCAGGAACCTAAATATAACGCGAGAAATTTACAAAATAATAAACTTCGATGAGAAGTATTCATTAAGAGATCTTCCACTTCACTGTCAGGCGAACAACAGCCCAATGTCTCAATGGGGCGATAGGCCCCGGGTCGGGTTAAAAACCAATTTCTTACCAGAAATATACACTTTATGATTAAACCAATTGCCTATAAGAGCTTTAGAAATTTTTACAATTATCTGTTAAATAAGCATAGATTAAATAATATATATCATTGAGAAGCTTCGTATATAAACAAAAATGATTCAAGTAAAAATAATTGTTTAAATATCATTAAATAGTTCATTTCAGTAGATCTTATACATAATTAAATACAATGGTAGATACGAGTATTTAAAAGTTGAATATATATTACACCTTTTTGTAAACCTCCATATTTCTCATATTTAAAAAAAGAATTGTTACACTGACAGAGAATTATTGAAATCATTTTTGTTGAACTCTTCTAATGTAAACAGCTTCTAAAAGAACTTGTACTTTTGCGATATTAATTTTTACTAAAAGCAGGTATATTGTGTAGCGTACAAAAAATTTACAACACGCCTCTGAATATTTCTACACATTAGAAACGATGATAACACGTCAAACGCCGTAAAATAAATATGTTTATGTCTGATCCGACATATCAAAAATACGGCTTTGAAAATAGCAAACGATAGTGACAAAGTTCATTCATCGAAAATAGGAAATAAAAGCCCTGAGAAACTCGACAGCCTTTCTTCGCTTTAATAAGCTTGTATATTTGATTTTGCGGATATAATATTAATACACCAAAATGTTGCAAATTAAATAAATTGATACATTTTAGATATTATCACGTTTTTAATTTTATACATAAAAAAAATTGTGGTGTTTTGCAAAATAAAGTTCAAAAGAATTTTAAAGATTAAATTTGCAAAATATTGTTTTTAATAGTTCAAGTTCAATAAATATTAATTCATTGCTGTTTATTCATTTTGCTTATAACAAAAAAAAATGATTTAATATAAATTTCATTGTACCCTTATTTTCTTCAGAAATTATTTTTCTGCCCTTAATTTTTTTTAGTATCTAAAAACTCATCAGGTTACATTTTTAACACACGTTTATGCTAAAGAGACAAGATAAAATAAAACCAAACTCATAATCCCTGATAGCCCTATGCGGTGACAAATTTATAGAATTAGTAGTTTCGCGGATCGTGAATCAAGATCGCCGTAATCACTTTTTGTAAATATGTCTATGATAAAAAAAATGTGATTGGCTTTCTACTGGTGAAAGAATTTTCAAAATCGGTTATGAGATCCAGAGATTATCCCTTACAACTTCAGAAGCTCTCAAACTTTATCTCTATAATATTATGCCTTGTTATACCTTGGGTACAGGCGTTTAACGTGTTTCGAGTAAAGGTATACATTTATATTCGAATGACTTTTACTAAGAATTAATATCGCAGGACAGTGAGTCGCGGAGTGGCATTACGCGCGAGCAGGCGCGGCGTCGGGCTCGTGCGCGGGGGGCGCTTGGGCTGGCTGGGGCGCTTGGGGCGCTAGCGGGGCTTGTTGCGGGGCGGGCGGGGGCGCCTCCCGCTTGTTCCTGGGCCGCCACGCGTCCAGCAGCGCCTCCACTCGCTCCTCGGTGGGCCCCCAGCGAGCGAACCCGGCCGCGTTCTGCAGCCACACCACCACCGTCCCACCGCCCCACCTGAAGTACACCTCGTTCCTGCAACCGCACACCGACTTACTTACTTACTTAGGTTTAAAACGCACTTACGATTTACCGTGCTGTTGCGGTTCATCGCATATAGATTTTTATATAAAACGCATTATGACTTGCCCTGATTAATCGATTTATCAATATAGATTCTTAAACTGTTGAGGCTATAAAACTTTAAATTTTGGTAGCTGTCACCTTTCGAGTTAGCACCCATTACGAAAGGATTTTATGAAATTTCACTTCTAAGGGGTACAATATAAAAGTTGTATAGGATACAATAAATATATCCTTTTCTATGTTAACGCTTACTTAAAATTACTCTAGAAAAGTTGTGAGCAATATATAAATTAATTAAAACAATGTATAACTGTCAATGACCAACACAGAGCTAATTATGTCTTCATAATCTTATGTACAAAAATTAATTGCTGTTCGTTTGTCTCGCTAAAACTCGAGAACGGCTGGACCGATTTAACTGATTTGGAAATGTTTGTCGTAGCCAAGGAAGGTTTATACAGTGAAAAATTTAAAAAAAAATCGACGGGTTGCACTTCGGGAGTGCCGGCAGAAGTGAAAACTTGAATATTAACGTTGTGCATTTTTGATATTTTGGAATGATTAGAGAATAATTTTGTACGAATTGCTTTCATTATCAGTCTAAAAGTACTATTATTTATGTGGTGGAATACAATATTCATTTATTGCGCTATCGTACACAAACATGACAATTTATATTACATACACACACGAACATTCGCGCAAGCGCCCTGCGCCGCCTGTCCTCTGTCCATCCGTCTTACGAATTTTCGATCAGGTCACGTGACCTGACGCGAGTTTATACATTTTTACCCATTCCAAAAAAGTACACAGCGCCGCTAAAGAAGTTTTCACTTCAATAACTTGAAATTCAAATGTCACGTGTACGAAGTAGCAAGCACAGCTAGTACTTAATAAATACTAACTTGGGTAAAACGTGCTGAAATCCATGACGATACTCGTGTTCAAAAGCTGGAATGACCACCTGAAAAAGCAAAAAAAAATACTAGCAAAAATCTAATCCAATGAAATCACGAAATTATAATAGAAAAAAGAATATGACGAACCTGTTTTCTTTTGAAGTGACTGGCCTGAAGTTTGTGCAGTGCGTGCGTTTGTCTGTCGGGCCACTCGGGCAGTATCACCACGAAACTGAGAGGCTCGGCAGAGTCTTGTAGCAAACGTTCCATGTGACGTAGGGCTCCTTCCAATAATTCTTCACAATAAGGCGGGTGTGCTACCATCGAACCGGAGACGGGGCGTAGCTCCAAAAATGGTCTATTATAAATTGTACTATATTGTTAGGTCCTATCTTAAAAACCAGTAGATTTGTGTTTGACTAACGATTTGAGTAAATGTTGTTAATCTATATTTGAGTTTCTTAATTAACTTATAGTATCTAGTGGGTGAAGATTATAAAGTAAAATTACTTGAATGGTTCTTGAGATTGCGCCTGCATACCCCAACTCCTCTCCACATCCCCCAAAGACCGGCAACGCTCTTGTGACGCGTTTGATGTTGCGGGTGTCCATAGGCGGCTATAATCGCTTACTATCAGGCGATACGTCTGCTCGTTTGCCTCCTATTCCTCCTACTCTTACTCCTAAAAAAAAATCGACGGGTTGCACTTCGGGAGTGCCGGCAAAAGTGAAAACTTGAATATTAACGTTGTGCATTTTTGATATTTTGGAATGGTTAGAGAACAATTTTGTACGAATTGCTTTCATTATCAGTATAAAAGTACTATTATTTATGTGGTGGAATACAATATTCATTTATTGCGCTATCGTACACAAACATGACAATTTATATTACATACACACACGAATATTCGCGCAAGCGCCCTGCGCCGTCTGCCCTCTCTCCATCCGTCTTACGAATTTTCGATCAGGTCACGTGACCTGACGCGAGTTTATACGTCCTCTCTCCATCCGTCTTACGAATTTTCGATCAGGTCACGTGACCTGACGCGAGTTTATACATTTTTACCCATTCCAAAAAAGTACACAGCGCCGCTAAAGAAGTTTTCACTTCAAAAATATTACATGAATTTGATGTTAACGAGACAAGATATATCAGTTGAGAATTTTAATGAAATTATATTTGACTGCCTCGATTTGCGCCGTGGGAGCGTACGCGACCGCTGTGCTTGAGATTTCGGGTTGGATTCCCGGGTCGGACCAAATTTTTGTATGATCTGCAGATATATGTTTCGGCGTTTGGGTGTTTCTTATAATAATAAAGCATATAAATATTCTATTCTGTCTTTTATAATACAAGTTCTACGTAGTCAGACTAGATGGCGTTGTGTATCAGATATCCGAAATGTTTATTTAGTAGTAGGTGTAAGTAGTCTGTGAAATTCTCCACTACTATAATGCATGTTTCACATTTAAACCTTCTTCTTGAATCATTTTATCTATGTATTTCTGAAATCTGGATTAAAATATAAATAGGTATAGGACCCAATGTGAAAAGTTTACGTTGTTATATTTCTGTAAAAATTTAGATACATTCGGAATATTGTCGTGTTTATGTTTTAAGAGTAGAATGTAGCACGTAAGTCAGGCACAAGTTAGAATAAAACACTCACCCTCTAGATCCAAAATAGGAGTCGGTATCGGCGAAGGCGGAGCAGTATTGTCTAAAGTAGCAGTCGAGTGGGCTGGCGAAGCACTCCAGGGTGACGCCGAAGCAGCGATGCAAGCACTCGAGCACGGGCACGGGCAGCGACATCTGCGTGAGGTGCGCGTCCGGGCCCGCGCCCACCCACGCCGCGTAGCGCCGCAGCACGCACCACACGCGCGACAGGAACTGCTCGAACTTCTTGTCGTCGAAGCAGCTGTATCGATACAGACATTCCTAAACAAATAATAATACAACATTTTAACAAAAAAACCAGCCAAGTGCGAATCGGACTGGCGCACAAAGGGTTCCATGACATTATCTAACTAACAAAAACGAGCAAAAAAAATCACATTTGTAAGGGAGATTTTGGTTTTTAAATTTTGGTTTTATTTAAATTTAGTTTTAAAGTGAATATCTAAACTTGTTGCCGTTATCGAGCAAAAATGAGCAGACAATCACGTTTGTTGTATGAGATCCCCTTAAATATCTATTTTATTCTGTTTCTTAATTTGTTATTATGGCCACGACAGAAATACATCATCTCTGAAAATTTTTAACTGTCTAACTATCCAGCCTGGTGATAGACGGACGGACAGACAGACTGACGAATAGGGAAGTCTTAGTGATAGGATCTCGTTCTTTCCTTTGAGTACAGAACCCAAAAAACCACTACAAGAACTGGATCAAATTAAAATAGGACCATACGGGCAGGACCAGTATTGTCATCATCGTCATATTAAATAAATAGGTAGGTACATAGATTAATATAAAAGTCAATATACATTTACATTTGTAGAAAAAGTTGATTCAATAAAATCAACGATTTGAGAACTTCAGAATTCATTAAATGTTTTAAAATGAACAGATTTAAAATCACTATTAAAATATACATTTATAATACACATATTACTATTAAAATAATAATGACTTACCAATTTTTGTAAATAAACGGCATTGATAACCTGCGTTTCGCCGAGATAACGCAGGAGCGTCTGATCGCGGTCGAGGAAGTGCTCGACTAAGGGCGGGCGAGGTGCCGGCACTGCAAACTGTACCGGATAGCACCAAACCTTCCGTAACGCGGCCTGCTGTAGAGGAGCGGCTAGTTCCTGCGGTAAATGTAACTTTTACAAATCAACCACCAATTACCTTAACCTTTACACACAAAAGAAAGGGAAAATCAACTTCTTTACAAATTTTGTAAAAAAAGAGTGAACTTTTATAACTAAAGCATTTTTTATAAGTTTGTTTTGAAGGTTTTTTTGTATTTTGGAACTGCCATTAGTCCTAACTGGACTATTATCAGTTTAGTTGGGTGAGTATCACTGCTATCCTATGAGACAACATGTCCTCTTTTTAGCCTGTTGATGTTCTTGGAAATGTCTAAAAATCCAGTAGCCAGAGGATTTGGACTCATGGCTAGTCGTTCAGCGTAACGTTTTCTACCCATGATGATCTCTTCTATTATAGTAGGGCAATTAAGGTACTTATGAATTTCCTCATTTCGAGTGAACCAGGGAGCGTTAACTATTCCTCTCAGAATGCCATTTTGTGCTCTTTGGAGGCACATTATATTCGTCTTGCTGGTCACACCCCACAGTTGAATGCCGTCCATATGGACTTTAATAGGGAGTTGTAAAGGAGGAGTTTGTTATCTACTGAAGAATAAATGAAATAAAAAATGTATGACCAAACTATTGTTTATAACTTTATTGAAAATGGAAGGCCACAAGGTGTGTTATCCACTAATGAATAAAATTAAAGTGTCTGGTTGTAATTTCAAATTAACAGCTTTTCACTAAATACAAACCAGAGTATATACAATACTTACATGAAAATCAATTTTATGTTTTGTCTGTCTGCCTGTTTGTTCCCACTAATCTATGGAACAGCTGGACCGATTTTGACGGGACTTTTACTGATAGGTAGTTAATGATAAATAGAGTAACTTAAGCTACTTGTTTAGACTTGCCCTGCGGAGTCAGCTAGTTTGTTAATATAAATAAGATGAAGTACTTAAAGTACCTGTATTCCATTTTCTTTTAGCAACACACTATGTTTTTCTCGTATCTTGCGAGCATACTCAGCAGACAAATGGTATATTTTAAGACAGATACCTTCCACTGATGCCTTCACTGTCTCAGATAAGTGTGGCTGACATTGCCTCTGAAATAAATAAAAATAGCTTTTATCAAGTATGAAGCCAAGGATCAACCCAACCACGTGGGATGCTATTGGAAAGGCCATGACTAGCAGTTGGTTGACCATTGGTTGATGATGTTTTTATTAGGTACTTGCTGTTGCCCGCGGCTCCGCCCGCGTTTATGTCGGTTTTTTCGCGGTCGCAGATATGTGACTGATGCAAAAATTAGATAAAAACAATCCTTGATGCGGATTATATATCATTTTAAAATTTTAGCTCGATCGGTGCAGAACTTTTTGAGTTTTTGAAGCGTACACAAATCAACATAACATTTTTATATATAGATAAGCGTGTTTACCGTGATTTATCTCTCCAACCCTACACACAGTACACACAGTATTAACTTCTGTCTAATATATGAAGTAAATTTTAAATCACTTACTTTCTCTTTAGAACAATTGATAAAAGTTAATAAGTAGTTACGTAAATAAAAAAAAATGTGTCTAACCGTGTGTAAAGTGAATCAAATTATACCAATTCAAATCGGCCGTTTTAAGGCGAAACTAGTTTTTTTGGAAACTGGCTTATATCAAAATGGAATCTTTGGTTGGTCACTGAAATTCTTCCCTCTTTATTAGTTTTTCCAAGCATTTTATTCTAATTATGGTAACTATTCGAGGTATACATAACTATTTGACTGCCTCGGTGGCGTAGTGGTACGCATATGCGTACCACTACGCCACCGAGGCGACTGCTAAGCTTGAGGTCTCGGGTTGAAATCCTGGGTGGGACCAAATGTTTGTGGAATCTACAAATATTTGTTTCGGAGTTTGGGTGTTTTCTATGTATAATATGTATGTATTTACAAAAAAAAAGTATATATAAGTATTTATATCGGTTGTCTAGTACTTATAACACAAGCACTGTTTAGTTTGGGACTAGATGGCGTTGTAAATGCACACCAAACAAACAAGACATTTGTTTTTCATTTATAGACAATGGAAATATGTGAATATGGATGTACATTTTCAAAAATAAATAAACAGCTGTTTAATTAATATTGTATACTACTTATATTATAAACGCGTAAGTTTGTGAGTATGTTTGTTGTTTGTTGTTCTTTCACACAAAAACTACTGACCATTCTGTTTTTAATGAAATTTTACAATAATATAGCTTATCCATCAGAATAACATATAGGCTACAATTTGTAAAGATACTAGCTTCGCCACACGGCGTTGCCCGCAGATAACCGCTATTTTCGGGTAGCTGCGAGTAGCACTGGAGGGTTCAGCTAATTTAAAATAAAATAATGTATTTTTGTCTGCTGCTTAAAGTGAAAGTAAGATTTTTTGTAAAACAAATATAATAAAAAAGCAATTGTAATATTGCATTGAAAATTATGAAACATTTCAAATTATGAGTAAAAATTAAATGCAGTATGATTTACTACACTTGGAAACTGAAACAATCTAACAGTGCATTCTCAATCAGTTGAATGCCTAATAGATCATATTCATAATGGGTTGAAAATTTCATAGCTATTGGGTATAGTCTATCAGATTCTCCTCAATTACAGCACAGACAGAACAACAGAGCAATATAAGGGTATAGGGCATATAATCACTATACATAATGTTGTGTTTATACAACAAAACTTTAAAATATAAAGTTAATAGTAAATATTTATTACTTTAAAAACAATATCATTACCTAATAAGATAATGAATAAAAAGTATATTAAATCCTACTAATGTTTTAAACGCCTAAGTTTGTGAGTATGTTTGTTGCTCTTTCACACAAAAACTACTGAATGGGTTTTCATGAAACTTTACAATAATATAGCTTATACATCAGAATAATACATTAGCTACAATTTATAATGGTTTTTGTCATACTGCAGGTAGCACCTAGGGGTTCAGCTAGTACACAATAAATTTTTTTGGTAATTAATAAAATCTAAAAACTAATTTCAGTGGTCAATAAGTCTATAAATCAGTAAGTACATAGAATGCCCTAGAAGCAGATTACACAATATTTATCAGCAAAACTTACCCTTAGATGTGCAAGCCTATCCTGGAAATCATCATATGTAGCTCCAACAGTGCGCCTCAACCATTGGAATGTGTCCTCAGCATTCCATTTTACCACTTTACGACTTTCTGGTGAAGCATTTCTAGACTCAATCATTTTTTTCGCTGCCTCCGCATATCTTGATAATTGTTTTCTAGCATCTCCAGTGAATTTTGGGTGTGTTAACTTAATAGGAATGTCATTCATGATTTCCTCATACATTGAGTGTGATATTTCTGGAAAACAATGGCTCGGAAGCAATGGATCTGAACCACCCTGATCATTTACTTTTCTTTCCATCAACCACCTGTTAAATGAGTCTTTAGGTGCATCTATGCTTTCTCTTGTGTGACACAGCTCCTGATAACATTGCCTTAATTTATTTGCCAAAGTAAATCTGAATCCTTCAATTTCCGGATGAGGATGGGGACAAATTGTTGGTGGACGTTCATAAATTACCACATTTGTTGGTACTTCTATGTCCCATGGACCTGATAATACAAATTTCTTGGGAGGAGGCCCATTGTCTTCCGACGTTCGTCTTTTATTTGCGCCAGGAGTCATATTGCCAGCATTTGAAGGTCCAGTGTGGCAAATACCTAAGGGGTCCGTTATTGGATCAAAATCCCTTTTTACTGCGGGTAATTCCCACATAGATTCACCTGATAACTTATTCCAGAAATAAGGTCTATTTTCTCGTTTGGACCAATACTTTCTCCAGCCTTGTTGGATAAGATCTGGATGTAAGTCTGCCGCGAGATGTGGCGCGAGTGGGACTGGCGCGCCTGGTGTTTGTGGTGTCTCTCCACTTGCACTTGGTGATGACTGGATTTCTGGTGAAGAATCACTCTGAATGATGTTACTCTCCCACGTTGAAGAACCGGCGACAACTTTTTCACGAACATCATTCATATTGACTCGATAGTCACTGAATTATATCGAACTAAAATAAGTACTCCAAAAAACACAATTTCTGTCTTACAATTTGTCATTAACAAATATATCATGGGCTAATAAGGTTGCAATAAGTAATTATTTTTAATAAGAATCACAATATTGATAGTACCAAGTGATGAAAGTAAAAAAACACTTTTGACTCTAAAGTTACACATGATAACGCATTTCTAATGATTATTCTAATAAAATTTAAAAAAATAAATAAATAAGTTGTTATCAAAAGTAACAAAACTCCGCGTCGTATGTTTTAATAAAAGTAGCGTAACTCCCCAAGCGCCGCCATCACTATATGACAACTGAAATGAATCAGTGTTGTGTATGTGTTGAGTTTATAATAGTAATACCATATAAAATATTGTAATGCGTTTCGTATTTCACTAAACGCTATTTTTCGTCTTTAAGTTTACAACTTTAAATAACGTCAAGAAAGTATAACTTTTAAGTGTATTTGAAATTTTACACATACAAAATTCAATATTTATTACTTTGTATTTTAAATAAAACCAGTACCGTACCACCCACCACGGTACCTTACCGTTTATTTTATCTACTTGCTTAGAAATTAAGTTTTATCTTAAAAATATATTTCAGTCTAGGTCAAAAAAAAATAATTTAATATTCTCTGTTTTTACACCATTCTTCATTGATACATGATTTACATGATTCTATTGACCGTAGCGGGATGTTAAAATGCCTATGATATTCCCCGGGGGAATGTCATAGGCATATCGGGGAATTTCCCCGATAAATAAGGTGTCCATTAAAAAAAAATATCGAAATTGAACCGGCGGTTCGCGCATGATGCTGTGACCAAGGGAAATATGAATTCATTTCTAAATATATATAGATTGAAAAAGAGAAATACAGGAAAGAGTTTCCTTGTTTTTGTTTCATTTCTAAGGGCCTGCGCAGACGAGTGTCAGTCGCGGAGAATATGTCCGAGTACATATGCGGCGCGCTCTTGAAATCATTGGCACAGCAATAAGGTCAATATGCACTTGGTCCGCGCAATACCACACGGGTCGCCTGGCGTACACAGGATACGCTCAGAGAAAATAAACTAAAAGAGTAATTGGTATAAAGGCGTGTCTACTGCTCCTCAAAAGAACAAAAACAAACTAATAAAACATGTTAGCAAAACCTTGCAGTCTCCTGCGACTTAAACACGAACATTTTCTCGACAAAATAACTCCGGACGAAGATATATTAAATGTTCTAAAAGATATTTTGCATACATCAAGAAAAAGAAATCAATTTCGCGTTCGACCCAATTTACTACGATGTACTTTTAATATTTACGCAGAATTAAAACTGGAAGATCAATTTGGACTGAAATCTATTTTTCGTTACTCAGAAAGTGCAATACAGGAAATGCGATGCACAACCTGAATGTTCGCAAGCAACTATGAAATGAAATTCTTCCTCATCGTAGGCGAACGCAGGGATGTTTTCCGTCCGCGTCCGATAACTGTTAGGCCACGCCAATATTTTGTTAGATGTTTGGAGTTAGAAAACACAAAACAGTGTCGCAGGAGACCCTACTTTAGGAGCACACCGCGCATATATTCCTGCTATTGTACCTCGTCTGCGTAGCCTCCAAGTTGTATTACATAAAGAAATAATAAACTGCAGTCTAATTTTAGTGATGAGTGTAACTATCTTTGATTTCACTTAGTTTTTAACGTTATTTTTTCTAGACTGTTTCAACAAAATTTTGAGAGCAGTAGGTTTTTTTTTATTGTATAGGGGGCAAACGAACAAACTTATCGCCTGATGGTAAGCGATTACCGCCGCCCATGGACACCCGCAACACCAGAGGCGTCACAAGTGCGTTGCCGGCCTTTTAGGAAGGAGTAACATTAATTAGGTATAGAAGCAAAACTGCCATGCATTTATTACTATTTAATCAAATGTTTGTGAAATGTTGTTCTTTATTTCTGTAAAATTATTCTGTATTGAGGGTAATAAATTCTTACTTAGGAAAAATGGGTGTTTATTAATTGAGTCCATAACTTTAAATATCTGTTTTAATTCAAATTTGATTAAATTGATACCCAGAGAATATTTATCTAAGCCTAATTTCGACTCTCCTTGTAATTGTTTGAGCCTCTTTCTACTTATGTAAAACAAAAGAGAGAGGAAGTCTTCAAAATCCATCCCAAAAACAGATTTCAATATTAGTTGACATTGAGATGGAAACTCTGGTGTGTCTTTAAATTCCTCAATTTGGTGCTCTACCTTAAGTAAAGCATTTTGTAAGGCTTTCCAAACTATTTGTATATTACAAGCATTAATCCAGTTATGGTTGACCGAGATAGTATGCACTTCATTGATCACTTGATGATGCCAGCCGGATGGTACAAATATAGCATCTCCCTTTTCTTGTATAACTTCAAAGTATTTAATGTTTTCATATTTTTCTTTATCAAACATCAAAGGAAGATTGCCAAGTTTATCTTTTAATTTGTTTTCCTCTTCAGGAGGAAAAAATATCCATTTTTTTCTGCCAACTACATTTACAGACCAGCTGTAGGAACAGTACACATCTTCATGCAATGGTGTCCTGTAAAAGATTTCATTAACAAAATTTTAATAACAATCTAATTGGCATGTGAGCATTGTAAATCACAAGTACAAGAATTGTACAATTTTCAATAGAAATTTTGGTAGATCAACAAATCTTACCAAGAGCCTTCCGGTCCAATATACACAAACATAAAATCATCCTGTCCATTATCAACAGCATACTCATTGAGCCAGTCCAAAGCAAAATTTAAAGGTGTTTTATAAAAATTGTCCTCTGGTTTATTCTGCCTCAAATGCCAATCTTTTAAATATAAGAGTTTATCACACTTGGGACCCTTTAAATATTCCATATAATCTGATACTTTCATATCATTTTTACAATGAGAGTTGTATTGTAAAGCATTACAGTCTGCAACAGGTGCTTCAAGATCACCGTAAGCTGATTTTATATAGTTATAATTAATATGATCGCTTTCTACCCATTTTTCAGCACATTGCCAATCACTGGTTACATTTCTTATCAAGCAAGGGTGATTCCTTATCATGAAGTTATTGAAAAAATCTTCAAACCTCATACTACTGCATTTTAAATTAGACTCACTAATTATACAATTATCATAGTTGTATTCTGGAATTTCTGTTATAGCACACTCAATCTCTATTTCCATTATAGCAAGTTAGACACAGATAGAAATTTGTTGTATAACTCGCTTGACACAACATTTATTTTATTGGCTAATTGGAATGAGTGATAAATGATATTTATTTGTAAGTAAATCTTTACAGATTTTTTTAAATGTCGGAAACTTAAAACTTCTGTTAAAATTTGTAAGCAAAATAAACTAGGATCGCAGAATTTTAATTTTTCATGTTTTGTAGTAAGAAAACTTCTTCTTCTTTTGATGAAATAGCAACCAGCCGAATCACTCGGATCAGCTATTTCTGCCAATGTCAAGTATTTATAGTCTTCAAGTCGTCGTCGTGATGAAATTAATGATAAAAAATATATAAAATGTGGATGACATGAAATGGTTACGGTCTTTCGAAAAAACTCCCTTGATCTTCGTAAGAATACTGAAATTGCCTTTGTGGTCTGTGTCACGAACTACAACGCGACTGACCTGTGGGCTGTGCGATTGACAAATTGACTGACAAGAGCACAGAACCAGATCACATATACTCAGAGTATGGAGGGTAGAGATAAGGAGTGTTATCTCATATGGTAGAAAATTGAAAAAAGTGTCCAGCATAAGCTGTCAATAACAGTTCAAAAACCTTCCAGAATAGCGCTGGTGTAGACACAGGGTATGGTATGAATGTATCTAGCAATTGTGAACGAATTGAAGTACGCCGAGTTAAAAAATTTAACATTATTATCACTACTTGCGTATTACAAAATAATGTAGTAAATATATTTTATTTTCTGAACTGTGAATAGTACGTTTATTGATTTTTTATCATTCAATTTTATGAAAAAGTGTGTGTATTGATTTTAAGAAGTTTACTCTGATGCTAATGTGGCGCCACCCTAATTTAATGCATTTCAACGGACACTTTTTATGTACACAGATGATACTTCTTACCTCTACCCTCCATAGTTTTGACTCGTTACTGACTAACTGTTAGAGGTAAGCCACGCAGTTTGTTTTTATTTTTATCATGCATCATAAAATTATTTCTATGTTCGCATATGATGTCCTCTTTTTAATTAATTAATTAAACAGACAATGAATATCTGATACGGATTTGGTTGCAGTACTTTATATGCCACTTGTATATTACACACTTCTTATATAGCACTCTCTTTACAAAAAAAATCCTTGATCGAAAATAATTTGTGGTAAAAATTGTCACCTAAGTACGACATTCCTGTAGTTCCCATTTTTTTCAAAAAAGGAGTTAGAGTTCAGTTAAGAAATTTGAGTTGCCAAATCTTTGAGGTGTCCATGGATGGCGGAAGTCACATAATATCTTGTCACATACAAATGTGATATAAATGTGACTTCCCCTGTTATTTTTTCCATTAAGTTATCAAACAAAACATATTGTATACAATTTTGGTTTGTAATTCCATTTGTAATGTTTTCATAAAAATACATACACAGAAAATTTAACTAATAATAATTTAAGCATCACACAATGTCATGTAAATCAAAGTAATACCAAATAGAACCACAAAATAGTTTTAATTTTTTAGTCGATTGAATTAAAACTACTGTTTTATTGATATAGTCCGGCCACTCAGAGAATGCGTTTCTGACACTTGTAAATTCGTCATGAGTAGTGATGTACCATGAATATCATTAATAATATTTGGTAACAGTATTTATAGCATTCATTATGCATAATTATTCAATTTAGATATATTTTATATTTCAAACACAATATTAACAAAATTGTTGATGAATGAATTAAATTTAATCGTAATTTCTGAATGAAACCAAGGGAAAGAAAAAAAAACTGTATTTATTGAAAAATATATATTATGAAATAAATAGTTTTAAGATTTCAATAATGTCAAATCAAAATTTAATCCGACTCCGATTCGCTTGAGGACTCGCTGTCATCTTCACCAACATGTATTATCACGTTATTATCAATCATAGTGTCTATACGAATATCGCGGTCAAAGTCATCAAATATCATTTTTTTAGTTTTTTCAACCACCTTCATCCAGTCATCTCTTGTGACTTTTTCGCATGCTTCTTTTAAAAGCGTCTTCATCTTTTTTATGCCATATGGTGGAGAAGTATTATGGCGGGCTGCATAACCTTTAATTTGAGCCCAGATTAGCTCTATGGCATTGTACTGGCAGTGATATGGAGGAATTCGGAGAACACGATGACCGTACTCCAGAGCCAGCTCATCTATTTCGTATCGAATATTTGATAGCTTATGGTCGTTGACTAATTTCATCAGCTCAGCTTTTAGCATTGACATATTTACGTCAATGCCACTTCTTTGCAGCCAAGCCACCAATTCCTCTTTTCTATTAGCTTGAGTAGGTGCTTTATTTATTTGCACCCAATGATAAGGGGCGTTATCCATTATTATAACTGAAGGCTCTGGAAGGCCAGGTAGCAACACATCCTGGAACCACTCCTTGAATACAGCCGCATTCATTTCTTCGTGGTAGTCAGTAGTAGTTTTTGACTCAAATGCTAATAAACCATTTTCCACAAAACCATACTTCGCACAACCAGTGTGGCATATTATGAGACGTGCTCCTTTACCGATTGGCACTTTCGACGTCGACGCTTGAGAGTCATCTGTCCAAGAACGAGAAAGCTCGTGATTGGTGTTCAGCCATGTCTCGTCAATGAAAACGACATTGTCCCAATTATCTTTTTTTTTTGCTTCTCTTAGAAAAATAATTCTGTTTACCAGAAATATAAAGGGATAAAAATAGTTTTCATTTATTTTTAATTCATCTGACTGATATCACGACAATTATTTTCATAAGTTTGGTTTGGTCGTACCTATATCGTATTATAAACTATATTAAATATGTATTAAGTACATTATACACACTCTCGAATAATTTCTCCGATGTCCCCAGGAACTTTAATGTCGTTCGTATAAATGCCCAAAGCATTTCGGCACATTTCCCTGAAATGGTGACAACGTTCGACTGTACGACATCCTTACATACTTTGTAACTCATCTTGTTCTACTGTTTTTTTTGTGTATTCAATAAAGATAAATAAATAAAATTATATATTATATAATTAGAACGTTTTATTTAACAATATATCGACCGACAGAATATATTACGATTCCAAAAATACTCAGTTACAATTCAGTATTATTTTGTCTCATCACTACAAAAACAAACTATTGACATAACCTTGAAACAGCGCAGTTTGACGTCGTTAGACTTTTAAAAATTATTGTTCTTAAATTAATTAATTGATTAATTGTTTATAACTTTAGCCCAAAATAAAACGTTTATTGTACATTGGCATGATTATTCAATTTTTATTGTTATTACTCATTATTAAGGTTAATAAAAGATATTTAAAATTTTGCCATAAATTGTACGCTAGTTCTAAGTTACATCGCCCATTGGATCACGACCTGTCAGGAACGCATTCTCTCAGTGGCCAGACTATAATTTCTGACGTCTACCAGCAGAATCGATGTTTTAAGTTTTGTATTGCATTGGATTCACTCTCTACACTCAGTGCTGCCAACTTAGTGGATTTTCTATTTAAATTTGGTGGTTTAAATTCTTCATTTAGTGGTGAAATATTGGTTTTAGTTGCTGGTGGATTTTCCTAGCGGTTTTTAGAAATTTAGTTCTAATTACTATAACTGCGAACACAGCCACTTACTTACTTACATATATAGAAATATCTATTTTTATTTCTTCGGATGTAACAGAGTATGACGAACGAAAATCAAATTCGGTTTAAAAGAGTCATATCAATCTGAAATGGACGTTTGAAGAAGAAGAATTTCATTTGGAATAGTTTTTTTAAATAAATTTTATATTGATGTACCTACAGATAATGATTGTGTATTTTTAATGTAGTTTATTTGTTGATAGTAGATAGTATATTTGTTGGTGGTTTTCTGGTGATTTTCAAAATTGAATCTAGTTTAACTGTTGGCAACACTATCCACACTCTTCAGCTCAGTCCTATAAGGCGTGTGTATTGTATAAATGTATACTGATGGATCGTGACTGTTGAAATTAATTTCATTTCGTGAGAAATACTGGCGTTTTGTATTGTTCTAACATTACTGTGCAAAATTACTATCTAAACAATTGACAACATCATTTCATACACTACAAACGTACCTGCTTTTGTACTTATTTCAAAAATATGTCTGTAGCATTTGCTGCGCGAGGCAATCGTCCTCCTTTAAACCCGGCACAAATACAGAAAATGTTAGATGAGAATGCTCATCTAATTCAAACGATTCAAGAATATCAATCGAAGGGTCAGTTAATGGAATGTCATCAATATCAACAAGTATTACACAGGAATTTAGTGTATTTAGCTTCTGTGGCAGATGCCAACCAAAACATACAAAGCCTTTTACCAGTGAGTACTATTTTAATAAAAATATCCTTTTGTTACCGTTTAGTAAACAAGGCTAATACTTTAAAGATAGTAAAATGGTGTAAATCATAATAGACATTAATTTTTTTCTAATCATAGAAGTAATTTTTTGAAATGTCACAATGGTGAACATACTTTTAAGTCATTTACCTTTATCTCTATAAATTTATTATGGGTGACTTTAATACTCGAATCGGACAACAGTTGCCTGGTGAGGAAAATATATTAGGTGAATATAGCCAAGGAAAAAGAGATACCGTGTTCCAATTTTGCTGGGCAAATAATCTGTATATTTTGAATTCCTTATTTAAAAAGAATAAAAATAAATTATGGACATGGCTCTCACCGAATGAGAACTAAAGTCAATTAGATTACCTACTTACCAATAACAAGATTTTTACAAACACAAAAATTTTAAACAATATCTTAGCGATCATCAATTTATAAGAAGTACAATAAAATTTGTTCAACCTAGAAAAAGTAAAGCAAAATACAGAATAACAACATGAAATTAACAACAACAAAGGAAATAGATGAGTTCACTAAAGCACTAAAATCGAGAATAAACTTGTTAAATTTAATCAATAATATAGATACACTGTGTAATAAAATCAACAATTTTATATCTGATAGCTTGAGTTGTACTAAATTAAATTGAAAAGAAAACAACAAAATACTGAGCTATATTAAAAATTTAATCTCTAGAAGAAATGAGTTAAAAAGTACGAAAAATAATAACAAGAGAGGAAAAGAAAGAATGAAGCTACTTATATAAGTAAATATACAGACTTTTAAAGAAAGAAGGGCAAAAGTATAGAATTAACATACTAAAAGCTCAATTGGAAAAATAAGGTAGTGTAAAAAAAGGATATAAGGCTCTCAGTAACACGAAACAATGATTACCTTGTCTAAACAAAGAGTCTACTAGTAAAAAATCCTACACTTGGCCCAAAATAATAGAGACGGCGACAACATCTTATAAAAACTTATTTTCATTAAAAGATAGTGACCAACAAACCCCAACCCTATCTGAGAAATTAACTTGTGTGAAAAGATTTTCTACTACAGGTATCTTAAAAGCAATTGAAACCTTAAAGCCCAATAAAAGTGTTGGGCCAGATGACATCTCAAACGCAGCATTCAAAACGTAACTTCCACTGTTGGTGTCAACTATAACTACATTATTTATTAAAATATTGGATGACCAGAAAATACCAAAAATATGGGGCAAATTATACTTAAAACTACTTTACAAAAAGGGCAATCCAGCTGACATTGGCAATTATAGACTTATTACTTATTGCAGAAGAAATATATTGCATTTTACACCGAAACAGAACAACCCCCAGAACAGGCAGGATTTAAGAAGAACATTTCTACCACATTCACACACAATCTTATCATAGAAAAATAGATAAAGTTTAAAAGACCTCTTTATTTGGCTTTTATTGATTACGCCAAAGCTTTTGACTCTCTTTCCCACAACAGCATGTTTGAAAGCTCTACAATACAAATTATTGTAGAAGCAAAAGTATAAGTCTTGTGAAAATAGAAAAAGTTGGGAAGGATATAAGTATATAGAGGGGCGTTAGACTAGGTGACCCCCTCACCAAGAATCTTTATAACCATACTGCAGAATATCATGCAGAACCTAAATTGGGTCACGAAAGGTATCAATTTAAAGGGTGAATACCTAAGTAACCTGCATTTTGCGGATAATATAATATTATTTTCAGAAACAGCAAACCATCACCAGAGCATAGTGAACGAACTCAATACTGTTAGCAAAGAAATCTGCGTGGAATTAAATACCATAAAAACAAAAGTTATGACTAACTTTCATTCGAGGCCTATTAAAGTCAACAATGTATTACTAGAATATGTACAAGAGTACATATATTTGGGTAGTTTAATTTCATTAAAAAACAGTAGACACCAGGAGGAACTAAACAGGCGAATTAATAATTCATAGAATAAGTTCTGGAGCCACAAATATTAAAATCAAATCGCCCCATAAAACTAAATAAGTTCTGGACACTTATATCCTTCCATGTCTCACATATGGTTGCCAAACCTGGATATGTAACATGCAGTATATAATTAATTATTAACAAGTGGGAAATCTTGAGTCTCAACAATTAGTACCATTAAATCTTCATTAATAACTATAAAAAAATTAATACACCATGGTTGAGTTGTTATCATGAATTACTCTGTATATTGGTGGAACCTGTATGACTGTATCTCTTTGATAATTTTGAATTTAAAGATGCACCAGATTACTGTGTTGTAAAACTTCTTCACTCATATATTTTATGATAGTTAACTGTGTCACTATATTTTATGTTATCAATTTTACAGCCCCCTCATCAATTAGCTGCTGGGAATGTGGGTCAGGCACCACCTATTAACTCACCCTCTCCAAGTGGTGGTGATGTACCTGGTAATGCTCAACAACCATATAGACCAACAGGTGTTTCAACAACACCAACAAGACCAACTCAGTCTTATGGACAACGACCTTACCCTCAGAACCAATATCAGGGACAATATCAAGGAGCACCAGGTGTTTATCCTCCCCAGCCAGGATATGGCCCTCCTGGCCAAGGATATGGTCCACCCAATCCTTCTCAACAACCCCAAGGTTACCCTCCTAATTCTAATTATGGGCCACCTATAACAACCACTCCAAGTAACTATCCTCCATCTACCCATCCTGGACCAGGATATCCTCCATCATCTGCGCAGCAATCCTATGCTCCTCCCCCCGGAAGTCCAGCTGCGGCAGGTACGCCTTATCCTGTCAGAGGAGCAGCTCAACCTGCTTATGCTGGAAATTCTGTATATCCACCATCTCAAGGTGGTTCTAATTACCCAAATGTTGGAGTCAGTACTTACAACAATTCAACTGGCTCCCAGGCTCAACCCTATCAGTCACAACCATTTCCTAATACCACTCCTACATCAGCATACAGTTCAACTCCTACATCACAGCCAAATCGCTCACCTCAACCACCTAGTGGTTATTCATCACAAAATCCTCCAAGTTCGGGATATGGATCTCCTTCTGCTCAATCTCCTACTTACAACTCTAGTTCTCATGGAAATAATGCTCCTCCCTCAACAGTTGCTTCTGGGGCTAGTTCAACAAGTGGTCCTCCTGGTCAACAGTATCCTCCTCCAGGACAAGCTTCACCTTACCCTCCAGCTTCACAGCCACCATATTCTAACCCATCATCACAACCAGGAAGCCCAGCTCCTTCTGTATCAACAGCCCCACCACCACAATCAAATTATCCCCAAAATCCTCAGAATTATCCTCCAGCTGGAGGGGGTTACCCACCTCATGCATATCAACAAGGTTATCCCCCAGCCCAGTATCCTCCCTCGCCTTACCCTTATGCTCGTGCACCAACGCCTGGAGCCCCACCACCGGGTGCTCCTCAACCATACCCTGGTTATGGGTTCCAACCTCCTACGCAACAGTAATGTACCAGACTTGTTTGTAAACATCCACTAATTTGTAAAGGTTTGATTAATCTGTAGAACTCAGATAAACAAGATCTATCAATGTACCTATATTTTGAATATCAAGACTTAAAAGGTTTGACTGCTTTGTTGTGGTACATTGCTCATGGCCCTTTGACTTCTGCCTATTAAATAAAGGAAATGTCTTGTGAAGGATAATATTAGTCTTATTAATAATAACTGTAATTACATAAATGTGGAAATATTATATTAAATTTAGATTGTAAGGTAATCTAAATTACTTGTATTTATTGCTCACTTTGAATATGTGGTAAAATAATAGTATGAAGTTGTTCCTGGACTGACATTCTTTATTATTAGAACGAAAAATTATAATAAAGACAACTAAAATGTTATCAGTATAAGTTCATTTGTTTGGTTCCATGAATTTAGACAAACAACCTTTAGTAATTTGGACACTGGCCTTTACTTATAAAGGTTTTAACTATAATTCATAGATCAGACAGGTTGGTGTATGGTTTGTTTAAACCTTTCGTCCTCATTTGTCAATATACTAGCGTAATTAACTAATCATAAGTGCTTACAGACAGTACTGTAAATGCAAAAAAGATGACATCCAAATCTGCAAGCAGTTAAGTGTAATTGTAAATAAATTTAATTTGATTGATTTGCATTGTCATTAAGCAAGTTGTTCCCTAATTATAAGAATATCAAAGGTTTATAAAATAAGTAAATGTGAATCATGAATTTGAACAATAAAAGAAATTCATATAACAGTATTTCATTTATTTTCTTTGTACTTACCTAATTTGTAAATACTGCTAAAAGCTAGACACAGACAAATTAATATTATATGACACAATTTTCATGTTAAGTTTCTTCATATGTGATGGAATTTTCGTCAAAGGGCAGTATAGATTCATCATAATATTCTAAAGGTAAATCTTCAATTAGCGGTTGAGTCGGGAAAGGTGGAGATGTCTGAAGTTTCTTGAATGGTAAGACAGTGTCAAACAAATAACAGATGGCGCCTGTTTCACCTGGTATAGCAACACCTAAGGTCCAAATGACATTGTGCTTTACATTAATTCGCAGGATTTTTACACCTCGTAGAGTCCTCCATCTAAAATATAAGAGATTTTTTTAGAATATCTGGTATTAGTAGCTGTGACAACACATCTTGACTGCTAATGTTATATATTATATAAATAGGATACAGGTATAATGGCAGCTCTTGTTCTTGTATCTATACTAATATTATAAAGAGGAAAACTTTGTTTGTATGTTTGTTTGTAATGAATAGGCTCAAAAACTACTGGACCGACTTTAAAAATTCTTCCACCATTCGAAAGCTACATTATCCACGAGTAACATAGGCTATATTTTATTTTGGAAAAAAATAGGGTTCCATAAGATATTTGGGTTTTTCGGACACAGGGTGTAAAAATCAACCAGAAAAGTTACTTATTTTGCGAAAATTTTCATGCTACGGGCTATATAAGACGCAAACGAGGTTGCGTGGGTCAGCTAGTCATTAATAAAAAAATAATTAAATAAAATTAAATAAGATGTCGATTTTATGGCACATACCTGTTACCCATGTGACCAGGCATTTTAGTGCCTGGCCACACTCGGGCTTTTTCACCACCTCCTCCAATATTTCCTGGCCTTCTATGAGTTTTAGTTACACCATGAGAAGCTGGCATACCTTTGAATCCCCAACGTTTCATTACACCCTGAAAACCTCGGTCCATTCTGAAAATATTTAGTTTATTATCTTCTTTACACAACTACTGTGAAGCCAAAAGGGAGGATAATGATTTTGACAGTCTATGTATGTAAGTTCATTCCACAGTAGCATCTAAACTATGGAACCGATTTGTATATGAAGTTGGGTTTTAATATTTAAAGCTCAACAAATATGCATTAATTTCATTAGTATACCTGAGTTTCTTGCTTTTGAGATGAGTACATCAAGTCTTGGCTATTTTCCAAAATTATGTAGAACTTATCGCACACACAATATTTTTTATTTATTTATTTATACTTTATGCACATATGTACAAAGGTGGACTTAATGCCATAGGCATTTTCTAACAGTCGACTTTAGGGTGATGCAGAGCCGGTACATGCACAGAAAATAGAAATGTAATGAAGGATGTCATACTATACCTATATTATTATTTTTCTATTATATATATAGGTAAATATATTTATACACACATAATAGATTTTCTGGAAGGGGAGAGTATAAAATTAAGATGGATCTGATGAATTGTTTAAAAAACGTTTCCGCATTAGAAATTTGAATGTTTGTCAAGATTATATTATAACAGATGAAAAGGTTTTTATGAACCACACGGACATTCTGACAACAGTACATTCTTAGGTACAAAAGTTCATTTCAGATTAAAGTATAATCCTTTTTCTATATACTTACGTTTTGGCTCTGACGTCTATGTGATCTCCTACTCTAAAATGGGTAGCAAATAATGGTGTTCCTGATGGTAGATATGCATTTGGGGAAATCATAAACCTGCAAAGATGTCTCTTTGGTAACATTCCCACTTTGTTAAAAATCCCACAGTAATTCTTTGTTACTATACTAGGATCTATAGTCTCTGCACCTACTAATAAGCACCCTAGCTTTTTTTTGTCTTTCCATACAGGTTTCTTTACAATCATTGGGTTAAATTCTTCAGGAGGAATATATTTTACAACATGGTTATCTACAACCTGAAAAAAATACAGAGTAATTATGTATATAATTGGTTAGTTTTTAAGGCACCAATGCCTTTATTACACATCATAATAAAGAGACTTATTTAAATGGAGAATAAGTTTTCAAGCATGTACCTGCAATAATGTAGTTTGAACTTTTTTTCCATCTTTACACCATAAAGGATAATTCCCTATTTTCCGAGCAATCAATCCAACACGTCGAGTGAAAGGGTTCCATCGAGGTGCCTGTCTGTTCTCAATGTTAGATAGAGGGGATTCAATTTCTAATGCTGCCTGTGCTTTTAATCTTTCTTGCATAACTTCTTCAATAAAACTTTCATTTTCTCGAGTTAAGCATTCATCTGAACCCTGTAAAGGTTTATGATATCATTAATACCTAATTAGATGAATATGTATTAGAGCTATATCTGCTCACAGAATACATACCACTCTTTCTTTTGGTAAATACCAGTAAGGAGGCCGATATTTGGGTGTCTGATATGATCTCGTAAAAACATAATCAATTCTGTAATACAAGAAAAGTCTTTTATTATTATAATCAAAGTTAGATACATTATAAATATGCATAACAGTACGACTTAAAGTATAACCTTAATTTGCTTAGGGCATTTCTCAAAATATTTAAATTAGGAGTGGCCATAATAACGCTTTTGTCAATGAACTAGAATTAAACACCAATCAAACTTGGTTGACTTTATGTTTTTAATGGTTTAAATATATAACCCATTAAAAATAATAAAAAGGTAAAAACACCTCTTCTCATTTGACAAGTACCATTTTGACAATTTATGAAGGATAGGATTTTGACATCATAAAAAAATCTGTTTAGTGTTTCCACATCTTATAATTAAAAAGAAACGTGGACACTTGGCTGGTTCACAAGTTCAAAGTCGCTTAGCGTGCTATGGAGAGGGCTAAGCTCGGTGTTTCTCTAAGGGATCGCATTAGGAGTGGGGTGATCCGGCAGAGAACCAAGGTCATCCACATAGCCCACAGGATTAGCAAGCCGAAGTAGCAGTGGGCTGGCCATATTAGTCGTAGAACTGATAACTATTGGGGTAAACGGTTTCTTCAGTGGAGACTGCGTCTCGGAAAATGTAGAGAAAGATGTCCACAGGCCAGGTGAAGCGATGACTCTGCGCAAGACGACTGGCAGGAGCTGGATGCGAAAAGTCGAGGATCGAACCCACTTGGCACCCACGACACTTGCGTGCAATTAGAGAAGAATATTTCCAGCAGTGGACTGCGATAGGCAGATGATAATTAAAAAACAAGGTCTTATTAGTAACACCATAACACCTACCATTTATGTTCACCATTTAGATAGTAACTCGAACACGACTGAACCAATTTTTATATGATTTTTTATTATTCTCGTCTGGAAGAGAATGATTAGTATATAATATTCATCTATAAAGATAATAATAAAAATATATTTTCTGCACATTAATTAGATGTAAATACAACGAAGTTCACCGATTGAGCTTCTCAACTAGTTTGTAAAATGATTTTAATCGTTTAGTTACTTGTGTTTTACCTAGGTGTTCTAAAGTGCACATTCTGGACGTATGTACTTCAATACTTTTAGAAATTGTAGAACATTATTTACTGTTAGTTACTAATAATTTAATCCTAGAATGGCTCAATAACATCATAAAAAATGCCATGTCTAATCACTGTCAAAATCTTCTATTTGTCCCTCCCTAATCCTGTCTCAAAAAGTTTCTGTGGTCTGGTCACAGAACACTTTTAAGTGTAATAAAACTAATAAAAGTGTTCTGTGCTTTTAGGTCTGGCTCTGGTCCTGTCGGCTGTCACTACTGAAAGTCTGAAACTTAGGTTATGACTTTGTTTGTTTTGGTTAAAATTATCATCGATCATGAATTTTAAGTTTCTATCATATTTATTTTTCTTATTTGCTGTTTCCAAATCTCGTCAGGATGACATAGTTATCTCAGGCCCAGGATTAAATCCTCAGAACATAGTTATGCCGGCAAGATATTTTTTTGTTAACTTCACGTCTATCAATTCTCAGTCGTAAGTAAATAAATTGAATTACCTTGTTGGTTTATTAAAGACTACATTCTAATACAGAAACGAATATCCCACTTTTTAATAGGTCTGTATCGACTACCTAAGCACCTAAACAAAATTGATCTAACACTGAAAAGGGTCACCTTTCGACTCATATAAATCACGCCGTAAAGACAAAGATGCACCTTCGTCAACTGCGTTTCCCTGGTCAGGTATTACGCCTACAGTTTTCATGTTGTTTATATAGATTTTATAAAAATGCGTCATCATCAACCTATCGCTGTCCACGGCTGGACATAGGCTTCTATCCAATTGCACGCCACTTGGTTCGATCCTCGGCTTTTTTTAGAAAATTTGCCGTTTTAATGTTAAGCTTTTTTTTTCAGTTATTTATTTCACACAATTTTTATAAGTTATTATTTAAATAACTATTGTTTATGCTTCCAAAATTGAGATTTAATTTTTTTTAGTTTGTGGAATACCAATAAAATACCAAGAATTCATTCCAAATAATTGTCTATTATGAAGCAGGCTTAGTCTTTGAATATATATTCATGTCAAGAGAGCTTAAAAATGGCACAATACACTCCCACTAGCTAGTAAGTCGGCTCAACTCTCTGGTTGTTTAGTATCTAGTAGTCGACATATTCTATTTATTTATTTAAGGATCTCACAATGAGGAATACACAAAAACAAAACAAATGTAATTAGTAGAATAACAAGTTGTGTGCTTCCTCACTTATAGGAGGCCACATCATGCACAAGCAAGTTCACACAAATATAAAAAATAGGAGTACAATAAATTTTTAATGTAATAAAAGTGTAAATAGGGTATATAATGTTATTATTATCCCCCATTGACACCTCCACCATCACATTTACAAACTTAAAAATATGCAATTGACATATGAGACTTGTTATAATACAACTACCTATACTTAAAGACCAAAAAGCAATTCAGATAAAAAAAGAAATAATCAACATGGAAATGTATTGACATATAAATGCCTACATGCCAGTGAGCTTTGAGCTGATTAGACATTTAAACTTTTTAAGTGTATTCGAGAAAATGTCTATGTCTTCGGAAGGACATGATAAAGTGTTGTACTGATAAGAAATCCTAACAAGTGGCGAGTGCTTTCCCAAATCTGTTTAGCATTGCGGAAGAAATAATAATAAAATAAATAGAATAAGCATCCAATATATTATATATTTCATCCTATAATAGAATATCAGACTTTTAAAAAGAGTGGCCAGAGTCTCTTTGCTAGTATTCTTCCCATAAGGCTCTATGCACTTTGTAAGTTATAGATTGACACAGGCAGGCAATAAATTTTGGTGTTTTCATTATATTTACCCTGACATGCTGTGGAGTCTGTTTATGTTGATCTATGACTTTTAAGTGTAGCTTCAATTTAACATTCATAAATGTCACTTAGTGTGTTAATTGAATAAATGATTTTGAATTTGAATCTGTACTAATTTCATTATTATTTTTTAAAATCTTCCTAACTAGGCTTAGGCAGGCTTTAATATATGTATGCATACTTAAGTTTTTATTATCATATTTATAACATTGTGATGGCTTACTATATATATGCAGTGAGCAGTTGATTGAATCAATAAATAAATAACATCATATTTCTGTTAGTGAGAAATACAGTGAGGACACAGGTGTTTACGCTTGTTTTATAGATCTTAACCTTTGCATATCCAGATTATTTTATTAGCTTTATGAACGCAATAAAACCCAAAACAATGATTTTTAGAATTTTTGTTTATTTGTCTGTTAATCTGTAACGTTTGTTCACGCTAAGCTCAGAAATGGCTGAAGCGTATTGAATGCGGTTTTCACTAATGCGTTGTGGTTTGTCCCACTTAACATTTAGCGTGTGTTCATTTCAATTACTTCATAAATAAAAAAGTTATATCAGTTTGAAGAATCGCCGCAATAACCAACCATTACGCGAGCGGACAGCAAAATCTAGTAATGAAATATAGCTTTTTGTGCAGCAGATTTATTACAACAATAACTTAAATCTAGAAAATACAAGCAAGGGCCTTATCACGCAAAAACACTCTCATATATTCGCTAGTATTCTTTCATGTATTTCATGTATGTGTTAAACAGTATAGAGGTACATAATATTATCCCTAGAACAACTTCTAAAAATTCGATTATCTAAACATCGATGGTAAAAATATACAAATATGTAGGTATACAGAAAAGCTAAGAGTTTTTATCTATTTTCAGGTATGCTCCTGAGTTGGCTAAAGACTTAGTTGTAGAAATTGATGGTAAATCCAGCTCAAGTAAACACTGTAGAATTTGGGTCAACAAGCTTGACAGAAAAGATGGCACGTTTATAGTCCGCTACAAACTATACGAAACCTGTTTAGAATTAGCCATTCATATTTATTATAAAAGAAAAGATGTGAAAGGATCGCCTTTTGTATTTCATGGTAGGTATATCCAGTGCAACTTTAAAATGATAAATTTACTACCAATTTCTTCCATTTTATAATTTAATTCTAATTAATTAAATCCTCGTGAATTGCCCATAAGTGTTAAAATTACCTTTATTTACGAATATCTTCTGTCAGCGTTTTCATTCTTCCATCCTTTCAATCTGCGGGACTACTTTTGTAGCTTATATGCTGCCATACATCATGTAATCATGATGATAGATTTAAAATTACGCATTCAAGAAAAGCCTCTAATCTCCTTTAGCTCTGTTTTATCAATGTAACATTGTATTATATTTAAATTGATTAATGTATTTATTGATTAAAAATCACCTTCCCATTATTCATTATTATTTATGCATGTATGGGTTTTCAGTAACTTTGAACTGACGAAGAAATATAAAACAATTATTTCTATTAAATTAAAAGCACTCGATTTTGTCACTTAATGTAACTAAGTTTCTCTTTTTTACAGGGCCTATTTATCCTGATCAATGTAATTGTCCTCAGAAAAACTTTGAACAATGGTTAAAAAATTACGAATGTCCCAATTCCTATGATCAAATTGACAAAGATCTAAAACCATTCCATAATTTAGACATACGGCAAAATATTAACAAAATCATAGAAAAATATCATCATCCAGAAAGCACTAGTTTTTGTCATTATGCTTTTAAGGATAACGATATATACAGGGAGTGTTACGGCAAACACGTCGGTTTTAATATGTTTTCTGATAACATTCTGCTATCTCTGGCAAGGAAAGTTAAGTTGCCAAACATGGAATTAATAATAAATCTAGGGGACTGGCCTCTTGTACACAAGCAAGATGGTTTTTTGCCAATTTTCTCATGGTGTGGCAATCGCGATAATTATGATATCGTTATGCCAACATACGATTTAACAGAATCTACATTGGAAAACATGGGAAGGTAAATTACATAATGCGAGCATAGATAAATTATTATCAATTATTCGACATTGTATATAAACTTTTGTTGCAGGGTGACCCTAGATACATTATCAGTGCAAAATGGGGCGGAGGTGCCATGGTTTCAGCGTGAGCAGCGAGCAGTATGGCGTGGTCGTGACTCTCGCGCCGAGCGGTTAAAGCTAATAGACATTGCGCGAGCTAATCCGGATTTATTCAATGCATCCCTCACAAACTTTTTCTTCTTTAGAGATAAAGAAGCTGAATATGGACCAAAGCAACCACACATATCATTTTTCAAATTTTTTGATGTGAGCATATGCAAAAGTTTTAGTATGATTCAAGTTGGTTAAATGACGTCAGGAGCTTTTCATATTGAAGTGTTTAATACGTATACATATTTATTTATTTAATAATCATATCACTCATTTATTATACAGGGTGTTCAGAGGCAAATTTCAAAGTTTAAACAAACATAGTTTCTGTACGCAACATGTGAATGGGGCGCGGTTGCCGTCGTTGTAAAGCGCTTATTACACTTGGCTGAATTTAGTCAAGTGATTCAGTCAGAAATTCAGAAGCAAGGATAGTTTCGGACTGAGTAACTCATTTAGAAACCCATTTAGAAAGGTGTAATCGCATTTAGTTACTAACTTCAGTCACTACGTAACTGTCCGTACGTGAGGACTTATACTTTTGTTTTATACTCGCTCACTTGTCCATTTATTAATGTGCCAGACATTTATAAATATCCTATATTTCAGGGATTTTTTTGTCAGCAAAGTTAGAAAATTAAAGAACTAAAATTTAAATCTTAATACGAGTTTTCTATTGCAAGAAATCATAATGTTACGAATAATCTTTCTTTTGCACTTGTACTGTGTCGTAGGAGGATAGTTCTTTTTTTTATGAAATAGGGGGGCAAACGAGGAGACGTATTACCTGATGGTAAGCGATTACCGCCGTTCATGGACACCCGCAACACTTGAGGCGTCACAAGTGTGTTGCCGGTCTATGGGGGATGGGGAGGGAAATGGAGGAAAGGGTTTTAAATAAACGGTATCACAAGATATATTAAAATGTCAAATGATCTCGAATCTAATTGTAGATAATTTCTGAATCCCCATATTGTAGAGTATTCATTAGAGATAGAAATTTTAAAAACATTGAGAGATTGCTAAGGCGATTTTTTTATTTAGGGATCTGTTTGCACGATATTCAACTTTATAGCATTTTTTTTTGTTAAAAAAGGGTTCCAGCTTTTAAAAGCTAAACGGCTAGCGCGTAAAATCTGAAAAAAAACCTGATAGTGGTCCATATGACAAACTTTGAAGGAAAACTATAGGTAACGGCTTAGTTATCTTTGTTAATTCAGGAGTTATAGGGTTTCTAAAATTTTAGATGAACCAATGGCCAAGTCTAAGTAAAGCCTATTTTTTGCTGTATAGACAATACTGGAGCCATCGTCGTACACGGCCACGGCACGTCCAACTCCGTGGCGCTTTAACCCGTAACTGATTCAGTAATTAGTTACTGAATCAGTTAAAGCGTTAAAGCGAGTTAAAGCGTAGGGTAGGTATACGGTATCAGAGGCGTAGTTTATTTTTAATATTTTTTAAAGTTTGAAATCTGCCACTGGACATACATAAATGCTAACACGATCTCATTGCTTGAGAGAAGACCAATCTAGGCGAACATCTCCGTATACAAACTACTGCGTTATCGTTATGTCCCTACAATTTATTGTATAAATACCTACTATTAGATTTTGATTTATAAATTTAATTTCAGTATAAATATCAAATAAACATTGATGGAACAGTTGCAGCGTACCGTATGCCATATCTATTGGCTGGCGGTGGAATGGTGTTGAAGCAAGATTCGCCTTATTATGAACATTTCTATAATCAACTTCAAGCGTGGGAACATTTTGTTCCTGTTAAGCGCGATTTGTCAGATTTGGTGGAACGGGTCAAATGGGCACTAGAAAATGATGATAAAGCACAACAAATTGCTATCAATGCGAAGAATTTTGCCAATAAACATCTACTGCCTAAACACGTCATTTGTTACCACGCTGTATTATTTTGGGTAAGATCATTAAAACAGATCATTAGATTGACCAAACTTTGAAACAATTTTTTGTTGACCATTTAAACATTTGGTCCGACTTGGGAATTGAACCCGAGATCTCAAGCACAGCCGTCGCAAACGCTACTACTGCGCCACTGATATATATATATATATTTTTAAAGTAGTGAATTTGAACTTTTGTATTGCCCGCAAAATAAAATGAAATTATAACCTTGTTTTAGGAATGGAGTAAGAGAATAAATCATGAAGCTGTCATATCTGAAGGGATGACACATGTACCACAGCCTGCATTTGAGTGCGATTGTAAATATCAAGATACCAATATTCACGAAGATCTCTAAAGAAATCTCTTTAATTAAACCTATTACGTAATATCAGTAAGATCTGAACTGTGAACAAGATTATCATGTAAAGATCAAATATGTGTATTTTCATATCTAATAAGTACAACATTTTATACAATAAATAGGTTTTTAATTTTATAATACTTACATACGCTAATATTTTTAAAAACATTTACATAAAATTCTGTAAGGCTCAATATACAATCTAATATATTTTTTGCTTGGAATGTAAATAAATGAAAAAAATAAAAATTAATAAAATGCGACCAAAGAGATCTCCTTGTGAACTTTTCATAACTTTTTTTAAACCTTCACACAACACACAAACCTGATACATGGTCGATTCCTTTTCATTTCTGGATTACAAAAATACATCTTATTTTTAAAACAGCACTTAATTAAATTAAATCTCAATTGATACTCAGTATATATTTTGTTTATTCTTCTTCCTAGCCGTTATTATTCACGAGATAAATTAGGGTCGTCTAGTTCAACCTGTTTTACCTGAATATCAGTTTTTGGACGGAGCGACTGGCATCGGGCCTCGGCAACCTTGAGGGTGAACTGAATTCGATGGTTGAACTATTTGTCCGTATATTTGAGGGCTGAATTCCCAATAACAATTGTCACAGGTGTTCACGACAGTCGGGACCGACGGCTTAACGTGCTATTGCATAATTTTAATTTAATTGTGGCATACTTTTTATTTTTTATTTATATTATACAAAGTAAAAAAGTACAAAAAAAATATGGTTTTAATTTATTTTCCCTCTTATCGAGTGAAAGTTTGACTATAATGCTTTGTTCCACTTTAAACTATAAGCCAAAAGGAAGGGTACCTAATATTTTTGGCAGTTTATGTTCCACTGAAGCGCCTGAACTACTGAACCTATTTTAATGAATGAGGAGTCTATAGATTTGTAATATGGCACGTGTGACATAAGCTTTATAAAGTCTATCAAAATATTTTAAATAGTCGGGATATAGTGTTTTAAACTTTTTCTTCTTGTATGTGTGTTTTTTTACACTAATAGGAATTTTTAAAGACTCGTTAGGGCCTTTATAAATTTCTATAGATTTGTCACAAATTAGTGAATAACAAACGAAAAGGAGTAAGAAATCATTGCCACTGCGTTTCATGTCTCATTGCTTCATCTTGTGTACATTTTTACAAATAATTATGAGTCTTGGCATCCCGACTTGTGGATAAAACTACGAAAGAAAAAAAACTATAAATTGTTCAACTTTTCGTCAATTTATTTGATAGTTTACCGGCCTTTTATTAAAAATAGCATTATCATAATTACGATTAATTACTCGTAACTATAGGTACGAGTAGGCTCTATGTAATGCCAAGTATTTTACACTTAGATTTCTACTTATCCTGTGTACATGTACTTTTAAATTGAAACGAATATAAATACCTGACCATGGTGTAGCCATAGCTAAATAAGTTATATAAAATTAGGAAAAAAGTAACTAATCATTGTACATTTTAAAGCATTATCTATGATTGACATAAATATATGCAACGAAAAATAATAACAACCAAAATAAAAAAGTTAGCGTTATTTAGCTGTTACTTTCAGCTCTTCAGCTTTAGTGCTCAAACAAACCATGTTAAAAAAAATAATGTTATTTTATGTCTTTGGTGCTTTTTCTATCGTTATTTAACGTCTGGTATTTATTTCAAAAAGTAGTCACTATACTCACTACATATTTTAAATAGCTGCGCAGTTCATTTATTACGCTTCATTACAACAGTGGATACAAAAATTTGGTATTCAAGTAAGTTTATAGTCAATTATACCAAATTTTTCGTTAAAATCTTAACTTTTAATTTCAGTGCAAGTGGCAACAGTTCAACTGATATTCAACAAAATACGAACGAATAACTAAAGTTGCTTGTTGGAGCCTCGATGCGTTATAATAATTACATGTCGTTAAAAGGAATTTAACAATTTGAACCTTAACCTTTATACATCCCAACCCAACATTTATACAGATAAAATATACCGATGAAATAAATAAATAAAAATAATCGTAAAATCAAAATTTTAATGCATGCATGTTAACTTAAGTTCATCATTAAAAATAATGCTGCCGTCAAAGTTTATAGCAATATTTATACAGTTTTTGCCAACAAGAGTCATACAATTATAGTGTACCTGAGGTATGTGAGCGGCGGGGCGGGGGAGGTAGACAAACGTCAAGCTAACTCAGTCTGTCGTCGATCACCGCGACGGGTACACGATTCAGTTGCTCTCGCCAATTTGTTCCAAAACAAACTCATGAGACAAAATATCCGAACGAAGATGGGTCCACCAATTACACGACCAGTGAAAAATTTAATTTACAATGTGCACAGTTTTTTTTCTCAGACGAAAGGGTGACAAGGGAAGTATAGAACACAAATATGATGATATAAACATTAATAAATTAGTAGCAGAGGCTACAGGAGTGTCAGCTCGCAGAGTGATGAGAATTGTAGCGAAGGATATTCGAATCTGTAAACATCGGAAAAACCCAAATTTACTTCTTCACGAAAACCAAAGAAATTCAAAAAAGAGAATTGATGATTTCGATATGGGGGCGCTACGAAGAAAAATTCATTAGTCATTAGTAAGCTGATTGCAGTTTAAAAAGAAGATCATCATCCGTCACTACGGTTATACCTATTTACGAGAGCTTTTACGCAAGATGGGATATTTCTGAGACCCATTTTAACTGAAAGACCCAGTATTATTGAATGGCGAGTAAGATATTTAAGAGCTATATGGACATATAGAAGTAAACACCGAAACATTTATTTCCTGGACGTAGTGTATAGGTTGAGAAAATACCTACAATGTCAAGTTTAAAAAGAGTCGTGCAAGATTGGTTACGTGAACATAATGTTGACTTTACACCAGACAATACTAACGCTGAACTCCTTTCTCTGATAAAAAGAACACGGTCCGAAAAAAAAATACACAATTGATGAAATGTTAAAGGCATATCGTTCTTCGCCTTCCGCCGTATTATCCCGATGTCAACCCCATTGAACTTGTGAAGGGCCGATATAAAAAATAATTAAGCTTTAAATTATATAAATTCTTCATTAGACGACAAACTACAATCATCACAATATTGTTTTCTGAATTCACTCCGGAAAAATGGCAGAAGTGTGACGGACGACTTACAAAAAGTTGAGAACCAATATTGGACCAACGACATGAGATTTGACAATGTGACAGACGAGTTGATCATGAATGTAGAAAACGAGTCCGATTCTAAGGAGGATATGGAAATTGAAGACATGTCAATAATTAAGAAAATATGGGTTAATTTTGTACATTAACGTTGATAGTGTTTTTTTTATTTATTTATTTATTGATAAATGTTAATTTGCTTATAAAAAAATTTTGTATCGTAAATAATAAAATATAATAAACAATTTTAAATTTGCATTTTTTTAACCAGGAAATAGAAAAATACAATATTATAATTTATATTAATTCTTACATGTTATTATAGACGCACACGAGATACTTAGTACTTAAATATCTCCTGTGCGTGTTGTCAATCGCACCCCTCCCGTCTCACCCCCCACCCTCCACACACCTCACAGTGTAATCGGGATAACATTATTTTTTAATTTTCATTTTTCCATATAATACATTGCTAATAATTGTTTCAAAATACGAGTGGCATTTTCTCTTGTATTTAAATTTAATTTTATTATGTGTTCTTATTAAATTATAAATAAAAATTGGACATTTTCTTTTTGATAACTTAAAAACTTTAGTAACATTCCAACATTTTATTTCTTCTTTTCTTATTTACAAATACTTTATTTTAACGTCGCGAAGTAAAACTGGTGAACTACCGGATTACTATACCCTACCATACCCATACCATACGAAATACCGGAAATACCGCATAGTGTCATTTATACACTTAACATAAACTATTACAGAATCGATGTCATTTTCTAACCGTAAATAACGTGTAGTTATCAAAACTCATTATTTGAACAATAAAATGTCCAAAAGTTTTCTAATGAGAGTACATAGTTGGACCTCCTTACTTTACAGTATTGTATTGTTTTTTAAAATACTTTATTCAACCGTTGGCCAATTTTATCGATTATAGGTATAATATAAACCAGTAGTAACTGTACAGTATATGTAAGCCGGTATTTCACTATTCATACACTTTTAAACAATCATTACAGAAACGACAGTTTTTGACCTCCAAAATCGTGTTATTGCATTGTTTTCGTATACCTAGATGATAAAGTCTCGTAAGTCGCCCGCTGAGGGTAGTGTGTTGGGTAGTGCGTGCGTGCGTGCGGTCCCTAGCGGTACATGGCCACGTCGGGGCTGCGGTAGAAGCACATGTAGGCGTCGGCGAGCAGGCGCTTGGCGTGCGGCGGGGGCGCCCCGCCCCGCGCGCCCTCCTCGCCCAGCCACGCGCCCAGCGCGGGGATGCACACGATCTCCGGGATGTTGTACCCGTTACGCTCGCCTGGCGATACAAACACTCTCATCACTTATACGTGCACTGATTACTTGTATACGATTCATATATCCTACTAATATCATAAACGTGAAAGTTTGTGACTTGTGAGTATGTAAGTGAGTATGAATGGATTTTGATGAAACTTTACGATAATATAGCTTATACATCAGAATAACACATAGGCTACAATTTATACAGACACTAGCTTCGCCTCGCGGCGTTGCCCGCGGTTATTGTCGTACCACGGGTAGCACCGCGGAGTTCAGCTAGTAAAGCATAAAAAAACATTGATCCCGTTATAAATCATACGTAGGTCATGTTAACTATATATACATGTCATATTATGTTTAAACTTGTATAAAAAGACAGCACAATTATCATAAAATAAGGATAAAGTTCGAACTAGAAATACAAACCTTTTCTATCAGCCATTGAATCGAAGAAGCACCACGGCGCATCATGTCCGACGCCTGCTTTGACGAAAGCGACGTAATGACTAGTTTCGATGCACAACACTGCAAACAGCTCCATATAAACACGCGGCACGGGGCAAGATTCTAGTATGTTTACGAACTCTTCACACACTGCCAGAGGAACCGCCTGTATAAAAATTGTTGCTACATTGTATATCAGAAAGTCGGTTTTTTATGGGATAAGGGCAAAGGACCTCCTTTTAAAAAGCCGACAACGCACGTTAATTTACCAGATATACATAAATTATATGTTTCATCGTCATCATTAACAAGCTTAATTAGTCCACTGCTAGACATATGCCTCTCTTAAAAGAGCAGGCCAGAGCGGTTCGTTTTCCTTCCTTTAAGCGCTGTAGTCTTGAGTAGCATACACTCAAAAGTATACGTTTCTGTTATCAGTGTGTATTTGTGATGACAATATAAAACTTGAAATTACGTGTTTTTTTGTAGTGAAAACTTTGAGCATTTTTGGTGAACAAAAATCATGGAACTCGCGTCATCGTCACCGAACGTTTTCCATGAGCTATATGTATACTGTCTATATAATTCAAAATCATCAATCTAATAGCTCGAAGATTCACAAGTTACTTAGTTTTCACTTTTCATTTATTTTTCTAATAAGTCTGTAGTGCGAGATTTACATTGCCTTAAAAAGGCGATAAAAGTTGAAACTCTCGTAGAGCTATATATAGCTGACCTTGTGATGTGGCCGTGTGGCGTGTGCGAGTCTGAGGCAGTTGTTGCAGAGCGCGCCCGCCTCCAGCGTGCTGCCGCCGCAGTCACTGCACTCCCAGCGCGCCAGGCTCCCGCACACCGTGCACTGCCGTGGTACTGCAGGCACAAGTCATTCATTTAAAAAACTTGTGCGTCACTGCGTCTCGGGACGTCCGACAGAAGTGATAATTTAAACTAATCTAAGTTGAACTATTTACGGCTAGCGCTAGAGAGAGAGAGGAGGAGTCTGCCTACCGCTGCCGTATGCGTGAGAGAAAGGGAAACCAGACTGACTGGCGCCGTTACGCGTTACGTAACGAAGCGGTTTACCCTCCCATAAGATATCACTTCACAAAAAAAAAAACAAATAAATGTATCGATTTTAAACTTACTCTTTTACGATTACGCCCTTTTATTTTAATATCCCACTCAAGAATATTTGTGAATAATCGTTTCTTTGTTTTCATTTCTACTCTTACATATCTGTTTAGCGGCTGAATCGTTTTCATCAAACATAACTAAGGATATTATTGCAACGTTCAAACAAAAAAAAACTAAAGCAAAATCGGTTTATCCATTCGGGAGATACGATGCCACAGATTACACAGACCCGTAAAATTTATAACATCCGTTGGTTTTTGAAGTGAAACTTCTTTATCGGGGTTGTCAAAAAATTTAGTGTAACATTTTTTCGTTACGCGTAACATTTATCCGTTACGTTACGCGTCACATTTATCCGTTACGCTATCTTTTTCTTATCACAGGGATTGGTAAATGTCTCCAATGTATTTTGCGGCCCGTTTTGAGTAGTTACGTTTTTTTTTGATGAACAAACAATATTATTTTATTTAGTCCACAATGTAAATAACTACACACATCACATTCCACAAACTTACTTCATTCACACCACAGATCGCGAAATATTTACTCAGGTCTCGCTCCTTAACTTTTATTGCACTTGAAATAAGAATTGTCACGAATATTGCTGGTTTATAAGTCTTTTGTCGTTATACCTTACGTCGACATATGATATTTATTTTTTGAAAAATAACGTCATAAAGAAGTTTCACTTCTTACGAGTGTACGCTAGTACACGCAACTTTTTTTACGACAGGGGTTAAAAATCTATACATATTATTTAAACTATTTATGTTAGAGAACTCCTTTTAACTTGCTGTTGCCATTTGAGTTACACTACGCAATTCATCAGAAAAGTTTAGGCACATTTTATTGATCGTGTTATGTTATTATTTTGCATTAAATAAATTTAGGTATAAGTGTTATTTTTTCTACTTTAGTGACCTTCAATTTAATATATTTTTATCGAATAGTTATGATGTTGTGAAATATATTAAAGATTTTCTTTTATTAATTTTTAAGTATTTTTTAGTATTTCTAACATCTCCAAGCAAAAAAGTAAAATTAAATTAGTAACGTCGTGTCAAAATTATATAAATGTGAATAATTTTATGGAGTACAGTAACAGAGTATATATATACTTACAGCCTTCGATTAAATCTGTAACATCAAGCAGCGGAGATGGTAAAACTCTTTGGTACAATTTATATTGTTTGCCGAATCGTGGCATTTGAATGATAAACGCTGCAGGCACCTGCAACAACAAACAAAAGTAGCAAGATGTTATAATAGTTACATATTTTTTAACCTGATGTTAATAAAAACCGGTAAAAAACATTATTTATTGATAATTAATTACACAATAAATAAATATTTCGGACAAATGCATATCTACATACTTTTTTTATAAATATTATACATAGAATACACCCAAACTCCGAAACAAATATTTGCAGATCATACAAACATTTGGTCCGACCCGGGAATCGAACCCGAGACCTCAAGCTTATCAGTCGCATACGCTACCACTACGCCACTGAGGCAGACATTAAACTTGCCTATTGAATCAGAAATCTGTCTATTTTGTTGAAAGCTGCAATAAAATCCATTGAGTAGTTTAAAAGATCTAAGCCAACAGACAGCACTATAAAATATAAAAAAAAAGATAAAATTACCTCACTAAGTTTGACACCGGAAGTGGTGAAGGATTGTTCGAGAAGTTGTTGCACGGTGGGTAACGAAACGTGTTCATCTTTCTCCACGAACAACTGGTAGCAGTAAGCTTCTTGTCCCGAGGATAATTTAAGAAACGGCTCTGCTCTTAAAAGTTGCGCTACTAAACCATTTAAAAATTCTTCTGGGTCCTATGAATAATAATTTTTGAATAGAAATAGGATAAGAAAAAACAAAACATTTCTTGTGTACTGACTGAAAAAAAATAGGCAGTCTATCTAGGTTTTCTATTTTTTTTCAGTCAGTACCTATTTAAACGATTTGTAATTTTGTTTAAAATTACACAAATCAATTTTTTTATATTGTAATCACTATATTAATAAGAAATCTATCTGAATTAAAATCATAAACACACCTTTTCCTCAGATGTGAGTCCGGGTACGTCGGAAAGTCGTTCCAGTAACGTACGCAACTTCATAACTCTGTCAGCTCGTACATAACCCTGCTTACGCAACGGGTTTACTATTTCCTCTCGCAGAACACGCTGTACTTCTGAATAATGTGGAGAATCCTGAACATATTAATGTTGAGTTAACAGGATGAAGTTATTTTTAATTTCGCTTTTTATTTAAGGCAAGCCAGCACAAGGTATTATTAATACGATTTTATTTTAAGCAAATAATCTTTTAAAATATTTAACGTATTTAATTTCAGTTTTCAGCTATAAATAGGGTGATTTAAGAGGAAGGTTTATAGGGGCAGGGTGTCTTCGTTATGCGTGGGGGGGGGGAGATGTTTATGTGGGTATGAATGTATGGACGATCAATCGCACTCATTCAAGCCCTCCCCCACCCCTCCTTCCCACCCTTACCCCCTCCACTCGCCACCTCGACACTCATCCCCCCTCGCCCCCCTACAACTCGTACCTCACCACGCAGTCAGGCAGGAGGCAGCGATCGAGCAGAGTAACAATCGCTTAAAATAAAATCAATATATAACTACTACAACACCTTGCAGTGTGACATTCGGTTCAGTTTGTTATTTTGTCTGTATTTCGTAATACTATCACTACTCATTTAATAAGAACAGATTCACTAGTATGGAGATTCTATTAACAATCTCACAAACATTTAACAATCATACAAAAATCCCGTCATTATCTTACCTCTGATTCTGGTGGACGGTATAAGAGAGCGTCAAAAACGCTGGTGAATGTGAACATAGCAAAGAGTGTTGCGTCAAGGTAGCAAGAATTGTGATGTCCTTGAATGCCACGGTTTTTTCCGGCCAGTTCACCCAACGAACTCAGTGGCGCTACCACTCCTGGCACTACGGGACATTCTGGCTAAAAGAAAGAAAGGAATTTCAATAGAATCAAAATGACTATCAAAATGTAAAACCTTCATAGCCACCCCAGTAAACTATTATTTAATTAACTTTATTTTAACAAAATTGCATTTTTTAAATTGTAAATTGAAATTGGAGTTATTCATCTTTTAATACCCCAGTTTTTTTTGTGAATTCAAATTAAAATTTTAGTTGAAATTTACGGCATTATGATTTCTTATGATAACACACCTGATCAAAGTGTTCACCGTCGTGCAAATCAGCGCGGTCAGGTGGCGGTGTGTCTCGGAAGCGAGCATCTCGACGGCACAGCGGTAGCGGCACGAATAGTGCACGCCCCGAGGCACAGGAGAAAAGGCGCGTGCCTCCACGGCTACCATCACCCAGCCCGCATACACTCTCCTCTAGTTCCACGCCTGCTGTTGCCGTATCTGGTAACCGTCATTAATTAGAACTAAGTACTTGCTACAGTCTGATGTCAACATATTTAAAGGTATGCAAAGAGTTAAGTAATCGCGAAATAACTTCAAAATTTGTGATTTAATATGATTTTCGTCATCATCTTTGAAGGTAATTAAACAGTCTCGTGAGTTATCCTATGTATATTCCGTACATGAATCACCGCAAAAGGACTGCTACTGATTCACTATCTAAGATTCTCCGTGGGGCTTTCATGACAATAAAAAGAAGATTTTTTAAGTATGATCCTGCCAAAATGTGTCTACTCTGCCTGATGGAAAGCATAAGCAGAATCCAGCGTTGTGTGTTAGATGTCCGAAATGTTTGTGTTTAATTCACACAAACCAAAAAAAAACAAATATTACAGGGGAAAGTAGATGAAAACCCGCATAGGTTGAGATGTAAGTAAGCAATTAATGGTGCAGATCCGACTCTGATACCTGTGGCCTTGTGACGCCACTGGTGTCGCTTACCATCAGGTAATACGTCTGCTCGTTTGCCCATATACCATAAAAAAACGAAACCATTGTTGCGGTGAACACTGGTTTATACATTGTTACTGTGTTCGTCTATTTGGGTCAATAAAGTTTTTACATTAAGTTAAAATAACATTTCTTTATGAAGAAGTCACGACACCTAAATTCATTATTTCTAAACGCTTTACGGTTGGAATTCATAAACAAAGGCTTATTTCAAATAATGGAATAATCAACCAACAATGAGTGGGTTCAATAACTTGTAATAAAAACAAGGTTCATACCGTCAATGACTCCTATCCATCTGACGACTCCATAATAATGCTGGTCGACGTCAGTGGCGACTTCAACCAAAGAACCGACTCCGATATCTTCGGGAACGTGCACAGGAGATGGTCTCGAAGGCGCATTGGCAGCACGAGGTGAACCCAACACTGGCGAGTCATAAACCTCTTCGGCTCCCGCAACTTCACTGTTACATAGGTCTAAAACAGAACATAATCATTTAACAAAAACACTAGCCACTAATAACAAATAAATTCACTTTTGTTATTAACATTTATCGCGAATAGATAGGTACGAAAGTATCTAAATTCTTTAATGAAAGATAGTCCATGAAGAGGTTTTCATACAGAAATAAATATCCTTATTTCTCGAGAATATATAATTACATATGTTTATCCCAGTATATTATTCAACGGTCTGGGAAATGTCTCCGAATTCTTTTTACTATGCGGCTAGTTATATATCGCTTTTTTAATATGTTATTTGTATTTCTAATTACTTTTTTATAGATATTAACATACACTCGTCACATTCGAGAACACATAGCGGTATTTCATCAATAGGCAGATAATAGGACATTTTTAATAACAAAGCTACCGAGCGATCACACCAACCAGCGGACGGTCGACCGCTTCACTAATGACTAAAATTAGAAACTAGAGGAACTAAAATAAAACAAAGATAGACGCGAGGTTAATGTACAGTATTCCAGTAGCATTTGTTTGTCAATACTAAACTAATTAGTGAACTTTTATATGATGGTAAATTGTGAAAGTGAGTCTTAGGACGGGATTTTTATTTAGTTTCCAGGTAAAAATAAAGCTGCTTCTTGTTTTTTTAAGAATTCAATGTACCTATGTAATTGGGGAAGAGAATGTTTTAGGAAAAATTTACGTATTTGATTTTTGTTGTACTAAAAAGAAAATAAGTACCACAAGGAACATTATATATAAGTGAGATCGGATATCCTACGGTTTAACGACTTTCGGTAGATATTATAATTACTACATACACTTGCCTCTTTTGAATATTTCATCAACGTTACTGTTCACCTGAAATTTTAAGTAAATTTCTGGATTTCACGATTCTTAACGGTGTTGTTGTTTTTACAGGTACTGTAACCTGCCTAAGCCTTTGACCTAGTTACAATGGCCATGGTTAAAGGCAGCTTGACGTCAGTATATTTGAAGGTACGTAACGAATTAAGTAATCACGTAATAATTTAATATGATGATTTTTTCTTTATCCTTTTTGAAGATCATTAATATCTTTTGTAATTTTTCGTAAATTAATCACCACATAACACAACTACTAATTTACCATCTAATCCTTTTTTATCACAATAAAGCCCCACAGGGACATTACCTCACAGATTGAAACTGGTCCCCCTTTTATCCGACATACCATTGATCAGTATGCGGCTGCAGAACAGAGTAAGCAGGAATGAGAAGGTCCAGCCGTTTTTTTAGTTAAACGCGCAACATACTTTGGACTAGAGATCCATGGATGAATAGGATACATAATGCAGGGCAAACGAGCAGGCGATTCACTTGTATGTACGGTCACAATTGTGTTGCAGGCCTTTGTTAGTTAGTTTAAAGCAAGAGTAAGGTAACTTAAAACAATTAAAAAACTCTTTGCCAATTATTTTATTACAAGTTAAAAAAAATTATATGATCTTGATAAAAACCAAAATCAAAGAACAATGGGCAAGAGATAAACTACATAAAAATATAAAATAAAATATAATTAATATTTTATAACAGGTTGATCTATATATAAATAGGCACAATAATACAAGTTAAGGACCTGTTTAAATAATAATTATATATACATAAAAATTGGTAAATTAATAATAATTATTTCAATCGAAGATAACTCCAATCGTCCAATCAGAAAGCACAATATATTTTCGAGCCCGATTTTGTGACACGCCTGTTTTATTAAATATTTCTTTAGTTGGAACTAATACAAATACGAGAGTAGAATGTATATAAAGTATACGCGGGTGTATAAAATATTCATAGACGTTGCGAAAATAAATTTAAAAATCTTTTTTTTTTCTCCTATATCATATGAAAATTGTGCGTATTAAAAATAAAAAATTTGTCGTATAAAATTTCTTGAAATAACTGTTTTAATTATCTAAACTGTATGTATAGTATGTCACAGAGACTCCTTTTTTACAATTTTTTGGATACGAAATACGACAACTCTAACTAAAACAAAACTTGGACATAATTTTAAGTGCTACAGTGAAACATACATAGACGACCAATACTATTACTCCTCCGCTTTGCGATATTCTGGTAAAAAAAGACAGTGAAATACATATACAAATTATATTCAAAAAGATCTTCCCAATATTAATTTTATAAACAATACAAATGATTAACTAACCTACTAAGACGCCAGTCTCAATCTTCTTGGTGTCCTGTACCATTTTTGGTCTTGTTTCTTCAGTCAAAGGAGGTGGTTGATTATTACTTGTATTTTTGACACGTCTCCTTTCTGGGGCTATATGAGCCAACAGATTCACGGATTTAATTCTTTCGTTTTGGGATGAACGCTGCATAGTTGGTTTGTAATTGCGAGGCACTGATCCATAATCGGTGCACTCAGGCTCACGTGGTGCTGGTGGCCAGCTCCCTCCAATTAAATTAAATAAGTCAATCTGCAATTTCCAATTTTTTAATTACCCTCACTATACTATTTATTTATACTTTATTAGTAAACACACTCCATGCATATGCATATCCATTGGGTTAGACAAGATGTTAGAAATGGAATATATAATATTTTTAGAATAAATACTATTTACAATCACCTCAATAGTTACTATCGTTATAACACAGCCCTGTTTTTCAGTTAAATTAAATAAGTTAAATAATCCCAGTAGTTATTTAGAAATTCCACATTCCACTGATAAGGGAGTTAGAATATTTTCCAAAAGATAATATTAATACCAAAATCTGCAGCCAGATTATTTTCCAATTAGAATACTATATTCTAATTTATTTCTAAGTTTCGTTTTATTTTTTCAAAGCTAAAACTTTTTTCTTTTAGATGAAGCAACAAAAAGTAAAATAAACTTTTAAAAAAGTGGTCACAACAATATTTTCATAAGCAAAATAGGATTCCAAAATTCAGCCATCATATGATTTTAATTCAATCATTAGTTCATATGTTAAATCGTGCACACACTTAGCTTAATGTCCACACACAGATCACAAAACACAACCGTTAAATGTTAATTGGTTAGCTTTACATTTTTGTGAAATATTTTAATCATGAAAATAATGAAAACATTCAAAAACCTGTTGGGTGTCTCTGGTCTGATTTACATTATCATTTTCTGGATTATTTTCAGTAGACAAATAGTTCATTCTTGACGAAGTGTTTAATCAAAGCCACTATCAGCTGCCTGATGTAGTTTTCAACAATTAATTTAGTTTACCTTAATAGTTACAATTTCTAATAATAACGAAACGACCAACCTTTTATTGAAATTATCACGATCTATTAATCGCAATATTAGTTAAACTACATTTACGTAAACATTACATTCATATTGTTTTGAACTTTCTTGATTACAAAAAGGGCTTCTGATGTGACATTGCTGTCAAATTCAGGTGTTGGAATGTCATTCTTGTGTACATCGACTATGAAAATTATATCGATATTCTCTCTTTAATCTCCCTAAAATGTCACTTAAATAATGAAATAATTCAAGATAATTATATCACCATCGTCCAATAAAGTAGATCACCAGCACTAGCTTTCATAAAGAAATTTACTCTGAGGAACTTTTTTCTGCCGAGCCTTTTACCCAGATTAGGTTTGTTGGGGTTGAAAATACCTCTACTTCAATACGGTTGAAATTCGGTCTTTTTTTTGTGACTGCCAGCAGTGCCAACAAACTTCCACAAGCAAAGAACACTATTATGCAAGATGTAAAAATAGAGCTCGAACTACCCCTAGCGATTGCAAAAGATGATGGTGGATATGGACGATTTAAAATAACTAGTAAGCGATTGCCGCCGCCCATGGACACCCTCAACACCAGTGGCGTTACAAGTGCGTTGCCGGCCTTTTAAGAAGGAGTACGCTCTTTTCTTGAAGGTTTGAAGGTATTTGTCCGGGAATACCGCAAGCGACAGCTCATTCAGCACAGTTTTGTTGTGCGAGGCAAAAAGTTACGGGGAAAAGCGCACAGTTGTGGACTGCCATCTAGATGATGGGGACGAAATTTCTGTCGCGTAGGACGATTTGGCCTTACCCTCCAAATGGCCACGAAACTGGACTTCGCTTATGCTTTCGTTTTTTTTATATAAATAATAAATACTGCGGCTGCCTGCATAATGTTTTTCAAATTGTTAAACTAAAATGTTTTTCAAATTGTTGGCGACTCGATGTAGACAGAATGAAAACAAAAGTGGTCGATTTTGTAAAGAGTTGCAGTTCTAAACAATTGGAAACACTGAGATGACAATTTCGGTAAAGGCGTGCCTTAAGAATCACCCATCAATGTATCATGATGTACTAATAATTCATATAAATTGTAGAAGTTGAACTATTGCGGCACGTCTGGCAGATGTAAAACATTGAAATTATTTTGTTAAAATAAGTAGTCTACAAGGTTACCATTTAATAATAAACAAAAAAGTAGCAAAATTGAAAGTAGGTTTATTTTAAAATTAAATATGACGGTACATGCCGTTGCGACGCATCATCACGTTTCAGGTCAATTGGGCAAGAAACTAAAGACAATAAAATATTTAACTGAAGTTATTCATGTCATAATATGTACCTACCAGGTTATTAACAAAAGAAACAGAAACGGTCATTAACTCTGATTAAACCAGTCACTACCTGTTTTATATTGTTATGTCAAGCAAGTGCGCAATCACTGAGCTATAATTAGAAACAAGATTTATCAGGAAACATATAGATTCAATGGTTGCAATAAGTGCGCTTGTGCCACTTAGGTTGTTATCAATTAAATATAATTATCTTATTGCTTCTGCCGAACGATGATTGAACCGGTGAACCATTTACTTTTTATAAATAATTAGGTATTTAAAGAGTAAATACTGAGATAAAGAGTTTGATTTAACAATATTAGATAATACGAAGTTCAAAATCTTGTGTTTTGTGTATTTAGTTATGAATTTTTACTCAGTTTTTGATTTTAGTATTTTGGTTAAATAGTAAAGGAATCAAATAAAGAATTGCTTTGATTTGCTTTGATTTTCGAATAGATTTACAAAATGAATAACGAATTTTATAAGCATATTAAGTTAATATTTCTATAGCTTTTTTCCTTTATTAAGCTAGCCTAGCCCTATCGAACGAACTTATAAAGTTCCTGTTGTAATCGACTATAATAACAATTGTTTATAATAATTTAAATGTTGTGTGCTACTTCTGGTTTTAAGTCCCTCACTTTCAATGTCAAATAGTGGTCAAAAAAAGTAATGTCAAACCCGGTTTATTTACCCCTGTTCTGTTCATGTATGAAAAAAGTAAACTAATAATAAATGTTGAAGATTAATACTGAAGGTAGAACGACATTTGTAAAATTATCAATGAATATTGATATTTGTATATTTGTTATTATAACAAACTTTTAATTAAAAATCATTATTTAAATATCTGAGATGTAAATCAAAACATTTCAATGTTTCAGCCTAATCCAGACAGTATGATCCGTCAAGGCAGTATTGACGATATAAACTCCCAACAATTCTTAAAAGTATCCAACTATGAAGACACTGTTCGTCAGCTAGACATATACTATGCTGTTGGTATGTGTATTTGTTTATTAATTTAATTCTAAAGTGCTATTCTAATATTATTTAAGTATTTTTAAATAAAACCTATAAAAGGGTTTAATATAAATATATTCTCAGGAACTTTAATATTATATGTTAAATACTAGTTTTTGCCCTTGGCTCCACCCAGGCGTTTTTTTTTTTTTTTTATTGAATAGTGGGCAAACGAGCAGACGTATCACCTGATGGTAAGCGATTACCGCCGCCCATGGACACCCGCAACACCAAAGGCGTCACAAGTGCGTTGCCGACCTTTGGGGGATGAGAAAGGGGATGGGGGAGGGGTTGGGGTATGGGCCTCCGGTATCCTCACTCACTCGGTGAAACACAGCGCAAACGCTATTTCACACCGGTTTTCTGTGAGGCCGTGGTATCACTCCGGTCGAGCCGACTCATTCATGCCGAAGCATAGCTCTCCCACGATGTATGTTGGTTGTAGCTATAAAGAGTAGTAGTGACCTTCTTCCAGAATCAAAGTATCTGCATGCTAAATTTTATTGAAATCGGTGCAGTAAAAGCATAACACACAGACAGTTATTTTCAAATTTATAATATTAGTATTGATTCAGTAATGATAAATTATGTTTTTCATTTTATATGGGCTACACAAGTTAAAAAATCATAATAGAGTATACTCTTAACTTTATGAAGTTCCATATTAAAATTTGCATAATTTTTTCACAAGATAAAAACTTGGTGGTCATGAGATTAGGATATCAAAAGTAAACCTCTGTAGTAAATATGTACCTTAATATTATATTTCATGTGCTATTCAATTAAATGAAAGTTTCCAACACAATCTCTTCAGTATTAAAACACAAGTATTCAAACTTTTTTTTCAAGCAATAATTGCAATGGTCATAATATGTTTATTCTGTAACTTCTTCATAGTACCTAATATCTTTTGTATTTACAGTGAAAAGACAGTTGTTAAGATTCCAAAGTCCAATCACAGGACTATTTCCAGTTTTGTCATCGGATCTGCATATTGGAAGTGTTCGAGATAGTATTTATTGTGCATCTGCTGTATGGGGACTGTATCAGGCATACAGGTAACACATTCTCCACAAAATGTTGATTTTTCCTCACACTAAGTCCTTTAAGTAGGATGTGAAAAACTATCTCACAGATCCCCCTAATGTAGGTCATCATACAATGAGGATATTGACCACCTCTTGTGAATTCTGCTTATGCTTTCCATCACTCAGAGTAGAGTTATTTTGGCAGCTAATACTTAGAAGAAAATAAAATAGATTGAGGTAATATCATTACTGTAAAGCAAAGATTGCTTCCTTTGAGGTCTCAATTACAGTAACTAGGATACTAAATAGGTTTAGTCTCAGTGTTAAACTTGGCACTCTATTTTTTCTCATACAATGTTATCTAACTAACAAAAGACTTAACACTAAGCCAATTATTTTTTATCCTTATAGAAATAGTCTCAGATTCTAATAAAAATTTATAAAAAACGTTTACTTACGCTGAGGTATGTATTTTTTTTTTTTTTTATTGAATAGTGGGCAAAGGAGCAGGCGTATCACCTGATGGTAAGCGATTACCGCCGCCCATGGACACCCGCAACACCAAAGGCGTCACAAGTGCGTTGCCGACCTTTGGGGGATGGGAAAGGGAATGGGGGCAGGGGTTGGGGTATGGTCCTCCGGTATCCTCACTCACTCGGTGAAACACAGCGCAAACGCTATTTCACACCGGTTTTCTGTGAGGCCGTGGTATCACTCCGGTCGAACCGACCCATTCATGCCGAAGCATAGCTCTCCTACGGATATATATTTTTAATGCTACTTGTTTTTTCCTTCTATAAATGTCATGTGCTTCACTAATGCCAGGAATTATGTTAGTGATCTTATAATACATATTTTATTATTTTCATTCGACCTGTACAGTGTAATGAGTTCAAACAATTTTGACATTTTAAGTCATTCTTGCTCTTTCAGGCGTATTGACGACGACCGAGGCAAATCTCACGAATTAGGTCAGAGTACAGTAAAATGTATGCGCGGTATTCTCGAATGTTGGGTGAAGCAGTCGGCGAGAGTAGAGGCTTTCAAGACGCGGCAAAGTGCGGCGCACGCGCTGCATGTGAAGTTCCACCTGACTACAGGTGAACCTGTCCTCTCTGATGAACAGTACCATCACCTGCAAATAGATGTGGTGTCACTATATCTTCTGTTCCTCGTTCAAATGATCACTTCGGGACTGCAAATTATTTATACACAGGTATATGTAAATTACTTACATGTATTTGGCCCATTGAATACACATATTCATACATACAATACACATATACATACAGAATATATATATTGTAGAAGCAGTGTCACTGTACTCCTGACCCTTACTTTGTCTACAACCTGTAGATAAGTTTCAACCTACGAGTTTTATAGGTCGTAAGATCCCATCATCTCATAAAGCCAATAAGAAATAGTAATGATTTTATAAAAAATACCATTCTTTGACAAAACTGATAGTTGTTATTATTGTGTTTCGATTCGATTCGATTAATAATCGATAACCGTTTTTAATTAATTATGAAAAAGCGATTTTAAAAGAACTCAACGAAATAAAGACATTTTGACTTTGGCTTTTATAATTTATTAGCAACCTGGTCCTGCTGTGCACGGAAGTCTTTGAAATTCTTGGATTACCTTTACTATAGCGCTTGCGCTGTGTTTCACTGAGTGAGTGAGGATACCGCAGGCCCATACCCCATCGCCTTCCCCGTCCCCCTCCCAATCCTCCAAAGGCTGGCAACGCACTTGTGACGCCTCTGATGTTGTGGGTGTCCATGGGCTGCGGTAATCGCTTACCATCAGGCGATACGTCTGCTCGTTTGCCCCCTATTCAATAAAAAAAATACTAATGTGCATGTATTACACATATAAACCTTCCTCTTGAATCCCTATCTATTCCTGACAACTGCATCAAAATCCATCGAGTAGTTTAAAAGATCTAAGCGAACAGACAGCCGAAGCGACTAAGTTTTGTAATAACTATATAAAGAAAGATCATTTTATTGAATTGTAGCAGGACCATAAATATATATTATCTTATTTTTTCTTTTTAATTTTAATCAAAACACATAGGTACTTAACTATTTTCTTTTACTCAGGACGAAGTGGCATTTGTTCAAAATCTCGTCTATTACGTAGAGAGAGCTTATAGAACGCCTGACTATGGTATGTGGGAACGAGGCTCTAAATCTAATGATGGAAAACCTGAAATTCACGCATCATCCATTGGTATGATTATATTTTTGTTACTGTTAAAACTAATTGTATATTAAAACTTACTTCTACCTGCGTGTATGTCTCCAAAGTCCAATCTATCTTTATACCGAAATTCATCCAAATCTGTTTAGCGGTTTAGCCTCTAAAGCGTAACAGACAGACGCAGACTGAAACATTAACTTCATCGTTGATCGATCTCTTCTCTAAGTTAGCGAGTAGGAGCCGTCGTAGAATATAGAAGAATAAGATTTACGTAAATGTATTTATGACGAACGAACTTAATAATTATTGTATACTAGCTGAACCCCGCGGTGTTACCCGCGGTTATTGTCGTATCGTGGGTAACGCCGCGGGGCGAAGCTAGTCTAAAAAATGTAAGCCTAAGTTACTCCTTGTACCATCAGCTACCTACTAGTGAAAGTCCCATCCAAATCGGTCCAGCCGTTCCAGAGATTAGCCGGAACAAACAGACAGACAGACAGACAGACAACAATTTAAAAAATATATATTTTGGTATGTATACCGTATATACATTCATATGCATGTAGTAGAAAGCGGTTATTTTAATATTACAAATGGACACTCCAATTTTATTTATTTGTATACATTAGCATACAATGGTAGTTTAGTCCCCTGTGTTAATTATGCGTACTTAGTACTTCATAGCTATATACATATATATATTATAAAAGGCAAAGCTGATAGGCCGATGTATCAACATTGGTTACGCCAGTTTGTTTCTTAATGATTAGCGAATAAGATCGATATTCCCTTCCCCCATCTACCTTGAACACACACTCGATGCAGGCGATTACGGCGCCGCCTGGCGGACATTGGAGGAGACATATGGAAGACGGTAGAATATATGCTATTGAACAAGGCCGCTCGGCCCTTAGCGCTGCCAGCCGTTACCGCGAGAGGACGTCGGCGCGGGCGCCGTGTACGCATGGCTTTCGTTGAATACCGCGATTGTAAGTAATCGGGAGTGAGCCGTTATACTTTATTAACATTAATTCGCCAAGTGAGTACCGAACTCATTGGTAGATCGAGGAAAGTGAAGTACCGAGTTCACTAGTGTATCGAAGATAGGAAGTTTCGTGAATATATATATCGCTTATCGCTTTGTGGGTACGGTAATCCTACAGTGAAATCTCCGTACAGAACTTACAAATCTGTATCGCTTGTGTGTGAACTATTGACATTAATATGCTTTTCGTGTAATATTTAACCCGTCCGCGAGCTTGCGAACCACGTGTGAATGTAATAATAGACAATCTAAGCTGCTTAAATCGCTAAACCCTGGCATTGAGCCTTTGTAAAATAACCCCCATACCGCAACTTGGACGCGCCGTCGTTGCCATCTTGGAGCAGAGGAACTATCGAGAAGGCCTGGGACGCCTGCCTTGGTTGCAGAGCTGGAGACGCGCAGGGAGCTCCAAAAATCAAGTAAGTGTGTGTTCATGCCTCATCCTGACCGTTCCTTTTGAAACTTCAACTCCATTATACAGTCCACTAATTATCGATAACATCATATATACGCGAGTGGCGTGTCCATATTTGGTCCTTCGAGCCGGATTACACCACATTAAGTGGTCCTGATCGAGCAGGACTCAGACCACATTGAGTGATCCGTTCGAGTCGTAACAGATTAGATCTATATTATTGCGTACCATCCAGCCGTCCTTATTAGGATCCCTTCCGTAGGCACTAATAAGTGAAATATACAATATTTTATGTAATATATCGTATGAAGTGACATTGCGTCATCCATATTGTACCGCTAAAACACGTAGATTTATCGCCGTGATATATTTATATTTACGTGTATTACCGCTTACATATAAGTATTGTATGTACAAATATATCTTATTTATAACATTAATTGCAATCTATTAATAAAATAGAACATTATTGTTACATTTTCTACCGCGTTACACCCGCAACATTTTTTATACACCCACCTTCATTGTGAGAATAATAAATTATTTGTTCGCGTTATAACCCGACCGTATTAAGTAGCTAATCATGCCTCCTAAAAAGCAACCGAGTAAAAGTGAGGGGTCCGATTATGAAGATACACACGATTCGGAAATGATTATGTTGATTGCTAAACGCGAAGCCTTTTTCGAAATAATTCAGCATATTTATGACCTCTCTTCTGACCTTGACTCGAACATCTCTAAGAGGGGAAGTTTCCTTGGTGAGAGTTCTAACATCGATGAGTTACGTAGTGAGTTTAAAGAAATATTAGATGATTGTAACAGGCATTTATTGAAAATAAACCCTACCGCTACGCCTGATTATAAAAGTCTTATCGCTTTCGAGTCTTTGTATAGCCGAATTAAAGAGATTCGGTCTCAATATACACAACAAAGTTCGTCTGCGAGTAATGTTTACGTACCGCGTGAGTCGACACCGAGATTGCCGCCAATAGAACTAATGAATTTTTCGGGTGATATTCGTTCATGGCCATTGTTTTACGCCAGTTTTAAGTCGACTGTTCATGATAATCCATCGCTCACGGATGCAGAAAAATTATATTATCTGTTAGGTAAACTGTCCGATAAGGCTCAGTCCGTATGCTCGGGTATAACCCCATGCGCTGAGAATTACAGTTTGTTTTTGGAATCATTAATCGATAAATACGAAGATAAGCGTTTGCTTGCTTCTACATATTTAAATCAAATGTTCGAATTTAAACCGTTGCAATCCGCGTCAGTAAACAACTTTGATATATTTACGGATAAATTCACAAGTGCAGTACGCGCTTTAAAAAATTTAAAATTAGATAATCTCATGGAATTTATAATTCTACATGTCGCGCTTAAGAAATTAGATATTGATACCGTCCGCGCATTTGAGTTAAGTTGTTCGAGTTCTAGTTCTAAATTACCAACCTTTGACGACTTAGTCGAATTTATAAAATCCCGTACGAAAGTTTTGGAACGCACTCATACCGTTTCTATGGTGAGTAGTGCAGTTAATAATAATAATAAACCCAACTATCGACGATCGAATGTCCCGGCACCGAGATATCAGACGTTTGTTACTACAGCGTGCTCCCCGCGTAAATGTCTTTGTATTAATTTCACACACTCGCATTTGTTTAAATGTGGCGACTTTAGAAAAATGACCCCTCAGGAGCGTTTTAAATCTGTGAAGAGCCACAATGCCTGTGTGAACTGCCTTAGTTTGAACCACAGATTGTCGGACTGCTCCTCCGATGTTGGTTGTCGCGCGTGCAAACAGAGACACCACACTTCGTTACACTTTCATCGAACAAGTGTAGATGGGCCGAAGCGAGTTTCGCCCGGTTTGCGGGGGACGTCCGCGAACCCCCCCGCTTCGCCCGCACCCGTAGTGGACGCGTCACGCGCTCGTGGTGACGTAACACTATGTGCTACTCACGCGCCTACCGAATCCATCGGAAACGTTCAGGACGCGAATTCTAGTACTACCGTTTTGTTGTCGACTGCTCAAGTTGTCGCCTATGACAATAAAGGCGTTCGACACGTATTACGTGCGTTGCTTGATACCGCAGCACAGAGCCATTTCATAACAAGGGATTGTTGTGAGTTAATGGGTATTCCGTGTTTTGAAACTGAACGTACTATTGTAAAGGGGTTCGGTGGAGCTGAGCAGATAATTAAAAATAATAAAATTAATATTAAAATTTACTCGCGATTTGATAGTAACGTTAATTTTAAATTATCGCCGCTCGTTGTAGATCGAATTACGGACTTATTGCCTACCGCCGTGGTAGATAAGTCAGGTCTGACTCATTTGTCTGGCTTACCGCTAGCAGACGAGAGTTTTGGGACGCCTAATAAAATAGATATGTTAATAGGCGCATCTCTCTTCCCATATTTAATCCTCCCTGACGTAGTTCACGCTCCTCGTGACTCGTCAGCGCCCCCAGCGTTACATACTGCGTTGGGGTATGTGATTATGGGTTCCGTACCCACTATACCCGCGTTCGATTCACACCAGGTCTTGACGTGCTGCGTAGCACAAGAGCCTGTCGCTATTGACAATTTAGTCAGGCGATTTTGGGAGCTAGAAGAGCCTCCCTCCTCACCGCCCATTCAGTGCCCCGAAGACGCTGAATGCGAATTCTTTTATAAGCTAACCACGACCCGCGATTCCGTTAGTGGCAGATACGTTGTCGGCCTGCCATTTAACGAGGATGTTTATACTTTAGGTAACTCCTACGAAACCGCTCGTAAGAGATTTTTTTGGCTTGAAAGAAGATTAGAATCTTCACCTAAGCTAAGAGTAGCTTATGATGAAGTCATAAGGGACTATCTCGCAAACCAATATATTTCACCCGCACCTCAGTACGATCTTCATGACCCCAATCCGATTTACGTTATACCGCATCATGGAGTCGTACGCGAGGATAGCATGTCGACCCGCCTTCGAGTTGTCTTAGACGCTAGCAGTAAGACTAGCACCGGACGATCCTTGAATGATATTTTGCATTCAGGACCGAACCTACAGGGTGACTTGTTTAAAATTATTTTAATGTTTCGTTTATATGCCGTAGCTATAACCGCTGACTGTCGTCAGCAGTTTCTTCAAATTGTTATGCGAGAAGCTGATCGCCGGTATCAGTGTTTCTTATATCGATTTAGCCCGCAAGATACGCTTACGCTGTATCATTTCAACCGCGTGTGCTTTGGGTTATCGTCAAGTCCATACCATGCGCTTCGCACGGTGAGACAGTTGATCGAAGATGATGGCTCGAAGTACCCTATAGCGAGTGTGATAGCATCCACTTCGTTCTATATGGATGACATGGCCTATTCGGTTCCAAGCGAGTCGGAAGCTATTGCTGCGTCTCGTCAGCTTATTGACATGTTTAAGGGCGCGCAGTGGGATCTCGTGAAGTGGAATAGCAACTGTCCCGCTGTCTTAAATAGTCTTCCCTCCTCACACAGACTACCTACCGAGGTAGAATTCGATAAGTCCGTGCAACACAAAATACTGGGGTTGCACTGGTCTATAAAGGAGGACGCGTTTTTATTCAAATCGTCCGCTCCCGCTGATATAATATGTACCAAACGTTCCATTTTGTCCACAGTCGCTCGTTTGTGGGACATAATGGGCTTTGTTGCGCCCGCAATCGTGTATGCTAAGTTGTTAATAAAGCAACTTTGGCAGTTACACCTCGATTGGGACGATACACCACCGCTCTCGATAGTTAAGGGATGGAGGCAGTTTTGCGTTGAATTGCCTGCCTTAAATGATATACGTATCCCACGACATGTTGGTGTAACGGAGAACTGCGTTGTTACCTTGTTGGGTTTTTCCAATGCTAGCGAGCAGGCTTACGGAGCAGTAGTGTACCTACACGTTACGGCTAGCAGTGGTAATACCGTTCAATTAGTTTGCGCTAAAACTAAAGTCGCCCCCATGAAGCCGCTTACCATAGCGCGCCTCGAGCTTTGTGGAGCTGTTCTTTTGTCGAAATTGCTTCGCACAATTCTCGATAATTATTCTCGAGATATTTCCGTTAAGGTATACGCCTTTGTTGACTCTAAAGTGGCTTTATACTGGATAAAGAGTTCACCACGGAAATGGCAAACGTTCGTCGCGAATCGAGTTGTTCAAATTACCGACAACATTCCTTCTAACAACTTCTACCACGTAGCAGGTGTAGAGAATCCCGCAGACATACTTTCGCGTGGTATTACACCACAAAAATTATTGTCCCACCCATTGTGGCTCCATGGGCCTCAGTGGGCTTCGTTAGATCCATCACAGTGGCCCCTTCGGACACTCGATGATCAAATTATTGAAAACATACCGGAACAAAGAGTTTTAACACACATTGTGTGTACGCCTGTAAAGCATTGCCTTATATATGATCTCGCGCTTCGAATCTCCTCTTGGAGTAAGCTTCTTCGTCTTATAACATATGTTTGTAGATTTGCCAAACTATTGCCCCGCCGCAGCACTATTGCAGTGACTGCCGAAGATATGGATTTCGCCGAGAATAAAATAATTATCTATGTGCAAAGAAAGTACTTTGCAACAGAATATTCGCATATATCTAACAATGAAAACTGCTCCTCAGTTTTCAAGCGCTTAAGGCCTTTTATTGACAACGATCTTATTCGAGTAGGTGGTCGTTTAGTCAATTCCGAATTGGACTATGCTCATAGGTATCCCGTTATTTTACCGCACAATGATCATGTAGTGAGACTGATCATTGATTATTTTCATGTAAAGAATTTACACGCCGGACCGGAAGTTTTACTGTCGCTGCTCCGCCAGAGATTCTGGATCTTGTCTGCACGTCGTGTAGTGCGACAAAGAGTGCACTTATGTAATACTTGTTTTCGACTTAGGCCGCGTCCTAATTATCCGCTAATGGCCGACTTACCGGATAGTCGTACGCGTCAAGTAGTGAAGGCGTTTACGCATACGGGCTGCGATTATGCCGGTCCCATCGCTTACACTCCTACACGTCGACGGGGTGTCCGCAGTGAGAAGGCTTATATGTGTTTGTTCACGTGCCTTACAACTCGTGCCATACATCTCGAAGTCGCCACCGACCTCAGTACTCCAAGCTTCCTAGCAGCGTTGAAACGTTTCCTTTCTAGACGAGGCCCCGTACAGTTCATGTATTCCGATAACGGAACTAATTTCAAGGGTGCCAATTCCTATCTACGCGATCTTTATAAATTTCTCAATGCGGAATACCGTCCTAAGCTAGAGCAAGAGTATGCTGAGAGTCGTATAGTTTGGAAGTTTATATGCCCCAGCTCTCCACATTTTGGAGGCGCCTGGGAGAGCATGGTGAAGGTCGTTAAGACCCATTTATTTAGAGTAATCGGACAGCAACTTCTTTCATATGAGGAGCTTAGTACCGTCCTTACTCAAGTTGAGTGTCTACTTAACTCGCGACCGCTCACCGTATTGAGTTCGGATCCAGCAGAGCCGTCTGCTTTGACACCGAGTCATTTTTTAAATACGACACCGTTATTGTCTTTACCCGCGCTCGATGTTAAAGACCAATCTATCGGTTTGGTTCATAGACATTCACTTCTCGATAAATTAGTCCAGTCATTCTGGAACCGCTGGAGGATGGAATATCTTCACACTTTACAGGTTAGGCAGAAATGGAATTCTCCTTCTGTACCTATCACTATAGGTACAGTTGTTGTTGTTATTAACGATAATGTACCGCCCCTAGCCTGGCCACTGGCAGTTGTGGAGATAATACACCCTTCAAAGGATGGTATTATTCGCGTGGCGACAGTGAGGACCGCCAAGGGAACTTACCTTCGTCCCGTCGTTCGTTTGTGTCCTCTCCCCACGCAGTAATTGACACTCTACATATTTAACTTTATTATTTTATATATATATTTTCGTTTAGTTAGTTATTTGTTTCGTAATCCCGGAGCCGCTCTCCGGTATATATATCTATCTCTCCTCCGTCCGCATATGTGTGTAAGTTTAATTATCTATTCTTATGGTAGTTTTTAAAGGTGACCCTTTAAGGGCGGGTGGAAATGGTTACGCCAGTTTGTTTCTTAATGATTAGCGAATAAGATCGATATTCCCTTCCCCCATCTACCTTGAACACACACTCGATGCAGGCGATTACGGCGCCGCCTGGCGGACATTGGAGGAGACATATGGAAGACGGTAGAATATATGCTATTGAACAAGGCCGCTCGGCCCTTAGCGCTGCCAGCCGTTACCGCGAGAGGACGTCGGCGCGGGCGCCGTGTACGCATGGCTTTCGTTGAATACCGCGATTGTAAGTAATCGGGAGTGAGCCGTTATACTTTATTAACATTAATTCGCCAAGTGAGTACCGAACTCATTGGTAGATCGAGGAAAGTGAAGTACCGAGTTCACTAGTGTATCGAAGATAGGAAGTTTCGTGAATATATATATCGCTTATCGCTTTGTGGGTACGGTAATCCTACAGTGAAATCTCCGTACAGAACTTACAAATCTGTATCGCTTGTGTGTGAACTATTGACATTAATATGCTTTTCGTGTAATATTTAACCCGTCCGCGAGCTTGCGAACCACGTGTGAATGTAATAATAGACAATCTAAGCTGCTTAAATCGCTAAACCCTGGCATTGAGCCTTTGTAAAATAACCCCCATACCGCAACTTGGACGCGCCGTCGTTGCCATCTTGGAGCAGAGGAACTATCGAGAAGGCCTGGGACGCCTGCCTTGGTTGCAGAGCTGGAGACGCGCAGGGAGCTCCAAAAATCAAGTAAGTGTGTGTTCATGCCTCATCCTGACCGTTCCTTTTGAAACTTCAACTCCATTATACAGTCCACTAATTATCGATAACATCATATATACGCGAGTGGCGTGTCCAAACATACTGATCAAACCCTTAAGACTAGAAAATTGAAATTTCGCACACGTATTCCTCTTATTACGTAGGCATCCACTAATAAAGGATTTCAAAATTCATAGGCGATGTAAGTTTATATGTAATTTTATATTCCGTTAAAAGGCTTACTTAAAATATTTTACAAGAATTATAATTTTTTATGACAATTATTTTTTTATTGAGATAAGCACCAATAACGACACCAAAGATACTCGTACTGTACCTGATAATACTGAAGGAAAAGCAAAAAGTAAGAAGTATGAATGAAGTTCTGTTTTGTATTATACCTACCTACTGGGTGTACAGAAAAATAATGTTCTACTCATATTAGGTACAAACAAATGGTTACAAATATTGTTAAGTATTTATGGGTAATTTAAGAATGTTTCATTACGACCCATCACCGCGCTCCTCCACCGAACACGTTCATGTGTGATCCATAAAAATGATTCCGTTCATTACCCTATCGGTTTTTTTTAACCCGTCGGGTCTTCGGCACCATAAAATCTTTTTGCGTATAATTACACCCGTGATGATTCTTAGAAATTTAAAACCGCCGAAACTTTGTAGGGGCACTAGACTGCAAGTCAAAAACATTGCATTGTAATATAGTAGTGGCCTCTATACCCGAGTCGGCTCAAGGAGAAACTATCCTTATACCACCAATGTTGATTCACAATGACTTTCCCTTTGAATTCAAGAGACTACAATTTCCTCTGAAAGTGTATTTTTCCATGACCATAAACAAATCACGGGGTCAAACCCTTAAATACGCAGGTGTAGATTTAAGGTAGGACTGTTTCTCTCATGTCATATTTAACATGACCTGCTAGCGTTTTAGCCCATCCTGGTAACCTTTTGATAAAATGACAAAAAATATAGTATATAAACAAATATTATGAATATGAAATTATTAGTATTTATTAAAGAATAGTGGCCTGTCCGACGTTTAGTTTTTTTATAAAGTACCTACCAATAAAGATAGGTCAAATAGGCTCTAAAGTAAACGTGCGCGAGTGAAGCCGCGGGTAAGAACTAGTATTATATAAATATTTAAACTCTGAAACCTTGATTAGACGTTTGTAAAAAAAAGGAGTGGACTAGAAATGAGTACCTAAGCGTTGTTTTACTATTCACATTTTTATTACAGGGATGGCTAAAGCAGCTTTGGAAGCTATCAATGGCTGCAATTTGTTTGGGGACAAAGGAGCTTCTTGGAGCGTAGTTTATGTAGATATTGATGCTCACAATCGCAACAGAAGTATATTCGAAACCATGCTACCTCGAGAATCTAGTTCCAAGGTATTAGAATACTAACTAATTACATCTCCATACAACATTTTATTAAAATCGGTTGAACGGTTCGATTTCTTTTGTTTTTTTTTTACTGAATAGTGGGCAAACGAGCAGACGTATCACCTGATGGTAAGCGACCACCGCCGCCCATGGACACCCGCAACACCAAAGGCGTCACAAGTGCGTTGCCGACCTTTGGGGGATGGGAAAGGGGATGAGGGGAGGGGTTGAGGAATGGGCCTCCGGTATCCTCACTCACTCGGTGAAACACAGCGCAAACGCTATTTCACACCGGTTTTCTGTGAGGCCGTGGTATCACTCCGGTCGAGCCGACCCATTCATGCCGAAGCATAGCTCTCCCACGGTATATTTAGTCGTTAAAATGCAATAGACAGACAGATTTACTTATACACACAGTTACGCATTTATAATATAAAATTAAATCAAATTTCAGGGTGTCGATGCTGCCCTACTACCAACAATATCATTTCCCGCTTTCGCAACACACGAAGAACATTTAGTTCAATTAACTAAAACCAACATCTTGAGACGTTTACAAGGAAAGTATGGCTTCAAAAGGTTTAGCCGTGATGGCTACAAATGTGTTCTTGAAGACCCAAACAGAAGGTTTTACCACGAAGGTGAATTGAAAGAATTTGACGGCATTGAATCAGAATGGCCTCTGTTCTATGTTATGATGATTATCGATGGTGTTTTCCGTACGTTACCGGATCAAGTCGAAGAATACCAGAAGCTTCTTAAAGCAAGAATATACATGGATGAGTTTGGTGGTATGTAATAAAAACTGCTATTTAGAACAGCTACTGTTTTAGTATGGCTTCCCTTGCTTCGAGGGAATTGGAGCGGTTCGACCAGAGCAACTGTATAAACCGTTGGTTTGGGAGAAATGGAAATGGTCACATAAGTGTTACGCAACGTGGGGAGGAAGAGGGGGGTACAGGAGAACATTACATACATTACTTGAACGAAGGATCCGTACCGGAGCCAAACGTCCCTTTACAATTGTTGAATTAGACTGCCTCGGTGGCGTAGTGGTACGCGTATGCGACTGCTAAGCTTGAGGTCTCGGGTTCAAATCCTGGGTCGGACCAAATGTTTGTGGAATCTACAAATATTTGTTTCGGAGTTTGGGTGTTTTCTATGTATAATATGTATGTATTTACAAAAAAAAAGTATGTTTAAGTATTTATATCAGTTGTCTAGTACCCATAACACAAGCACTGCTTAGCTTGGGACTAGATGGCGTTGTGTGTTAGATGTCCGAAATATTTATTTATTATACTTATCACCATTGTGTTGCATCTTTCAATGGGTCACAATAGTCATTCAACACCATAGAACCCGTTAACCTCCAAAACCATTAAAAATTTAAACAGTGGGTCTGTTGTTCCAGATCCTGTGATACCCTGGTACTACTATGTACCCCGGGAGGGTATAGAAACTGAGCACGGTGAACCCAACTCAGTGCGAAGACTGCCTGCAAGTAAGTCAATTGAGTAGAACTTAGTGATTTCAGCTGATAATAACAGTTCATCAGGTTGTTCATTTTAATCTGAATTATGACACAATATAAGCTTTTAAAGAGTTACTTAAAACTGTTTTCAAAATTTCAAAAATATATAATTATATTTGCAGACCAACCCGGTGACAATTGCGATAAAGGTAACCACGTAATCGCATTGAGAATGCCTCTACTTTCTTGTTTTAACATTTTTCGTTTTTTTTTTAATAACTATTAACAATTAATACCTACCAGTAGTTTTGTTTGTTTTAGTGTTTCTGATTTTTTTTATTGATAATGCATCGTGTTCTGTTGAAAGATTTTCTTTAGAATTGTAGTAAGGTCAAGTTTCTCAAGAGATGTAGTAAGGTTGCAATATTTCTTATAGATTAGAAAATTACAGGAAAATGAATATTGGGATAACTCACGGAGCAAATACAAAGAGGAGAGGGCATAAGCGTATTTGTCACGTGACTAAAAACAGGTCCTGACGTCATCATAGTTAACGCGGCTTATAATTGTAGACTGTCAACGTTAATCTTCTAGAATTTAATGAGCTGAGTATTGGTAAAATAAATCATAAGAGGATACTGAAACGTGTTTTGCATTCTTGCCTAAAGGATTTTTTATTCATCAAAGTATTTTTCATAATTTGTGTTTAGAAGACAGAGTCGTAATTAGAATCCAATCGTTTTATCAAGTAACGTCTATATTAAACTTTCATTATAAGTAGGTACTTTAAATGTGTACAGTGCCCGCGAACAACACGTACGGCGAAAGAACTTCTACCTACATAATCCCTCGCCTTATAAACAAGCTACCGCCGGATTTAATTAATAAAATTACACAGAGTAGGTAATATTAGAACCAAATTAAAGGCATTTTTCTTGGACGACAGTTCGAATCTTTTTTAGAAGTAATTGGTCCCATTTGGGAGGCATGTATCTGGCTCTCGTGTTATATATCAACACACGCTTACCAAAGTGTAAAAACATTGTAAATATGCGATACCGAATAACTGTAACACAAACCCTAGAGGTTTATCGTGTTATGGCTTATTTTTAAATATTGTATTATTGTTTTAAGTGATAAATAAAAAGAAAATTAAAATAAAAAAAACTTGAGAGGTGTCAAGGGACACTCGGATGGAACGAAGTTCGAAATAGAAAGACGAAACGAAAATATCTGGCTTGCTTTCTATAAGAGAGATAGAGAGACAGACAGAGAAACATGCGCACGCCGCACGGCTTACAATAGCTTACTGTAGCAAAAAGTGTCGTTACCAGCCTATCGCAGTTCACTGCTAAACTTATTTATTGATATATTTTGTATTTATATTTGATGACTGCCTCGGTGGCGTAGTGGTAGCGTATGCGACTGCTAAGCAAGAGGTCTCGGGTTCGATTCCCGGGTCGGACCAAATGTTTGTATGATCTGCAAATATTTGTTTCGGAGTTTGGGTGTTTTCTATGTATAATATGTATGTATTTACAAAAAAAAAGTATATAAGTATTTATGTCAGTTGTCTAGTACCCATAACACAAGCTCTGCTTAGCTTGGGACTAGATGGCGTTGTGAGTTAGATGTCCGGAATATTTATTTATATACATAATTTTAAAAATCATTAATTTACAGCGACATCTATATTATTAATATTAAACTACTGGCAACGACAACTATAACACGTAAATGTAAGTTCAGTTTCTATTCAAAAGATGGCGCTATATATAAAATTGAAAAATGTTTTTCACCAATTCTTTAAAAAATAATAACAAAACAATATTTTCTTAATAAAAAAATATTAAGACTTCGTTCCCATAACAAAAATAGTGAATCAAGCAATGAAAAATAAACTAATAACAAATATAATTTAAAATAGCAAAAAGTGTCGTGACAACTTTTTCGTATGATTTTTTTCCGTCTAGCCCCCTTTCACAACGCGCGATAAGGAACTTCGTTCCAATAAATTTTACTAAAATTATTTCATTTACCTATATAATGTTCTAAATCTTGTCCAAAGACCAAATCAAAGAGCAATGGATCAAAAAAATAATATACAAGACTAGACTCCAACAAAATACACCAAGTTTTATTCTTTCCTTTGTTATGATGATGAAAATAAACGAAACCCATATGAAGCAAGAATAAAAGTTAATATTAGTGACACCATAAGAATAACACAAGTCGTTTTAATTCAGTTTTTATATTAGTTTATTTTCTCAGGTTGGCGTTATTTAAATATTCATCCGAATATTTAATTATTGGATATTTTTATTTTATTTTAGTTATTTATATATAATTATTTTATTATGTTATTATGTACACTATACTTGTTTATTTATTGTTCTCTCTTAATATATATATAATCTACCTACTTGTAAACCAAAAATTTTAACTAAGATTTTAACCAAGTTTATAAGGAAGAAAGAACACACAAACTTTCACTTTTGTAATATTATTAACGTTATGAACATTTTTGTAATATAACGTCAAGATGGTTTACAAAACTGACCTTGACAAAATTACTTTCTGGTAAAAAAATCTGAGTACGTCCCTTACATTCTACATCCCCAGTGTCAGGTAGTTAAACTAGATAGCAACCTTAACATATAACGATGCGAGTAGTATTGCTATTGTTTGGTAGATGGAAATGAGTAAAGTAACATGCCCTCACACTCCCCCCTCCTCCCCGCAAATTGTCACGTATTGTTTCATACAAAAATCTCATTAGGGCATCTCCTCTTTGTATTAACTCCGTGAGTTAACTATATTAAATAAACAGAGAAAAAATCCATCTGTCCCAAATCATAAAGCTTTTTTGAATGATTTGGGATGAATGGGGTCAAGGTCAAAGTTTCTCATAAAATGAGCCATATATTTAAAATCACCCTCAAATTTCTACTCAATATAAATTGTTTTACCTTTAAATTTCTATTTTGACCGAATTAATAGTGGCAAAAGGTTAGTTAACTGTGTTAAGTGCTAACTGTGTAATAATAAGGACCTAGTGTTAGTTTTATGAATTTTATATCAACGTTCGACATTGCGATTGGTAAACAGTTCAGTACCAATTATAATACCGAACGAGGTACCGTGACGATCAAGTTGAAGTAAAATAAACTCACACTAGGCCCACTGCTTACCTTGATTTAATATTTTTAATAGCCACTAATATTGCTTTAATAATGTATCTTTAACCTTTTTTAATGTATTGAAACGCTAATTTTATTTTTAATTGACATAGCCATTTTAAATGCTTGCAACAATAATTTTAGTAGTTAGACGTCCATAGAATGAAATGGTTTGGGTATAGGTTGTTGGATTCATAATTTAATGCGACATGTTTAAATAATTTAAGTTAATTTTTAAGTATGATTTCTGCTCTATAAAATGTGTTTGAGTTATGAAAAAAATCATTTTTTAAACTTAATTAAAAAAGCAATAGCTAACTACTAGTTATGGCTAATGGATACAAAAAGCATTTCATATTTACTAAAATAGACAACATAACAAATTTAACTTCTATATGATTAGTAAGGAGCTAACCTAAGCTAATTAACTGACTTGAAATGTTAGCCAATTACATCTATTTTATCTTACAAAAAAAGGCATTCTTGTCGAATAATCAGGTAAGTATCTGGTAATTTAATACATTTAAATGATTTATCTTAGCTATTACAGTATATACTTATCATTGCCAATTGTCAAACATGCAATTTATAAAGTGTTGTTTTAATCTATTACTAATTATTTAGCCTAGAATATAATTTTTCAAGTTATTGAACCCACAAACGTGTTAAAGCCAACAATAATTTGTCTTATGTCAAAAAGAAAAACTAACATAGAAGGAAAGATTGGCCAATAAATAAACACACCAAGCTATCGTCATTAGTCCAAGCTAAGGAGAGCTTGTATTATGAGTACTAGACAACTGATATGAATACATATATACTTATTTTTTAAATACATATGCATAGAAAAAAACACCCAAACTCCGAAACAAATATTTGTAGATAATACAAACGTTTGGTCCGACCCATTAATCGAACCCGAGACCTCAAGTACAGCTACTACATGCGCCACCGAGGAAGTCAATGCGCGATCTACGTCAGTATAAAACAATTTTTAAACATTATATAGATACGGGTGGTCTGTTCCTGTGGGCACAATCCCTGTTTGTCCTGGCGCAGCTCTTGACTGGTGGACTTTTGCATGTAAACGAGCTGGACCCCATCAGAAGATATCTGCCTTCGTATAACCGTCCAAGACGGGCAGGACGATATTCCGCATTCCAGGTAATCTGTTCTGTGATCTGCCCCAGACAAGCCCCCCCCTTTTTTTTTTTTTTTTGTGCGTATGTCCCCTTGGATGCCACCGACTGGTAGCTATGTCGGCCTCGAAACGACTAAAAACCGCACACCGTCTCAGGTACTAGAGCCGGGGAACCAGGTGTACCCTCGAAAGGAAATCCCTGGAGCCCCGACGTAGCTCGGGCTATCTACGTTTTGTAAATGACTCTCTCCTGTCTAGGAACCCTGTTACTCCTTTTTTATTTAGAAAAGGGGCGCACCCCAACCTACTGGGGTACTGGTGGCCTCACCTGTCACCCCCAGGCTTGCGCTTATGGAGGACGTAGATCGTTTAGCGATCTTCGATGGCCGAGGCATCTGCTGTACCTGGCCCGTTCCCGGGCCTGGCGGACAGGGAGAGTTCTAGCGGATAGTAGGATGTTTTTAATTAAATTATTTGTTTTAAATAAAAAAAATACATTTTCTTTTCATGCAAACTGGCAGGCCAAACCGACTCTTGTGAGTAAAGAATATAATAATTGAATATAATTGTTAGCATGTTATGTTAAGCTTCAAATGCTGCTTTTAAATTGTCAGTCCTATAACTGACTGAAACCTTATAGTCACGCAGAATTGGCTATGGGCAATTATTTATCTTTACTTTATGTAAATATATATAAAGGCTTGGTTGTCTGGAAGAGATCGTCGTGAGCGATAAGACCGCCAATTGTTGTAGGTATATATGTATTTTGCGACTCATTTTATGTATTATTTTGTAGTATGTACGCAATAAAGTTAAATAAATAAATAAAATTAAAGGCTTAGAACTCGTTGTATAAAAAACCCTAACAAAGTATTAGCTCAGAGTAGTATATCGAGCAAAGTATCATTTGAAAGTGTTGCTTGAATTTATACTTATTTTTCAACCTCTATGACATGTCGTTATTTGTGTGATAATAAGTGTTAAAACAATAATAGCGTTATTATACAGTAACAGTAATGCTTTTTACTATTTTAAATAAATTCGAATATTTTCGTAGCACCACCTATTATTTCATTATTTTCTTACCAGCTATATTTAAAAGTCCATTACGCGGGCCTACCTCCTTATTCTATTGAAGATCGTTTAGAAACAGCACTACTCTAGTGATATAGTTTTATAGTTTATATTACCAATACCATCAGTTTAGTGGCCATACTGTTGTCATTCACCAATCAGGGTCAGGCGGCGAAATTTACATTTCATACAAAAACTTGAATGATTGTTATTGAAGTACTATTGCTTCCTTTTTTTCTTCGTCGAGGCGTAAATCACGCGCTTCTACAAATGTGTGTAGGTATGATATTGTTACGTGGTAGGTTTCGACGAATTAGAGAAATAAACCTTCTGATGAATAAAATAAACTTTACTTAAAATACTCTTAAAACCACAATATAATTATATAATTTCTTAATTGTCGCCGAGGTCAATAATATCACTCAGATATTTGTCGCACTGTAGCTCAAACTTTATCCCCGCGAAGTACCGCGAGATTCCTTATATATTACATGCTACTGTTACCAGAACATTCGGGCGAGTTCACGGCCTCTCGAAATAATCGGTTCAGGAATAGTTAAGGCTTACCATCAGTGGGAAGTGGCCATTGTGTTACTATAGTTATATTTAAAAACTTTTTAATTACAGGGTATAGCTACCGATCTTGTGGTTCAGGTTGTGTTGATAGCGGAGTCTATGCGTCTACAAGCCATGATGGGCACTTATGGCATACAAACCCAAACACCTCATGAAGTTGAGCCAGTGCAGGTAGTCACTAATATCTATCAAACATCTAAATCTACCCTCAGAATAAAAATGTTTTAATAAAATAACTACACTATTGCTGCTAGTAGTACTGCAAGTGGTCCCCTCGCCATATGCTACTGCGTCGAGTGTGGGTTCGATACCCGTCATCATCCCGCTATGGCGATCGGATAGGGTATATCGGGATATGGGACATCACTAGATGCGATCCACAAATTATTGTTTTGAATCTGGCTGTTCTTTGTGCCCATTTCATGAATACATATTTGTGATATCCCCGTGACATACGATATATTTCTAGTGTAGAAGCTTTCATAAAAGAATGTTGTTGGTTTATTTTTTACTAATATCATTTTGTATAAGTTAGAGCGTATGTTTAATAAAACTATAAAAACAAGCCACTGCGAGGATTCTAAATACTTTATATTAAACTTATAAACACGAAGTATGAAGCCGAGGATTAAACGAAGTGGTGTGCAGTTGGAAAAGTCCTAGGTCCTGCTGCGATGGGCTGATGATATTTAGATTGCTCAGTCTAAAGTATAGAATAATCTGTTAAAATTTTTCGTTACCAGGTGTGCAGCTCCACACAGCTTGTTCATGTGTACAGGGAACTCGGTATTTGTCCTAAATTGAAACTTACCGGACGTCCTATAAGACCAATCGGATCACTTGGCACGAGCAAGGTAGGATAATTATATTATTATTAAGAACATATAGTTTGTATGCCTCGTTGGTCTAGTGGTTCGCGTAAGCGACTGTAGATCAATAGGTCACGGGTTCCCGGGTCGGAATGCTGTTGGGTTTACTTAATAGTAGCCAGGAGTACGGCAGATAGCGGTGTTTTCCGCCCGTACATCGTAGACCATCGGCCGTCGGTCCCAGTTGTCATAAACATGTATATAAAAGCTTCTAGGGATTTAGTAAAATGAAACAATTAAAATTCTTGATATAGAACACTTATTTACTGATTCACTCCTCGACCAAGACTACTTGATTTGCTGGCAGCAATTATGAGGTGAGTATATTCCCTCCATAATGGCAGCCCGACATCAAGTCAGTCTTTTACATTTCTTATTTATTAATTATAACATTTAATATGTTTTAGTAATTTGATTAATTACATCTTTGACTTTCGGAATTATTTGCATTATTATTACAGCTCGGTTATTTGCACCTAATATTCAATTGATAGATATTCCGGCAGTCAATTACACAATCACTACTGTATTTTATAATTAGGATTACCGCTAATATATGGCAATCGTTATTGGAGAGTCAGTACCCTCAGATATACTGACAACTAGTTCAATCTTAGTATTCAGTTTACCCTCAGGGTTGCTGAAGTCCGATGCCAGTGGCTCCGAGGAAAAACTGATATTCAGATAAAACTGGTTAAACTAATAGCCGACCCCAAATAATATTGAGAATAATAAAGGCTAGGAAGATGATATAGTTTGCATGTAAATTTTCTTTTTTACCCGACTACGGCAAAGTAAAATGAAAGAGAATAATCATGGCAGTATGTATATGTATGTATGTTCCAACGTAGCGGTTAAATAATGAATGATGTATCTGTAATGTACACATGTGGTATTTTCTATTTACCTAATTAGGTACTACCTACTGATAGATATGGGCTCACAGCAAGCGCCTACGTCTTTACTCCGCGGCGGTCGATAGGCAAGTCCCCACCGCCCCCCGCCCCGCGCGAGGCTTCCCAGAGACAACAAAGCTATATACCAAAAAGTCCATACACTACAGTATCAATATATTCGTTCACAAGTTATTGTTTGTAATATCAAATTTTATTAAGTTTTGGCAACCTTGCTGTTACAGATATACAGAGTGTGCGGCATGACGGTGTTATGTTACCCGCTTATATTCGAAGTATCGGAGTTCTATCTATATCGAGACATGGCACTCCTTATTGATGACATCAAAACCGAACTACAGTTCGTTGGAAAGTAAGATTAATTTTAATTCCTGTGTTGTAATGTCGCGTTTTGTTAATAAATTCCGTGAGCAAAATTCTTGTTTTAAAGATAATACATTTACCTATTATTATTACTTTTAATCTAGTGTAAATTAAATTAAAAATCTTTATTTGGAACTGATTACAAAATTATAATGATTGCATTAGTGAAACATTGTGGCGCAATCACTAACGCCCACCTTTGGATGTGGTGCATACGTTCCTTTCGTTCCGTTTCTTCTGTGCCTTATTAAAATTAAATTTAAAATAAAAAATCTTAACACACTCCAAAAGGTGTGTAGATTTCTTAGTGAATCGGATGATTGGATAAGTTCTGTTGCGCACTTAAAGTAATTACTTTCAAAAGGTACGGAACTGATATTCTGGATTAACACATAGGTTATTTTTTATAACGAAAAGCTTTTAGTTGGGTTTAACATTTAAATAAGTACTTTTAATATGTGGTCCTTCCAAAGTGAATTCTCTGCCTGATGCAAAACATGACCAATATCCAAGAGTGGTGGTCACCATATTCATTGCGAATGCAGACAATGCAGTTTGGTGATCTACACTATAGCGGTACATTGAGATACTTCTGCATCAATGGGCCACCGGGCTTGCACTCACCAACGAAACACGACGCCACGAATTCTGTCACTTTAATGCCCGGTTCCTATATTTAACGAATCGTCATCGTGTAAAAAATTTCTACAATCGACTACGAGTCGTAAATTTCGTTCCTCAATTTATTTTTTATAGGAACGATTTTAGCTTACGCCCAGTATAATATACTACTATTCGTACCTAGAACGGATCGTTTTTCAAATATAGGAACTGGGCATAAGTTGTTCAGCGTGGTTCTACTATATTTGTCTCTAGGTACTGGCGGTTGTCGGGCAGGCCGACAGTGTGCCTGCTGATCCGCGAAGAGCACATGCGCGATCCACACTTCAAGCACATGTTGGATCTATTCGCGATGCTCAAGAAGGGACATTGCGACGGCGTCAAAGTGCGACTGGGCCGTTTACAGAACTTGATATCTAGTTCTTGCATGGGTGAGAATTTATTTGCATATGTATATGAGGGCTAATTACCAATGGAATACCTATTTCTATAATGCCCGGTTCCTATATTTAACAAATCATCATCGTGTAAAAATTTTCTACAACCGACTACGAGTCGTAAATACCGTTCCTCAATTTTATTTTTATAGGAACGATTTTAACTTAAGCTCCGTATAATATACTACTATTCGTACCTAGAACGGATCGTTTTTCAAATATAGGAACTGGGCATAAATGTGTTTATTTACAATGTTTGTTCTAGAACTATGACAGTGGTTACGCCAGTTTGTTTCTTAATGATTAGCGAATAAGATCGATATTCCCTTCCCCCATCTACCTTGAACACACACTCGATGCAGGCGATTACGGCGCCGCCTGGCGGACATTGGAGGAGACATATGGAAGAATGTAGAATATATTCGATAGAACGCGGCCGATCGCCCCTCTTCGCCGTGAGCCGTGGTCAAGTACGGACGCGTGTGGCGGTCTCGCGCGCGTCGTGGCAATTTCGCTCCAGCACCGTGGCTGTGAGTATATGAGGAAGAATTGAGAGTGGCTTTCGAGCACCCTCCCCTTTTCGTCGTGAGCCGTGGTCAAGTACGGACGTGTGTGACGGTCTCACGCGCGTCGTGGCAATTTCGCTCCAGCACCGAGGCTGGGAGTGGATGAGGAAGGCTTGAGGCGTGTGCGCAGCACCCTTTAGCCCGCGAGCTGTTACCGCGAGTAAGTACCAGTGAAGTACCGAGTTCACTGGTGTATCGAAGAAAGGAAGTTTCGTGAATATATATATCGCTTATCGCTTTGTGGGTACGGTAATCCTACAGTGAAATCTCCGTACAGAACTTACAAATCTGTATCGCTTGTGTGTGAACTATTGACATTAATATGCTTTTCGTGTAATATTTAACCCGTCCGCGAGCTTGCGAACCACGTGTGAATGTAATAATAGACAATCTAAGCTGCTTAAATCGCTAAACCCTGGCATTGAGCCTTTGTAAAATAACCCCCATACCGCATCTTGGACGCGCCGTCGTTGCCATCTTGGAGCAGAGGAACTATCGAGAAGGCCTGGGACGCCTGCCTTGGTTGCAGAGCTGGAGACGCGCAGGGAGCTCCAAAAATCAAGTAAGTGTGTGTTCATGCCTCATCCTGACGGTTCCCCTTGATACCTAACTCCATCATACAGTCCACTAAATATCGATAACATCATATATCCGCGAGTGGCGTGTCCATATTTGGTCCGTACGAGCCGGATTACACCACATTAAGTGGTCCTGATCGAGCAGGACTCAGACCACATTGAGTGATCCGTTCGAGTCGTAACAGATTAGATCTATATTATTGCGTACCATCCAGCCGCCCTTATTAGGATCCCTTCCGTAGGCACTAATAAGTGAAATATACAATATTTTATGTAATATATCGTATGAAGTGACATTGCGTCATCCATATTGTACCGCTAAAACACGTAGATTTATCGCCGTGATATATTTATATTTACGTGTATTACCGCTTACATATAAGTATTATATGTACAAATATATCTTATTTATAACATTAATTGCAATCTATTAATAAAATAGAACATTATTGTTACATTTTCTACCGCGTTACACCCGCAACATTTTTTATACACCCACCTTCATTGTGAGAATAATAAATTATTTGTTCGCGTTATAACCCGACCGTATTAAGTAGCTAATCATGCCTCCTAAAAAGCAACCGAGTAAAAGTGAGGGGTCCGATTATGAAGATACACACGATTCGGAAATGATTATGTTGATTGCTAAACGCGAAGCCTTTTTCGAAATAATTCAGCATATTTATGACCTCTCTTCTGACCTTGACTCGAACATCTCTAAGAGGGGAAGTTTCCTTGGTGAGAGTTCTAACATCGATGAGTTACGTAGTGAGTTTAAAGAAATATTAGATGATTGTAACAGGCATTTATTGAAAATAAACCCTACCGCTACGCCTGATTATAAAAGTCTTATCGCTTTCGAGTCTTTGTATAGCCGAATTAAAGAGATTCGGTCTCAATATACACAACAGAATTCGTCTGCAAGTAATGTTTGCGTACCGCGTGAGTCGACACCGAAATTACCGCCAATAGAACTAATGAATTTTTCGGGTGATATTCGTTCATGGCCGCTGTTTTATGCCAGTTTTAAGTCGACTGTTCATGATAATACATCGCTCACGGATGCAGAAAAATTATATTATCTATTAGGTAAACTGTCAGATAAGGCTCAGTCCGTATGCTCGGGTATAACCCCATGCGCTGAGAATTACAGTTTGTTTTTGGAATCATTAATCGATAAATACGAAGATAAGCGTTTGCTTGCTTCTACATATTTAAATCAAATGTTTGAGTTTAAACCTTTGCAATCCGCGTCAGTAAACAACTTTGATATATTTACGGATAAATTCACAAGTGCAGTACGCGCTTTAAAAAATTTAAAATTAGATAATCTCATGGAATTTATCATTCTACATGTCGCGCTTAAGAAATTAGATATTGATACCGTCCGCGCATTTGAGTTAAGTTGTTCGAGTTCTAGTTCTAAATTACCAACCTTTGACGACTTAGTCGAATTTATAAAATCCCGCACGAAAGTTTTGGAACGCACTCATACCGTTTCTATGGTGAGTAGTGCAGTTAATAATAATAATAAACCCAACTATCGACGATCGAATGTCCCGGCACCGAGATATCAGACGTTTGTTACTACAGCGTGCTCCCCGCGTAAATGTCTTTGTATTAATTTCACACACACGCATTTATTTAAATGTGGTGACTTTAATAGAATGACCCCTCAGGAGCGTTTTAAGTCTGTGAAGGGCAACAATGCCTGTGTGAACTGCCTCAGTTTGAACCACAGATTGTCGGACTGCTCCTCCGATGTAGGTTGTCGCGTGTGTAAGAAAAGACACCACACTTCGTTACACTTTCATCGAACAAGTGTAGATGAATCGAAGCGAGTTTCGCCCGGTTGGCGGGGGACGTCCGCGAACCCCCCCGCTTCGCCCGCACCCGTAGTGAACGCGTCACGCGATCGTGGTGACGTAACACTATGTGCTACTCACGCGCCTACCGAATCCATCGGAAACGTTCAGGACGCGAATTCTAGTACTACCGTTTTGTTGTCAACTGCTCAAGTTGTCGCTTATGACAATAAAGGCGTTCGACACATTTTACGTGTGATGCTCGATTCCGCATCACAGAGCCATTTCATAACAAGGGATTGTTGTGAGTTAATGGGTATTCCGTGTTTTGAAACTGAACGTACTATTGTAAAGGGGTTCGGTGGAGCTGAGCAGATAATTAAAAATAATAAAATTAATATTGAAATTTACTCGCGATTTGATAGTAACGTTAATTTTGAATTATCGCCGCTCGTTGTAGATCGAATTACGGACTTATTGCCTACCGCCGTGGTAGATAAGTCAAGTATGACTCATTTGTCTGGCTTACCGCTAGCAGACGAGAGTTTTGGGACGCCTAATAAAATAGATATGTTAATAGGCGCATCTCTAATTCCATCTTTATTCCTCCCTGACATAGTTCACGTTCCTCGTGACTCGTCAGCGCCCCCAGCGTTACATACTGCATTGGGATATGTTGTTATGGGTTCCGTACCCACTATACCCGCGTTCGATTCGCACCAGGTCTTGACGTGCTGTGTAGCACAAGAGCCTGTCGCTATTGACAATTTAGTCAGGCGATTGGGGAAGCTAGAAAAGCCTTCCCCCCTTCCGCCCGTTCAGCCCCCCGAGGACGTTGAACGTGACCCCTTTTATAACCCCCGCCCATTCAGCGTTCCGATGACGTTGAATGTCAATTCTTTATAATTTAACCGCCCTGGGAGTCGTATTCGAACCCCAGTGTAAACCGCCCATTCAACGTTCGCATAACGTTGAATGTGATTTATTGTATAAGTCAACCGCGACCGCGATTCAGTTAGTGGCAGATACGTTGTCGGCCTGCCGTTTGGCGACGATGTTTATACTTTAGGTAACTCGTACGAAACCGCTCGTAAGAGATTTTTTTTGGCTTGAAAGAAGGTTAGAATCTTCACCTAAGCTAAGAGTAGCTTATGATGACGTCATAAAGGACTATCTCGCAAACCAATATATTTCACCCGCACCGCAGTACGATCTTCATGACCCCAATCCGATTTACGTTATACCGCATCATGGAGTCGTACGCGAGGATAACATGTCGACCCGACGTCGAGTCGTCTTATGACGCTAGCATTAAGACTAGCACCGGGCGATCATTGAATGATATTTGCATTCAAGACCGAACATACCGGGTGGCTTGTTTACATTTATTTATGTTTGTTATGTGCAATAGTTATAACCGCAGACTGTCGTCCGCAATTCCTTCGAATTGTTCCGCGTAAGGCTGATCGTATATATCAGTGTTTATTATACCGCTTTAATTCCGCAGACATATTTCGCGTGGTATTACACCACAAGAAATTATTGTCTAACCCCTGTGGCTGCGTGGGCCTCAGTGGGTTTCGTTAGATCCATCCCAGTGGCCCCTTCGGGCACTTGATGATCAAATTATATTTAAATATACCTGAACAAAGGGTTTTTACACATCGTGTGTACGCCTGTAAAGCATTGCTTTATATGTAGTCTCGCGCTTCGAGTTTCTTCTAGGAGTAAAATTTCGTTTAATAACATATGTTTGTAGATTCGACAAACTATATGTCCCGCCGTAGCACTATTGCAGTGACTGCCGAAGATATAGATTTTCGCCGAGAATAAAAATAATTATCTCTGTGCAAAGAAAGCACTTTGCAACGGAATATTCGCACCTATCTAATAATGAAAATTGCTTATCAGTTTTCAAGCGCTTAAAGCCTTTCATTGACAACGATCTTATTCGAGTGGGTGGTCGTCTAGTCAACTGAATTGGACTATGCGCATATGTATCCCGTTATTTTACCGCACAATGATCATGTAGTGAGACTGATCATTGATTATTTTCATGTAAAGAATTTACACGCCGGACCGGAAGTTTTACTGTCGCTGCTCCGCCAGAGATTCTGGATCTTGTCTGCACGTCGTGTAGTGCGACAAAGAGTGCACTTATGTAATACTTGTTTTCGACTTAGGCCGCGTCCTAATTATCCGCTAATGGCCGACTTACCGGATAGTCGTACGCGTCAAGTAGTGAAGGCGTTTACGCATACGGGCTGCGATTATGCCGGTCCCATCGCTTACACTCCTACACGTCGACGGGGTGTCCGCAGTGAGAAGGCTTATATGTGTTTGTTCACGTGCCTTACAACTCGTGCCATACATCTCGAAGTCGCCACCGACCTCAGTACTCCAAGCTTCCTAGCAGCGTTGAAACGTTTCCTTTCTAGACGAGGCCCCGTACAGTTCATGTATTCCGATAACGGAACTAATTTCAAGGGTGCCAATTCCTATCTACGCGATCTTTATAAATTTCTCAATGCGGAATACCGTCCTAAGCTAGAGCAAGAGTATGCTGAGAGTCGTATAGTTTGGAAGTTTATATGCCCCAGCTCTCCACATTTTGGAGGCGCCTGGGAGAGCATGGTGAAGGTCGTTAAGACCCATTTATTTAGAGTAATCGGACAGCAACTTCTTTCATATGAGGAGCTTAGTACCGTTCTTACTCAAGTTGAGTGTCTACTTAACTCGCGACCGCTCACCGTATTGAGTTCGGATCCAGCAGAGCCGTCTGCTTTGACACCGAGTCATTTTTTAAATACGACACCGTTATTGTCTTTACCCGCGCTCGATGTTAAAGACCAATCTATCGGTTTGGTTCATAGACATTCACTTCTCGATAAATTAGTCCAGTCATTCTGGAACCGCTGGAGGATGGAATGTCTTCACACCTTACAGGTTAGGCAGAAATGGAATTCTCCTTCTGTACCTATCACTATAGGTACAGTTGTTGTTGTTATTAACGATAATGTACCGCCCCTAGCCTGGCCACTGGCAGTTGTGGAGATAATACACCCTTCAAAGGATGGCATTATTCGCGTGGCGACAGTGAGGACCGCCAAGGGAACTTACCTTCGTCCCGTCGTTCGTTTGTGTCCTCTCCCCACGCAGTAATTGACACTCTACATATTTAACTTTATTATTTTATATATATATTTTCGTTTAGTTAGTTATTTGTTTCGTAATCCCGGAGCCGCTCTCCGGTATATATATCTATCTCTCCTCCGTCCGCATATGTGTGTAAGTTTAATTATCTATTCTTATGGTAGTTTTTAAAGGTGACCCTTTAAGGGCGGGTGGAAATGGTTACGCCAGTTTGTTTCTTAATGATTAGCGAATAAGATCGATATTCCCTTCCCCCATCTACCTTGAACACACACTCGATGCAGGCGATTACGGCGCCGCCTGGCGGACATTGGAGGAGACATATGGAAGAATGTAGAATATATTCGATAGAACGCGGCCGATCGCCCCTCTTCGCCGTGAGCCGTGGTCAAGTACGGACGCGTGTGGCGGTCTCGCGCGCGTCGTGGCAATTTCGCTCCAGCACCGTGGCTGTGAGTATATGAGGAAGAATTGAGAGTGGCTTTCGAGCACCCTCCCCTTTTCGTCGTGAGCCGTGGTCAAGTACGGACGTGTGTGACGGTCTCACGCGCGTCGTGGCAATTTCGCTCCAGCACCGAGGCTGGGAGTGGATGAGGATGGCTTGAGGCGTGTGCGCAGCACCCTTTAGCCCGCGAGCTGTTACCGCGAGTAAGTACCAGTGAAGTACCGAGTTCACTGGTGTATCGAAGAAAGGAAGTTTCGTGAATATATATATCGCTTATCGCTTTGTGGGTACGGTAATCCTACAGTGAAATCTCCGTACAGAACTTACAAATCTGTATCGCTTGTGTGTGAACTATTGACATTAATATGCTTTTCGTGTAATATTTAACCCGTCCGCGAGCTTGCGAACCACGTGTGAATGTAATAATAGACAATCTAAGCTGCTTAAATCGCTAAACCCTGGCATTGAGCCTTTGTAAAATAACCCCCATACCGCATCTTGGACGCGCCGTCGTTGCCATCTTGGAGCAGAGGAACTATCGAGAAGGCCTGGGACGCCTGCCTTGGTTGCAGAGCTGGAGACGCGCAGGGAGCTCCAAAAATCAAGTAAGTGTGTGTTCATGCCTCATCCTGACGGTTCCCCTTGATACCTAACTCCATCATACAGTCCACTAAATATCGATAACATCATATATCCGCGAGTGGCGTGTCCAGACAGCATCGTTAGAACTTTTAATAATTATACTACTTCCGACTAAGTTTGATTCTTTGGAGTATTGTTCATCAAGTTATCTTACAAAGTGATGACTAAATAAAGTAACTCAGTATTTCAGTGACCTATCTACACATAAACAGAATTGAGTCAAAAAATAAATGTAATTACGTCATCTTAGAGATTGGCTCCCTTAATATTCACATAACGTAATCCATCTTTTCAACTGAACCTTTTAAACGGATAGTCGGTCTACCCGCACTACGCTTCTAGACCTGCAAGAAGAATCGAGAACATCCCATAGAACATGTTTTTTTTATGTAATATATCTTTAAAAAAAAAATATTTTACCTACAGAGCACTTAGACTTCATGAGTCAAGGCGAATTTCCAGCTGAAATGTTCACACAGTTTAAGCAGTTGGAACACGAGTACATCGGCTACCAATCCTTGACAGACGTGCCTCGCACACTCACTTACCGCGAAGAGACTCTGTGTTTCGAATCATATAAACACAGATCAACACCAGACGTCGTAGCGGCTCTGAGATCTACTGAGAATATATTTGCTCAGTGTCAGCTTTGGGGCATATTACTGGAGCGTGAAGGACCCTTGTTTGAGGTAATATATTCACTTTTAGTCAGCAGTAGATGAACTCCGTATCACCTACATATTTTTGTGTAAAATTTGGAGAGTAATTTCTGAACGCACTGATATAGGGTGTTTTTTTAAGCTAGATAGAACTTTAAATTGTAAAAAGTAACACAAAAAATTAAATTTTGATGAAACTTTTTTTTTTATTTGTTTCAGTATACTCTGACAAATCATCATGAATAGACTCACGCTTGAACAACGCTACGAAATTATCCAAATTTACTTTGAAAATCAGCTCATTTTTGAAGAAATAAGGTCCGATGATGCCACCAGCGTGAAAACCGCACCATACGGTGCATTTTTCTGGATGTAATGGAGTCTGTAGGGTCTGTTGTGGATTGGTCTCACTCCATATGCGGCAATTTTGCTTATTAACAAACCCGTTAAGCCAAAAATGCGCCTCATCGCTGAACACAATTTTGCGATAAAACAGTCGTCTATAAGTTGCGCGAATCGACGACTGATTTTCAAAGTAAATTTGGATAATTTCGTAGCGTTGTTCAAGCGTGAGTCTATTCATGATGATTTGTCAGAGTATACTGAAACAAATAAAAAAAAAAGTTTCATCAAAATTTAATTTTTTGTGTTACTTTTTACAATTTAAAGTTCTATCTAGCTTAAAAAAACACCCGTTATATATTTGATGACCAAGTTCCAATTTTTGTATAGTAATATTAAATTGTTGTTTTAGTATTATCCGTTACTTATTATTTATGTTTCTCATCGTTTAAACCTTCCCTAAACTTCTTTTTTATTATGGAATATTGAGCCAAACGAGCAAACGTATCGCCTGATGGTAAGCGATTACCGCCGCCCATACCCGTAACATCAGAGGCATCACAAGTGCATTGAGGGGAGGGGGATGGGCCTCCGGTATCACTCACTCGGTGAAACACACCGCAAGCACTATTTCAAACCGGTTTTCTGTGAGGCCGTGGTATCACTCCGGTCGAGCTAGCACATTCATGCCAAAGCGTGGCTCTCCCACGGAAAAAGAAACTCACAAATATTTCAAGATCAAATTAGCAATTAGCCAAAATCGGTTTAGCCATTCTCGAGTTGTGGTCCCATTTCAATTTGGGCCAGTCGTTGAAGTCTTTGTTTTGTTAAAGATTTTTTCTATTTATTATAATGAGACTTGTGCAGGTGAACGGTAAGAACGCGCTGGAGTGCCTGAAGAGCCTGTACCACAGCGCGGGCGTGCTGCGCCACTGGCGCGCCGTGCGCTACTGCTCGTCGCGGCTCAACCACACCGTCGACTCCATCAGCCCCTTCATCACCACCGTGCTCGTCAACGGGAAACAGGTATGATATGACAATGGAACCCACACAGACCGTTAACCGCGGGAGAGCTATGCTTCGGCATGAATGGCTCGGCTCGACCGGAGTGATACCACGGCTTCACAGAAAACCGGTGTGAAATAGCGTTTGCGCTGTGTTTCACCGAGTGAGTGAGGATACCGGAGGCCCACACCCCGCCCTCTTACCCCGTTCCCCTTCCCATCCCATATCCCCCTCCCCATCCCACAAAGGCTGGCAACGCACCTGCGACGCCTCTGGTGTTACGGGTGTCCATGGGCGGCGGTAATCACTTACCATCAGGCGATACGTCTGCTCGTTTGCCCGCTATACAATATAAAAAAAATAAAAAAAGTATGTCCAATGGAACCCATACCGAGGGAGTAGAGCCACGGGGGCGGTTCTACCCTCAAACAGAAGTTCAATGTAAAGTGCGAGACCGGAGGCCCAATGATAGAGTGAAACACAATGCAGCATTGTTGCATTGTCTGTCGCGATGAGTGTGGTGATCACCACTTTTGAATTCTGCTCATGTTCTCCATCCATATGGCAGGCCCATGCGTAAAAAAACATTGTATAACAGAAGTTACACTGTTATTCAAATCATTAAACGTCAATTAAACCAATTACACTGATTTTTTTACTAATCAAAAATGATGACATCTATCAAGTTATGACTTATACCTACTGATTGACTCCTGTTCATTAATCCATCAGTAAAATCAAATTAGGATAGGCAAAGTTAATAATAATAAATATTTCGAACATATTACACACAACGCCATCTAGTCCCAAGCTAAGCAGAACTTGTGTTATGGGTACTAGACAACTGATATAAATACATATATACTTTTTTTTGTAAATATATACATATTATACATAGAAAACACCCAAACTCCGAAACATATATTTGTAGATCATACAAACGTTTGGTCCGACTCGGGAATCGAACCCGATACCTCAAGAACAGCAGTCGCATACGCTACCACTGCGCCACAGAGGCAGGTAAAAGTACTGCAAAGACATTATTTTTGGACATTTAACGGTTTCTAGTTACATTGTTATAAGTGTAAACTATGTTAAAAGTTACGTACCTATAGTAACAAATATAATTAAAACGTGCTAGATGTAACGAGTGTAATTTTGAAGGCCTCTTTGCAACAAACATGAACGTACGAATTACGTACGAACATATGTTCTTTTTTGATGAAATGGCAACCAGCCGGATCAGCTATTTCTGCCAATGTCAAGTATTTATCGGCTTCAATTATCAAGTCTTCGAGTCTTCAAGTCGTCGTCGTGATGAAATTAATGATAAAAAATATATAAAATGTGGATGACATGAAATGGGGACCGTCTTTCGAAAAAACAAAAAACGATCTCTCCTGAACATATGTTTATTAACTACTTAATGCTGCATATGCTATATGTTTGCATCCACGATTTGAATACAATGATTTCTATTTGTTACAGTTGACAGTGGGCGTCATCGGTCAAAAGGAGACCGTGTTCGATAAACCCATGACTCCCGGCGAGATTCAGTCTGTGATGTATTCTACCATTCAACCGTATGACGTCATCGGGGCAGTATTGCAACAGGTGAGGAATGTAATCAGACTAAACTTAGAATAGGTTCTTAGCACTAACAATAGGTTTAATCTATACGTTGAACGTTACAACATTATACTAACAGGGTATCGATCACATAAAACACCACGAACATTACAATGTTTATTTCGTGCAATGTGTGATCAACACTATGCAATATATTTATGAGAGTATGCAGTGTCGATTGTTGCAATGATAGTTTACTTGTGTTAGCGGTAATCCTAATTATAATAAACAGTTGTGATTGTACACTTGACTTCCGGAATATCGGCCAATGAAATACTAGGTGTAATGAATAATAATATATTATTGATATAATCTTTCGGATGCGCGAACGGGTACTTCCGGTTCCATGCACCGTGCGGCGAAATTGCAAAATTTTGCAGCACGGTGCATGGTGTACGAAAATGATCAAATCTTTTCAAAAACAATGCTCGGTGGTTATAAAAGTGATTATTTTTCAAAAGATGGATAACAAGCGTACATGGTTATGCCATATTTTATTACTAAACTAATGTTATCGCTTTATTATTTACTCACAATTGAGCCAAGTATTAATTTACGCACCTATTGTGTTAATAAACATGATTTTAATATTTATGTGGTTTATTATTCATTTTACTTATTATCCTCATAAAGTTCGATAACTAAGCTATCTACTGATATAAAAAACACTATAACTGCAGTAAAAATTCATTGAGAAACATATTTGTAAAAATCACATTTCGCTGTCGAGATATTCGCCATTTTGTCACTTTACAATCAAACTATTATTTGCGCCGAACATCAAATTACGTAGTATTTATATGAAGAAATAGTGTTTTTTAGTTAAATAATTTATTTTTTTAGTTAACTAGTGCAAAAGACAGGAACAATACATAAAAAAAACAACCTATTTATCAAGTTATTTAAAAAAAGGACTCGTTTGCTAGACCAGTTTTCATTTATTATTTTTAAGTTCTGAGAATTCTCTAAACTCTATGAAAATGACTGAATGCTAAAGAGAACAAACTGATCGTTCCATTATTAGACACACAAAGTCTATGGTCAATACAAAATAATTTAGTAAAACATAAACAAAGATCAGTTTACGTCTTGTTCATTGTCCGTCACTACTGTGTATGTGTGGGTGTTAATAGTTCCGGGACTTCCTGCTAGGCTGCGTGCTAACACGAATCAACGGCGATATACAATTTTAAGTGGCGTACTATTGGAGAGGCCTATGTCCAGCAGTGGACTGCGATAGGCTGATGATGATGTAGAACAGTAATGGCTGGGGAGCCCTGTGTATGTGTGCGTCTAATTTCGCTCGTCAGGCAAAAAATTAGTGTTTATTTAAATATTTAGCTTTTCTAACACATTTTTGTTGCTATTCTATATTCTATATAAGATTCTCATCGCAATTATATCATTTTATCAATAAAAACAAGAACAAATGCGTAAAAACCTTCAAATGAGTAAGCCCTTTTCAATAGGTAATAGACTCGGTAACTTTTTGAGTAACACTATTCAAAATTACGCATGATTTATGCCTCAATTCGTATTGATAGTGGTTCCTAAAATAAGTATAATAAGTAAAATATAACAACAAACTACCTTCAAAACCACCTTATCGGCAAAAAATCAATTTTAAGAGGCACTTGAAAGATCGCGTTGCGTCATCGTCAACTTTGAAATTGGAACTCGTTTTTTTACGGCTCTTGAAGCGCACTTGACAAACGAATGTTTTAAAATGTTGTTCGTATAAAGCAAATGCATAACAAACCTTTCTAGACTTCATTATAATAACTTTAATACCCAAAATTAATTAAAATGCAAGTTAACTGCGGAAAACATGGATCCGTGTGTGCCGCACCGACGGGACAAACATGGATCCGTGTTGCCGCACCCGAGAGGTTAATAATAATTAATGAAATTATTAAAACATATTAAATGTCATAATTAATAAATAAGAAATGTAAAAGACTGACTTGATGTCTGGCTGTTATTATGGAGGGAAGATATCCTATATAAATCATAATGGCGGCCGAGTAAAGGCAGTCTTGGTCGAGGAGTGAATCAGTGAAGATGTGTTCTATCTTTTGTGGTTTGGTTGCCTTAACTGGCACATAGAAATACTGTTGTCAAAAACAACAAGCTTTGTATGAATTATTTGAAAAGATGGTGCACATGAGTTTCTCAAGCTCTTCTCATGAATGCAATACCCATCGGAGCTGGTACTTGGATTGATTTCAATTTAAACCTTTGAGTTGAATCGAAATCAATCTAAGCTCCGGTAATTCAAATCATCTCAGTGCATTTAGTATTGGTACTACTGAACCGATTACTTGAGTTTTGTTTTATATTCTTATGTTTGTATTTTGACGTGTTCAAGTGCCTTTTGGGGCCTATGGAAATAAATGATTTGAGTTGAGTTTGAGTTATATCAAGAATATGAATTGTTCCATTTACTAAATCCCCAGAGTCTTTTACTTGATACTCTAAGAAAGGTGTTTATACAAGTAGATGTGACGGTATTGTGCGGCGGTAATCGCTTACCATCAGGCGATACGTCTGCTCGCTTGCCCCCCGATACAATAAAAAAAAAGATGTAAAAGAATATTCGCAATATTATTGAGCTGTGGCCTTTTTGTCACACACTAATTGTTATTGTTTCGTAAATGTAGGTTTGTTATTATTTTATTTTACTTTTTTACCAGTCAACCTAAGATTTTTTTAAATATAGTAGTTTTGTTTTGTTGTGTGTTGTGGCTAATAAACGCATTTTTTATGTTTTCCAACTGGCAGGTGTATACTGTATATTGTCACACAATATATTTGTGCAGGAAATAGTTTTATACTGCGGTCGTCTGATTGGCACCAACCCGGATATGTTCCGGGGCATCTTGAAGATCCGTGTCGGCTGGGTGCTGGAGGCTATCCGCATATACTTGCAGTTGTTCCCTGAGGAGAAGCGAGGTGATGGCACCATCGAGAGCTTGTCTCCCTACAAGCTCCGCACGCTCTTGCAGAGGGTTCTTACCGTGTCTGATTGGGCAGATGAGAGAGGGTATGTATCTAGAATTCTAGAGTACATATCTATAGTTATTTTAGATAAATAGTTGTAAATGAATTGCCCTTTTCCTTAATACATTGTTAGTCAAAAAAATACACAGTTCACCCCCAAGAGATACCGCGTAATTGAATATTTGTTCCGATTCGACTTCACAAAATTTGGTGGTATGCAAGGGATGCGGGGGACGAGTCAAATACGCTGTGATTAGATAGTTCAAGGTATGGAGGGTAGAGATAAGGAGTATCATCTGTGTACATGAAAAGTGTCCGTTGAAATGCATTAAATTAGGGTGGCGCCACATTAGCATCAGAGTAAACTTATTAAAATCAATACACACACTTTTTCATAAAATTGAATGATAAAAAATCAATAAACGTACTATTCACAGTTCAGAAAATAAAATATATTTACTACATTATTTTGTAATACGCAAGTAGTGACAATAATGTTAATTTTTTTAACTCGGCGTACTTCAATTCGTTCACAATTGCTACATTCATACCATAACCTGTGTCTACACCAGCGCCATTCTGGAAGGTTTTTGAACTGTTATTTACAGCTTATGCTGGACACTTTTTTAAATTTTCTACCATATGAGATAACACTCCTTATCTCTACCCTCCATAGTTCAAGGTTAAACTTGTAATGCACCGAACCATAGTGATGGGACAGAGTAAGGATGTTGATCGATAAATTTGGTTGGATCAGAATAGTCGATATGTTATTTTTCATTTGCTTATTATTTATAAATAAATACATTGATTAATGTTTATTAATTATTTATTAGAAACATATAAATAAAAAAAACTAGGTACGAATATTTCACTGATCGGAGTGATCTGTGAAAAAATATGATTCAACGATTACTTTAAATAATTAAAAAAAAATACGATGTTTTTAGATGAACGATTGACGCAAAACAATTTTATTTTTCTTAAATAACTTAAATTTGCAAAATTTGAGGGAAATCGAAATATAAACATTCAGGGATTATACTCTATTGTTGTGGTTTAACAGTTAACAAGCTTTTATCGATTTATATATTTAATTAAATAAAATATTTCAGACATCTAACACACTACGCCATCTAGTTTCGTACTAAGCAGAGCTTGTAATTTTTTGTGTATATATGTACTATAACTGATAATATATTTGTATTTTTTTGAAATTACATACATAATATACTTACATAAGAAACAAGTCTGAGAATTATATTTGCAGATTATACAAACATTTTGTTCGATCCGGGAATCGAAACCGAGACCTCAGTACAGAAATTGCATAGGTACACTACCACGTCTTCGAAGCGTTCAAATTTTATCTTAGACATAAAAAAAAAGTAAAATTACTGTAAATATATAAAATATATTTTCCACAGATTAACGCCTCTTCAACGAAGGCAGCTGGAAGGTTGTTTATGTCGCGTGCCTAAACACTTCTATATTCAAGTCTGGGATATCTTATTGCGGACCCCCAAAGGAATCATAATTCAGGTGTGATCATATATTTAACTAGCTGACCCACACAACCTCGTTTGCGTCTTCTATTGCCCGTAGCGTGAAAATTTTCCCCCGTTTTTGAAGTATTCTTCATTGATGCTCCGCTCCTATTAGTATTAGCGTGATGATATATAGCCTTCCTCGATAAATGGACTATACAACACTGAAAGATTTTTTCAAATCGGACCAGCGGTTCCTGAGATTAGCGCGTTCAAACAAACAAACAAACTTTTCAGCAATATTAGTATACATACATTAGTAAACATGAAATAGTTCAAGTTTTGCATCTTTTTTTTTTATTATTATATAGGTGGCAAACGAGCAGACGTATCGCCTGGTGGTAAGCGATTACCGCCGCCCATGGACACCCGCAACACCGGAGGCGTTACAAGTGCGTTGCCTGCCTTTTAAGTAGGAGTACGCTCTTTTCTTTTATTAGAAGCCGATTATAAGAAGTTAACCATAACAAAACTCAATTACTGTTATTCAAACACTACCTTAATATATTAAGCATTCACATCCACTTCATTCATTCAAAATTATGAATGAATAAATTTAAGTTATTAAAATAAATATGTAATTATGTGGAAATATGTTTATCACTCACACCCGAGCAAATTCGTATACGCCTCTCAAAGTCACATATTGTCGGGTCGGCTTCTATGTGGCTTGGCATGATGTTTTTTAAACCAATACTAAAAGAATTGATCCAGCCGTGACCAAGGGAAATAAGGATTTATTTTTATACTAGGTGAACCCCGCGGTGCTACCCGCGGTACGACAATAACCGCGGGCAACGCCGCGAAGCGAAGTTACTACCTTTATAAATTGTAGCATATATGTTATTCGGATAAGCTATATTATTGTAAAGTTTCATCAAAATCCATTCAGTAGTTTTTACGTGAAAGAGCAACAAACATACTCACAAACTTACGTGGTTATAATATTAGTATTTTTTTTTTTTTTTTATTGAATAGTGGGCAAACGAGCTGGCGTATCACCTGATGGTAAGCGATTACCGCCGCCCATGGACACCCGCAACACCAAAGGCGTCACAAGTGCGTTGCCGACCTTTGGGGGGATGGGAAAGGGGTTGGGGGGAGGGGTTGGGGGTATGGGCCTTTTTTTTTTTTTTTTAACGTGTGGAAACCCCCTCGGGCCGTCACCCCGCCGGGGTTTGCGGCGGGGCGGTGTGTCGGAATCGAACCGACTAAAACCACACGGTGTGCCAACTCTGCGCCTGAGAAAGGGAGGGGTCCGGGATCGCTGTTATTAACGCAAACCGGACCCCTCCCAGCGCCTGCCCGCACTGAAGCGGGCACCTTCTTCTAGTAAAATCTCAATTTAGGCGACGCACGGCACACGCGTGCGTCGCCCCTTCGCGGCTGGCCACTAAAGCGGATGGACGGGAAAACCCATCCCGTCCATCCGCGGCCACACTCAGGGCGGCATGAGGCGCAGATGGGCGCGCCTCCGCCGCCCGGTTCGCCGGCGGCGGATCGGGTCCGAGTGGAGATCGTCCTCTCGGGCCTTCTCCGCCGCCTCCTTCTGCGAGATTACTTCCTCGCAGAAGGTCGCGACCGCGGTAAAACTGCTGTCGCTACCGGCCATGGATAGTACGACGGCCGGTAGCGACAGATCTCCTCCAATAGCTGCAGTGAGGGCCCGGCGCTGATCCGCCCAAGCGGGGCAGATCTCCAGCGTGTGCTGGGCGGAGTCCTCACTGCAGTCGCAGTGGTGGCAGGCGGGACTCAGTTGCCTCCTAGCGACCGAGTGCAGGTACTTTCCGAAGCAACCATGCCCGGAAAGCACCTGCGTCAGCCGGAAGGAAAGGGTCCCGTGCTGCCGCCCTGCCCACTCGAGGATGACCGGCTGGAGCGCCTCCACGGTGGCAAAGCCAGCGCGTGGAGCCTCCAGCCGGGACGACCAACGAGCCATCGTGGCTCGGCGAGCGGCTTCACGCCAATCGCGTACCTCTTCGGGCGGAGGACGATACCCGTTCTCCGCCCGATATTCAGCCGCTCGCCGATAAACTTCGGCGAGCACTTCCGCCTCCAAATCCCACGGGGGTGTTCCGGCCAAGGCGCACGCCGCCTCCGTCGACACGGTGCGGTATCCGCGTATGGCTCTGACCGCCAATACCCTCTGAGGCCGCCAAAGGCGTGCCTTATTCTGGGCGGTCAGAGCCGGGACCCACACCGGTGACCCATATAGGGCCATCGACCGGACCACCCCCGTGAAGAGGTTCCTTGTTGCGACGCTGGCTCCACCCAAGTTGGGCAAAAGACGCCCAAGGGCGGAGGCAGCGTCGACCAGCTTTGGGGAAAACTGTCGGAAGTGCTCGTCGAAGAGCCACCTACCGTCGAGGATCAGGCCCAGATACTTCATCTGGGCCCGAACCGGTACGAGGACCGAGTTGACTTCGATGGAGGCGCCGGGGGGTGGACCACGACGGGGCCCATGAAATAACAGGGCCTCCGTCTTATCCAGGGCCACCCGCAAGCCCAGCGCCTCGATGCGCCCAACCACCAGAGAGACACCCCTGGTGGCCAGGCGCGCCGCCTCTTGGAAATTGGCCCCCCGAGCTGTGACCAATGTGTCATCGGCGTAACAAATTACGCCCAGCCCGGGGGGCAGACGACTTCAAAGGACCCAGTCGTACCCCACGTTCCACAGGAGTGGTCCGAGGACAGACCCCTGTGGAACGCCGCACGACATGGGTCGCCGTCTCAAGACGCCATCTCGATCCTCGTACACGACGGTACGCTCCTCCAAATAGTCTGCCACCAGCCGCCTCAAGTACTCTGGCACCCCATGATACAGGAGTGCTTCCCTGATGCAGCTGAATGGCAGACTATTAAAGGCGTTGGCGATGTCCAAGGACACCGCCAACACCACGCCGCCACAGCCAACCGCCTCTTCGGTCACGGCCCTAAGGCGCATCACGGCATCGACCGTCGAACGCCCCTCTCGGAACCCGAATTGGGCGTCCGACAGGTCGGGCCCCACCTCGCTGAGATGCTGGACGATGCGGGCAGAGAGAATCCTCTCGAACAATTTGCCCGCCTCGTCCAGCAACACGATGGGCCTATAGGCCGCGACCGAATCGGCTGGCCGTCCCGGCTTCGGCAACAGGACCAGCTTCCCACATTTCCAGCACTCAGGGAAGCGTCCGGACGCCAGGCTGGCGTCCAAAACCTCCCTGAGGCGGTCCGACATATGGTCGAGGGCTCGGGCCATCACTCGGGGGGGTACCCCGTCCGGCCCGGGGGCGGTGTTCTTGGACCTAATCCTTAGAACAGCCGCCCCTACCTCCGATTCCCTAACGGGCGGAATATCATCCTCTCTGCCCCCGTCGTCTCTGGCCACTGAATAGGCCATCGACGGGGGCGTGTGCTCCGCCCGCTGCGGGAAAAGGCCCTCGACCACCTGCTGCAGGAAGCTGGGCTGGAGAGTCTCGGTAAGGGGGGGGGCCGCCGTGCGGAGCTTTTGTCGCACCGCACGATTTGGGCGACCCCAGGGGTCACGATCGAGACTCTCCAGCATCTCCTTTCTCTTTGCCTCTTTGGCGCAGCAAATGGCCAGCTTCAGAGTTTTCCGCGCTTCGCGGTACTCCTCATGAAGCCGGCCCTCCTCCCCGTCTACGCGGTGGCGTCGCCGCCGGCATCGGGTGTAGGACCTCCGGGCACGAGTACAGGCCGCACGGAGGTCCGCCAACTCCTGGGACCACCAGTAGACCCCGTTCCGTGAAGGTCGACAACCCCGAACGCGGGGCATGGCCGCATCGCAGATCTGCGTAATCGCAGTGCGAAAGCGGCCAGCCCCCATGTCGACCTCCTCGGCCGGGGCCCGCGGAGACAGCCAAGACTGAACTATGGCCGCCTCCTCTAGCAGGTCCCTGTCGAGTTTGGCAACTGCCCACCGCGGAAAGCGGGAGGTATGCCGCGCCACGTGACCCCTACTGGGGCCCTGGGACCGGGAGAGCTCGAATCGGATATAGAGATGATCCGAGAGCGTCTCAACCTCATCCAGGACACACCAGTTCCTTACTCGTGCGGCAACAGCAGGGGTAGCGAACGAAAGGTCCACTATCGACCCCCCCTGCTGTCGCACGCACGTGTTGGTGGCGCCTCTGTTCAGCAAACAGAGGCCCACCGAAGCCGCCCACTCCACAACGGCATCGCCCCTGGCGTCCGTCGCTGGGGAACCCCACGCAATGGATTTTGCGTTGAAGTCCCCCAGCACGAGGACGTGCCCAGACGCTAGTCGCCGCATCGAGGTCTCCAAGTTGTTAAGGAAGACCTCGAAGTCGCTCAAACTCCGGTTGGGGGAGAAATACACACCGTAAACGGTGATTCCCCCCCACTCGGCGGCCACATATCCAGAGCCCTTGTCTCTTAACGACAAGGGCGGGGAACGAGCCGCCGAGGAGCCGACGACTGCCACGGAGCCGTCCCGGTCACCCATCCAGTTTGGACGGGGAGAGACGTAGTAGGGCTCCGCGACTACGGCAACACCTATCGACCACTGCGCCATGGTTTGCAGGAAGAGATCCTGCGCCGCGGCGCAGTGGTTCAGGTTCGTCTGGACCAGGAGGTTGGAGATTTGATCCATTACTGGATCGTTTCTCCAACCCCCTCCATGGGCGACGACGTTGTCGCACGATCCACGTCGGAGGCAGCCAGGGTCGTCTGACTAGCCTCCGACGCTTGCTGAGAAGCACGGGGAGGCTTGCAGCCCCCCTGCCCCATCTGGTGATTGGCGGGCTTCTTGCCCGCCGCACACACGGGGCAGTGAGGGGCCGCAGAGCACTCTGCCGCCTTGTGCCCCGGTCGACCGCAGCGGAAACAAAGTCCGCTGCAGTCGAAGCAGCTGGCGCACTTCGAGCGAGTGTGTCCCGCGGCAAGGCACTTGTAGCACCTCATCGGCCTCGGGGCCAGGACCGTGATCCTGGCACTCACGAAGCCGACGAGGAGCCTGCCGGCATCAGCCAAAATTTTGGCCGACGCTACGGGACAACTCACCCAAACGGCGCCAAGCCCTCCTGGACCGGGGCGGATGGTGCCGACCCTGACGTTGTCCGCGCTACAGCTCGTCTTCTCCTGAACTGCAGCGCGGACATCCTCGGCCGTGACGGAATCGTCCAGGCCCGAAATGCGCAGTTCAGCGCACTTTGTGGGCCTGGCGATCCTGACACCATCCACGGCGGCAAACATTTCCCGCAACCTCTCAGCAGCGGTGTCCGCCGTCTTTGCGCCATCAGCCCCAGGGAACTCGAGAATTCGAGCTCCCGTTTGAGCGCGGCGCAAACGGACACCGGCCGTTCCAAATTCACCGGCGAGGCTGTCCCGGGCCTTCTTAAAGACGGCCGCATAGGACAGCCCGCCGGTTGTCGCCTCCGGTGACAGGGTCACCACTACAGCCGCGGTCTTCGGCGGCTGCAGATTTCGCGGCTTTTTAGCGGTGGCCCTTGCCACCGGTGTCGACTGCGGGACAGAGGCCGCTTTGCGGGCAGCCTTTCTGGCCCGCTTTCGGGCCTTCTTGGACCCCCCAACTACCTGCCAACCCTCATTGGAGGGGGCAGACGTGGAGGGTCCAGGCAGAGGCGCAGGCGTTGGAGTGGGGAGCGGAGTAATTTCCGCTCCAGCCCTTACCGCCGCTTTCGGCCCCAGCCTCGGCGCAGCCCCCTTGGCCGGAGCCTTGGCCGGGGCCTTGGCCTGACGTGCCCCTTTTTTTTTTTTTTTTTTTTACGTGTGGAAACCCCCTCGGGCCGTCACCCCGCCGGGGTTTGCGGCGGGGCGGTGTGTCGGAATCGAACCGACTAAAACCACACGGTGTGCCAACTCTGCGCCTGAGAAGGGAGGGGTCCGGGATCGCTGTTACTAACGCAAACCGGACCCCTCCCAGCGCCTGCCCGCACTGAAGCGGGCACCTTCTTCCAGTAAACTCTCAATTTAGGCGACGCACGGCACACGCGTGCGTCGCCCCTTCGCGGCTGGCCACTAAAGCGGATGGACGGGAAAACCCATCCCGTCCATCCGCGGCCACACTCAGGGCGGCATGAGGCGCAGATGGGCGCGCCTCCGCCGCCCGGTTCGTCGGCGGCGGATCGGGTCCGAGTGGAGATCATCCTCCCGGGCCTTCTCCGCCGCCTCCTTCTGCGAAATTACGTCTTCGCAGAAGGATGCGACCGCGGTAAAACTGCTGTCGCTACCGGCCATGGAGCGTATGATGGCCGGTAGCGACAGATCTCCTCCGATGACTGCAGTGAGGGCCCGGCGCTGCTCCGCCCAGGCGGGGCAGAACTCCAGCGTACGCTGGGCCGAGTCCTCACTGCAGTCGCAGTGGTGGCAGGCGGGACTCAATTCCCTCCTAGCGACCGAGTGCAGGTACTTTCCGAAGCAACCGTGCCCGGAAAGCACCTGCGTCAGCCGGAAGGAAAGGGTCCCGTGCTGCCGCCCTGCCCACTCGAGGATGACCGGCTGGAGCGCCTCCACGGTGGCAAAGCCAGCGCGTGGAGCCTCCAGCCGGGACGACCAACGAGCCATCGTGGCTCGGCGAGCGGCTTCACGCCAATCGCGTACCTCTTCGGGCGGAGGACGATACCCGTTCTCCGCCCGATATTCAGCCGCTCGCCGATAAACTTCGGCGAGCACTTCCGCCTCCAAATCCCACGGGGGTGTTCCGGCCAAGGCGCACGCCGCCTCCGTCGACACGGTGCGGTATCCGCGTATGGCTCTGACCGCCAATACCCTCTGAGGCCGCCAGAGGCGTGCCTTATTCTGGGCGGTCAGAGCCGGGACCCACACCGGTGACCCGTAAAGGGCCATCGACCGGACCACCGCCGTGTAGAGGTGTCTTGTTTCGACGCTGGCTCCACCCAGATTGGGCAAGAGTCGCCCAAGGGCGGAGGCAGCGTCGACCAGCTTTGGGGCAAGCTGTCGGAAGTGCTCGTCGAAGAGCCACCTACCGTCGAGGATCAGGCCCAGATACCTCATCTGGGCCCGAACCGGTACGAGGACCGAGTTGACTTCGATTGAGGCGCCGGGGGGTGGACCACGACGGGGCCCATGAAAAAGCAGGGCCTCCGTCTTGTCAAGGGCCACCCGTAAGCCCAGCGCCTCTATGCGCCCAACCATCAGAGAAACACCCCTGGTGGCCAGGCGCGCCGCCTCTTGGAAATTGGCCCCCCGGGCTGTGACAAGTGTGTCATCGGCGTAACAAATTACGCCCAGCCCGGGGGGCAGACGACTACGAAGGACCCAGTCGTACCCCACGTTCCACAGGAGTGGTCCAAGGACAGACCCCTGTGGAACGCCGCACGACATGGGTCGCCGTCTCAAGACGCCATCTCGGTCCTCGTACACGACGGTACGCTCCTCTAAATAGTCTGCCACCAGCCGCCTCAGGTACTCTGGCACTCCATGGTACTGGAGTGCTTCCCTGATGCAGCTGAATGGCAGACTATTAAAGGCGTTGGCGATGTCCAAGGACACCGCCAACACCACGCCGCCACAGCTCACTGCCTCTTCGGTCACGGCCCTAAGGCGCACCACGGCATCGACCGTCGAACGCCCCTCTCGGAACCCGAATTGGGCGTCCGACAGGTCGGGCCCCACCTCGCTGAGATGCTGGACGATGCGGGCAGAGAGAATCCTCTCGAACAATTTGCCCGCCTCGTCCAGCAACACGATGGGCCTATAGGCCGTGACCGAATCGGCCGGCCGTCCCGGCTTCGGCAACAGGACCAGCTTCCCACATTTCCAGCACTCAGGGAAGCGTCCGGACGCCAGGCTGGCGTCCAAAACCTCCCTGAGGCGGTCCGACATATGGTCGAGGGCTCGGGCCATCACTCGGGGTGGTACCCCGTCCGGCCCGGGGGCGGTGTTCTTGGAACGGATCCGAAGAACAGCCGCCCCAACCTCCGATTCCCTAACGGGCGGAATATTGTCCTCTCGGCCCCCGTCGTCTCTGGCCGGACCGGCCATCGACGGGGGCGTGTGCTCCGCCCGCTGCGGGAAAAGGCCCTCGACCACCTGCTGCAGGAAGCTGGGCTGGAGAGTCTCGGTAAGGGGGGGGCCCGCCGTGCGGAGCTTTTGTCGCACCGCACGATATGGGCGACCCCAGGGGTCACGATCGAGACTCTCCAGCATCTCCTTTCTTTTTGCCTCTTTGGCGCGGCAAATGGCCAGCTTCAGAGTTTTCCGCGCTTCGCGGTACTCCTCATGAAGCCGGCCCTCCTCCCCGTCTACGCGGTGGCGTCGCCGCCGGCATCGGGTGTAGGACCTCCGGGCACGAGTACAGGCCGCACGGAGGTCCGCCAACTCCTGGGACCACCAGTAGACCCCGTTCCGTGAAGGTCGACAACCCCGAACGCGGGGCATGGCCGCATCGCAGATCTGCGTAATCGCAGAGCGAAAGCGGCCAGGCCTGACGTGCCCCTTGGGCAGCCGCAGGAGCCGGCCTCGACACCGCCGCCGAGAATGAAACGCGACCTCCCACCACGGGAAGAGGGGTCGCGGCCGATGCGACCTTCGACTTCGGTGCCGCAAGCGGCGGCCGAACAGATGGGGCCGAAGGCAGCCTCGATAAGATCCCGGCCAGCCGACCGTCGATCAGGTGCCCCACCGCCACGAGAATTTGTCCCAGATATGCGTCTGGGACCTCGGATTCGGCGGGGACACTACGCGATGAAGAAGACGGGGCAGGGGCCTTTCGCTCCGGGCGCTCCGCCCGAAATTGGGCGAATTGAGCGCTCAGCTCAGCCACCTGCCCCGCCAAACGGTCGTTGGCCGTCTGGAGTCGGGCCACGTCCCCGGCGAGGGTCTCCACCACTCCCGCAATTGCAGAAGAGGACTCCTTAAGGGCCCTCACAAAAGAGCCCTTAAGATTGACGGACTTGGTGGCCACCTTGTGTATGATGGCCACCGCCGCCTGCGCCCTCTCCTGCAAACAGGACGGTGTTTGGGGCTCTATGTCCCCATCGACCGGTCTCCTGATCTTGAGTAGGAGACCCTCCATCTCCTCCTCCGCCTGGTGTTCGCCGTCAGTCCTTGCCCGCTTGTAAGCTTCCGCCCTGCTAAAGGCGGAACCTGACGGGGCCGGGCCTGATGTTCGGAGCTTTCCCCTCAGGGCACTCCCGACTTTGGGCGGCAACATCTCTAGGGAGGTGTCACTGCCCCCATCCTTCGAGAGTTCGCGCTTGCGGTGGGCGCACGTTTCGAGGTCCATTGCCTCCGAGGAGGCACCACCTGTGCCATCCGACGAGTGGTTGGACCTCGAACGCGCGCGTTCCGACGTTCTTCGGGTGCGGCTCCCAGCAGTCAGATCGACTTCCGGGAGCCCCACCGAAATGGGCGTTCCAGTCAGCGCAACGTCCTCCTCGGTTGACGAGCAGTCGTCTACCTTCCGGAACCGCCCCTTGGCGTTCCTCCTCACCTTCCCTTCCTTCTTCTTTTCAAATCCAGTATGTAAGCCAGTTGTCGTTAGTTTTGTATCCAGTCCAGTTTCATTGTTTAAGCATTTATCATTTCCCATAATAGACCCACGAGTTGGGGAGAAATAAAAGTCGACCCGGGCAGAGATTGGGGGTATGGGCCTGCGGTATCCTCACTCACTCGGTGAAACACAGCGCAAGCGCTATTTTACACCGGTTTTCTGTGAGGCCGTGGTATCACTCCGGTCGAGCCGACCCATTCACGCCGAAGCATAGCTCTCCCATTGTAAGGGTATTATATCATGCGTTTGTAACAGAACAATTCTGCTCTGTAAAAATAACAAACCAATTAAGTGAAACCATCCGATAAGACGACAATATAAAAACCGGCGTAAATATTAATCAAACGGTACAACCAGTAACTACTGCACTGCACACTTCAATTACTATATTTGTGTTATTTTAAGCGTTACAATCGCTTTTTAATACCAATACAGTATAGTATTAAATTAGATTTAGGATTTAGGTTACAACCTTCGTTGGAGGTTGTACATATCGTAAACGATAATTAATTATGATCGTGGAAAATGTTAGACTCAAAATTTTTAACAAGTGTCAATTAGCTTTTTTCATATCTCTAAAAGATTACAATCCTTTTTCGAATCATCAGACTAAAATGAACTACCCGATTCTATTTTTAACCGACTTCAAAAAAGAGGAGGTTCATGAATCGAGTATTTTGACATTTTTAGTATACTCTTTAAGTTGAACCAATTCATGATTCAACTTGGTTTAACCTTTATTTAAAAGGCATATATTCCAGACGATTATGGCTAATGTTGTATACCACTTTCGTTTTCACTGTATAAATTATTAAGTATAATATTTTCCAATGAGCCAGTCAAATCTGATGGGCCAAAGGGGGGCTTTCAGCTTAGCGAGTATCCATTCCTTTCTGAGTTTATGTTAAACCACCGATCCTAAAAAAATTATCATCTTTTCTAAAATGACGTAACTCAATGGAGACAAGACTTACTTCATTTTAGGAATGCAAATATAGAAGTATAGTATCACGTTTAATCAAATTTAACAAATAGGTACTTCTATTCCTAGTTAAAACCTTTTATTTGCTCTCAGGGTAGTTCGATTCCAGCTGATCCGACGTTAGTGAACATGTCCCGTTCGGAGCTGTCGTTTGCCTTGCTGGTAGAAGAGGCGCTAGTTCGCGTGGAGTCCTCAGCGCGTCGTCAGCTCTGCGTCGAGTTGTTGTGCGTCCTAGCCACCATACTGCGTCGTAATCCCGAGCTGTATCTACAACAACCGTTACACGTCGATAAACTCGTCGAAGACGCACAGTACACGTATGCTAAGGTAAAATCCATACTTAATATCATAGACTCGAAAGTCACTCTGTCTGTTACGTTTTCACGGCTAAACCGCTGAATATTGACATGAAGATACTGTGGTTCTTGAGGAAGGCCTTTGGCTACTATTTACCGCGATAATCGACATACAAGCGGGCGGAGCCGAGGGTAAAGGCTTGTTATATATAATACGAAATATACAACAAGACGTTCGTTATTTGGAGGCAATCTATTCATCATCTGCAACAGTCTTTATTAATACAATGCTGAACTCTCTCTGAATGCAGACCTCTCCTTAAAAAAAAGGTTTTGTACTACTATAACACGAAGTCACGAAAGTTTGTTTAAAGTTGTCCTTCACTTAGGAGTACTGTTGTTCTATGTAGTATGTTCCCGTAGTTGTATTTTACGACACCCACAAGATAAATAGGAGTGATGATACTCCGTATTCTTAATCCGTCAACACACACATAGCGATCTATTGTTCGACTAAAATAACGGCCAGTAAACGGGTAAGCGTTAATTAGATTATAAAGGTAGTATTGATGTTACAGGACAGCGGTTTGACGGACAGCAACGCTCTGAGCTGTGCGGCTGTGGGCGTGTCAGTGGGCTACCTGGCTCGGGCCGTCGTCAACAGCGTGCTGCAGGGGGCCGCCGCACCTGACCTCGTACCCGCCGAGCAGCCTTCCTGCCTCGTCTCGTGAGCCACTATGTTCCACTTGACGGTCCTGCGCCTGAACTTTCCCCCATCGTGTCGGTTAACCGTCCCGTAGGATTATGAGAGTGAGGGAACAGAGAGTGCACCGGTGTTTGCGCACACACTAGTGCACTATATCTCCTGCGCTTTTTACTGGTCTCCATTGAGACTGGCCGCCGTGTTGAAGTTATTTTGAAGTTTACAAGGTCTAATAAAAATATTATATGTTGTTTTTTTTTTGGAAATTTAGTAGATTACATCCAGTGTTGGGCAAATTTTAATTGCAATTAAAATGAATGACTAACAATTGATTAATCGTGATCGTGACACGATTAATCAATTGTTAGTCATTAATTTTTTATTAGACGGAAGTTTTTATAGTGTCCTTTCACGATTAATCAATTGTTAGTCATTAATTTTAATTGCAATTAAAATTTGCCCAACACTGATTACATCATATGTTGTTCAAGTTTCAATTTTAAACAATTACTAGTGATACAGTTTTAACTTCGTCGATTCCTTGATTGGAAACCTTTCTAAAAGACTTTTTCCAGAGGTGCTTCCTTTCGATCTCAGAAATGATATCATAGTTCAGTGACCTGTCAAATGAGACTATTAACAATGAAGTGAGAGGAAGGGGACAGAATGAGGCTGCTGTCCGACAAGTAGTAATACAATAAATAAGTCATGGCATCAAACTATTGCAAAATAGAACGGAAAACAAAAGATAACTTCTAACCTTTATATGCGCCTTATCATTTGATCTTGGCCAAAGTATTCACTTGTCCAAATATTATGATCCTCTACTTATATTTGCTATGGTTAAACTAAAAGACAATCATTTTTTTAAATTGTTTAATTGAATGTAAAGAAATTTAAATATATATAAAAAATACTGTGATTTATATTTGATGTTAGTTTAGAAAAAATCACCCAAGTGTTTTGCTCGTTTGAATCGCTATCATATTTTGTTTGTATGAACGATTGATGGAATCGTGGGTTGTCGTGATATCTAAATAAATATTGATGCCATATCTAGCCACTTACATAAATCTCATTTTATAGTCAACCAATTACATATATCAATCTCTATCTATTAAATGTTTACTATGTAGGTATAAAAAAATACGATTGTATATTAACTTCATCTGCAAAATCTTGCCATTTTGTAAAGATATTGTAACAGTTACGAAGCTTATCAGTAATGAATATAACCCGTTTTATATTTTTGTCTATATCAGTTCATTTAGTTGAGACATGTCTGTGTAATAACAGGTCTTCACAATAAGTTCTAATAGAGTGTGTACTACAAAAAATGAATGTTACTTTACATTATTAAATCAATTTGATGTATTTTATAAGCATATATTGTGTATGTTAGGATTGTTAACAAAGTATATAAACTCTTTAGTAAGTAGGTAGAAAATAATAAGATTTTATATTTTTATGAAAATAAAGTTGTTATATATTACTTGTTTTATTGCTTCAATTACAACTAATAGGTGTACAAATAAGACAAACATATTTTCTACAAGTAAATGTTTTATTATTCATACAAAAACAATCACAATGTATTCACAGGTAATGCAAACTCACACAAACTGACTTTGTTCATACCATTGCACTCATTTCACTACTAAAATAAATTAATTGGCAATATGGCTACTATAGTCCATTATATACTTTGTTATTTGGTGTTTGTTTAAGTATTTTCCGCAGTGCTGAAACGAAATAATAATACATTAGAACAAATGTTACTAATATTATAAGAATAAAATTGGTATGGATGTCTGTTACTCTTTCATACAAAAAAGGTTGAATGGATCTGGAGATAGATTATAGTCTGAAATTAAGTCGAGGCTTTCAAAGACGATTAATAGTTTTGGAAAACTAGCTGACCCAGTAAACGTCGTTCTGATTGAGCATAAAAATAAAAATTAGGGATGAGTCACCCTTATCATTTAGGGGTATGAAGAATAGATGTTGACAGATTCTCAGACCCACCCGATTTGCACACAAAATTTAATAAAAATCGGTCCAGCCTTTTCTGAGGAGTTTGGTAACAAACACTGCAACATGAGAATTTTATATATTAGATACTGAATTTTTATTTATATTATTAACTAACCTTCTTTTTCTTCTTCAGTGAAGTCTTGTTTAGGGAAATCAATATCAAAGGTAATATAAAGATTTCCATGGAGATTGTTGTTTTCAAAGTTAGGCATGCCTTCACCCTTCTTGCGGACACGAGCACCAGCCCAGGTCACTTTGTCCCTTGATACAGATACTTTGTGGCCGTCCAGGTGTACTATTTCCATTGTGAAACCAGTTAATGCATCCTAGAATAAGTAGTAGTTTTAATTAGAAGGTCAAATGGCTTGTATTCTATAGTATTGGCCTATAATAAAAAAAAACCAAAAGTATATTGTGCTTGAATCGGCAACATCTTTAGTGAAATTCACATACATTGCTGTCATATAGTTCTTACATTGCAGAGAAAAAATGTTACATTATTATGTATTATGTATTTTAACACGCAACAAGTTTTTTAATTTTAAATTCTTTTTTATAAGTTTTTTAATTTATTCTTATAATTTTAAAAAACTTGTGTGCGGTTTGTTTTCAATGTCAGAATTAAATATTAAAAAATCTGTTAATCTGCAATGATATTAGATACTATTATCAAAGAGCTTATAATCATATAAAGAAAAGTAAGTATACAATACCTATTCATTTTAATCATTAGTGACAATTTATATATTGATAAACTTAGTAGTTATACTTAGGTTCTTTTACTGAGAAAGTCTTAAAATATAACTAAAATAACTGTTAATTTAGTGCAAATAAAAAAATATATTTTTACTTGCTTGAAAGTTCCTGATGTTTACATACACAGTATCAAAACTTAAGCAACAAAATCCTTGAATGTTTAAGCATTACTAAACTCAATTTATTTTGTTAATATTCAATGAATTTTGGGGTAACTAATATTCTAATTAAAAACTATAATGAGAAATTGTGATACATAAATAGAAATTAAAGTGTAACACATACTAACCTGTAATGATATTGTGACATTAGTGTAGAGATCATCCAGCTTACGTGTGAACTGTGGATGCTTCTCAGTATGAAAGACAAATATTAAATCTCCTGGTTCACCATCCATGTGCGGTTCACCCTCTCCTCTTAGTTTTGATTTGTGACCGTCTGGGGCACCGACTTCAACCTGAAATAACAACATAATTATTCAAAGGTTGTACATTATAAAGTGGTCCACAGACCATATAAATTCAGGTCTGTTTAATAAATGTGGACAGATTAGGTAAGAAAATACCTACATATTTTGTTGTGTCATTTTTTACTTTTTAGTAATTGCAAGAATATGTTTACTCATTCCGCTATTATTATGAAAGTTAGATAATTTGAGAGTGCAGAGTTTGTCAGATAATTTTATTTTAATTAACATAATTTTATGCTAACCATGCAATTAGTTATTAATTGTATAAGATACTAGCTTTTGCTCACGGCTCCGCCCACATGTTTATCCGATTATCAGCAGTAAAGAGTAGCCATGTCCTTCCTCAAGAATCAAAGAATCTCCATGCCAAATTTAATTGGAATTGGTGCAGCAGTTTGTCCGTTAAAGCAGGACAGACAGACAGAGTTACTTTTGCATTTAGAATATAGGTATGAACATATACCTACCTCAATTTCTAACAGCCTCTCTTCATTTACCAGCTTCACATTAGGGCATTCATCACACACAGTCTGTTGCATCATCTGGAAGCGTCCAGGGCCCAAGTTTCTTGTCACCATCTCCTGCCTGCAGTTACACTTCCGAGTGCCAGATGCTGGCTTGATCACAGGCTTATTGCGCGTTATCTATAATGGGCGAAAATATAGATTAGTCATGTAGATAAGGAAGCAATATTAAATATGATTTCAAGACTTATGAATAGAATGGAATTTTTACCTCTATAAAATTACCATTATACAGTTCTTCGAGGCTGACAGTCAGCTCCATGATGATATCGGCACCTCGGGGTGTTTCGTGGTGTTGTTGCTCGCCACCAAAGTGGAAGCCAAAGTCACCAAAGAAGCTGGCAAATGGGTCATTGTTATTCATCATACCGTCTTTCTTTAAGCAGTCTTCACCGCAACGATCATACAACTCTCGTTTCTCCGGATCCGACAGAGCCTCGTATGCTGCACCAAGATCTTGAAATTTCTGAGAGGCTTCAGGATCATCTTGATTTTTGTCTGGATGTAATGCTTTTGCTAATTTTCTGTAAGCTTTTTTGATTTCATTTGTCGTTGCTGAACGTGATATACCCAGAATTTGATAAAAATCCCGACCGGCCAACGTTAACACTAACGCTGACGTTAAATAAATTAAACACATATAGGCAGTGTTACTAAACATTTTGAAATTGGTTAATCCTAGGAACTAATTTGGAAACTAAGTTAAATTCAGTAAAACTGAACTAACGTTCAACACATTTCGCCTTTTGACAACACACAGAGTACTACTTTGACAAACAGGCGGATAAAGACAATTCGTCCCGTCCCTATTGGCTAATGAAAACGATAGAATTGAAAGATCTTATTCATAAACTTAAAATGTAAAGTTTAGCATCTATTTCAATATCAGTAAAGTTGGAATTTCATTTTTAGCTACTGATATGCTAATATCCAATCATCGACAGACTCGTAAACATAGAGTTGCTACTTAAAAAAAAAAACAATTAAAGGAGTAGTCGAATTCCAATTCGATTGCTATAATCTGTGGTTGTACTTTTGAAAAGTCATGATTATAGTGACATTCAGTGCAGTACTGCAGTGACATTTTAAAGCATTGCTTGCAAAAAGTTCGGCTTCCTCAAAACATTATTACCTACTAAACTAATAAACAACTTTATCTTTGTACGATTTAACTAAAATATATAAAATATGGCTTCTATTTTACTACCTGAGGTGCCCGCTCCAGGTTTCTCCTTTGAGAATAGCCAACGGTAAGAAATGAGACTTGCAACTACAGACTAGAATGGTTTTATTCTGTAAATGATTTTTGTTACTTTTATTTATATTTGTCTTATAGGAATGCATTCTTAGCTCAAAAAGGATTTCCTGCTCCAACGGCTACCAAAACCGGTACCACCATTGTGGGCATAATTTATGCTGATGGCGTTATACTCGGAGCAGATACAAGGGCTACCGAAAATACTGTGGTATCAGATAAAAATTGTGAAAAGATTCATTACTTAGCCGGCAACATGTACTGCTGCGGAGCTGGAACTGCCGCCGATACTGAAATGACAACTCAATCAGTGTCTTCGCAGTTGGAGTTGCAGAGGTTACACACTGGAAGAACAGTAGCAGTTGAAACTGCTGCAACTCTATTAAAGCGTATGTTGTTCCGCTATCAAGGTTACATTGGTGCTGCTCTGGTTCTTGGAGGTGTTGATAGAACTGGACCCCACATTTACTGCATATACCCTCATGGTTCAGTTGACAAACTGCCATATGCTACTATGGGTAAGAACCTGTGTTTATTTTACTAACTTTCTATTGATAAAGACTGTAGATTAAATGGTTAATGTTTATTTAGGTTCTGGATCACTTGCCGCAATGGCAGTCTTTGAGGCAAACTGGAAGCCGAATATGACTGAGGAAGAAGGCAAGAAACTTGTCCGTGATGCTATTGCAGCTGGTATCTTTAATGACTTGGGATCTGGTTCTAATGTAGATTTGTGTGTCATTAGAAGCCAAGGGCCTGCCCAGTATTTGAGGACCTATGAAGAAGCCAATGTGAAGGTAATGAAATTTTAAATAAGATAATACACATAATTTAAAATAACAAGTAATTTAATTTAACTTATATTAGCCATAGTTGTACGGTCTTTAAAATAGATAGATAACTATCTGTCTCATGTAACTTTGTCGAAGTCTGTTTTCAATCATATTCTGCGGCAGCAAAAGTCACATTATAAAATAAATGTGAAAATCTGTACTTTCAGAGTTCATCATGGGCATTATTAAGATTAATATCTTGTCGAGTCACTTAGCAAAATGCTAATGCCAAAATTTAATGTTTGAGTACCAATTTACCATTTCAAATGTAATGTACAATAATGGTCTTTATTTTTGTCTTCAGGGTAAGAAACAAGGCTCATACAGATATCCTCTAGGAACAACAGCTGTGTTAAAGCAGTCCATCATACCTTTGGAGGTAACATCTGTTACAGTGACTAGCCCACAGCCTATGGATGTGGAACCATCACACAGTCGCCGTTAAATTAAAAATGTTCATATTTTAAAAATGGCTATTAATAAATGTAATTTTTTCACTAACTGCCTTTTCATATATCAATAATTTAATAATCTCAATAAAACACTTTGTAAATAAATAGAATAATTTAATAAAACATGCTTTTTGGATAGTTATTTTTCAAAAATAATGCCGTATTATTAAAACTGGCCAAAAGCAATAAATATGTCATGATTTTTTAAATAATAAATTTTGTAGAAAAATACAAAGAGTAAAATACGTTTAGGACGGAATTGTTTCCTACACTAGAGTTAGAATTGTGTCAGTTTCGTCGATAAAATTAAGTTCTGTATTACACTGACCACTTTACATTGAACTGTCATTGAATAGACTTTCTATATCATGACAGGTATAACATAGATCGCATTTAGGTTATCTCTAGCTATTTAAATTTCACATTAATGTCATATTCTACATGCACGAAATTCTTAGTATGTCAGTATTTATAGAAAAAATACTTTTGCTTTTGTACAAAAAATGTCTTTAGGTAATATTATCACATAGAAAATAACTCAAATTACCTTTTCACAGAATTCATGCACCTCTAATATTCTATTTATAGTATTCCCATTCACTCTTAGCTTACAAAAAATATACAGAGTATCGATTCTCTTACACACTACATAAACATAAGTACATATTGATGCAACCTATGTTATAATTAGCAAAATGCAACAGAGATTCTGACAAGTTTATAATGGCAACTTACATACTACTTATTAGTCATTCATGCTTTTTTATGGAGTATGAAATCCCAAGTATCTTTCCACCTAAGATTCAACAGATCATGTTCAGTCAGATCAACAGTCCCGTAATTGAGAACATTAAATTTCTTATATGTAATTAAAACATATGCTAGCCATATTACAACACAGAGAATGAAAACATTTGTCAGAGAACGAATTCTTTCTCCAGACTGTATTATATAGTATAAATGATCTATTACATAGCATAGCAACATAATTTTGTATATATATGCAGGTAAATAATGGTGAAGGAATAGTGTACGATCCATAAAGAAGTATGGAAGGTAGTGGATCCAATAGCCTAAGAGAAGAATGTATCCAGCATTGTAGAACCTTTCTAATGCTCTTGGAGATAAATCGGAGTATTTGCGTCGTTGTCGAATTGCATACACTGCAAGCAAACTGCTATACACCAGCACAGATATTGACCCCGTGTACCATGTTATGATATTTCCAATTAAGTGTATTTGAGCCTGTAAAAGAAGTTTATATTAAGGTTTTGATTACTTCGGTTGCGCTGTGAAAGTATACACTGCTACAGTATATTGCTGTTCCGAGGTTTCGGTTTCGATTTCAGGGTCGGACCAAATGATTCTACGATCTACAAATATTTGTGTCGGAGTTTACGTGTTTTTCTATATATAATTATGTTACATGTTAGGGTTTGAATACTTTGAAAAATAACTGTTATGTTATGACGACTAAGAGAGACTTTTTTGTTCCACTCTTAATACCACAGAATGATCACCGGGACCGCTGGGTTAATCACTTTTATCACTCAGATATTTATCGCACTGTAGCTCAAATTGATCTGCGGTCTGCGAGATGCCTTTTTATATTAGATACCGAAATGACCGCTTCCGAAAAAACGCTATCAAATGTAAACAAGCCAACCTCGCCCAATCAATCTATATTAGACGTTATATATATTTACACAAGGTACAATGTTCTGCAATGTATTATAATTAGCACTTGTCTTGAATTTGTACCGACGAACTAACTGATGCTGCTTTTGCTAAATTTGTTTGTTTCGTAACAATATAATATGTATATATAAAATTAACTATTCTATCAATCAATTTAGCTTTCATAGTACAAGCTCTACTTAGTTCAAAACTAGATGGCGTTGCGTGTCAGATGTCCAAAACAGTGTTAAATAATTACGTTTGAATTAGGTGACAGCCAGTATGCGATAGATCGCACTAGTAGCGGCCACTCTGAGGGGTCACTAGCGAACATGTGACCCTGAGGAGCGTCGGGCGCGTGGGCTATCATCTTGTATTGCAGCTCAGCGAACTTCTCCCAAAACGTGAGTTCCGTTGTAGCGGTCGGTATCATTTCTGCAGATACTAGTTCCCTTTCACGTTCCTTTCGATCTTCAGCTGAAATATAAGAATTTTATAACTTTAGAAGAAAAGATATTAATTGATTAATGGACAGCTGAAAAAATTAATATTGTATAAGAGTATTTCTTCTGTGTGGTGAAGGATTAAGAATCTCATCACCTCTATTTTTCCAGCAGGTGTACAAACCGACTAAGAGAACAAACTACGCCAGGCAACAGCAATTCGACTAATGCAAATACAACTTCCTTACTACTAATCCGTCTGGCCAAGGTTTTATAGTAGGCCAAAATATCGTTTCTAATAATAGTCCTATTTCTAACAGTTGACTCGGCTATTGTTTATAATGAAGAACCAATACGAAACCTTTTGTATAACGATGTTCTTCAACATTCCATACAGCATCTTCATGCGTGAGTATTTTATCAGCTACCACTTCATGTTGATGGAATCCCCACGAAGGCAGCTGTCGCCCACTGAATCGTAGACAAGAGCCAGAGTTGACATGAATCAGTCTGACCATAGACCGGATACTGTCCCAAGTAGCGTCCTCACTGTCACGGTTCACGATGTCCACTCGCCAAAGGTTTTGAGCTGGCATCGACACATTGTAATCGATGTAACAAGATACCTCCTAAAAATTTCATGTTCAAAGTAATTAAATATTTTTGTATGTGTTTAGAAATGTGTGAGGTACAAAAAAAAACAAGTGGATTTCATAGAGAACTGTTATTGATGGTTTTAATTAATTTGCATTAGGTTGATTACGTCGTTTTTGTTACAGAATAATATTTTATGAACGATCGTAATAGCTGTTTTCAATTGGGTCAGGTATAGTCTATTCGCTTAGATACGGTCACTTTGATCGCGCCGCCTCACGCGCGGCTTTTTGTCAAAGGCAATCCGCCACGAAATCAAAGAACACGCCAAAAAAACATTAAACAAACTATTTATACTAGTCTTCCATTATATCTATATTAAAAAAATGAATCACCGAAATATATGTACTACCATATTTTCCGATCGGCTGCACTAAATTGGATAATTCTTTTTTATATGTTTGTTATTGTCACGACAAATTTGTATAAAAGAAAATTTAAAGAAAACCGGCAGTGTTATGTTTTCTTAGTCCATAACTGTACACTACTCATGAGAAGCTGAGCGGGGCATGAATACTAAAACAAGTTTTTTGGAAATTACTAAATCATTCATAAGGAAATGGCCGTACGAATTTTTCCGGTTCAGCTAGTACTTAATAAAAAGAAGCATTCACGGTTGTGACACGTTCCTAACAAATATCGATATATCGTAACAATAAAGATCTTTTTATTCCGTTTGCTCAACTTACTTGTGCTTGTGGTGAAACCGGTGCAGCGACATCGTGAGAATTTAAAGCCCGACTAGTGATCCCATGAACTATTTGAACAACATCTCCATGCCGGATAGCGTCTGGCGGCCTGGATACCGCCAGAGACGCTTGATCGGGCCGCTTTACTATCCACCAGTTGTTCACGTCCTTGAAACTGTAGCACGTGACCTGCTGTTGATGGGAGGAGCCGCGGCCGTCCGTGTATCGCACGGGATACACGTGCGCATGAGAGTGGAGCCAACATGTACGTCCATGGGCGTGTCTTATGGGGAAAAAGTGAAAAAATTTAGATACATTTTTAGGAGTTCTAGTCTAGGAGCACGAACGGGTAGGCTCGACCGAGGCGGTACTACCCTCGCACAGAAGATCAGCCTAAAATTGTGTTTATATGCATTCGTGCCGTCGTGTTTCATTGGTGAGTGCGAGACCGGAGTCCCAATGATACAGAAGCATCAGCAGGTCACCATGATGCAATGTCTGCATTCGCAATGAGTATGGTGACTACCACTCCTGAAACCTGGTTATGCTTTCCATCAGGCACTGTAGAGTCATTTTGGTAGGCACATACGTAAAAAGGCAAGTTACCCCAGGCATGTGTCTGTCTGTAATATTAAAATAACTGCTTTTTACTAAATGCATATGTATGTATACACGGTACATATACCTAAATAACATTTTTGTTTGTCTGTTTGTTCCGGTTAATCTCAGGAATAGCTTGACCGATTTTGATGGGACTTTCAATGGCAGATAGCTGATGATATAAGGAGTAACTTAGGCTACTTTTTAGACTAAATTTGCCCAGCGGCGTCCGCTGCGGTTGTTGTTGTACCGTGGGTAGCACCGCCGGACTCAGCTAGTTATTTTATATAGTTCATAAATCAATGTACTATATCGAAAGATTATTACCTAAGTGTAATTTGAGATCCATGAGCAACATGTAATGGTTGACCCCGCGTGATGCTGGCTAGACCCCCTTGTAACGATGCTTGGAAAGCGCTCGTCATAACACTGTCGTGGGGGCCAGCATTCGGCAACATTGCCAAATGAGCGTAAAACACACTCACATATAGCATAAGAGGAATCACTGTAAGTATCAATGCTCTCCATAACGAGGACAGGAATAGTCGCAGTCCAGATTCTGAATGTCCAATACGCAGCCACATTTGTCTTCCAACCAAAAAAATCGCGAGGAAGTACGAATATAGCCCAGAATATTTTACTCTGGAAAGAAACGTTTATTTGATTTTATGCCCAGTTCCTATATTTGAAAAACGATCTGTTCTAGGTACGAATAGTAGTATATTATACGGAGTGTAAGATAAATTGTTCCTATAAAAAATAAATTGAGGAACGGTACTTACGACTCGTAGTCGGTTGTAGAAAATTTTTACACGATGACGATTCGTTAAATATAGGAACCGGGCATTAATAATTTTTTTTTAGATATAGGACATTTTGTCCCTGATTTAATATCTTAATTGATAAATATCGCATACTCGCATCTGCTATGCGAAAAAGATATCGGTAGGATATTGTCTGTTATTAGGATTATTATTTGTCCTTTTGAGGATCTTAATATAATGTTTGATCAAAATTTAGATTCGCCACAAACACCGGCTCCGTGCTGCCCGAATCCAACGCCTTCCTCCGACCTTTATCGGACCACCAAACTATTAATACTTATCGTTAAATAATTTTCAATCTACACTATCTACAATGGACTACCGACTACTGCTACGTTTATCGTCACAAGCTTATACTCACGAAAAACAGCATCCAAGTGAGAGAGCAGAGATGCAAAGCCATACAACACTAGCAAGTCCATTCCGACGCGTGCTTTTAATAGCACAAAGCACTCCACACAAACCGAATAGTATTTGTATACTTTCTAACAACATAAACCTTGACTGAGCTAGGAAACAGTTCTCTGCAAGCATAAGATACATGTGTTAGAAAAATATTGCACAGGTGATACTACATTTTAGAAACTCATACTTACCAAAAAGTACCAAAAGACCTGCTAGAGCTGCAGTCCAATGATAAAACGATAACTCCAGCATTAATTCATAGGTTACAGGTACCAAAAAACTTCCAGCTAATGCTGGAATAAGACGTAAAGCTGATACCGGTACATTATCTGTGTAAGGTGTACCTATTCGGTCAAATGTAAAATTGCCATCGAATCCAGCTGCACGGCCCGCTAGGTATAATAATTGCTTTCCAAGCGGTGGGTGGGCATCAAAAAAGAATATTCCTTTTGTATATAGAGACACATATCGACCATAGTGTAATTCGTCAAATCTGAAACAAATATCATAGTAATATAAAAGTTCTAAAAATGAATAACGAAATACCTTGGACCAGGTAAGAGAGCAAAACTAACGTGTGTGATTCAATCATTAAATCCAAAATCATATCGTAAATTGTATTTCTTTGAAGCAGATAGTATATGGAGTCAAAGTGGCCCCATCCACTAGGATCTCCTGTTGAATTTATCTGAAATTTTCATGCAGACTATCCGTCCGGTATCCACAAAAAGGTTCCACAAACATTTATGTTCAAGGTATACATAGGAACATATAATTTTTTGGAGGTACACCATAAATGAAAAATTTGGTTTTAAGTAATATTAATCCACAAAACAATGGTTCTAATTAGTCAACAACAACAGTTTTTATTATTAATCAACAAACCTAAACTTTAAATTACAGAAAAAAAATTTAATGCAAAACATAAGCCTGCTTCTGGTCTAAATTTGGTTACATCGTTGACTGGGATGCTCAGATCTTTCCGTTTATCGTCTTGAGGCGTTCCTTTTCTTGGTTTTTATTGCGGTAAGAATCCTCCTATTTCACATAAATAGGTCCTTGCAAATCGGAAAAGTTATGCTATTCTAAATTATGCTCATTGAAATACTCTTCCGTTACTTTAAATATTTCTTCTCCAATTGTATGGTTCCTCAGAAATTCTTCATATTATAAACAACTTTCAGAATTCTCATGTTCTGGAAGTGAGGGACTCCTTTTTTTGGGGAGAAGGATGAGGTAGGCCTTATGCCACTGAGAGGGTCAAGTTCCGGAGTCGTGGGAGAGGTTAATTATGTGGATGATTACTAAGAGGATATAGTTCAGGATGGTAACAATAATACGTCAGCTAATGCCATCATGGGCCACAGTATAAGAGCGGGTAGATAGGATAATCTGTTTGATGTCCTCAGAGGGCATTAGAGAAAATTTAAATGAGTCAATAGCGGGATCGGTTGGACCAGAAAAGTAGCGTTTGACACTTAGTTTGAAGATCCAGCGTAATAGTGGATAAGAAATGACAATTGATATTAGTGTTTTTGAACTTGGGATATTGTTGTTTACGAAATTTCTACATACTGGAAGAAGAAGACTATATTTTGAAGGACGTGTCGACGTTTGCAGCCTTATAAAGGGTCCACCTACCTTCATACTGATCTTTTCTAAAACGACGAAAGGCCTAATCCCTGCGTCTTATAGCCTCGGACTCCCTCAGTCGACCAGGGGCAGGGGCACGTTTCAATTTTACTGTTCTAATAGAAGCGTAAATGTTATACAGATTAATGATGGCGTCGTTAAATATATATACTGACTTTTTTGTTACCAATGGTAGCATTCAAATTAGCAGAATCTGCATGTAGCTTTTCGATATCTATGCATTGAAAACTGCGGACGAATTTAAGGAGGTGCTTTGGGAGGTTTCAGGGTACAGGGTAGGCAGATCAAGTCATTGTTGGGGAAACCGTGGGAAGACAAGCTTTGGGGCTACGGTAAGCATTAGATCAAGCCAGGTATCATGGTGTTCAGTATTATGTTGAGTTGCTAATAGAGGCAGGACATGGAGACTGGTTGTTTGGATGATTTGGAGCAGGTTATGTATTCGGGAGGAGTTTGGGGGAGGACTGTTTCCAGACTGTAAAAGTAGTTAATAGCAGAAGGGCAGTAGACTACACCTAGAATAACGCTTACTCTCTTGACCAACCCACATTTGGTAGAGATGAACGAAACAAAACGCCTCCCTAATTTACATCTGTTTTTAAGTATTTTTCTTCTATTTAGGTCTTCTATTTTTCCGAGGCACACCAACAGATGACCACGGTACACCAGTGTACCGCGGCACATACTTTGCGGAACACTGCTCTAGGTGAGGGGTGACCTGAGATCGACTTTTTACAGATGAAACCCTGTGGGATCTACTAATGACATGTCTTGAAATTTCACATGAAACAACATAATTCTTTTACTATTAATAATGCCATTTGAATTTAACGCAGTACGTCAACTACATCTACATAACGCCTAAATTAACGCGTTGATTAGCGCGTGAAGACGCAGGTGGAAGCAAAGTGGTGAAATTTCGTATAGTTGTATACTACTGCCTTCGACAACTGGAAGTTGTCAAAAAATATTTACTGTGTTTGTGTATTGATTCGTATGTTTTCTCATTCTTACAATCTATAATAATTGTAGTATAGTCTATTGAATAGTATGTATTTTTTTTCACTGCTTGTGGCAGATCATTCACATAAATAAGGAAAAGAAGAGTACCCAAACTACTTTCTTGTGGGACGACAAAGTGTTGTCCTTTGAGTAAATATACCTATTCACTTTTCGGGTAAAGTTTGCAAAAAGTACTAAATCACATTGCGAGTATAAATCATGTAGTTGTTGATAACCATCACCTCTCTTCAAGATGTATATTTTATAATTCTATATTTTTTGCCTTGCCATAATTGACTGGACTAATAGCTGATCGACTGGTTGGCCATCGCTACTCTAGGTATCTTTTTTGATTTTGATTCCATTTGGATTTCCTATGAGATTTATTTTACATTTTTGTAAATCAACTATGATGCTTAAATTGGTTTTATTTGGATTTTTGTCTACAGTGATCTCATATTGTATAGGGGATCCAGGTGGACAGCTGTCAAAATGAAAGCTCAATTAGTACAGAGCTTTTGCAGTTTCTATAGACAAACACAAACTATACTATAGACAGACAAAAACTTGAGATTTTTATACGTATATTGCAGAAGAGAGGCTATATTTACTTACACAACATATGATGGCTCCCCAAGGTTGGGTAATCTCGTGCTAAGTGCTAAAGCCAGTAAACCAACAAACACCAGATTTATTTCTAAGTGCAAGTACACTCCTGAAGATTCTTTTACTACTTCCTTTAATTTTGGAATATCCTCTGGCACCATTTCTGACTCTTCAGAAGTACTGACTTCTTGACCCTAGACAAAATGTTTTTGTTAGTGAAATAAGACATAGGAATATTAATGTATATATGAAAATAAAATATAAAGCTATATTTCAGATTGAGTTGCAATTCAAATATGTATGATGAAATTTAATTTTAAAAAAAATCTGCTAAAACTAATTTAATGTAGGTCCAAAAGCAAATTTTATTTCTATATACATTAATAAAGATGCTGTCTGAAATAATTTCTTAACAATAATATTCTCAAGTATTTTTAAAGTTTTCACAATCCACTGAATACTGTTCAGTGGTGGTTCTGTTAGTGGATTGTGAAAACATTAAATCATTACTATCGCATAATTGGGCACATAATTTGAGTTTAATAAATATGTCGTAGCGATCATGAAAGTTTGTCACACTTTACCAAATTAGGTAATTAATATTTGTTCATAATAACTGAATACATTCCGAGAAACTAAAGTTCAAACAAAAATTAAAGAAGGTTCTCCCTTCTTCTACTTTCAAAATAATGAAAGGACAAATAAACATTTTAAAACAAGTAAATAAATACAACAAGTTAGGAGAGAGATTAGGTACAAAATAAATGTTTTAGACAATACTTAAAAATACTTTTACTTACATTTTCTTTGGTATTATTGATGGATTTTTCTAAATAACTGTTCGTCTCTAGTTCACTGACCTCTTTATTTGGTTTCTTTTTTATGCGCTTCTTAGCAGATGTGGATGTATCCATATCTAAAGATCAATAGTTTATTCTGAAATCACCAATTTATGTTACTTCATTTACATAATTGGAATTTCTGTAGAGAGTAAATCATAATATCATCACTATTTGAAAGTAACTTCACTTGACTGCTACAATACACAGTACGTCAGTGTCAGTCACACGACACACACTCCTCTAATCTCTGACACACATACACACGTACACAAGTATGTGTGTACACATACACACCTACGCTACGCCTACGGTACAGGACCTACAAATTGTGTACGAAATCTAAAGTGCTACCAATTCAAAATTTGCATGTCCTTCACGGCCTACTTGCTACAAGCTTCCATCCCTTTTAATGGAATTATCAAGGTAGTTATTCTTAATTCATATTAAATATTCTTATTAAATATTCTTAAAGTTTACAGGAAATGAAGAGGAAAAAAATTTTATTACAAAATTAAGCTTCTACTTATCATTACTACGAAATATTTGATATATTTTGTTGATAAAGAAAAGTATTAAAATATATATTTTGTAGCCAGTTACTACAAGTATTACAACTAGTAAAGGAAATAAAGTATAAGGTAGTCGGCGACTACTAATTGGAATTGTAAATTGTGACATTTGTTTCTAATATATTATATTTTATTTGTTTCTAAATCACCTTAATTAAACTCGACATCGGCTGAATGCACAAATCATCCGAAGCCGGTGAAGAAAAAAACATCAGTATATGTCAATGTCAATTCAAGATTTCAAGTAATCGCGGGTAAAGTATGGAGAAGTAATATGTTATTGTTATCAATTTAAAAAGTTTAGCAAACGATGTCTGAAAACAAGAAAATTGATGCTGATGATGTACCGAGTACGATACCATGTCCAATTTGTAATAAGGATTTTGATAAGAGGGCAATCCAGGAACATGCAAACAAGTGTTTATTCCTAAATACATCTGAACAAAGTCAATTTCAACAAAAGTCTGTCCGCTCTGAGTTGTTTAACAACGCTAAAAGAAGTAGTTCACACTTGAGAAACACTAGTTCATTGGAAAAAAGGTCACGATTAAGTATAAGCCCAAGTTCATCAAAAACCAAAGTGAGTTCATTTACAAGATCAAGAATAATATTTCGTTCTTATGATATCTCAGACAGGCTCTTCTACGCAAGCTCTGCTATAGTGCTCCTTTGTCTCTTAATATTGCGACGAAAATTTCTGCGCCGTTATGCCTACTTTGATAACCGTGGCACTGTTTCCAAAGAACAAAAAGTTATGTTTAATAACCGAAAACTCTCTTCAAGAGTCGGTACTCAAAATATTATAACTGTTTTGCATGTACTATATATTTGTTTCGGAGTTTGGGTATTTTATATGTATAATATGTATGAATTTACAAAATAAAATAAAATATATGTGTTTATATCAGTTGTCTAGTACCCATAGTACAAGCTCTGCTTAGTTTGGGACTAGATGACGTTGTGTGTGTGGTAGATGTCCAAAATATTATTATTATTATATTATACTTCAGCTTTATCATAAAAAAAATGTGACTCGTTTATTATGAAAACATTACTTATTACATTTTGATTGCATAAGATTACAACACAATAGACATGCTTAAATTTGTTTTCAGCAACCACAATCTGATTCCAGTTCAACAATCGCATCTAAGGATACTAAAAATGCACCTTTAGCTGAACGAATGCGACCCATTACTTTAGAAGATATTGTAGGACACAATGAAGCATTTGGTTCTGGATCAATGTTAAGATCATTATTAGAGCAACGAAAAATACCGAATATGATATTGTGGGGGCCTCCAGGATGTGGAAAGGTGTGAACTAAAATATTTATAAAAATTATATTGAATTCATTTTCTAGGGTGCAAGGAACATACATAATTTTAATATCTCAATTAGAAATAAAGAATACTGTGATAGTGAGGATCACACAGATTAATTTGTTACCAAAACAAGCATCTCAAAATAAACGCAAGTTTATAATACTATATAAAGGTACTAGCTGACCTACGCAATTTTGTCTGGGTCTCTTTTTATTTAAGGTGCCCTGTTAGTCAACTGGCAACTTCAACATTCAGTGGCAACAAAACATATGACAGCACTGTCTACTGAAGATTCACTGAACTACGAAGTAATACAATACACAAAGTAACTACCAATCCTGAGTCGTTGGGCCATAGCCCGCCAACCATGATCACCTCGTCTAGTCAGAGAACCTTTATGTTGGTAGAACATGCCACCCGGTCCCCCTACAGGTCTAAGCGTTGGCACTATCCTATCTTAGCTTGCTAACACACATTCAAAAACAAAGGCAATAAGCCTGTGCGAAGCCGGGGAAGGTAGCTAGTGTATATTTATATTCTTAATTTATGCCCTCGGTGAATGAATGTTAATTTTTTTTAATTCTTATTTTTCTGTGTCACTTTCCTTCTGCAGTTAGGTATATTGTTATATATTTTTTGTTTTAGACATCATTGGCTAATGTCATATCTAACATTTGTAAGGAACAGAACAACATGAGGTTTGTTAAACTCTCTGCGACTATGTCAGGTATAAATGATGTTAAAGAAGTGGTAAAAGTGGCCAAAAATGAAGCGCAGTTTAAGAGACAGACTGTTTTATTTATGGATGAAATTCACAGGTTGGTATTATGTGGAGTTTGAGTACCTATTTATTAGTATTGATTTATAAGAAAGTTAAACTTGAATGTTAACTCATTATTTTAATTTATTTTACTTTTCCATTCAGTTTTGTGTTTATCTTCGGTATTGGCGTGTAGCCGTTTTTATTTGGGCTTGGGGTAAGGGTTGCTTCTGATCCCCTTTTAGGCAATTCTTCTGCAGCATCTTTACCCATTGAGTTACTACATATGCCCTTTTATCCATTGCAAGGTAATTTAGTTTGTTGTTGCAATAGCCTGGAAAAGTAGAACTGTTAAAAGGTGTCTAAATAAATATTTAAAATAACTCGATTATAATATTATAAAAATGAATGTCAAGCTACTAATGTAACAATTTAATGGCTTACAAGCACATGGCTAATGGTGCATTATTAATTGTTTGATCTTCTGTGGATATTTATTTTAAGCAGTTTAGTTGAGTGGTAAATATCCATTATGGCGGCACTGATTCAAGATTCTCTGATTCATTCTGCTACCGTGGCAGAGCTATGCTTCGGCGTGAATGGGTCGGCTCCGGTCGACCGGAGTGATACCACGGCCTCACAAAAAACCGGTGTGAAATAGCGCTTGCGCTGTGTTTCACCGAGTGAGTGAGGATACCGGAGGCCCATACCCCTAACCCTCCCCATCCCCCCAAAGGTCGGCAACGCACTTGTGACGCCTTTGGTGTTGCGGGTGTCCATGGGCGGCGGTAATCGCTTACCATCAGGTGATACGTCTGCTCGTTTGCCCACTATTCAATAAAAAAAAAAAAAAGCAGAAACCCACTGTGTCTTAAGAACAGGATTTTATCTCTATAAATTAATTAATAATAATTAGCTCATATTATATGCTAATTATGAAAAAGTATGAGAGAGAGCTGTACAATTTTTTTCGTCAGTTAAAGTCTTGACAGTTTAATTAACAAGTCACTGTAGTTAATGAAATATAACCCAATTAGTTAAAAAAGTGTATTGAAAGAAATTTTCTTATTTACAGATTCAATAAACTTCAACAGGACACATTTTTGCCTCATGTAGAAAATGGGACAATAATTCTTATTGGTGCGACAACTGAGAACCCTTCATTTAGTTTAAACAATGCATTATTGAGTCGCTGCAGAGTAGTGGTTATGCAGAAACTGAGTATTGAGGATGTATTAAAAATATTAAAGAAAGCCCTCACAAAAACTGGTAAAGCAGCTATCACAAACTCTAAGGGTGACTTAACAAAACCCTTGGAAGATGATTTACCTAAGTATGTTATGTTTAGACCCATTAGTTACAAGTAATAAACAATTCCATAACATTGCCTTAGCTGTTGATGCAATTTTTTAAGATTTAGAAGAATGTTTAATAATAATAATAATATTTCGGACATCTAACACACAACGCCATCTAGTCCCAAGCTAAGCAGAGCTTGTGTTATGGGTACTAGATAACTGATATGAATAAATATATACTTTTTTTTTTTTTGTAAATACATACATATTATACATAGAAAACATCCAAACTCCGAAACAAATATTTGTAGATTACACAAACATTTGGTCCGACCCAGGATTTGAACCCGAGACCTCAAGCACAGCAGTCGCATTCACTACCACTGCGCCACCGAGGCGAGATAAGTTCAAGTTTAATTTGTAATACTTAGAAATAATTATGTTGTAATACCGAAAAGTATAGAAAATATTCTCATCTTGAAACAAATTATATTGCCCAGTAACTGACTGTTGATATTGACTTAATCTTGTACTAAAGTTGCACACATTTAAAAATTTGTGATGTTTATCTTTCACTAGCTGACCCTCGCAACCTCATTTACGTCTACTATTATAGACTAGACTATTATATTGCCTGTAGAGTAATAATTTCCCCAATTTTTAAACATTCTTTGTTGGGGCTCCGCTCTTATTGGTCTTAGCGTGATGATATATTATTATACCCTATAGCCTTCCTCAATAAATGGATTTTCAACACTAAAATATTTTTTCAAATCGGACCAGCGGTTCCTGAGATTAGCACGTTCAAACAAACAAACTCTTCAGCTTTATAATATTAGTATAGATAACAGGATGAAATAAGGTCATTAATTCATATATTACTTTCGTCTTCAAAAAATATGTAATCAATTTTAGGTGTATTGTTGAAGAGGAATCATTGCAATGGTTAGCAGAAGTGAGTGACGGAGATGCCAGAGTTGCTTTAGGTGCATTAGAGATTGCACTTGATGCCAGAGACCCTGGCACAGAAATACATATCACAGGGCCAGCTATTCTAACACTAGAAGACATAAAAAATGGTATAAAAGTATGTCCTAATTAATATACTATCAAAATGCTCAGCTGAAGATTGTGCGCAATACTTGCCCTTTTATTTCCCTCACAGAGAACCCATATGATGTACGACCGGCAAGGTGAGGAGCATTACAACACTGTATCAGCGGTACATAAATCAATACGTGCTGGCGATGACAATGCAGCATTATATTGGACAACAAGGGCTTTACAAGGTGGCGAAGATCCTTTGTATATTGCACGACGTCTAGTGAGAGCTGCATGCGAAGATATAGGTATTACTAGTATATTTTATTTAGTATAATACAAATAAACAATTTGAAAATACAAGTTTGTTTTATGGTTGTTTTCAGGTCTAGCAGAACCGAATGCTATAGTAGAAGCTGTTGCATGTTTACAAGGTTGTCAACAGTTAGGTATGCCAGAATGTGACGTATTACTTGTGCAGTGTGCCGTAAGATTGGCAAGAGCACCGAAGAGCAGAGAAGTTTATCGCGCCATGAGACAGTGCCAGAAACATTTAACACAAGCTAAGGGTCCTCTTCCACCAGTGCCATTACATTTGCGAAATGCTCCTACAAAATTAATGAAACAATTAGGTATCAATCCTTTGAATTGTTCTTATTTGTGTCCTCACAATATTTACATAACTACATGAATTCTAATTACATCAAACATGTTTTATTAACATATTTCTTATTCATTTTATTTTTCCTTAAACTACGACTATTCTTAGAACAATGCATGTGACTTCTATAAAACAACGCGTTTAGGGTATTGATAGGGTCGACGCGACACTATAGCGCAATTGTATGTTACGTAAACTTACGTAAAATGACTTTCATGCGAAAATGCATAAGCGCTGCGCTATCTTAATATATATAAATCTCGTGTCACAATGTTTGACCTCAATGGACTCCTAAACCACTTAACCGATTATAATAAAATTCACACACCATGTGCAGTTTAAATCTCAAATTATAGTCGCAATTTTAAACCCATACCCCCATACGGGGGAAAATTTTTCGCTACGGGCAATAAAATACGCAAACGAGGTTGCGTCGGTCAGCTAGTATTTAATAAGGGATGCGTGGCGGCCCTATTCTGACCGCGTGCGCAGACAGATTGAACTCTACACTGGGCACATTGGGTAGGCCTAGACTACATTTAACACCAAATTTTTTTTTAAACTTATATCTGTATTTTCCTAACACTAGGTTAAGATGATTGTTACTAAGAAATACAGACGAAGTCCGAAATAACATTAGTAACCACTAAATTAGTTTCGCAAAGAAAACTTCCTAATAAATAACCTTTAAGATGGACTATCGTTCTTAACATACCCACAATAATATTTTCGCTAGTTTGTTTAACTGAAGATTGTGGTTTCCCTGGGACACGAAATTGCATTTGCATGTGACTGACCAATATAAACTTTCACAGGTTATGCCAGTGGTTATAACTTATTACATAAAGATGAGTCTGGATTGGAGTATATGCCTGAAGGACTGGAAGACTGTAATTTTTTTGAAGATGTTTGAATCTTCCAAATAAAAATCTGTAATCCTAGAGTCAATGTTTTATTTATTTGGGATAATCTCATTTCACAATTTTTATGACATGGTAAAAATTTACTATTTACAAGACGTACACAATAAACGTATGTAATATTACAAATTTACCTATATTGTACCTTTCGTAACATTGACAGCGTTTTCCGTCACGCTTTTCGATCCTAATTATACAAAAATAAAATAACATTATTTCTTACTTTACAACATTTACTACTGCACATTGTGCAAAATTTACATTACTTCTGATGCAGGTTTTGATCTGCTATGTTTTTCAGATTTATTTTAAATACCTATTATCTATTAGACGAGGGTTTAAGTAGATTGATACTATTCAAAATATGAACAGTAAACTTCAATATTATATACAGATCATGTGAAGTTTTAATTACCCTACCTCTTTCCCAGTAGGTGACAACTTACTTAGAAGCATCTTTATTCTCCGCAATCAAAAGCAAAATATTTCCATACACTAAAAGATGTTTTAAGGTAAACCATTTTCATGATTTATTTCTATAATACATATTTCTAAGAATCGTTTGTAGAGTTTTTGCAACTACTTAAATGGGATCAGGCTGACAATGTCTAGTTGCCTAAACTGTCCAATATGTTAAAAGAGTCCAGTGTCCCATTACACCCAGTCTGATTTATGTTTTAGTAATGTTTATCTGACGACAATTTGATGTATAAATGAAAAAGTACTTCAATTTATTAGAATTAAGAATGTGTATTTATAACCTCATCAGAATTGACCAGAAAACGAACATGTATTTTACATAGTAAACATGCTGTTAGGGGTTGGGTAAAGATACATGATTTGCATTGTACTTTCTAGTCCCAAGCTAAGCTGAGCTTGTGTTATGATATAAATCCATATATACTTTTTTTTTGTACATACATACATATTGTACATAGAAAACACCCGAACTCCGAAACAAGTATTTGCCGATCATACAAACATTGGGTCAAACCCGGGAATCGAATCAGAGACCTTAAGCACAGTAGTTGCATATGCTACCACTACGCCTCCAAGGCAGTTAAACTGTTACTGTTTATAAGCATATAAAATATTACTCATGAGTTTAAAGATATAACAATTGTCATTTTAGGACATTTTCAGCCTGAGCCTTTAAAAGTAAATCAATAGACGAAAACAGATTGCAAATCTATACAAGAAAATTCCTAAACTTTAAACACTAAATCTTAGCCTAAAACAAACTATGCTAAAAGAGAACATTGTAACTAAATAATAATAAATTAGAATCAGACTTCTAATTTGGATCCTAATGTTGAAAGGAACAATATTCCGTTTGGGTCCAAATGTAAATTTTTATATCAATACTAGTCACTGAACATTTTTCGTCAGAAATTCATAAAACTAATTCCATGTGAAAAGAACATACGAAATGGAACGTTTTTAGATTTAACAAAAAGTTTTATTGTAAAATATACTATAGCTAATGCTAATTATTGACCTTAGAAGATATATTCCGGTCCAGCCATATCAATCGCCCAGCGGAATTTATCACGTTGAGTTTTGTTGTAGATTTTCTCAATAGGTACACCATGTTTCTTGCACCTGTAATAGATAAATGGTAAAATATTAGTGTTTGAATCATCAATTGTTATAATTAATAGCTGAACAGTTAAATTCAAACTTACCAAGCGACTGATATACGTGGATCTAGATAATTCAGCTTGGAAGTACCAAGGGAGATAGTTTTATTTTCATCACGATCTGTCTCTTGTAATTCTAGTTTCTTAAGTTGATCTTTCAGGCGTTCTAAGGCCTTCTTTTTCTTATCACAATTTAGCTTTTCTTTGACAGAGCCGCGTTTGGCCGCTTTTGAGGCTTGCCGCAAATCCTCTTCTGCCTCATCAACTTGATCACGTTTAGCCTGTATTTTTTCTTTCAAAGCCTCCATAGACTTGGAATGACCTTAAAATATACATACAAATTTTTGTTAATAAAATTAAAAGTCTTGGAAAAGTATGATAAACAATTTTTTTTTTTACCTTTGGGCACAGCACGCTGATGGTTACACAGTACAGCAACTGCACGATTTGCTCGATTATAGGCTAAAATTTTTTCAGGAACTGAAGCATCTGCATCTGTGAGTTCATCTAATTGTCTTTGTAAAGTAATAGAGGCATTGTAGGTACGGAATACTTTAGCTGTCAATCCCGGCATCAAATCCTTCAAATGTTCATTAAGTGTTTGAGTGTTAAGTCTGTCAAACAAATCATCACTGTCTTTTTTGTTTTCCATAAACAATTCTAGATTCTTAAAGACACGCTTTTCAACTGGGACTTCATTGTAATATCTGATAGAATCTTTACCAAGAAAATCAAATACAACTACATATTCCTTGCCATCTTTTTCTTTGTGCAATGCTATGTGCTCCACACGCAATGAACAGCAACCCACTGTATCTGCTTGATCATCATCTTTCTCATTGCCTGCTCTTAGGGCAAGACGATCAATGAAATAAAGAGCAACGGCACGTTGTCGAACACGCATTTCTTTAGCTTTCCAATCAGCACGATAATTTTCCCTAATTTTATCAATGCATTTGTGAAGTTTTCGAGCCGTTTCATATTTCTGCCAATCTTTTTCACCTTTTAGTTTAGAACTAGGATTCAACATGACATACTTGGCTTGTCCTTGAACATTTTCTGTCCATGATGCCAACCATGTAACTGTATTGTCATGTCTTACTTCTTTCCATTTGTGTCCAGAAGGTGGTTTAGGGACCTTACCATCCTTAGAACAATTAATTAGTACATCTTCAGGCATGACACGTCTTTTCAGCATTCCCATTTTTGGATGTTCACCACGACCTCTAAAAAGACCCGGTGGTTCTATTCTAAAGTTGCCTATCTTTTCCTTATGACCATCAATTGTACAAAAACCATATTCCTTCTGAATTTCCTCATTCTTAGCTTTCAACGCTGCTTTTTCTTCTTTTGTTCGATTTCTATTTTTCTCAGACTGATTTAAGAAGAAAGATTGCATTTCTTTAAAATTGCACTTTGAAAGGTCTTTAATAATTTTAGTTTCTTCATGAGTCATTACTTTTCGCCAGTCGGTGAAAAAGTTATTGTTAAATGTGGACTTAGTTGTGTAGTCATGATCCAACATACGAGCATAAAATCCAGCAACCTCTTCAGCATCTTGAGACAACCTCATTTCTTTACCATCATAGAAAAATCGAACATTATTTGGTAAAGGTTCATAAGGTGGTGCAAATACAGGTCCTTTATGTTCCAAGAATTTCCATTTTGTACCATCATCCTTTTTTTCTTCTTCCCACCTATATAAAAATAAACAATTGTTATTACATTATTTATAGAACAAAACAAATGATTATATTTAAATTAAATACGAACACACTTTGGTCGGCGATAACGCAACTGTCTATGAATTATGTTTACAGCACTTGTTTCACAAAACGATTTTATACACAATATTTTAGTGGACAGACTTCGAAACATTTTAATGACATAACCTCTAAACTTATGTCACATTGTTGCGGACACTGCCACCTAGCGGTTTACTAGAGAACTTGTTACCGTAACAACTTAAAACTATGTGAACAAATGTCATAGTTTAATGACCTCAGTACAACTTAGCTTATTATTTTTTTTACAAAATTTATAGTTGTACCATTTCCAAACTTCTTGATCATCATCCGTTTTTTTCTTGCGTTTTGTTGGACCCGCAATTTCATCAGGCTCTGACTTAGTCTTAGTTGGTTTCGTTTTCACAGCTTTGATCTTCTTTTTAGGTTTTTCTTCTTCTTCCTCTTCATCATCATAGTAAGAAGGCTCTGAAATTGAATAATAAAAGTAGTAAGATGATAAAACTTTTTTTTTTTGTAATTTTTTTATATACAAGGACGTTCTCAAACATACCTTTTTTTACTTTTTTCTTTGATTTCTTACGCTGTATTAATGGAATGTCTTCTTCACTCTCACTGGGTGCCCTGCGCTTAACACTTGTACGCTCAGGCTATAAATAAATCATATTACTATTACTCACTACTTATAAAAATAAAATTATATGAAGACCATGAAATAATAACTATACCTGTGAATCCTCTTCACTATCCTCTTCTGGAGGAAGTTCTGAGAGTGGTTCATCTTTAAATTGGGACAGTGAGTAGTCACATGAAGAAGCTGTTGTGTGGAGTCCAGTAAAATCATTGCTTTCATCCAGTTCTTGCTTTACATCTTCATCAATCTACAAAGACCAGTTCCATTAGTTAGACATGATGATTATCATATCTATAGTTTTTTTGATGTAAAACAAAAAATTACCAACCTGCATGGGTTCCTCTTTAACAAATGAATCTCGATAGTCTGACTCAGACTTGATTTTATCCTGTTTTTCACTCTTCTCTTTGCTTTTGCTAGAGCTATAAGAATAGTAAATCAATTATTTCTACCTCAACCAAACCATCTTTATATATTTCAGTTTTATACATATGATTATATACCAGCAAAGATGGGACTTACTCAAGTAATAATACATTACTACTAGTTTTAACACCAGCTATTACCATAATAAATTGTAAGAAATATTTCACAATAATTTATATATAATTATTATAAATCGACAAGTAATTTACAAGAAAAATTTAATTAATATTATAATTTTGACAAAATATTGACTGACATATGTCACACATCAAATAACCTGATGGTGCTGATAATTATGAATATAAACACAGGTATACCTGTGTTTATCTTTGTCACTGCGGTGTTTCTCTTTATCGCTGCGATGTTTATCACTTTTATGTCTGTCTTTTTCACGTTCTCTATCCTTGTCCTTTGATTTGTGATCCTTGGAAGAACTTTTATGATCTCTTTCCTTTTCCTTGGAAGATGATGACGACTTCTTGTCATCACTGCTACTCTTATGCTTGTCTCTATCAGTCCTATCTTTATCCTTATGCTTGTCCCTGTCACTTCGGTGCTTGTCCTTATCACGATCCTTGTCTTTGCTGCTGCTGTGCTCACGATCTTTATCACTGCGCTCCTTCTCCTTGCTAGATGACTTGTGTGAGCTGCTGTGATTTTTACTGCTTGAATGCTTGTCTTTTTCTTTATCTCTACAACGTAAAACATGTATTAGAAACATCACCACCAAAAGAAGTCACACACACACACAGAATGTTCTAGAAAACTAACCTGCTGTGCTTGGAGGAGCTCTTACTGTCTCTTTCTTTGTCGCGATGTTTATCCTTACTTGATGACTTGTGACTTGACTTATGCTTTTCGGAGCTACTGTATCCGTTGTGAACACCGTTCACGTGTTCATTTCTATTGCCATTTACCTTTCCCTGTGAATAATATATTTATCCGACATTTTACACTGATGTAAATTACATAAATTTACTTTGCATAATAAAATTTAAAATGTTTACACTAAAAAACAACGATATATATATCACTCAATATTTAAAAAGTAACAAAACCGACGCTTAGAGCTCGGTCTGTCTGAACACTGTAGTAGACGCCATATTGGGACTTAGAAAATTTTCGCTTCGTGGAGCCTGCTGTTCATCAGTAAACAGAGATATTTTTAGTTTCACGAGACATAAATGAATTATAAAAAGACACAGCACAAAATATCTAATTAATTTGATCACTTACTGATTCACAATCATTATCGTTGGCTGGATTTTCAACACTCATTTTGCCCACGTATTACCAGCGCGAGTACAGTGAGAATACATGAGGCTGGCCAACGAACGCAAACCACGCAAACTCTAAGTGCCGAGAAGTGACGAATGCGCATGCGCCGTTCCATTCGAGATCATCTGCAACTTCAGGTGAATTGGTTCAACGTTCTTAGACGTACGAAGTTCATGATGGTTTTAAATATTGTTTTATAAGGTTATGATACGTACCTATTGTTATAATTAGGTATTAATATATCTACTTACTTCTAATTAGAACAAAATCAAACAAATGGCATGAAAAACTAAATGCCGAAATCACTAATTTTGATGAGTTCCAAACCATTCTGTTACCTACTAAAGAAGGGGGCAATTACCTATTATGAATAGATTTTGGATGAAATAGTTTTTAACTAGTGTTTATAAGTTAGCATACCGAAGAACATAACAATACATATTATCTTCACAGAAAAAATATGACGGATTCATATAAATCATCTAAGCGGAGATCCTAAAGTTCCAAGAGTCATTAGATATTATTGAAAAAAGAAACAGTTTCTTAACATACCTAGTTAGATATTTAAAGTTGAAATATTTTGTGATTCTGTTATGTCTTATATGACCAATAATGCGAATGTTCGTTTGGTATGCTCTAAGTATTAACAAACAACGAAGTAGGAGCAATGTAGAAACCTTATAGTATACCTAGGCGCGTGATGTATGTTGAGGAACAAAATGCTTGGGAGTTCTTAAGTACATTGCTATCTTTGAGTTGGACAGTGGCGAACCTAGGAATTTATTTCGGAGGGGAGGGAGATACTAGCTTTTGTAAACCTTAAAAATGCGTAAAGAATTTATGTACCTATATATGTTACCGGCAGTGTTGGGCATTAATCAATTAATTTTTCAATTAACAAATTAGTTCATTAAAAAAAATATTGATTAATGCAATTAACTAATTAGTTCATTAAAAAATTAATGTGATTAAATAAATTGCAATTGAATTAATCTCAATTAAACGTTTAATCGGATTTTACTTTTTTAATTGATTAATGAAGCAATTAAAACCAACAATTAACTTTTTGGGGAATTTTGTTGAGAAATTTATTAGTCGAAGTAAACTTTCTACAAAAAACAATTCTTAAACAAATCACGTTTTAAACTAAAAGTTTGATTTCAAGTTATGATCAAATCTCAAGCGTCGCTCTTATTAAAAGGCGTTTTAAGTTCTACTCAGATGAAACTAGTTTCAATATCTAATCTCAACTCACAAGTCTGTTCTCAGTTACGTTTCTGCATTTTCGAAATTATTGTTCTGTGTTACGCAGCTAATTATATAAAACACATCATATCTAACAAGTATAATTTATATATTATTGGTTATTAATTTATATATTATTGGTTATTAATTTATATATAATACACTATTGGCTAGTGTATCAATATTTTTTTTTTTTTATTGAGTAGTTGGCAAACGAGCAGACGTATCGCCTGATGTTAAGCGATTACCGCCGCCCATGGACACCCGCAACACCAGAGTCGTCACAGGCGCTTCGCCAACCTTTGGAGGATGGGGAGAGGGATGGGAGGAGGGATTGGGATATGGGCCTCCGATATCCTCACTCACTCGGTGAAACGTGCACTACGTTTTTCCGAGTCCTTCCGTTCCGTCCTGTGAGTGTAGGCGAGACGGCACTATCTTAGTGCTGCGCTCGCGCACACGCGCCGCGCGTCGGCTCGTTCATATGAGGACGGGCAGTACCTTTCCTGTCCTATACCTACTTGCCACCGTATATATTTCACCGCGATAATATTTTATTATCCTTATGTGTTTTATAAATATTGTCATAGGTACTCTAAATACTATTACTTCTTTTTTGTAGTGTAGTTTCTGTGTGTGTAATTTCTGTAATAAACTTTCATTTTATTTCTTTCGTACTGTAGACTAAGTTTATTTCTAAACATCTACATATTTAGGTACTTGCTACAATAGTAAATATAACAACATAATAAGGCAATCAGGTGTACGAATACAAAAACGAAAATAAAACAATTTATAATTTCTTTAATAAAAGTTTTTATAATTAATAATTAATATTTGAATTGGTGAAATCCGCACACGCACGTGCACAATCATAAAAGTAATAATAAAAATAAATAATAAAAGTGATACTTAATAAAAAAAATTGATAATTTTAATCTTTTTCGTAAAATAACTAAAATTGATAAATTGTTAACTGTGTAAAACCACGATTAACAACTAATTAATTGTTAGTTTTACTTTTTCACAATTACAATTGATCAATTGTTAGTTGTTATGGTGTCGTTTCACAATTAATCAATTGTTAGTCAATAATTGTTATTGCAATTAAAATTTGCCCAACAATTCAGGTATTCTACACAATACCTAGGCAATGTATGAAATATTTTGTATATTATTGTCCATTACATACTTTACCTAGGTATTTTATTAACCGGGCATGGTTACTTCAGTGAGTATCTAAAACAGAATCGGACGTGAGGCTACAGCACAATGCCATACCTGCGGATCCGACCGACTCCACCTAGCACACGCTGAAGGACTGCCCTGCGTGGTAGTCCGAGCGTCGAGTCCTGGTCGGACGGATAGGACGAAACTGTCACCACCAACATTGATCGCGGCAATGCTGGCGCGTAGTGAGGGATGGGGTCGCGGTCTCCTTCTTGGAAGACGTTATGCTCCAAAAGGAATCTTAAGAGCGAGATCGGGAAAAGGCCGGCCACTTTCGCAAGGGGAGGGGAAGGGGACGCGGTAGAGGCCGCTACCCCCAATCGTCGCTTAAGGTTCGTTGTGGCCACACCTACGAGAGATGTGCCGCAGCAAACGACGCAAAACCGGTGACACCCTGGTACTGCCGGGGCTGTCGTCTAAGGCCGTGATGTACCTTAGTCGTAAGGTATGACAGGGAGGGCTCCAAAAACCGCTGACGCATTCTTGTAGCTTCTCCTAGGTCGTCGGGGGTCCCACACACGCACTTCGTGTGTCCTCCACACCTGTGTGTATGGTGAAAAAGTATTTCCCGCGTAAAAGAAAAATAAAAGGTTAACGAATAAGTAATGTACACAATGAATAACCGAAAATCACATGTTTTTATATGAAGGAAAAAAGTATAACTTTATAAAATTATAATGGTAAATTCATTATGAAGAAATTTTCAATGAATTTTTGTAGGTACTATAAGAAATTATTACAAAATGAAATTAAGCCGCTTTGATTTCTTGCGCGCTAGCTTGTTAAGGATTTCCTGTGGGTTCAGAGGAACATATCGGTGTTCTGTCGTGCTTCTCAAATTAGATTTCGCTTCTCTTAGAATTCAAAACAAACGCTCACAATATGTTGCAGTTGTTACAGGAATCGTGACGTTACATTATTTATTGAACATAAATATTTTGGGGGACGATATATACCCTCCTAGGATCACCGCTGGAGTGGGAGCTATATTATAATACCTACTGTACCTATAACAACGTACTCGTTTAATAATATCCCAACTGTGTGTCCCGAAGTTATAAAATTTCGCGAAAGCGGCACGTGCTTAGATCGATTTTGCAATCTTGGATTATTCTACTTTACTTCACACACAACTCAAATTATGCAAATGTCATTTGGGTTGTTATTTTGTAACTTTTTTACATTCAGTAGGTACACTGTTTGTAATGAAATTTAAAGAGAAAAAATCTATAGCTATATCCATAGTAGTAGATACGACTGCAAAGATATGGTGTGGTGGTTTAAGCGGTCTATAGGGTACCGGCACCGGGTTTGATACTCCGATCCTTTCATGAGACATCACTTTCTATGGTCTACAAATTATTGTTATGAGTTTGGATATTCTTAATGACCGTTTCATGCATGTGTATAAAATCCTTCACAACACAGAACATATGTACCTACCTATTTCTTGAGGAGTAGTTTATGTAAAAATAATAATTGATGTCCCCGGGTAAAATAGTAGGTAGGTATATATTGTACAAAATATAATAAATTTTCCATAAATGACGTTATTTTAGTTCCGTAGTGATTTATTTCTTCCTAAATGATGTAAACCAATTAGTTAAATGTGAATTCGCTAGTTATGCAAGTCTGATTATGTCTACTTATTTTTGAGATCAAAATGAGTTAATTATCGTTGTCAAATGAGTATTGTCATGTAAATTACAATGGATAAGTTGAGTATTTTAGCTCTAATAGTTGACCAGCATGTTCGTTTCCTATAAAAAAACATGCTTGACATTCTTTCAGTCTATCGGTTTCTATGTTTCAATAGTGACCAGCGGCGGCTGAATCCACCACCGAACGCGAAAGTAGGCACGTGTCTAGGACCGAGCTTGTCAAATTTTATAACAGCAAAAATATATGCCTAACATATTAAAAAAAAATTAACACGACTTGTAGTTAGAGACTAGTGATGTATCCATAGAAAAAAGTAGTTACTTGGCGTTAGTTATTTTGTGGTTTGAAAACGTTACCAATTCCCTTAACGCTAAGTATGGGCTTTGAAGTTGTATTGGAATGGAATTTTGCGTCAGATATTGTTGACAGCTGCCGAACACATTCCTGCTTGTCATGATAAGCCCGTTGCAGTTCACAGCTGCATAAGGCACGCCACAGAGCACGGCCTGGTCCTTTCTGCTTGCAGTCGCGGCCGGGGTTGGAATACAACGTCCTACCATCTGGCCAGATGGCGCTCCACACTATGTTTACCAAGTAGCGTTCTCCACTCCATAATACGTTAGTAAATAGAACGGAGTAAAAGCCATGGTTGTTAGAGACTTATACGAGCAGATATTGGTCATGTAGTCCAAGATCCCAGTCAGCCCAGACTTGTGTCATTTAAGGAAAGATGATGATGAATCGGTAGTCGTAACATATACTCAGAAAGGAATGGATACACGCTAAACTGAAAGCGGGACCGTTTTACAGTTAGCAGGTATCAAAGGTGGAAAGAAATTGTGTTAACTTACGTAGTTTTGGAAGCCTGAATTATATATATATCATTAAGTATAATATTTTAAAATATTTTCCAAAGAGCCAGACTAATATGACGGGTGATTATTCCTCCCAGACTAGTTTGAAGTTTATTGGAACTAACGCCTCTGCTACATTTAAGGCAAACATACGCGTCACGTGTATTGCTATATAAGTATGCGTAAGTGTTTATACTTCTCAACAAAATAGACTAAAAACTAACAACACAATAACTCAAGATTAGCCAATGGTACCTAGTATAAATAGAAAAATCATTGTTTTTTATATATTTTTTAATTATTTTATCAAAGTACTATGCTAAATATTTGAAATTACATAATTATTATCCATTTTATCATTTCAGTAACAATACTTAAATAATGGATATTGAAAAGTTATAACAACCATTTCAATAATATTATGCTAATTATAATAAATTTACTTAAAGTAATACCTCATTCCTGAAATGTTGATCAAAATATTGTTCAACTATGTCTTGTCAAATTAATAGTTGTGTCAAATCAGAGTTTAAGAAAAGTTAGTCAAAGGAAAAAAATACTAACATCATTCAAATGACTTATTATTCCACATTAAATATAACAGCACTGTTACTGATCAAATTAAAGTACTGCTTACCGCAAGTTAGTGGTGCTAAATCTTTTATTTGAAACAACTCTAAACTAAAACCACTGTAAATAAAAATAAAAGTTTCAGTATAATAAAGATATAGAAGATTATTTTAGATAGATTTTAGGTTACACAACAACAGAATTAGCACCAATACACACTCGACAAGAAATTTGACAAAACCATTGTGTTAACGGTTTGATTTCAAAGTGGTAATAGCGTTAAAATTAAAATGTCCTTATGAATAATTAACTTCTTGTGAAAGTTTTGATAGAACTATTTACAACAATGTAAGATAGGGAATTTCATTTAACAATATCTAACATCAGTCTTGAATCGGTGACTTTAAACTGCGATATTTTATTCAACAATAATATTGCTTTTCATTTAGGTATTACGTAATGTAGTACCTTATATGGGTAAATCATTACAATCCAGTTGTATACTTCAACAAACAACCTATCAAATTAATATATTGTTTTGTTATTTGATAGAATATAGATTATCTTACAATTTTGAGAACTTAATATTGTATAAGTAATATACCTCTTTTCATAAACATTATTTAACTTTGAGCAACCATTCTGTGTTATTTTTTACTTTATGGGTCAGCGTGAATTGCTGAAGTGGTTGCAAAGATACTTATTCAGTAACAATTTAAATACAGTTTAAAGTTGTAAATGACACAGAACTATAGCTATGAGTTAAATAATATTTATGAATATGCAATATATACGTACATTTCATTATATAGGTTAAATTTTTGGTCAACTTATTACATTAGTCTTGCTGTCGTTATTTGTCGTTTGTTGATGGACCTTGTATTGTTTGAGTTTTGAACACAGGTTTTCCATTTACGTCCCATGAGCTTGCTGCCAGTTTTTTGAAGCCAAATGCCATGTAAACAGCTAAAAAAATAAAAATATACAGATTAGTGGTAATTTCAAAGTTTAATTATATTGTAGTAATTGAGTCAAAGAGTGATCTATGTGATAATAGTTTAAGAATACCGAGTCTCACAACTTCTATTCATTTCATGTATGTCATAAGAGCCAACTAAGTGAATGTACTACACAGGACAACAGCTCTGTGAAGAGAAGGAAAACTTCGACTCAAATCCTATACCAAGCTAGATGATATGTATGTCTTGTAACATATACTAAGGCCCGTATTATAGAAGGCGTCTCAAGTATCGTTTGATATCCGATCAGCTGAATTGAGTTTCAAGTTATGATCAAATCTCAAGCGTCGCTCTTATTAAAAGGCGTTTTAAGTTCTACTCAGATGAAACTAGTTTCAATGTCTAATCTCAACTCACAAGTCTGTTCTCAGTTACGTTTCTGCATTTTCGAAATTATTGTTCTGTGTTACGCAGCTAATTATATTTAACACATCATATCTAACAAGTATAATTTATATATTATTGGTTATTAATTTATATATTATTGGTTATTAATTTATATATTATTGGTTGTTAATTTATATATTATTGGTTATTACTTTATATATAATACACTATTGGCTAGTGTATCAATATATTTTTTTTTTTTATTGAGTAGTTGGCAAACGAGCAGACGTATCACCTGATGGTAAGCGATTACCGCCGCCCATGGCCACCCGCAACACCAAAGGCGTCACAAGTGCGTTGCCGACCTTTGGGGGATGGGGGGAGGGGTTGGGGTATGGGCCTCCGGTATCCTCACTCACTCGGTGAAACACAGCGCAAACGCTATTTCACACCGGTTTTCTGTGAGGCCGTGGTATCATGGTATGGTCGAGCCGACCCATTCATGCCGAAGCATAGCTCATAATATAATAATAAGAAGCAGTTCGCCCTAAATTAAATACTTTAAATATTAAAATAAAACTGACTAGTACTACCTATAACGGAACATTCAAATTGTTTTCAATACTTGTCAATGTCGAATTATGAAACTGTTTTTGTTTTTATTTTAAAATTATTGTAATATTTTTGTCAGAAACCGAAAGGTTTTTACAATTGCTTGAAGGATATTACTTGAAATAAATAGTTGAATGTGTATTTTAAGTGAATTGAATATCAATTAGTGTTAATTAAAGTGTATTGAAATGTGTATAATAAGCAATTCTTTCGTAAATAAAGTATGGTAAAATAAATCTTTCGTTATTATTCAGAAAAATCATTAGAAATTACCACTTGAGACTAGATTGAGTTTGTCTCAGTTGAACAGAAATCACATCTGTCAAAATCTGTTCTTGAGAGACTATTTTGACATAAGCGTCGTTCTAAAATAAACTAAGCATTGATCTTTACTCACTTGATCAACAATCAGTGAATCTTATCTCAAGAGATGTTCTATAATACAATCTCTTCTTGAAACTAGTTTTAAAACTCGATTCACGACTAAGAAGCCTTCTATAATACAGTCCTTAGTCAATGATCAAAGCTGTCTGGCCAGTGTGGTATAATAGGCCAAAATCTCATCCTAAGGAGAGGCCTATGTCCAGTAATTTGTTTATTAAGGTTGAATGTTATTGTTATAGATCTACATATCCATACTTATATTATAAATGTGAAAGTAACTCTGTCTTTCTGTTCTGCTTTATAATAATAATACATAATAATAATAATACTAAATAAAACGGCTTTAACAGTTAACTGCACTGCTTTCAATGAAATTTAGGAGAACTTGAGGAAGGACAGGCTACTCTTTGCTGTGATAACCAAAAATCATGCGCGGCTCCTAATATTGCATAATTCGGTAGGATACTCACTTGCAACTTCCCATTCACAACAGCTCATTGTGCCAATTTGATCTCGCTCCGTTTTATTTTCTTTGTTAGTCCAAAATTCTTTCGCATGTAGATATTCAGCTTCATCAGCAATAAGTTCTTTACCGGGAGGTGGAGGATAACTCTCGAAGCATCTAATTTTCTGCAGTAAATGTCTATACTGCTCTGAGTGGTCCTTGAAGAAGTCAGCAAATCTTGCCTTATACACTAATTCTAAACCAAACTCTGATGCGAGCTTGGTAAACAATTTAAAGTTCACTAAAAATTCAGGACAATCAACAACCCCTTCAAGATGAAAATCATATTTGCCTCCGAATAGTGGATAACCTTTTTCTACATCAAAAAGTAACTTTATATTGTAAATTCTGTTTCCAAATGAGCCATCTGGTGATTTTCTAGCACGAGACACTATCTCATTGGCATCAGGAATAGTGCCAAAAAAGTAGCCACCTGGTTTTAGGCACTCGGATATGTTAGTGAGCATTCTCCTAGCTTGAGCTAGGCTTTCGAAGCTATAATGTAAACCAAACTGACAGCTCACTATGTCATAACTAATGGATGGATCTCTGTACTTATCTCTCAATTTTTCTTTACTGCAATCGGCTGCTATGAATTCAGCAGAGAAAAGGCGGCCGCAACGTGAACGGAGATCTTCATATCGATTTTGACACTGTTGAACTGATACTTCTGCAATATCAGCAAAAACAACATGCTCTACTCTGGCTTTCTGCCATTTACTCAAATCACCACCCTTACCACAGCAAATATCCAGTACTCGTAATGATCTACCGTAATCCTTTTCTCGTATTTTGTCGCTATACTCTTGTATGAGCACACTTTTAACCCAATTATTAAAATTGCGGAGATAAAATATGGGAGAATTAAACCTTTCTCTCAGACCTTTTTCTTCTAGATGATTATAGTGTGCTGCTACGACGGAGCTGTGTTCTTCAGTATGTTTTCGTTTACGGGGGGGTTCTTCGTCGTCATCAGGAGCGTGATGTGTTTTTAAATTACCATTCTGATGTTCATTGTTTAAAGTCTTTTCGATATCGCCAACTGCTTTTTGTTCTTGTTGAAGTGCCGACATTATTATATGCTTAAATGACTATTATCTTATTTAAACATTGCCTGTAGCAACTGCGTAAAGTTTAAATTACAATAATGAATTCGAGTAAATATCACGACAACGTCACGTTGCAACTTTTTTTTGACAGAGACTGATGGATGAACTGATTGACTGAATTTAATTCACTCAATGAATGCAATTGAGATGTGTACAGATAAGAGAATGAACAAAACTGAAGTAGGCATCGATCGCCGGTGCTACCAACCTTAAAAAGACTTACGCCTGAAGCTAAAAATAAATAAAAATGCCTACGATCACTGCATCTTTTTTAAAATGCCCCTATAATAAAAAAATAATAGGGTTGATAATTATCATAGACGCAATATGTTAATTTGTGCACAAGACTTTGTTTATGGTTAATACAGGTTGTTTGGTCCATAAAATTACATTTTTCTTTCTCTCCCAGTTAGGCAGGAGAACTTGGCTCAGCTCGCACAAAAGAAAGCTTGATATTTGTGACAGTTGCCACTAGTGTAATTTTAGAACTTAGGGATAGTTGACTCTACATGCGAGACAGAGTCCATAAACAACTAATAATATTAACTTCGGAATACATTGTGAATTTTTTGGGTTGTGTATCCAAAGGGTAAAATGGGACCCTAATAATAAGACACCTCTGTACGTTTAACTGACTGTCCGCCTGTCTATCACCAGGCTGTATCTCATAACCCACGATAGCTAGACATTTGAAATTTTCACAGATGATATATTTCTGTTGCCGCTATGACAACGAATACTAAAACAAGGATTTAAGGAATACTTTAAGGAACTCTAAATCACGTGATTTATGGTAGGTAGTCGCTTGAAATTTATCGGAAACCTTCGACTCGTACTCAGTCGATTTTTAATAAAAACTTGCTAACCCATGCAACCTCTTATTGCCCGTTGCGTAATAATTTTCTCCCGTTTTTTTAGTCACATCCTTTATTGGAGCTCCGCTTCGCACGCGGAAATAACTTTTCAAATTGGATCAATAGTTCCTGAGATTATTGCATTCAAGCAAATAAAAACTTCAGCTTTAAATATTAGTATAGATTAAATTTTATCTAAAATATAGGTGATAAAATCACTTGTTCAAAGTTACTTTGTCGGTTTCGTAGCTATCTGTCACAAAGATCAATATAATAAATAGGTATATTTTAGGGACTGTTGTTTTCTTAATACAATAACTAATTCCGTATAGTTTATTTTATAGTTCATATTTATATTCATTCATAAATACATTTCAATACATTTCAATAACAAACATAAAAATAACAGAATTAACTCAACAATACACAATCAAAGGGAAAAGACGGCACAATCACTTAGAGGTCGCCGTTTAACCCATCCCGGATCGCCTCCGGTGGAAAGGTGCCCATTAAGTTAGCAGCATTGCCGCGTTGTATGGCAATGGCCAGTCTCTACACCAGGAACGAGCCGGAACGGGAATCACCGTTTAGCAAGGCAAGCCTACGGCCCAGCTCACCCTCAAACCTCAGAGTGTCGGCGGCCCAGCTGCTTATGGTCTCCACCGCTACCAGCACGAAATAATACTGCTGCTCTAAACAGACACCTTCCGCGGCGGCCGACGGGGAGCAGATGGTACGACTCAGATGGCTGGCGGCAACAGTGCTGACACAAGTAGCGTCCCAGATTAGGCACCTACCGTTCCTCCAGGGCACCAGAGTCAATCCGTCCGGCCTTTTTCCGTCCGATCTGCTAAGACCCGGAGGCTCAAGCAGACATGGGATGCTTGCCGAAATGAGGGCCCTACGGACCGTCGTTGAGGGCATGGTGACGCGAAAACCTGCCCGAGCATCGACGACAACATAAAGCGTGGTGCCATCGGTTTCCACCACAGAACCGCAGGTACATACATGGCGCTCGCAGGCCTTGCAGCCCAGACGTAGCGCAACAGCGATTCGCAAAGAACTGTCATCAAGCAAAGTCCCCAAATAAGGCGAAGGCAGTGCGTGCAACCAAGCATTCGCCTCAGACCGCGACACAGCCCTCAGCCTAGCCATATCGGCTCCCGAAGAGCCCTCCAATAAGGGGCCCTGGATCCGCTTCACCCCCACCTCATCCCACGCCCGCTGCATGTGTGCTGCCCCGGGACACGCCTCACCCGAGTTGAGAGCCAACCAAGCCGATGTAGCATCCACCAAAAACGGTATGCTCACCTCACCACCATGAGATCCTAATAAAACAGTGACAAGGTTCGCAACAGCGTGCGCAGACGCTAGGAAAGCTGGAAGGTCTACACCCCGCATACTTTGCACCCCCAGACCACCACACCAGATCGGAAGACCCGCTTGACTCCACTGTCTCTCATCCATGGAAACATTAAGGACGCTTTCCACGACCGACTTCAGGGCTCTGTCAATTAATCTACTTTAAAAATAGTTCTACGTCTACTTCTGGCCGTATCATCATTGATTCGGGTCGGATTCGGATCGGGCGTAGTGACTAGTGGGCACAGTGCTTTTTTAGTATTGACATTTCTGCTATTGCTTTAACACTTAATATTTGACTAATATTATAACTATCATTTTTAAAATATCACAAACTTTAACAACAAAAAAAACCGACTTAAAGAACTGAACCAAATTGAAATGGGACCGCACGGGAAGTTCCAGCTTTCAAATAAAAAAAGAATCATCAAAATCGGTTCACCCAGTCGAAAGTTATGAGGTAACAAACATAAAAAAAAACAGACGAATTGAGAACCTCCTTTTTTGAAGTCGGTTAAAATGTAACTTTGTTGTATGCTACATATATAAATTTCAATTGAGTAAGTATGACCAATTCACACCGCCAAAATTGGTTAAGTGGGGCCTGGATAAGTGGGAAACAATAGCTGGGATTCATAACGCTTTTATGACGCCCTTCACATTAGCATACATACATAGCAGTTATCACTGAATTACCTCTGTAGTGGGAAAATCAAACTTCTTTAATTAATATTCATTTTTTCGATTTTATCGTCCTAATTACTTTTATACTAAGACAGCTATATATTATTATTTTTTTTACTGATACTATATTTTAAAGAATCCTTTTTATGAATTGTTTTTTTTTTAACATCAATTTATCACCTCTCTAAATCGCACTACGCATAACACATTTCCCTTTTGTTTCTTAATTCTCAGTTTTACACCAAGCAATGAAAATACTAGAAACTTTATTAGAGAAGTTATTTTTAAAATGTTAAAAATTGGTAACCAAAATTTATTTCATAAAATTTATAATTCTGGTAATCTGTGTGACAGGGACACCTAGTACGGATACCAGTCTCCCACAAAGGAATTAACAAACACATATTATTATAGTGTTAAGGAACCTTTGTGGAAGAAAAATAAACGCTTATTATTATTATTATTATAACAGAAAAACATCATAAAGCTGGTACTTTCAAAACACAGACTAAAATACATTATTTAATGTATTCGCAGTTGGTCAAGCACTCTGTAGAAAGAGCGTGTATAATACTTGGTAGGCACATTCAAATAGTTTGAATTTTTACACTGTTAAAAACATCAACAATATCCCTAAAGTATATAGTAGGTACTTATGATGCAAACATAATTTTACATTCCAATTTATTGGTGGTTCTCTAAACAAAGGAAAAGTATTAAAAAAAAAAACTTAAATTGACGCATTATTTCGCATGTTAGTATTGTTCATAAACACGTACTAGATTATTATTGTTTATTATCTTTTTTGATTTCTAATAAAGATTGCAAGTCGTGAGACATTGGGTAAGTGGAGTACCTATTTAAGTGACACAATTTAGTAGGTTCTTTAATGTTTCAGTTATCCAGGTTTCGTTGTAATATGTACCTACAAATGTATTCAATTAGTTCTTAGGTAATAATTTAGAGAAATAGAGTCTGGTACGTCAGACTTTCGTTTAGACAAAAACTTAAATAGTTCCTATGTGAACCACTTGTTTCTCACGACTACAATAGGGTATATACTCAATGAATGCAATAAAAAAAAAGAACTGTAAAAAATTTTTAGTTGGCAGTTTATTTAAAAATATTAATTTTTTTTATGTAATTTAAAGTTTACCGTTTTTTAAATTTTCTATTTGATATTCATTTAGTATTTTATAGGTTTCGATGTGCTGTTTCTGAAATTCAACTTTACCACACAGGTAATAGCCATAACACAAGTTAGATCTCACCATGGGTACCAGTGTTCCAAAACCATTTATTTCACATGTCTTGTAAAAATATTTTGATGTCTTATTGTTGTAATTTTTTGGATTAATAAATGTTTATTAATATATTATTGTTATTATATTATTAATATCAGTTTTTGACATATTCTCATTTCTGTTTTCTCTACACGTTGCAAACGAGCTGACTGCTCACGGTACGGAGACGGACTCACGGACGCTAATGACACCTACAACGCAAGAGTCAGAAGAATTAGAAGCATGGAGATCGTTTTTTGTTTTTTCGAAAGACAGTCCCCATTTCATGTCATCCACCTTTTTTATCATTAATTTCATCACGACGAAGACTTGAAGGCTCTGAGACTTAGAATTGAAGACTATAAATACTTGACTTGAAATAGCTGATTAGCTGGTTGCCATCTCATCAAAAGAAGAAATGTAGAAGCATGGCAATGAATGCTTTAGCGCTTAGCTAAAACGCACGTGCTGTCTTATAAAAAATACGCGTACAGTTTGAGAATAGTTGAACAAAACTTTTTTTTGACATTTTACACACAACGTCATCTATCCTCAAATTAAGCAGAGCTTGTAATATGACAGCTAGATTGAACAATACTTATTTTTTTTAATAAATACATACAAGAATCCGTATCCGACCCGGGAATCGCATCCGAGACCTTAAACACAGTAGGCGCATACGCTCCCAATGCGCCACCGAGGCAACCTTAACTTTGTACATACTTAAATGTGTTTATCACAAAATGAATTGGAAAATATTTCTTTTCCAATTCATTTGTTCCAATTGTTGGAAACCTGGTATATATCTAAAGTATTCTAAAGCTACGAGGAGGCAAACTTGAAATTCGAAAAGAACACAACAATATGTCTAAAAATACGAATTTAATAAATTTAATCAAAATTTATACACACACAGTTTTTAAAATACTTTTATTTTTTGTTTTATTTATATTTTGCACACAGTCCGTCTGTTAAATGTTATACTAAGCTTCTATATAATACCTAACCGCAAGGAAAAGCACTTATGTGTGTATAGATTACACTATCTTCTTCGGATACTGATACCTAAAATTTTAGCATTAGTTTTAGTTTGTAAATTCAGAAGTACACGACCACATACAGCCCTGTGTCTCCACCCTAATGGATTTCTTAACAACAACTGTTCTCGGATCCATTCTATTTCATGCGCAGAGTGACACACCATGTGGTTTTAGTCGGTTCGATTCTAACACACCACCCCTCCGCATACCTCGGTGGGGTGACGGCTATAGGGGATTTACACACGATAAAAAAGGGTAGATTATTGCATCAGTGTATTCGTTAGTTCCCTCGGGTAGATCTTGTATGTTTTTAATTGTCAGTTATACGTCAAACACAATTACATGAGCCGATCAACATTTGTTTGGTATCACAAAAACAAAGACGAATCCCTTCTCGAAGCAAAATAAAACCAACTTGGTAGCTCACACACACATTACATATCGTTGCCAGCGATATGCTTTTTTAAATTAAGAGAATGACGTAATTTAATTCATATTAAATTAATAACAGTACTGGTAAGGCTGGGTTCTGGATACAATTTAAACATGCTTATTACCTTATTATTTTGGATGTAAATCACATAAGCTATTGGATACCATTAGGTACATTCAAATAATTCTACTATGAAGTGTTGAATGAAAACTGTGCTTCAATAAAATAGGTGAACCAAGGGAGTATTGAAGTATATGTAGTAGCTGGGTAATACTGTTGTGTCCGTTTATTTATTACTAGCTGAACCCCGCGGTGCTACCCGCGGTACGATGATAACTGCGGGCAACGCCGCGAGGCGAAGCTATATCTTTATAAATAGTAGCCTATGTGTTATTCTGATGTATAAGCTATATTGTGGTAAAGTTTCATTCAAATCCATTCAGTAGTTTTTACGTGAAAGAGTAACAAACATCCATACATACATACATCCATACTTACAAACTTTCGCCTTTATAATAGTAAGTAGGATATTTTATTACGTACGGAAGCGGGTACGCAGGCAGTAAGTGAGACAGGGCAGGTCCGGAGGAGCCTCGTACGCAGGGGGCGCGAGGCGGCGGGGGCTCTGTGCCGTTACGAGCGGCGCGCGCGACGGCAGGCCGTGCCACGACGCGGACGTGCTTCACTCAGTTCGTGCGCGAAAGTCGTTACCTGCGTCACACGACAGCACTTCCCCACACGCGAACGATAATTCTATAGCAAGTTGAAGCGAAACCAATCTCGATAAAGTTTTGATTATTATTGTTAATATTTAGTGTAGTGCAAAGAATAAGAAGCGCTTCATGCGCTGAGCAACCTTGTAAAGTTGTGAGAAAGCGTATGACGTCAGAGAGACCGGCCGCGCCGCTGCGATCATATGTTAGACGCGGATGCAGTGATGGAATGTGGCGTGTTGTTATGGTGACGTGCGATGGTGCAGTGCCCTGGATTACCTGGTTTCTAGCCGCAACGCCGCCAGAGCGCGGTTCCTCAACGGGAACCATGCGTAGAAAAAGATGAGCCAGGATGCTGAGAGCTTGGTAATATCACTTTGCAATTCTTCGTAACAAATTATTAATATTTAATTAACTAACAAAAAAACAGGTCACTCTCGTTATCGTCTCGCCAAATATCGAACCCCGAAAGTTCACTACTACATTAGATGAAATGTCTAACGAATACTGGCATTGAGAAAATCGATAATATTATTTTAGATCGATATCAAAGGAACTGTGATTTCAGTTCGGTTATTTATAATGATGATAAAGTAGGTAAACGTTTTTTTATACGAATGCTTCAGAGCGATGACGTTCTCTAGACATTATAATGAGGCAACAGAGACGAGAGTAAATGTTTTTTTATGTTTATGTATGTTAAGGATAATGTAGCAATGTATTTGAAGTTTGGATGATTTGATTCAATAACACCTAACAGTACATTATTTGACCGTGGCCTGGATTTATGTACCAAAGGTTCTATTCGGAAGAATTGCATGCATATATTTTATGTAACAATATGAGGAAGATCCCTCGGATACCTTAAATTACCGGATTGTTTAAAAGGAAAAGGTGTGAGCAAAATCTATACATAATTATATTTATATCTTGTTTACGTTATTGTTCACACAATACAATCATATACCTACATAGGTATTATGCATTTATTTTATATCTGCGCTGCGAGGGGAAACAAATTGCTACTAAATTCCTTTTAATTTCATTATGTAACGCAAAAATTGTCTGCCTACCTACGTATCTTTTACCAAATTAATATTATATTATTTAGCTGACGATGATTCAGTTAGTAGTATGATATAGGGAGGTACCTACACATTTTACCGCCCACATGGCTGTCTCATTATACTAAGCGAATTGATCAATATAGAACTTGAGTATCTGCTTAAATCACCACAGAGTTGATTGACTTGTTTTGTTGATCAGACCAAATAATTGTAAAGTTTTGTGCTCAAAACAAATATGCGAAGAATGCGTAGGTGGGTATACCGTGACTAAACAGAGTTAACGACCATAAAGAGGAGTACTAATATCACACAATGTACAGAGTACAATGCAGAATAAAAAGAAATAAATTTCTCAATTACTTGTCTTTCAAAACAAGTTTATGGAATAAAAGTTCTTATTTTAATATTTTTTTAGATAGTACGTATTCAAGCACACAGCTCAAAATAACGGTTTTACATAGTAAGTTTATTTTCAAACGTATTTGCAATAAAACATGCTACCAAATTGATTGAAAACATGCTTCGCAAAAGTGAGTTACGGAGGTCGATTGCAAAATATTTTAGTGAGTCTAGCAACATGGCAAAATGTCGAAAGTGTTCGTGGGACCAGTGGCTTGCTACACGCGTACTCGCTCCAGTTTCTGCACCATTGTTAACTTTCAGATTTCCTTCTGCTCCATCATAAACGCTACAATAAGGTGAAACCACCCACCGATACATTCACCTTGGTTAAACTTTTACATAAGGTAAAATTTCTTGTGAATTTACTTCTTCAAAGCAGCATGACGTGAGCAGTGGTATACTGGTAGGTAGCTCGTGTAACATACTACTAAAGCGTAGGAAGGAAATAGGTACATTGCTTTATACGGACCTATTAGATTTTCGAAAATCTTTCCATCGATGTGTAGGTATTCAAGTGAATTATAAAGCATGAAATAATAATGCAATTAAAAGGAATCCTTTGTGAACCTATCCTTTAAGGTTTAAGATGGGCTGTAAGCGGTGTTAAGAGTTCATATAGGCTCTAAACTTACGTATTGTTGATACATTGTGTACTGGTGATTGGTGAGAAACATTAATCTGTAGGTATAAGCAGGTACATTAGCCGTGTTAAATTTGTAAGTATAAATACTAGGGACAAGAATATATTTGGTACACGTATACGTATCACGGTTATACCTGAATAATTATACAACGATTTGTCTATCTTTACAACCAATATTTATGTAGTTGTAGTTGCCAACATTTCGACAATCACATTTTTCTGTAGAAAGTGAAACAGGCCGGACCTTCGACTAATACTTTCACGTTACATTGCGTTTTGGTATAACTTTGAAATCGTTACCATCAGTCGGTTTGTATAAACAAGTTACAAAAATGACAACCAAAATGGTGCACTCTGATTTAAACAAAGTATATTTAGTAATAAAACAAAGGTTTTTTTAAAACACCTGTTACGTAATATTGAAATAAAAAATTACGCCCAGTGCAGGTTTTATGAATCTCATAATACAGTGCACAAATTAGGTATATGGTTAGGTTAGAAAAAAAAACTGAACAATGAGACGAATATGTAAATACATATGTCGGTATGTACGTACTCAGATGAGTACATCCGATTAGAAATTTGAATGTATATTAGTTAACTTTAATACCTACTTATCTGCTTATTTGAATATTGTATTGTAATTGGAAAATGTATTGTTATGTAAAGTCCAATATTATAACGAAAGTACACATCGGCCGTCGCGCGTTGATATCTTTATTACACAGTGAACTAAATTATGCAATATGAGCAGTACCATGTTAAGCTTCGTTGTGGTTACACTAAAAAATGAGAAATAAAAGTGACGCGAAAACAGATTAAAACTATCTTTACCGCAGTTCTTAAATCGTGTCAAAAAAAATTGAGTTCAATCAATCTTTTTAGTTTTTGAACTGTAAACTAACCCCACGATTTAAGGATGTATAAATCTTTGTTTAACTACATTTCTTTTTATATATTAGTCATTAATAATAATTTAAATAATAAACTATCGTTATAAATTCAATTCGTTAAACATATGTTCGTTCTAAAGTAGAGTAAAAAATGTGCGATTTATGCAGAAAATACACATTTAATAGACATAGGTATATATATATATATATATATATATACCTATATATATATATATATATATATATATATATATATATATATATATATATAGCATAGCATACTTGTGAATGACAAAATAAATGTCCAAGCGGCAAAATTATTGTTTATCTACCTCGAGTGCATGAATTCACATTTATGTCACTGCAATCGCAGTGACGCCAGGCGAAAAACACGCAAACAAATGTCATCTCAGCTCAACAATAAATATAAAACTAGTATTATGACAAACTTAAGTATAATCATATTATTAATTAATTATATTACACTATTAATTAATTTTACAGTCATAAAACCTTGAATCTTCTTCGCTAAGGTGCGCTTAATACGACTAACGCCATCTAGTGAGAAGCGCGTGTGATAATGCCACGTTTGTTTTTGTATTACTTACTTAATCTTTATTATTTATTATTATTTATATTACTTGATCTTCTTCAGCATGGTGAATGCTGGAGTGGGCATTATAGACTTACAAGTTTGACCGACAAGTATCAGGTTTTATATTAAACATCAATTATATACCTGATCGTCGTACCGTTGCCTTAAGATCAAGATAAAGATAGTTTAAAAGATATCTATGAGAGTTTGAGATATATTAATATGAGATATAATTATATAGAAAATATATAAGTTTTTAACAGGTTCTATAGGTATAAAAAGTAATTTACATAAATAAATAAATATTTTTAAAGATAGCTAGCATCACGAACATTAATTGTAATAGTTTTCTTTTAATTGTGTAGAAATCTATAAATCCATTATGTGTTGTGTGATAGCTGAGCCCCGCAGTGTTACCCGCGGTACGACATCAACCGCGGGTAACTCCGCGGGACAAAGTTAGTCTTAAAAAGTAGCTTAAGTTACTGCTTAAATCATCAGTTACCTATGTGTGAAAGTCCCATCAAAATAGGTCCAGCCATTTTCAGAGACAAAAATTGTAAAAAATGATATTTTGGTAAATTATGTACTGTGTATACATATATGCATTTACACTCCAATTTTATTTATTTGTACAGATGGAAATGTACACTTAGACTTAACTCATAAAACCTGTGTATATGTGTTAATTCATCACATAAAATTATGATTTAAGTAATATATAATTATTTAAAATGATTTTTTTAGTAATCATCGACTATAGCGAACTCATCATTACTAAGATTTACCAACAATGTTTGGAATATTACTTAAAACTAAATTGGTATTACGATTGTAAATTAAAGAGTACCTACCAAATTTCATACCATTTTTAAAAATAAATATATATTATAAGTAAAGGAAACTGTAAATACCCTGAATGGGTATTTGTTTTAAGAGTTTAACTGATTTTTACAGAAAAGGAAACGACACGAGAAGTCATTTCACTGGAAGTAGGTTATAAAGATTGAACAGAGCGTACAAAATTAAAATTGTTCGTTAGCATGTGTGTACTATTGCACAATGTACCACTTAAACCAATGAACGAGATTGTACCTATTTTTCGAAACTTAATAATTTTTAAAACCTTTGGAAAGGATTTTAAATCTTGTCGAATCTCTTTTTTGTGTCAACATGTGTGTCAACAGACATTTTTAACCTTCATTGTCACTCACTGAACTCTCGTATTCAAATTAAATATCAAAAGATCATCTTCAAAATTTCTCAATTTAGTGTAGGTATATATTAAAAAAACCGTTACTCTTTTGAAACATTTTATTCATACACAAATTAGGAACACAGCAACAATATCTCGGCCATCAGGCCAAACCGTTCTAATACTTTTACAGTTAAAAAATAAACATATCAATTTAATATTGCATTAGTTAATGCGTAATGAATAAAGTAATTCATAGTTAAAACGATTGATAAAAAAAGTTTTAATTGACTTGTAAGTAGGTATAAAAATATGTGACTTCAAATCCGTATTTCATTGCGTCGTATAAAAGAGATTTGTATTCTACATTGTCTACGTTTGAGATGAACAATCAGTTAATGTAGGCTCTTATGTCTCTATATGAGAACTCTAGAGCCTGTATTTCTATTAATGCGGTATACACAGATTGGCAGACAGCGATATGTAGCATCTCCTAGCCTTTTTATCTTATTCATGGTCCGTTGTTTGATGGATTTTAAAGATTCTGAATTAGGATTGAGAATGGGTGAGGTATCAATCTAATGCCTTCGCTATGCTGTGGAACAAATAGTACTTTCTTCCTCGTCGGAGCGGTTGCAAGAGATGGTAACATTTATGAATGAGGTATTGAAAATGAAAGTAATGAAAATGAGCGTTATGAAAACGTAATGATCTTTGAAAAAGAAAATAGCTTGAGTGATTTGAATATTATGATTGAAGACAAGAGACTAGAACAAGCGAGGGACATTATTTAGGTCTTATGCTTACAAGAAACGAAGTACATGCAGATGACATAGAAAGGAGATTGAAGTAAGGTGAATAATGCCCTGCACTCCTTTGTTGCCAACAAAAATGTGTCTAAGAAAGCACTTCGGTCAGAATGTTTTTTTGGTTCCAACCCTAATTAATAAAAAGTATGTGTAGTGTGATTGTTAGTGCCAGAATTATGTTAGTGATAAGAGAACGTTGCAGATTGAAAGGACTGAGATGTATCCGATAACTTCGATGGTTTATCTACGTAGACATAGAGGATAAACGATAGAGGACTCACAACATGAATTTGTGAGAATTAGGACAATTGCGTGGATGTTTCGGAAGATGTCGTCTACGGCGAACCTCTTCTTACCAAATTGGTGATGTCTTGAAGAAGGGCTATGTGAAAAGCACCAGAAATCGACGAGCATGCATGCCGATATTGATGGATGTGAACGAAGCAAAAGAGGTGTGTTAGGACCGTAGTTTTTTTTTATGGAATTGTGGACGAGCATACGTTTCGGCTGATAGTAAGCGATTACCGCCGCCTTTGGATACCCGCAACACCAGAGGCGTCACAAGTGCGTTGCCGGCATTTAGGGGATGGGGTATGGGCCTCCGGTACTCTCACTCACTCGGTGAAATACAGCGCAAGCGCTGTTTCACACCGGTTTTCTGTGAGGCCGTGGTATCACTTCGGTCGAGCCGGCCCATTCATGCCGAAGCGTGGCTCTCTCACGGTAAAAAGTATCGCAGTAAGTGGAGGTCAATTGTTTCTGCCTTCCCCTCTGGGAACAGAGCTTGAATATAATTCAACTAACTGACTAATGTAGTAATTAAAATAAACTTATAATAAATTGTGTCGAGTGCATGAGTTAATGTATTTGTTTATATATATATATATATATCTTTTTTAACGTCGGCCTTAGCATAAATCTGTCTTGTTCTTAGTTCTAGGGACTAGATGGAGTTGTATGAATGTGGTAGAACATTTTATTATTATTTACATCAGGTTTTGGCAACAAAAAGATCACAGGTTAGCGTTTGGCACTCACACGATTATCATAATGAACAATTAGAACCACATTTATAGCCTCGACCTCGGTTACCTTCTTCCTAGATTCTAATTACATTAATATATAACTTTGTTTAAAATCCCTATCTATCTTGTAATACGTTAAAAATCCTCATATATTTTTGTACTAGAAATTAAAATTAAGTGTGAAATAATGAACATATCTGTATTATAGGTATACCTAAAAGTATTTTTTTTAATACCTTTCAGTGTTTATAATTTGATAGTAAGTGTCTGTGGTTCAATTAGAAAAAAAATAGTTTATGTAATAATAATATATGAATATTCTACTAAAAAAAAAAATAAAAACTAAAATACTAATCTTACTAAAAATATTTTGCTGTAACAGATCTACTAAGTATTAAATAATTAATATTATTATTGGCAGTTTTTATTAACCCAATAATCCTGACTTATTACTAATATTATAAATTAGATCGTGTCTTAGACACACTCACACCGTAACAAATAAATGAAAATGATAAGGGACATAGAAAAGGACCTAGTACTTTTATTCGACAAAAGTTTCTGAGCCATAGGGCCGGTTTTTCAATCGTCAGATAAAACTTATCGGAGGAATAAACTATAAGGCGGCAAAAATAAGGACACTTTATTTGTAAGAGTAAGTGTCTGTAGTAACGTGTCCTTATTTTTGCCGTCTTATAGTTTATTCCTCCGATAAGTTTTATCTGACGATTGAAAAACCGGCCCATAGAGAAATAAATCTTACACTTGAAACTGTAATTGTTACTCTTATCGAGTAATAACGCACGCTAAAGATTTCGAAGACATTTGTAATTAAACATTATCTAATTTATTATGGTTATATAACCTGACAAGATTCAAATTACATTCTTGGTAAAAACTTTATTACGTACGCGCACCAGGAAAATACCGTCATTGACTTTTGCCTTAGTAAGTGCTCGCAATAGTGTTCAGAAGTGACAAATACAACCATTCGTCATCACACTTGATAGTCCAGTTCTTTCTTAGTATACAAATTAACACTATTTGTTAATTATATTTGAATACTCCTTTTAATGGCCGGTCATGTCTGTAGACGTACCGATGGTCGGTGGAGCCGAAATGTGCTTGAGTGGAGATCGCGATTAGGCAAACGTAGTGTAGGGCGCTCTGCGGCACGGCGGATTGACGACCTAAAAAGAGTGGCTGGCAGCGGATGGATGCGGACTGCCCAAAGACCGGGATGGTTGGCGCTCCTTGGGGGAGACCTACGTACCTACCTTTTCAGTTCCTAAATGATATATTATGCGAATAGTTAGTAGAGCCACGTTGATTACACTACGAATGGGCTCGATCTGGTAGATCTGGGAATACCTAAATAAATTATAAATCTATCTTCAACTTAACCTTACATAGTACCTAAGCTTAGAATGATGAAGAAGCGATTCCGTTAGACTAGAACAGACTAATACCTTTTTTTTTTAAAAAGGCGGTATACCCTTGGCCATAGTTTTAGGCGCTGGTTTAGAGGAACTACCGAGTTATTTAGAAATAGGTTATTGATCGATTTACCTAAGGTGTTTCGATGGTGAGTGCGAAACCGGAGACCCAATAATATAGAAGCTTCTGAATAGACCGCCAAGGTGTGGGTCACGATGCTGCATTGTTATAATAAGAATGGTTACCACTACTCTGATGGAAAGCCATCAGGTCATCAGGTAGGGTAGAGTAACTTTGGCAAGCACATATATATATAAAACGAAAACATGCAGAATTAGATACGTTAAGCTTAAGCTTGTTTTTGAAATCCTCATTTTAATTCTTAGAAATGCTTTCGCTATAGAACATCTTTTGATGAAAACCAATTGTAAGCTCCTTGAGAGATGACAGATGATTCTCCAATGATAAAAACGATTAAAATATATTATTTCCAGTTCTTAAAATAAATTATTCATTTCATACAACTTTCTACTTGTTACTCCTTCTTGCACAATACTTAAAGAAGCATTTGAAATATTTTCCTAGAAGAAATGTCAATTCTAAGCATATCTAACAAAACAACGGCAAAGTAGTGCATAAATACATCTTATGCGTAACACAAAACATATATCATGTATTGCATAACAAACCGTAGTACAACCAACTAGATCACCAAGCACCGAAATTTTAAACACAATTTACATAAACAACAAATATTAAAATATATTTTACACCACAAGTGAGTGAATACGTACAGTTAAAAAAAAAATCACTTTAAGTGTTACATAAAAGTTAATTTGCTTAACTTATACTACTTTTACTTATTTGTCTGTAATGTTTGTAATAAGATTTCTAGATTAAGTTTTTCTCCGAGGTATTTGGGTTTCTGTAACTTGTAAGATGGTAGAATTGTGTTTTACTTAAGTAAATACATGACCTACCATATACCAGAAATAATTAACTGATCTGTTGAGCTGTGCATGGAAGATAATTTTCATTCTGACGTAAAGACAACGTCACAGTTGTCGGAAAAACCGAGATAGTCCTGCACATGCGTGGTTTCCTTGTCGCGTCATTTCTCAGTTTTGTGCGATGGAGCTCGTCGCGGGCTCAGACGACGCGCGCCGGGCGTCGAGTGCGGAAGGGCATAACTTGTCAACCTTTATTCTTTTAGTTTACATTTTGTGTCACTAATACACTTCGGAGCGGTATCAAAGAAAAACAGTGAATTAAACTTATACGTAATAACACTAAAAGTTCTTGTGTTGCAGTGACTGTGATCAGTTATATTACTTTTAGTTTTTTCTCCGAACGTTGTTTGAGTTCATGTGTATATATGGTAATTAGTTAATATACAAATTTGTTAGCAATTCAGGTATGTATTTAATGCCAAGTGTAAACGAAACGTACGAATATTTCCGCATAACATTAAATTGAGTGTCATTGAAATAGTTCAGTAGGTAAGCCATTGGATTATAGGGCCAGTCAGAATTTGAAAGAAAACTTTATATTCGAGAATATTAACTAATTGGAGTACAAAGATGTTTTTTTTCGTCGTATTAGCTACTAATAAACCAATGTAAGCAATGCAATTAGTACTGGGATGGAGAGTCAGGTTGAAGACATAATCACATACATTTTATGTTTACAATATCAAAATGTAAAATTCCATTCCATTAATTTAACGTAAAAAGCACCTGACAATAACACTTAAGTCAAATGATATTTTTCTCACGGGCGATAAGTGTTTATTTTATGTACATTTTGTGTAAATTGTTCACATAATCTGTCAAAATGTAAACCTTCTTTGAACTTCTTTAGTTATTATTTTTAAACCGCTATGTTTTATGACGGTCAGCTAATTTGTCTCTGAGCCAACATTCGATATAAGATGAGACCGTTTGTTTGTCCATTTTTTCATCTCTTGATATGTTTTTATCTTGCTATAAGATTATTCTATATTTAGGCTTACGTATGTGTGTAATAATTGCTACTACACAATTTTTATTTTATTTATTGGAATCTCAATGATATAACTTCTATTGTTATTGTTGTCTTTAATAACGGAGCACTTAGACGAAAGTTTGTAAAGGGAAAATATCAATTAGGTATTGTAGGTGCTGTTGCTTAAAATAAGTAAATTGTTAAAGTAACGGTGCTGCAAATGGTGTTGAAATAGAGGACTAAATCCTTTAGGAAGAATCGAAAAAACATTGTGATTCTATGTCTGCTGATTAAAAATATCACCTCAGCGGGCTCAGGCCCATGTTTGCGGGATAAGGTTGGACAACATAATGATAACGCCGGCCGGTGTCAAGATTGTTTACAGGTAGTGTAACGATATACGTAATCGTTACTTGATAACCTATTTAAAAAACGTGGATATCTACAGATTTGTTTGACTATAGAATAACAAATCCGTAGGCATGCTACTGGCTAAATAATAAATATGAATACAAAGCCACTTTAAAAAAACAGCATTGTACGAGTGAAGTACCACATGTGTCAGAGCCGGGTAAAATTGTATAAATCTTTTTTTTGGTTCTTTGTGCAGTATGCACCGTGCACCTGACGCGTCTTCCGCCACCTGCCGCCCGACTCGATTCGACGGCCATCAAAAGTGATAAAGACCAAAATTTTGGTACTTTTTTTTGTAGCCGGAGAACAGCTGCCGGTGCTGTAGTTTTGCATAATGTAGTCACTTAAGAAAAAACTCGTTACAATCTGTCATAGTGCATTCCACAATATTATTTATAGGTACCTCGAATACGAGGGTTCAGTGACCAGGTCAAACTTTTTATGTAAATGAGCAGCAAGACCACAACTCCTTGGTAAGAGGCCTATGGCCAGCAGTGAACTATTAAACTACCGATAATGACGAAGACCATTTTTGTCTAAGAAAAAATGAGAATACATACATTACAAATAAATATATTATTCATTATACTCATTAAGTGATATGGAAACCATACTAACCGCATTTAATTTTCTTGTGTTCGCACTATATGTACATATAATAAAAATTATAATATATAAATGATAGTAACATTAATATGAACAAAAGGTTTCTTGCCATATAGAATGAGTAATACACATTTAAATGCTTTAGATCTTATTTGAGAAAGACTATATTATACTAATATTATACAGAGGTAAAGTTTGTGAGATTGTAGGGGGAATCTCTGGATATACTGAAACAATTTTGAAAATTCTTTTACCAATAGAAAACCATATAATTGTGAGTGACATAGGCTATAAAAAAACCACGACATCCGACATACAAACCGTCGCCGGCGGAGTCGCAGGCGAAGCTAGATATTTTATATTATTAAAAAGTCAAGAAGTGGATGTCGTTAGCTAGTTATTTAGAGTTTCTACTGTAATTAAATCTAGTCGCCGAGCGAGTTCGCTTAAAATACACCGACCCAGTAAGGAGTTCTCTCGAATTCCTAGGAAAACGTTGTACCCATGAAATGAATTATGTTGCAATGCTAACTATGTTAGCATGTGGTAACATCAATACTACTTACAATCTATACTAATACTTTAATACTAATATATAAAGCTGAAGAGTTTGTTTGTTTGAACGCGCTAATCTCAGACACCGCTGCTCCGATTTGAAAAATTATTTGAGTATTGGATAGTCCATTTATCAAGGAAGGCTATGTACCATCACGCTAATACTAATAGGAGCGCAGCACCAATGAAGACTGTTTAAAAAACGGGAGTAAATTTTCACGCCACGGCTAATAGAAGACGGAAACGAGGTTTCGTGGGTCAGCTAGTCAATAATGAAACAGATCCTAATTAGTAGTCGTTGACTGCTGGTAGCAAGAAGGTTTTGACCTACCATACTACAATGAACAGAAGGGTCTGCACAGGGTTTGTTTCAAGTTTCTTGGAGGTAGTTTTCTGCTTTAGTCGCCTCTTAAAACACCTACAGTACGAATAAGGATGGTGACTGTAAACTTTTAAGCACAAACATTCGTTGAAACTTTTAGCTAATAAATGATATAATGTTGCTGCCTAGCGACAAGTTAGAGAACAATTTTATCATTATCAGCTCTATAGAAATGAGGTTTCTAATAATAATTATCCTAATATAATAATAATAAACGTTTCTAACGTTCACAATGGATATTTTGTGAATAAAAGCACTAAACTCTATTAAAAATATGGATGGAGTTAATTGGTTTTTTAAAATGCCGTACCAGTAACGTGCTGGCATCTTTATAACATGAAAGTTGATACCGCTGTCATTCTTATAGTAAACATTGTTCAGTGTTGTCAGTTTTTCACATGTAGTTACCAAAAGTTAAAATAAATTGTTGAAGTTCTCACGAAGTGAAGTTATTACATAAGAATTAAAAAACTATAATTAACTTAGGTATTAGTGTTTTCAACGTTCTTATTATTTTTACAGAAAATGTCGAAAAATAATATGTTTTGATACTACCCTAGTGACGTCATCACGTCACAACTCAATTTAGAAACTTATAGTAACTTAGTAAATGAATAAACAGAAACTGATTTACTTGACAGTCCACTGCAGTAATAAGATAATAATGTTAACTTGAATAGATAGCATGTAGACAGACGATAATTTGATTACAATTAAAAATCGTTTATGGTAAAGTTAATATGTTAATAGTCTTTGCATAGTCAACATTATTGATGAGAATGTATGAGAATGCGATAAGAGGTTTCGAACCATTTCTCGTAAAACCATTAACTACTGGCAAGTCATTTAGATGGACCCCGGCTTTTTCTAAGTAGGTTCTAATTGTTAAAAGGTCTAATTTAGGTTTTAAAAAATCTATTATTGAATTTTAAAATTGTATTTATGTTGCTACACTGTTTTACGATTGAGAGTCTATATACATAGAGGTAGTTTTCAAACTTTCTCTTAACCACATTTGTTTTCTTAAGTATCTTGTGGTCAGAAAGATAAGTGAATTATTTTTGTGGCTATTTACATCACTAAATATAAACTATATTAAATAGCACTGTCAGATAAGAATAACAATTTTTTTATTAGAAAAGCACAGTGTTTTGAAAAAATAATAAAGAAGCAATACTAACTTTTTCGTAACGATACGAATTTAAACAATTACCAACTAATACTAATATTAATTTAGTAGACATTGTGGTAAAGGTTGTGAATAGATTATTTTTTTGTATCCCTACTGATGATGATGATGATGAACTAAGGTCTAATATATCTTAACGCATTAGATCTTAAGATATTGTAGACCTTATGTGAAGTACACTTGACGACCCTAAAACTTGTTTTTCAAAAAAAATATCTATTCTAATCTATTTAGTAATACATATGTGAAGCAAAAACTTTGCATACTTTTGGAGAAGAGAAGTGCAGAAGGTAAAAGAATAAATAAACTAACTTTTGTCGAATTTCGACCATTGTGCGACCACTAGTTAGGCTAAAATCAACACGAGAATGCAACACAATTGAATGTGTCAAAGTCGATCGTTGTTCGCGTATGTCTTTATTAGTCATTCATTATTATGGTATTAGTCACTTTAATTATATTTTGTCTTATTTTCTTTCTCATCTTCAAGTGATGATGTTTTCTTCGTTTTATTAGGATCAGGCTTAATATAGAAAGTACTTTAAGGCAATAGCGTAAAGGTTGAAAATTGTAAACATTGACAAACACTGCAACATTTAACGTATTAACTGCATGGTTTTATGAATTATAAGAATTTATTAATTTAACTACTTAATGTGGATTAGGGATTTTCCTTTTAAGTTTATATGCCTGGCGGGGGGAATTACCGTAAAAAAACAGCAGTATAATATTTGTTTTGTGGGTGCATAACTGTTTATAACACTTATAAACTGTATAAAATTGCAGGCTAAGGTTACCCGAGCGAGTTTCAGCTCCATCGTTTGTACGTAAACAATTACGTACGCTATTAGTCGGACCATCTGTTTGTTTACATTTATAAAAGGTAGCACATGTTGCTGTGATTTGGATCTTTAATGCCCGGTTCCTATATTTAACGAATCGTCATCGTGTAAAAATTTTCTACAACCGACTACGAATCGTAATTACCGTTCCTCAATTTATTTTTTATAGGAACGACTTTAGTTTACACCCCGTATAATTTACTGCTATTCGTACCTAGAACGGATCGTTTTTCAAATATAGGAACTGGGCATAAAACTTCTTTTCAATTAAGTATTGCCTAGATTGTTTAACATCATATTTTATTTATTATTTTATAAAACATACTCTGCCCGCGTCTGTGTGAACTATAGCTGTAGACAGTAGCTTATGTACTTCCTCAAAAATCTAAGTGTCTACATGCCAAATTTCATTCAAATCGGTTTAGCTGTGAAAGCGTAACATACAGACAGACAGAGTAACTTTCTTTATAGTAGTATGATTGATTATAATTTATGGTTTTTGTTAAAAGTTAGTAGATTGTTATTTGTTGAAAGAGTTTGTGTAATTAGGATAAACCAAACAGTTACAAAATATCAGTAATTATTTAATTATTCTATAACTATGCAGCAATAGCAATACATACATACAAGATGCAAGTAAAAAGACATTTCGAGTCGTGCCTAGAGCTCGTCTATGGCCGCTCCCTTCCTCAATTATCCAATTTCCTCGTCTGATATCGACCTAGTCTACATGTATTCCACTATCGCTGTAGCAAGCAGGTATTTAGAACATATGATTTAGTAACAAAATTTGTAATTTCGACCTTGTTGCTTAGTGGATAAAGATTAATATAAAAAGTGTTCTAAGATTTTTTATTTTAACTTTGTTCTCCGTTTAAAATGTTTTAACTTCGTTTGAATTACATTGTTGTAGAATTTTAACATATAAAGTAACTGTGGGTTTACGTAATAGATGTTCACAGTTCAGTTCTGTTTCAAGTTCTTTTGAGTTCATAAATTATATAAACACTAGCTTTTGCTCGCGCCTCTGCCCGCGTCTATATCGGTTTGTCGCTGTATAGAGTAGTCTACGTCCTTCCTCAAGAATCAAAGTTAATCTATGTCAAATTTCATTGACATTGGTGCAGTGAAAGCATAACAGACGGACATACAGATATATTAATATAGATAAGACTAACTGTAAGCGCTTCGACTATTCCGGAGGATTCATTGAACTAACTTCAACTTTAATTTTATAACGATAGCCTGTCTTTGGTCATGTTAAACTAATTTTATCCGACTTTGTGATGCGATATTTCTTTTTACTTAATGTACTATTTCTATTTCTCTACATCGAATGACGTGTGTACAAAAATTAATGATAATCAGTGAAGTATTTAAGGTGTGAGGGCCTAACAACGATAAGACAAACAAACACCTTTGCATGTATAATATTAGTTAAGATTATTATCGCAGTCGTTGAAATGTATCCGGAACTATTGCGCTTCTTATGGGAATATGGGTATGTTTACTGCGCTTGCGCATACACGGGTGAAGTTTATTTTTAGCACATTTTTATTACACAATATGTCTCGTGTCACTGAGCTTCATTTATCGGAGTACTTTGTACAACGTAGTAATTTCCCGGTTCCAGTAGCGATCCTATATACAGTATATATATATAGTACTAACATAACTTTATGTATGTTAATGCAGTAGGCAGAAATGATAATAAATGTTATAAATAAAAGCCTCGGGGAATGACTGCTTATCATTAAAAGTATTCAGTAGCTTATTACTTGAATCTTCACAATGATAAAAAGGGTTGAATATATCTATCATGGACATTATTACCCGGTTATAAATAAAAAAAAAATGTTTTTTATTATTTCTCATACATTGTCATACACTACATAAATTGAGGCAAACCCTAGTAAGTTATTGGAAATAATTGTATCGGTATGTAATTGTGTCACGCTTCTTCCCGTAATTTATAAATACAAAAACAGATTTTTTAGTTTAAAGTTAAAATTAGGCAAACATAAGATAATCTATTACACGCAGTACAAGAATACATATTGAGAAATACCTATTCTCTAAATACACCGCTACTTTTACTACCCCACGGCTCCCTCCGCGTATATGTATGCCAGATATCGCGGTAATCGTTTTTTAGCATGACCGCATATAATAGACCATGCAACTCTCGAATATGTGGCTTTCTATTGGTAAAACAATTTTCAAAATCATTTCAGTCGATCCAGAGATTATTTCCTACAACCTTACAAACAACCTCTTTATGATATTGGTGTTGTCTGTGCATGATAAACCTATTTTTTTCATTGTTAATCTATACTAATAATAAAACTGAAGAGTTAGTTTATTTGTTTGTTTGTTTGAACGCTTTAATCTCAGGAACCGCTGGTCCGATTTGAAAAATTCTTTCGGTGTTGGATAGTCCATTTATCGAGGAAGGCTACAGGGTATATATCATCACGCTACTACTAATAGGAGCTGAGTACCAATGAAGAATGTTTCAAAAACGGGGGAAAATTTTAACGCTATGGGCAATATAAGACGCAAACGAGGTTGCATGGGTCAGCTAGTTAATATTAAGCAGCGTCAAAGCTATTTTAATGAGAAACAAGACCATTTTGAATAGCTGTATAAATAAGGTTAGAGTTAAAGCCACATGTGCCCGTACAGTCAACAACGTATCGCGTAACTGAGAACAATGTCTCCCACAACATGTTATGTGGAACAATAAACATGTCCTATATCTGTCTTCTTAGTCGCGTCTTTTGTACCACTACATGAGGATTTCACGTATTTACTACTTTAGATTATGTTTGTCTTCCATTTAATCACTTTCAGAGAACCGATACTATTCTCAGAAGTTACTGTTTTACGTTTAAAAATGCAATGTATCTTCGTACATATTATTAATTCTATTGTTTTAACCAAAACTAAATATAACATAGACTGTTCTATCTATCTTATCTTAAGTTCTGAGTATAAAAACATAAGTACTTTGGTAAACTTAGTTCATCATCGTTATCACTTAGCTTAGTAGAAGAAAACTGACATTCCAAATCATTAAACAAATCTTTCTTAACGTTCTTCGTTCATTGAAATTGTTGAATTTATTATTTTGTTACCACATAGTCAATTACTTTGTAAGGTTTAGGTATTTAGTAGGTAAATAATTCAAATAAAACTTTCGTGTATACAAGAACTGTCATGTAATCAATAGAATCAACTTTGATATGAACCATGCTAAGAGACAAACACGGTCGTATTAATCATTTATGACAATATGCGATGACGATGACACATACTTTTCGCCAATATGCGTACCTACGTAATATACACAAGTCGTTATAATTGTAGTTTACTCGCAACCGATGATAAAGAGCTTGTTTGCGGCATGACCTTATCATCTAACCTAGACCTTGATACTTCATCTCGTTTATCTAATCTAAAATAGCACGAATTGTTTATTTTTAGACACACAACTCAATTTATTGTGAATTAACTTCCAACGTCACTTGTTTCCTGTACTCTACTTACTTGGCATTAATTACATACCTACTTACGTTAAATGAATGCAATGTAACATTTAGTTTATTTTGATTAGGAAACGTCGAAGGCTAGAACGGCTGGTGCACGGTGAGTGAGTGGAGTCGCGATGAGTGTTATGAACGGTAGTGTTAAGGTGGAGCAGTTGGAAGGCGGTTGAGAATGTTAGTGAGGGGGTGTATGGGCGGTGAGCTGCGGCACTCGTTGGCGGAGCGTACCAAGTCTTTGGCGGCGCAGTGCCACGCGCTGCGCTCGCCAGCACGCACCGAACGCAGTAGCGAACGCCGTCGTCCTAGACACCGGAAATCACAGACCCGGTGGTATGTCAAAGTAAGTTGTGTTTAGAGGATCTCTTTATATCTCTATAGCCTTTTGAATCTACGGAATACGGTTATAGGTTAACGAATCAGTGAATCTTATAGGCATATCATTAAGCTGAATATTGCTATCCTGCCGTGTAATCCAAAAGTGTACCTTTTCTTTGAACAAAGATTAGTATGATGCCATGTTGTCCCTGCACTGACAGACCAAAGATTAAACACTTTGTGTGACTCATACCGTACTACCTCTACTATCATGTTTGAATTGTTATCTTATTTAAATATACGATAATATAATTTACCGGATATCGAATTGATCATCTTAGCTCTGATTCAGTGAATTTACACACTTTACTGAGAAAGATTTCAAATCAATGATATTGTCATGATTATTTTCTTATGAGTTACGACGTAGAAATGTATGTAGTACATAGTTCTTAGAAATTAAAGGAGTCCGTTACTATAGATTGGTCATCTTCTGACAATTTGATCAGGTTTGCTTTTGCTCCTAGTAAGATAATCGGTTAGCGGTTCAGCCTGCTAACTAAGTTGACGATAGAAAACTAACAAACGTTTGGCACTGACATGTCAATGTTAAGTCACGTGGTTAATAAACTTTTACAACAAAATTTTAGCCAATAAATATGAGAACAGAGGCATTAGCGATTATAGAAAGAGATTCGACGCAAAACACTCGCATCTTAGCTAAAACAATAATCACATAACAAAAACCGACTTCAAGAACTAGATCAAATTAAAATGGGACCACGCAGGAAGCACCAGCTTTCAAATAAAAAAAGGAATCATCAAAATCGGTTTACCCAGTCGAAAGTTATGAGGTAAGCGGCGTTCCCACGAGGCGTTAATCACGACAGTGAACCACGCTTTCGTGAAATACACATCTGTGTGAACGCCCTCACGAAAGCAAACTTACTTTCGTGAGGGCGTTCACACAGAAGTGTATTTCACGAAAGCGTGGTTCACTGTCGTGATTAACGCCTCGTGGGAACGCCGCTGTAAGTAACATAAAAAATACAGTCGAATTGAGAACGTTCTCCTTTGAAGTCGGTCAAAAACCATCTTGATTATAAAATAATATGTTTAATTAGCAATTTAAGTAAAAAGCAAGTCAATTAAATCGGTAATTCGGTTAAAAACACCTGATAAGAGAAACAACCGGTTCCTTATCTCATTTTACCCGATTCTTTATCAGATTAGGGGTACATTTACATTAAAATGCAAATTCGGTTACAAAAATATTATTGTGATTGTCTATGATAATAAAAAGAGTTTATGTTATGTACAAAATAAACTGATGTGAGTATGTTTTGTTTCAAATGTATGGCTCTCTAATACAGTTTATTATATAAGACTGTCCTCCCTCTTAAGGCCGGCAACGCACTTGTGACACCTCTGGTGTTGCGGTGTATAATTGATCAATGGTGCGGGTGTCCATGGGCGGTGGTTATCGCTTACCGCCATACGATGCGTCTGCTCGTTTGCCATCTATACCATAAACTCATTGGTCTGCCTCATTGGTCTAGCGGTTGACGTATGCGACTACCAATCAAGAGGTCTTGGGCCAAAAAAGTGTTATTGAGTTTTTCTGGTTATATATAAATACTCCATCACAACATATCTAACTTATATCTGTAATATGTTTATGCTTTTCATAAGTATAACGCATCTGTCTCATAGAATCGTGTTGTTAATACTCAATAATCTGTAACACTCACTATTAATAGGTAATATCACACATCTTACATACGGCCGTCTGATTTTAAATTAGGCATAGATTGTACTTATATCTTACTTATCTACTTATTAATACGTGAAACAATACTTTGTACACCTTCATTTGCGTATATAAAATTTGACACAGTTTAAATGGAAGAGGAATGCAGAAATAAAAAAACAACGAATTATAGTCGTACCTCTGGACTACCACTAATATTTCGAAATACATTAAATATTATAAATAAATTACACCCAGACACAGAACGTGGCCACACAACTAACTATTAATTGGGAATCGAGCTCACGCACACTCAGCAGTGACGATTAATAACACTATACAAAAATAAACCGCCAAAATTATCTTGCCGGTATAATATTTAGGCGTTAAATTTGTCGTATTATCGTTTGCGATTATTATTTGCGTATTTATTTTGTGTCTGGACTTAATTATATTGACACGAGGGCTTCGTCGGTCTGCATATATGACGTGATATCCAAATATTAAGCTTTGGTAAACAACGACGCTAAATAATGCATGTACGTTTTATTATCTATAAAAGTAAATAAAATTGAAGTGTCTTTTTGTAATTTCAAATTAACAACTCTTCACAACATCCATATGAAAATAAATACGGTACATACTTACATAAAAAATCGATTTTTAAAATTTCAGCTAATCTCTATGACGGCTGAATCGATTTTGACGAGAATTTCATTGGCAGATAGATGAAGATATAAATGTAACTAAGACTAGACTAGACTAGTTTGTTGGTTATTGTTGAATAAGTACATCAACAACCGCGGGGTTCGGTTAGTAATGTAATAACAATATGTTTTGAAAGGAATGTATTATATGTATAGTAAAGAAGAAACTCTATGATAGTGTAAAAATTTAAAAAGTTATACTTTAATATAAATTTGAAGCTTCATACATTTTGTCAGTTAAATAAATATTTCAACATAGTAACTCGTGGCATGTTACTTACTGATTTATTTCAAAGATTCAATGAAGTTGTTGCCGATCGTAACCAGGAAAACTTTATATGTATACATACATATATATTAGGTAAGTAATTAGTTTAGTAGCAATTTGTGAGGTCACTAAGTTGTACTACTATGTAATTACGTCATTGTTTTTTAGATTTATGATTCATTTGCGAATTACGAATCAAAAGTTAACGCGTTTATTAGAAGTCATTCGAGTATTGGTTGCTGTAGTTTGTTTTTCGTCTTTGTTGAGCAAACAAGTGTGTTAAATCAAATAAACGTTTTATTTTAGACGAAGTTTAGTGTGGATTGTGCAATGAAATACGATAGTTATTGTGTTTAAGTGTTGTTAAATTTGCAAAACAGTGTCAGTGAATCGTCTTATCAGGTACGCCTGCAGGCTTCGTTAGCAATGCAGGTCAAGGCTTGAATTATGTGAGCGTCGGAGGCGGCGCACGCGCTTAGGAATGCATGCGGGTTGCGACCAACAATGCGGTGTCAGTTTGATTTGCGGCCCCTGGAATAAAGTATCGAGTGAACAACATTTTCCGGTAAATGTCTAATGTTAACTGCAAACCCAAAGACATGAACGTTCGTAGTGTTATTTCCATAATGAGATGTTTCTTTCTATCATAAAAACAATAGTTTTATTGTAGATTGGGCATGGGAAATGTAAGGATTTGAATTTGGATCCCTGTCTAGACTTATATTAGGTCTTTACCTATGAAATTGCCGTTTTGTATGCAATAAGTGAAAGTACTTATTTTTGCAAACTTTTTTATTTCTGTTATTCGAAGTAATCACCCATGCAATCGACGCATCTTTGACAACGCATTGGCAGTTTATTGATGCCCTTCTTGTAAAAATCAGCTGGACGGGAGGCAACAAACTCTTCAAAGGCATTTTGTACTGCCTCTCGGGAATTGAATTTTTTACCCACTAAAAAGTTGTCTAAATTTTGGAAAAAGTAATAGTCGGTAGGTGCAAGGTCTGGTGAGTATGGCGGATGAGGGAGAGCTTCCAACCCCAGCTCTTGCAGCTTGGAGACTGTCTGTTGCGAAGTATGGGGTCGCGCGTTGTCGTGAAGGAGCAGTGGGGACGACCGATTGACCAAAGCTGGTTGCAGATGTGCAAGCTTCTCCATCATTCTCTCCAGTTCTTCACAGTACACATCTGCATTAATGCTCATGCCGTTTTGTAAAAAGCTGTGGTGAATCACACCCGCACTAGACCACCAAACAGTGATTATCACCTTTTTAGGGGTCATTTTTGGTTTAGGGCATTGCTTTGGTGCTGAACCAGGGTCTAACCAACTTGCTGAGCGCTTTCGATTGTCGAACAGAATCCATTTTTCGTCGCACGTAACTATTCGTTTCAAAATTCCTTTATTTCTTTGCCTGTTGAGCAGCGAAAGGCAGGTCTCGACGCGTACGTTGCGCTGGCGATCGTTAAGGTCGTGGGGCACCCATCTATCAAGCTTTTTTACCTTGCCAATTTGTCGCAAATGGATCAATATTGTTTTGATGCTCACATTAAAAGCTGCTGCTAGCTCAGCTGTAGATTGAGTTTCGTCAGCTTCCACAATCGCCTTTAATTCATTATTGTTAACCAAAGTCTCCGGACGACCACGAGCTTCATTTTTCAAGTCAAAATTTCCAGAACGGAACCGGGAAAACCAATAAAGGGTTGTGCGTTCGTTTGTACAGTTCTCTCCGTAAACGTTTTTGATGTTACGTGCCGTTTGTGTCGCGTTGGTGCCACGACGGAACTCATATTCCATAATTACACGAATTTTTAAAGTATCCATTATGACGAAAAATGTTCAAATGTAATGAAAATACAACGCTGATCAAAAAACAAAAGACTGAGTTTGTAAATAGAATGTCATGGTTTTAAAACAAAATTAATTTGAATTTAGAATACAGAGCCATTACAAACTTTTTTTTATTTGAAATGACCAGTACTGAAGAAACGCAATTTCATAGGTAAAGCCCTATTATGTTTCTATCTCCTGATGTTTAACATGTACTAGCAGTGATCAGTAAGTGTACCTTTCATAAATAAAAAAATTATTACATCTCGTCAGTGACAGTTATGAATCCATTCAATTCTTGTCTTTCCTTTCAAAGGGTTCAACAAACCTTATTGTCTGATACATAAAAACCAATGTACCTATTAGGCTTAGGCAATAACTGTTATGAATTAATTAAACAAACTTTATAAATGACTTCAAGGGTGTTTACATAATTTATTCATGAGATATACTTTTATATTATTAATGCATGCTCAGGTTTCAAAGTTGAGCCCACTCCAGAGAGAAAAGAGGTTAACTTTGAAGGCTGACCTACATATATGTAGCATAATTGAATCGGGATAATGAAAATTGGGTCACTAGGGCAGAGAATACAATCCAATCTAAATCAATTAATGCATAGTTGGCCTAGTGGTTTGAGCGGTCGCCACGCCGCTTTCCGCTGGGCCGAGTGTTGTGGGTTGTCTCACGGGAGAAAGCTTTGTGTGATCCACAAATTGTTGTTCTGTGTCTGGTTGTTCTTTGCGTCCGTTTTATGTATGTTTGTAAAGTCCTCCGCGATACAGGATGTGTATATTATTTATTAATGCGGGCGTTATCTTTAAAAAAAAATGTCATGAATTTCTGTAAATATAACGTTAATATTCGGTATAAATTTTGCAGATAGTAATGATTTGAACGAGAGTGGCAATTCGTTTATCTAATATATTAGCACAAGCACTTAGTACGGCAGGTGGGATGAATCATTTGTGACGAATCGTTTGTGTGGACAAAGAGCCATACTCTTTTACGTTCATGAGGTTAAAGTTAATTGCAGTTTCAGAGAATTCTGTTACATCATCAATTATTTAACAATTGGTTTAAATAATAAATGGTGAACTAATTTATAGTAGTTATGAGATTGTTATTAGGTATTATTCAAAAATAATAAATATTATTTAAAGAAAAATCCAAAATGTAAGCGTAGTAACTGTACTGTATCCATACATATAAAATTACTTGGCTCACTGACTGATAGCGTAGACCGTAAGCCGTTGAGGCTACGCACTTGAAAATTTGGCAGCTGGTGTTTTTAACACGTTTTTAAATATAAATACAAAAATAACAAATCTTAAAACTCTATCTCTCTCTTATTCCCTAGGATCAATTTCCTGCAAATAGTTAAATATTGATTTTCATACTAAAATAATTCTAATACTTTAATGTATATTTGGAAACTTTATTTACATCACTAAACAAAAAATAAGTTACGGGACAACAAGGTTATATATCATTTACATTACCCTACAAAAGTAATCCTCCCTATAGAGCTATTAGCCTACGAAACCCTTGGGTACTATAAGCTATTCCGATTTGGGAATTTGAATTCGGGAAAGATTTTGTAAGGACTTGAGCCGTTTAAAGTGACTTTAGTATTAACTTCAGACACCTAAAGCATCTGATGTACATTTATTTTAAGGTATGCTTCGTCTCTTTATTTCTTTTTATATTATACGTGTTTTTATACGCATCGTATAAGAGACAGGTTATTTTTATTCTTATTTCATTTTGATGAGATCGGGGCATGCTTCGTTATAGTTGATTAAAAAACAATATGCATACACACATATGTTCCAAATTTAATGACATAAATCTAGACAAGTATATAATAGAATACCATCGGAGCTTCTAAAATCATCGCAGATTATTTTAATGTTGATTTATTTGTAAGGTTTCAATACCGCAAGATATTGCTTAACTCACAAATTCCTTGTAAATCTTGTGGTTTTATGTATACCAACAGATGTTCATGTAAATTTTCTACTGCTGTAAAGTTAATTAAGGCGTGTTAATCGTTTGGTATTGTGTGAATAACTAGGTACTAGGTCATCCAGTATCTGAGGTCGTTGTCGTCGACTATTCGGTACGATGTTCGATACGTATCGATTGCTAAGGTGCCGACGAACTTTACTCCTGAAACATATTGTATAGCTTTGATTTGAATTTAATTTCTTGTACAAATTTTTGACACAACCTTAAGTATGTTGAACTCGGGGTATTCGCCAAGTTCTTATTTTTTAATTTAAAAATTGAAACAAAACCATGAAATCGTTTGTTAAGCGACTACCAAGTTCTTTTCCGCAACCGCCCCGTTTATTTACATGTATACTAGCTGACTTATGCAACTTCGTCTGCTTCTCTTCAAAAGAAATATTTTTTTCCCAATCTATCCCATCTCTCAAGTTGGATCGAACTGCACATGGTGTGCGAATTTTATTATAATCGGTTAAGTGGTTTAGGAGTCCATTGAGGACAAACATTGTGACACGAGATTTATATATATTAAGATTTTATTTGTGGTGGTGTTTTATATAACCAACTAGAAATATATTTTCATCTCAAGTAACGACCCTTTGATACTTAAATAGCTTCTTATAAATAAAATGTATGTATTAATATATACATGTTTTACATATGTATACGTAACCTTTATGCAAATAAAATCCGTTCAAATGAACGTGTATAAAATTCATCTAAGAGTTCCCAATCAAAGTAGTCGAGTCTTGTTTGGTATGTAAACTGCAACATTAAGCTTAGGGAAAGTAAGAAATGGTCACAACGTTGTTTTATATAAGAAACAGAGTGAGTACAGTCCTTTTATGTCATGCTATCCATGTAGCAGTGGTTTCCGTTGCACAAGGCGTGACCGACATTTCTTAGCATTCTGTGTCAGCCTTGCAAATGCAAGGGATGCTCTTAGCTTTATTTAATTTTGTAGTGAATAACGTGTCTAAAGAAATGTGGTACAGTTGTAGGTATAGGTAGGTAATGAAGGATAGTTATCGTCTTGCCCGATAGTTATTGGGCGTTTGTTCCGGGTAGCATCGCAGTCGTGGAGAGGGCGCGCCGGCGGCCAAGCGCGTCCGTCATGCCTGCCGAGTCGCACAATGCCCTCCGACTTCACCGCTGTCCTTTGTTTAACAACTGTTTTCTAATATTCTCTAACCTCTTTATGTCTGTTGGTTGACATTTTTTGTTTTTCTTCAAAACATATTTTATAATGAAAACTATTGATTATTTTATTACCCTCATTTCATTGAGTAAATTCCTCTATCGTCTAACTAATATAAAAATTCTTCATCCGATGGCATATAATTTATTTAGTTAAAGTGAATCCTGGTTAGTTTGGATAAACATATTGATATATCATAGGAAGTTTGCTAGGCATTGGTGTAATATCATTCTTAAACTAGGTACTTATGGATCTACATCCATAACTTCTACAAGTTACCTGTACTTAACCCTGCCTTATAGTGCACAAATGCGACTATTAAGTAAATTTCTTCATTAGTAACTTATTGACTCACGAACAATATTGATCTTTAATGAAATGGGTCTAGAGTTGTCATTTGTTTGTGTTTAAAGTAAACTGTTAACTATTTATCTACTCTGAAGGACATGTTATACAATGACACTTATGAATGTCAGAAGTTACGTTTGGTACGATGATCACAATTAAATCAGTAGAATCTGAGTGAGTGTCAAAAAGTTTGATGTTTATTGAATGACCGAGTTACCTGAAAAATATCCGAGCAAATATCATCGCAATTGTAGGGTTCAAGAACACTCGTCTATTTATGAAGATTAGAAGCTCATTACAGTAGAAGGACGACTATCATTATGTGTTTAGTATTTCAAATATAATCAAAAGACAAAAATATTCGTGTAGGTAGGATAATCCAATAATCCGATAAAATATTGTCATAATGTACTCAGGCAAATTCTGAAATGTCATTTTTCTAATTCTCCCTCTTTCTATAGTTTGGTTTCAAATCAGAGTAAGTGCACTGCATTCCTCTTATGTGAAAGTGACTAGACAAAGCGATTCGTGTCGAAGTGCCAGGACACTGCAAAATAACTACATACTACTAAAGGTCTTTTTCGTATAAGCACATTTGAGAGATTCACACGACAGCACAAGTTCAACTAGTGATGAATGTTATCGTCGAGTAAAAGATCCTTTTCTAAGGAATAGGTGAATTAATGTAATCTTCGCGGATTTAAATTCCATGAAATTTACAACTCCATAACTTAACTTTCATAACCACTGGAATTAATTACAAGAAAACAAGTATCGCGTGGTTTAAAAAAAATGCATTCGTGTTATAATTGGTTCCAACGTGCTATCTGACGAATGCCTACGAGTGTAGGGTGGGAGATGTTCGTCATCCCCATTATGTACGACGTCGAGAGTGCGTCATTCGGGAGAGCCACTCAACCGTGTCGGGAGTTCGCACCTACTGCTATTCTATTTTAGTAGCGAAAGCATATTCGAGGCCCTCAAGGTTTTATTGCGTAGCTCTAACAAGATGCGCTATAAAACAAGAAAAATATATTTCATTATAAATGATTTGCTTTTGTTATCTTTATGTGAAGGTGATCTGTCAATTTTGTCTAGATATGCCAATATCACTTTTACTGATATAACTTGGTATTTTAGTTTCATTGCCATCTACAAGCATCAGGTATTTGTTTGTTATTTTCTTAAAAAAATATGATTATAGAGCGTGAAGAATCTCATAAACAAATTGAATCTTTGTTTACTATTTTTGTTCTATGTGGGTATGCTAACTGATAATAGTATATTTACTCTACAAAAAGCATCAATAAGTACAATATTTTAAGGACCAAGGCACTTTTGAAATGAGTTTAAAAATTCACTTTTTATAACTGTAAAAATATATTATATTCTTAACACACGCAGCTTGATGATAGTAAATTTCCTATTAAGAATGACAATTGTAATTGGGCTGGCGTGGTAGTCAGTGGGGTTGCAGAGGGTGGCGGCACGTCGCACCAGGGTTCTCGTAGCATCTACTGCTATATTTAGAATAACCAATGCCTGCATACCGATCGATACAAATACTTACTGGAAAATTTCCACTGTCCCGAGTAAGACTACATACCGTTTGCATTGCAATATATTTTTAGTTTCTAGTGTTGTGCAATACAGAACGAGTTTCAAGAGATTTAATTAAATATTGTTAATCACCTAAATTCTATCACCAATCGTTTTATTTTGTACAGTTTTTTTTGCATATCATTCGAAGGGGAATCTAACAAAGTAAATAAAACAGGTTAATTTGTAGTCATTAAATCAATATTTTGACTGCCTCGGTGGCGCAGTGGTAATGACTGCTGTGCTTGAGGTCTCGGGTTCAAATCCTGGGTCGGACCAACTGTTTGTGTGATCTACAAACATTTGTTTCGGAGTTTGGGTGTTTTCTATGTATCATATGTATGTATTTACAAAACAAAATAGTATATATGTATTCATATCAGTTGTCTAGTACCCATAACACAAGCTCTGCTTAGCTTGGGACTAGATGGCGTTGTGTGTTAGATGTCCGGAATATTTATTTATATATTATTATTTATTTAATATATTTAAAAATAAAAACAAACATTAACAGCAGTGGACAATGAAAGAGTATTTTTGTTGTCGTTAAATAGTCTGCGACATCGAAACTTGATCGAGTATTTGTCACGATGACACTATTCATTTGTTTTGTATGTCTAATGTACAATCAATAAAAAAAATCAGTTTGCCCTGATTTTAACGGATTACAATTAAAAACTACACAGGGATTACAATTTGTAAGGTTTCTTAAGTCGGTATACTTAAAGCATGTAAAAAGATTATATATATTTTTTACAAATACAAGCTGAATTTCATACTGAAGGGTCAATGTTCTACTCAATATCTTGAATTTAAAGCGTATTTTCGTGGTGGGGTGAAGCGAATTTAAAATAACAAAGGCGTACCTGATACCATTAACGGTAAGGTGTATCTTATTTAAGTTTACCTTCAGAAATTTCAAAGAGTTTTCTTTAATATAATTATTTTCGGCTAAAATTAGGTTTAATGAGATTTCATTTGTCTGCGTAGAAAATCAATAACATCTGAAGGTAGTTTTTTAGTATCGTAACTAGGTATATGAATATTTTTAAACGTACTTTTAAAACAGGTAGAGGTTTCGATTCAGTTGTTTCTTTTTATGCTTGTTTTCTTCGAATTCTGTCATTTGTCACATTGGCTTTATAATTTTTATTTCATTTGGGAGAGTATTCTTTAATTTTGATCCTCTGCGTAGTTGAAGAAAAGTGAAAACCCTTAGAATGGCACATACAAGAATGAGAACGTTGTAATACTGTTTTTTTTAATATTCGTTTTAATGAAATATATATCGGTATTAATTTACGAAAAAGTCATCTACCCTGTTATACAGGCAAACCTGTCAGGTATTCTCTAACTCTATGGCTATTACATATAACGAAATATGCTCTTAGCAGGTAATGCTATAATAATACGGTATGCAAGATAAATAAGATTAGTGTTAAGCATAAAACACACAAAGAGTAGGCAATAACGTCAATCTCACGTCACGGCATTTCAAAAGGTTTAATATATAACCTCCATCTTGATGCGGCCCAAATATGTAAGTGAGAATTAATTTAATTTATCCTTTTTATTTGTTACTCTAAGGGTATCTAGGAGAATATATTATAATTATTGAGAGCATACTTGCGACGTCTATCCGTTTTACTAAACGGGATAAATTAAATTTAAATATCGGTATTTCATACTATGTTCACCAATGTTTAGAGATGCTAGGCTATTATCTAAGATTAGGCTAAATACAGCAACGAAAAAATTGCTGCAAAATACATTTCATTATATTATTATTATTTTTTTTTAGATTTTTTATCTAGCTAGGACCATACCCATCGTTTTCCACTTTTCAAACTAGATTTAAATAAATAAAAAAATCATAAATATTCCGGACATCTAACACACAACGCCAACTAGTCCCAAGCTAAGCAGAGCTTGTGTTATGGGTACTAAACAACTGATATAAATACTTATATACTTTTTTTTTGTAAATACATACATATTATACATAGAAAACACCCAAACTCCGAAACAAATATTTGCAGATCATACAAACATTTGGTCCGACCCGGGAATCGAACCCGAGACCTCAAGCTTAGCAGTCGCATACGCTACCACTAGGCCACCGAGGCAGTCAAATAAACACCTTATACTAACTTTTCAGATCAGTAACTTAAATTTTCACCAGTATATTTTCGTAATTTGAACTTTAGACGAACATTACTCAATGGAAAAAGAATATTGTACTCTTATATTGGTTTAAATACGTAACAATTTCTCTAACCCGTGCGAAACCGAAGCAGTTATTAGTTAATAAATAATTATTTTAAAGAGCTATGTACTTACAAACTATTGTGTAATATAACATTAGGAATGTAATTTTAATGTACAACTTATATTAGGTTTTTTATATCTTTGTACAAAGGAAAGGTCAAGAAAGGTCAACAGGCGTCTGTCTGGCTCTTGGCGCCTTGACAACACCCATACAACCGACAATTTAGTTCAAATTTCTGCTACAAGTCTAAAAATTACATCTCACATACACGAGGAATTGGAATATTACTATTATTGCCTGCATCACGTATTTATTCATTTCCATCGTACTCAGTCTTTTCATGTACATATTTCTGTATTAGAAATACTATGTACGTGCGGTGTTCCCGGACCAATACGATCTACAAACCTTCAAGAAAAGAGCTTACTCCTTCCTAAAAGGCCGGCAACGCACTTACAACGCCTCTGGTGTTGCGGATGACCATGGGCGGCGATAATCGCTTACCATCAGGCAATACGTCTGCTCGTTTGCCCCCAATATAATAATAAAAAAAAGATGGGTAAATCATTTGAACAAGAATTTTATTTATGCAATTAAGACAGTCAACAATCTTTAATAGTCTATTGCTGATCTGTCAGAAAAGAGGTTTCTGTCCAGCGTGATATAGTACCTTCTTTCTTAACAAATATAATAAATTTATGTATGTGGTACCTACTAATATGAGTCGAGTGGTTGGAGAGTCTAAATGTATGTTTACGGGTATGTAAACTGCCTCAATGGCGTAGTGGTAGCGTATGCGACTGCTGTGCTTGAGGTCTCGGGTTTAATTCCCGGGTCGGACCGAATGTTTGTATGATCTGCAAGTATTTGTTTCTGAGTTTGGGTGTTTTCTATGTTTACTATGTATTCATTTACAAAAAAAAGTAATATGTACTTATATCAGTTGTCTAGTATCCATCACACAAGCTTTGCTTAGCTTGGGACTAGATGGCGTGGGTGTTACATGTCCGAATTATTTATTTATTTATTCTGATTACCTTAGTTGGTGCAAGCTCTGCCTGTATTGAGAACAGAGAAACCTCAAGTTAATATTATTATTTAAATTATTTTATAATTATTTAAAATTCAATTGTGTTTTAGTCATATTATACAATGAGCTGAAAGAGGAAAGAACATATATGTTCTTGTTGTATGTAAATATGCATATTTTGTGGCGGGTGTAACAGAAATCATGGTATAGTATCTAAACTCCCAACGTTATTATTTGTTTAACGTAGGGTTATATCATTAATAATAGATGACTTACTGAACACGATATTATGTGCTTATACAGCAGTATAATTGGTTGGTGTTCATTTCAAATTGATCGCAACAACTTCGTACCTGAACGAGCATATTATTACCCGCTTCATTGGTTACGATCAAGTTTATTATTCTTGCTTTCATTCGTAAATAATGGTATAGCAAAATTCGTTAGCTAATGTGGCCAGCCCACTGCTTCTTCAGACTGCTAATCCATTGGACTATATCGATTACCTTAATTCTCTGACGGATTCCTGATGCGATCCCTCCGAAAAACGCCGAGCATAGCATAGCCCTTTCCATATCACGCTGAGCGACCTTGCTTGTGGGCAACTTGTACCGTAAGTGTCCATGTTTCAGGTCCGTATGTCATTGCTGGTAGGATGCACTGATGAGTAACTTTAGATAGCTTTCCAATTTAACTACGACCAACCAACTAACAACATAAATAACTACATGTGTCGATAATTTCATGGTTGTTCTAGACATTAAAACAGTTTAATTTCAATCAACATCTTGTACGTATATATAGTTATATTTCACGAACAGGTTTGAAATACCATGTCGTGATTCAATGTTAACATTCCGCGACATTCAAGTAAGGAAAATTGTTTTGTTATTACACTATTTACAAACAAACGATGAAAGTGCAGTCTCTTGTTCTCAACACAAAAATCTTATTTATAAGTGCACGATTTTATGGTAAATATTGATCTCTTATTGAAAAAAATAATACATAATCACGACTTAGTAGGTATACACGACGGATCAGAATTTTAATCTGGTTACTCTCTCACAACATAGATCTTGTTATAGAATAATCGAAAAGCATGAAAGGTTTTGCTACCAAGGTTTTAATGGACATCGTTCTTTTGAAAACGCTTTAAGCTTTTAGTACTTTCATAGGCTTGTTTATATCGCGCATTTCTATTATTAGCTGATACAAATAGGATTTATGATAGCCATGCGGTACGTAAATATTTAATCTCATTTAATATGTAAGGTTCGCACATACGTAAGCACGTGTTGTTGTGTTATGATGAAGTTAGCGCGTGCCGCGCCAGGCGTACTGAACTACACGGAGTCGTCACCGACGTGCTCTATCGGAGTTTTTCATGCGATCTCTCCATGATGAGAGCAGTCGCCGTGCGCCCGCGCTTCGACGCCAGCGCTTCTACACTGTCGACATATTTTCTATAATTTTTAATACTTCTGTAATTGACAGTGAATATTACGTGTATTTTATGCAATTTTTAAATACAGGTAACTTGCCCAGCCTAAAACCTTACCGCGTGAAAGTTTCCAATAAATTGTGCAGTAAGTTACGCGATGACCATGTAATATGCAAATTAGCGATTTCGTAACATTATAGTAAAATGTGATGATAACTATGAAATTTAATAGACCGTGGAGCGATAGAAAACCAGTGAGTTGTTATCGAGGGAGAGCTCGTTGTGGATCATTAAACGAGTGTCAGTGATTTAAGCGGTGACAGTCTAGTATACTGAGCGATTAAGAGTTTAAGTGTTGAGGTTGAAGCCGGATATCAATGTGGACAAGTGTGCCGTTGTCCGAGTCTCAGCGATTTCTCCCGCGTCACGCACGTCCGCACCACTCGCACACTGGCTCGCCTCTCGACACTGATTGATCCAATTACAGTATTACTGGATTTGCATGTGGATACAGTGTAACAATCCGATGCAGTAGGTAGTGAAAGTGTGCGTGATGCGGGAGGCACTCAGCTGAGGTGGAGTGACGTCGCGCGTGACGTCGCGGACATGGACCATGTGGAGGATATGCGGCGTCAGTAAGGCCGAGCCCGTGCTGTTCGCTCGTGGAGACGATTATGTAAGCACTCCACTCTTACAAACATAGTACAACTAATAACGGCATACCATATCTTTCTAGGTAAAAGAAATGATCGTATTGCTGAACACACACATTATGTTGTTACACGATATGCTTGATACTATACAGTTTGAATAAACGTAAGACATGAGCACTTGGTGGTGTCTTACAAGGAATATTAGACTTCCATTCATCATTTATTTCATTGAATCTTGTGCGTAGTGAAAGTAACTAGTGAAATTTAATGACTGTGATGTAACCGAGCAGGGTTAGCTACTTAAACAGTGTATAACATATGACACGAAAAAGACACGGCATTAAAAGTAGGCAACAAATACGTTTAAATAATTTTAAATATACGTAATACATGTTGCAATTTAAATTTTTATAAATTTGATAACTGTATAACGGATTTTTATTATACCATTTCTTAATGATTTTCGGACATCCGAACAAAATTCGGTATTACAATTATAAAAATTAAATATAAATCGGTAATGACTATAAATACATATGTTTTCAAATCATTATAAAATAAGTAAAATTTAAAAATATAAATAAAAACCTAAATAAATAAAATATTAATACTTAGATTTTCCTTAATATGATTATTATGTTACGTAGGTAAATGATTTATGATTGAGGTACAGGATCAAACTTTCTAAACTGATATTCAATATATTGGATTAAATATGGGTTTATAATATACATGCATACATTTTTGTGTTCTGATACATATTAATAGTAATTATTTGTACCGATTATATAATAATTTAGATTAATTATACCATAAAATTATAATTTTATAGCACGTAATATAAATATTGAATAGCATGTAATAGAAATATGTACTTTCGAATTCACTCCAGATTGCTGTGTGAGTATGTATTGTTTAGTGACATTCATATTTCAAACATATTTCATATATTAATACTTGCCAGATAAAAAAATATTCGATTTTTGGAAGATAATTTATGTAGCTATATTTTAATTCTGTAAAATTTTATTTTAAGGTTTCCTATGTAAAAACGCTTATGCAATTCCATTATAAGCGTCGCTTACGAGTTTTAGTTTTAGTTTTAGTCTACTGCTACAAAAAGGCTCTTCTTAGGAAGGAGGTTTTTGTCTTCTTTAACCACACTGTCTGGCCAGAAGGGTTGGTATAGAATTCGTTAAAAGAGAGAGAGTTTGTAAGAGTTTGTTTGTTTCCTTTTCTTTGCGGTGCTGTTGTCCTGCAGAGTTTTGTAAACATACGTATGTGTGTAGTGTAGTGAATAGTTTTCCTAAACTATTATGTTGACCTATTAGTGGTGTGTTCCAGCAGCCGACATGGCGGTTGTGGGGCGAGGAACGCGTCGACGGCGCCATCTACACCGTCTACTTGAAGAAAGTTCGCTATCATCGGCCAACGAGGAGTGCTTCTAGTGTAAGTTGACTTTTCTGATATATCTAACAATAGATAACAGTGTAGGTATTTGGCAATATTGAAGTACGTTTATCAGTAGTCTGGTAAGCGCACAGACAGCATTAGTTACCATTAGGTACTACCTCTAGGATACATTCCGAGTAGGATTAAATACTTTTATAGATAAAATATACCTATATTTTATTAGCTAAAATATTCGAGAAAATTATAGGAAGGCTGTAATACAAAATGTAATCATGTCGAGTTCAATGTTTGGGTAGAGAGAAAGACATTGTCAAGAAATAAACTTAAATTCGTATTCATTCCAACTAGATATAAAAAATTTCAGTGAATGGATTTGCTATTAATAAAGAAGAAATTCAGATATCATTGTGATATATTTATTTTATGCGATTGTCATGACTTCGGTACATTATATCATCCAGAATACCCTAAAGCTTTTCATAATTAGTAGGTTAACTATTTGGGATTTGGATTTCTGTTATTTGAGTCTAGTCTGACTAGGAATTTAATACAACTTTGTTATTATCAGGGGTGCACTAACAGATAGAACCTTAATAGACAATTACTCTTGTATTGAATGGAATCTAGAAAAAACGTAAGAAGGATGAAGTTGATGAAGAGACCAGCCAACTACGCAAGAGATGTTGTAGTACACAATTGGTTGCGCAAACACAGGTGCACTCTCTGTTCCCTGACCTTTACAATCACACACGACCGGGGAGAGAATGGCGCAGAACCCACTGCTTTATGTGCTCTCCGAGGCACGGGGGTTAGGACCCTACTTCCAAAATCCGGGCTGTTATTAAGAATTTCTGTAATCAGAAAAAACTGAATACCACTTTTCGACCCTGGCGGCGCGAGAATCGAACCTAAGACCTCTTAATGTCGAAATACAGTCGCATACGCTTACCGCTAGACCAACGAGGTAGTTAATTCCTAACAAAACAATACCTAACCCGATTTTTCATCACTTTCTTTTAAAACCTGCAGACCAGATATTTACTTAGTTTTTCTTTTTGCCTCAAACAAAAACAGACGATTTAAATTATTTTAGAATTTGTTTCTATTGTGTTCGTTTGTGCAGTACGTTACCGTTCCGATTTACGATTCGCGATAACATTTTGTGGAATACAAAACGATTGCAAAACTCGTAAATCAGTTGGCGGTGAACAAGGTTATTACGAACAAATCCTTTGTTTTTTAGTCCTATTAATAATACAAATTATGTATAAAATATCATGCAAAAAACGATGAATCTGTATGTATATCTGATTAGCAACAAGCCCGTGAAAAGAATGTGTAGGTTCAATGTATTTTAAAAGCGTATTTGTAATTAATATGCAAGCAGTAAACAGTAGCAAACTATAATCATTGAATATCATTTTTATGGATCACTTCTTAATTTTGTTCTTGTGTTTTTTGTTAGAAGAAGACTGCCCATCGTGTCCGCAGTCCCCTTGATCGCATTATGATATTGATGATAATGTTAAATCTATTATATATAAGGAGCAATTATCTCGTGTCACTGTGAACTAAGTAACCAATTTTCACGCCTAAGATAGGACAGTTAATATCACGTTTAGACCAATTGGAGCTGAGCGTGGTTAAAAAACGACACTGATGAAATTGCGTGCGTTTTAGTGTTTTTATCAAATTAAATGGATGTAATTGAGTAATCTTTATTGTACAACAGTTAATACAAAATACATATAAAATTCAACCAAGCAAAGTAGAAATGGCGGCCTAATTGCTAAAAATCATTTTTTATCCAGGCAAAGTTTGTATGAACAAATCGTTTGTAGAAGGACTAATTCATGGGTAGTTTTTAGTGTAAATAAAATATGTACTAGTAGAAAACCATCCCTATTATTCATATTTACACTATTAGTTTTGTTTTCACTATCTTCACTTTATCTCAAAATGTATACTAACTCTCCTAGTACCATTTTCAAAAATGTAGTAACTTTTGAAAATGTTTGGATAATCTGATACATAGACCCGTTTGGTTGGCGTACGTTAGTAATTTTAGCTTGTCTATTAACATCCCGGATAGGTGACAATAGAAACCAAGGCCATGCCAGAATTGAACTACAGTTTGCCATCGTTCAATTACTACTTAGTACGAGTATGTCATGCAATATCGAAATTAGTAAGTTTTCTTTTATTTGTCATGACTTCATGAGGTTTGCAATTATTTGTGTCATTTGTGAAGGGTTTTATAAATATACGTGTTAAATTTTTCCTTCATCTGTTTTTGGTTGTAGACCAGATGTTGATTCATAAATTTAGTTGTTATGATTATACGTTAAATTCGAAATACTAGGGAAAAAGATGGCGAATCATGACGAAAGAGGCCTTCAATTTCTTTACAAAGAAAATACTTCTCGATAATTATTCTTCTGGGGGAACGGGTTTCATGTTCCACCCAACACAAAGGGAGGATCCTCCGACCAGGCGAGGTGATCATGCCTGGCGGGCTACTGCCCAACAGTTGATGTTGGGATGTTGTATATATGATAATCAGCGCAAGAACTTCTATTGCGCGATGCAGGATTGGTAGTTACTTCGTGTAGTACGTTACTTCGTAGTTCAGTGTATCTTCGGTAGATGGCACTGTAGTAGGTTATTGTTGTGTTATATGTGGAAGTCGCCACATTCTAAACTCTAACTCTGTTAGCTCTTTATGTACCGTCAATTCTCATGAATTTCTGTTCTCTAAAGTCACTAATTTACACTTTATACAGAGAAAAAGAAGAAGAAAGTAAAGGTCTAAAAGCGCAATCATTATTAAACTAAAACGACACTAAATAATAAAAGGATTTATCAAAACTGACCGAAAATGTGTATTATATACTTCGTGGTTTTGATAATTTGTACCAATTGTTAATTTAACACCCTTGTCGATTATTGCAAAACTATTAATGTTTGATCACTCGTGTTGTATTATTTACACGGTTTCAAGATTAAATTGAAAATAGTGTCAAGTTATGATAAACAATATGGATTGTAAATAATGTGATTCACAAAGCATTGCTACATATCGTAAGCACTTCTACATTCCCATGAGGGTTTTTATATTCTCCCAAACTTTTATGATATGACAATAACTTCTCAAGATAAGAATAAATAACATTACGTAAAATTATTATTATATAAACAATGACGGAATGAATAGGTTCTCAGATGTCTAATCAATTCTGTTTATAACTTCAGAACCAATTAATAATTGAAAATCGCTATTCAAACCACATCGAAATCAATCGCTATTGTCAAATAAAGTAATATAATTGGATTATAGATACGTGTTAGAGAATATTAAATATATTTTTGGATAGACTGCTGTTGGAGCAACGACACAATAATATGTTTAGTGTTAGCAAAACCGTGGGAGAGCCACGCTTCGACATGCATGGTCCGGCTCGACCGGACTGAAACCACGACCTCACAGAAAACTGGTGTGAAATAGCGCCTGCGCTGTGTTTGACCAAGTTAGTGAGGGTACTGGAGGCCCACACCCTATCCTTCCCCTATCCCTCTTCCCATTCCCCCAAAGGCCGGCAATGCACTTGTGACGCCTGTGGCGTTGCGGGTGTTCATGGGCGGCGATAATCACTTACCATCAGGTGATACGTTTGCTCGTTTGCGAATTATTCAATTAAAAAAAAAACGCTTTTAACTAACACAATATTTTTAAACTTGGTTATATAATAACGAAGTTTAAAGCCTTTTTTTAAAAAGGTGCGTTATGGTAAAGGTCTAGTATACTTATATAATCCTCATTTGTTTAAAAATAGAAAACGCAAAGCCTGAGAACACAGCAGTAAATGCCAGATGTGTGAATTTAAGATTTCTGTATAGTCAATCACTTTGTTCACCGGTCCCACAATAGGTTGGCGTGTAAATTGTATAAAATTACACTAGGTACTTTAAAACAGTGTGTTATTATGACTACAGTCGATTTTGCACTTTGTTCTCAGCGTTTCATTCATATTGAATAATGGCTTTGATAAAGTTTCACCTGTTGTTTTCCAGCTGGCTTTATATTTTGAGTCTACTGTTGCAATTTGTCTTATGTAATCAATTGTGATTAAGGGTTTAATAAAAAGAAAAACATTTAAAATTCTGAATTATGAATGTATGTGATTATAAACGAATTTCTATCGAACTGCTATAACTAGTAAATTGTAGTTATAGGAAGTAAGTTTGTGAATTAATAAATAAATATTTCCAACATCTAACACACAACGCCATCTAGTCCCAAACTGTGTTAATGATATTATACAACTGATGTAAATACATAAAATCCTTTTTTTGTAAATACGTACATATTATACATAGATAACACCCAAATTCCGTGACCAATATTTGCAGATCATACAAACATTTTATCCGACCCGAGAATCGAACCCGAGACCTCAAGCACAGCAGTCACATACGCTACCACGGCGCCACCGAGCCAGTCAATACATTTGGCACGGTTTAAATACCTTTCAAAATCTGTCCTTATTAACATTACAATTTAAGTTTATAAATATAAGATGTTTAATAATAAAAAAATACAACAATGATTTGTTATATAAAAGTAAAAAAATGAATTAATGTTTTTATGGGTTGCAAAGTTTTAAACATGACATTTATGTTTTCTTACACATGTAGTGGTCCAGGCTCGTCACTTCCTACTGCGTTAAAGTGTTGTGGTCAAGTGTACGTTCCATTCGACTGCCTCGGTGGCGTAGTGGTAGCGAATGCGACTGCTAAGCTTGAGGTCTCGGGTTCGATTCCCGGGTCGGATTAAATGTTTGTATGATCTGCAAATATTTGTTTCGAAGGGTGTTTTCTATATGTAATATGTAGGTTTTTAAAAAAAAAAGTATATAAGTATTCATATCAGTTGTCTAGTACCCATAACACAAGCTCTGCTTAGCTTGGGACTAGATGGCGTTGTGTGTTAGATGTCCGGTATATTTATTATTATTATTCCCACAAGGGACAACACTTTGTTTCATCCATAATTTGTTGTTCGGAGTCTCTGAGTTTGTAAAGTCGACATTTATAATTTATTCATAGAGTGTCTTTTGGATGGAGAACAAAAAGGAAAAATTGAATAAAAATCGAACGATTTCAAAAATTATTGTGTTTGGAACTTTGGACTTTCCGTAACCATTTATAGTTACTTATGCGGCACTGACTCATTCAAGTTGCTGTAAACATTCTCTATTTCGTCTGAATAAGCCAACTTTAAGTAACTCTTTCTTAAATAATGTTTCTTATCCGTATATTTTTCAAAGTGCATTTTTCAAAGCAAGTATATTAAATATTAAGATAAAGCTCTATATTATATTTAAATTTCATTATATTAAAATTCTTTAATATAACGAAAACTATCCTCTTATAATTTCTTGTTACGAGGACATATGGTTCTTTTAATCATAATATGTAACAAGAAAATACCTATGGTTTAATAATTTAAATTGTTTATAAAAGTATATTTAGAATCATAATAAAAATAAACTTCCCCGCTGCTTAAGTTTGTGTACACGTATATTTTGTCAATCATTTCGGGTATTTCATAGGTTTTTCGAAATAACAATGATGTCCTTTCTACATTCGTGGCGTACGTTTACCAGATATAATGCTTGCATTATATCTGGTACTAGCTGAGTCCCGCGGTTATTGTTGTACCATTATAACCGCGGGTAGCACTGCGGAGAAAAGTTTGTCTAAAAAAGTTACTCCTTATTACATGACCTATCTGCCAGTGACAGATACTCCATTTGTATTTATTTGTATAGATTGGATAAGGAAGGTCGATAATAATCAGAAGTGGACCTCCTGTGATCGATAGATTGGTGACTGACTGACTGGTAGATTGGTATATATTATAATACTAATAATAATATATATAATATATATATAATAATAATACTGCCTCGTTGGTCTAGTGGTTAGCGTAAGCGACTGCAGATCAAGAGGTCTCGGGTTCAATTCCCGGGTCGGACTGCTGTTGGGTTTTTCCTACAAGAAATTCCTAATAGCAGCCCGGAGTATGGAAGATGGCGGTGTTTCCTGCCCGTGCTTCGGAGAGCACGTTAAGCCGTCGGTCCCGGTTGTTATGAACATCTATGGCAATCGGTATTGGGAAGTCAGTGCCCTCAAATATACTGACAACTAGTTCAACCTTCGAATTCAGTTCGCCCTCAGGGTTACGGAGGTCAGATGCCAGTCGCTCTGTGTAAAAACTGATATTCAGGTAAAACCGGTTGAACTGGTAGCCGACCCCAAATATTGGGAATAATAAAGGCTAGGAAGATGATGATGAGTTAAATATATTATAAAGTTGTAAGAATATATAGGTATTAGGTTTATGCGAGTGTGTATTAGTCCAAACAAGTGTAACTACTGAGTATTGTTTTTACGTATTTCTGTGCATAAGGTCAATGTTTTTATGAATGCTAAGCGTTATTCAAGACCAAAGGCCTTCAACATAATTATTGTAATAGTGCAATAATGGAGTTAATGCGTAATACATTAAAACAATTATATTTATTAAAATATTTAATTTTAAATACCAATTCAGATTCAGAGATTAGGGAGTGTCTAAATAAGCAAATAGTCATCATACAAAACACTTTAGTTTTATCATCAAGATGTATAGGAAGTATTGTACTTATTTTTGTGAAATGTGCCTGCTCTTGCGTAAAATGTTTATTATGTGAGAGTTAGTTATGTAATTATGTTAAAACAAACTGTAATTTTATGTCTCTCAAATAAAATTAACTCGCGCTACACACTATTTGTGATTACATTATCCTCAAACTTATTCAAAACAGGTTATTCCAAAGTTATTCACAAGACAATTTGTGTAAAGTAAACATTCTTTGTCAGTAGGTACATGTGAATCATTTGCTAAATTGTTATTACAAACTTAAATATTTTATGAAATTCCCATGAATAAGATAATTTTGTTATTATGCACATTTTTAAATAAAATAGTGGTAGGTATTCTCTTGATTGCGTCAGTGACTGGTCACGTAACTACTGTAGTTGGTAATTATAATAATTATTACTCAGCTACATGTAGGGCTCATGGTCGGAGGAATGTTGTAGGTAACCTCATTCAATTTAGTTATTCATTTTAAGAGCAAAATTAAGGAAATTACGAGTAGAAGAAGAAACATTATTTGTTTAATAATAAAATAATAAAACGACAGAAACTACATATATGTACACAGTGGAAAGTTACGGTCCCTTTGGGGTGGAATATTGCAGCATATTGCATTTCCCCGAAAAAAGCACCTCGTCTGTTGGCTTAGTACCTTCCTCGGCGGCACAGTGGTAGCATACGCGACTGTTGAGCATGAGGTCTCGGGTTCGAATCATGGGTCGGACCAAATGTTTGTATGATCTGCAAATATTTGTTTCTTAGTTTGAGTGTTTTCTATATATAATGTGTAAGTATTTACAAAAAAAAGTCTAAAATATAAATATATAAATACAAGCTATGCTTATTTTGGGATTAGATGGCATTGTGTGTTAGATATCCGAAATATTTATTTATTAAGTGGTCCTAAACACTGATAAGGCCCGGATAATGTCATCTCCGAATCGATACTGCGCTAAACCAGGCCCTCCCTCGTGGCAATGGAAACTAAGCTGCAACCTTTTGCCGCTTATCGCTGCAATAACGAAGTTGCAGTACGATGGCGTTCTAATGCGATCAGGCCGCCACTTACCTTGTGCTGTACATTTGCCCAGAGGTCATAATTGAATTTTATTTTAAGAACTCTCTTTTTTCTTTCTCTACTCTATTTTCCGCAGTCTAGCCTTAGTTTATAGTCAACAGTCTTTTAGTATCTTAGAGTTACGTTATACATCCTGTTATTTCCCTCAACGACAGTTTATTTAATAAAAAATATTTTTTAGAATCTAAAAAATACCAAACCTTTTCCTAAAGGCTATTCTTCTCAGCTGAAAGACGTTCACTGCTTGACATAGGTCTCCCCCAAGTTTTAAGACTATTTAGTTTTATTATATCATTAGTGTTATGCATAGTTAGGTTATGTAGAGCGTCTGGGAGGGGTCCGGTTGTGTTAATAACAGCAGTTCCCGGACCCCTCCCTTCTCAGGCGCAGCGTGGCACACCGTAAGGTTTTAGTCGGTCTGATTCCGACACACAGCCTGCCGCAAACCCCGGTGGGGTGACGGCCCGTGGGGGTTTCCGCACTTAAAAAAAAGGTTATGTACAGCGTATTCTATTATTGTTTACAGGAGTCAGATGACGAGATCTCTCATCTTGAATGGGAGACAGTTCGCGTACGGTTTGTGAAGGCCGGCACCGTCGAGAGGCTGGTCGAAGCTCTAGCCACTGACGATGGCGAGCTCGAATCTACTTATGTTAACGTTTTTCTCGCAACGTATCGGTAAGTTCATTCCAATTATTATAACTATTAAAAGATGCAGATATTAGGTTTACAATTTACATAAAAGACCAGCATTTGCCCGCGGCTCCGCCCGTGTATTTGTCGAATATCGCAGCAAAGAGTAGACTATGTCTTTCTTCAAGAATCAAAGTATCTCCATGCCAAATTTCATTGAAATCAGTGCAGCGGTTTGGCCGTGAAAGCAGGACAGACAGATAGAGTTACTTTCGTATTTATAATATAGGTATGGATGTTGGTATGATCCAAAGTGTATTGTCAGATCTTCTGTCAGAAGCAACGTTGTTAGTTTACGAACTCTATAAATTATAGTCTATATTGCGAAGTATGTTTTTATAATTAACTTAAATTTAGGGATGAGAACATTGTCAGTTTAGGGTAAGATACGGCTGATATTTTATAGTATTTGACTATAAGCGAAATTATAAATAAATTTGACTATATAATATTAACTTGAAGATCACCTAGAATAATTTTATTTCTGTTTTTGTTTATGTAGCTTTATATTCGGTTACTATTTTCAGTTCGTTTGCGGAATGCAGTCGAGTGTTGGACCTCCTTCTACGACGGTACGAGGCTTTGGCCGCGGAGGAGGTGCTGCCAACAGCTGTCGACACCTCACAACAACATCGAAGGTAAGAAATCAATTCATTCATTGAATTTCTCATCCTTAAAGTAAAAAAAAGCGATTGTTTTTTGAATTAGACATGGTAACAGAAAACTTCGTTATCATAAAACTTTTGCTGAGGAAACGGAATCACAGTTCACTATCATTAACCTATTTAAACATCCTGTATTCGTCAACACAATTAGAGTAGCTTTAAGCAATTGAAGGCGTTTGATAATTTGCAGTCGGGCGTGTACAATGAGTACCTTATTATATAACTGACGATGTAAAACATCGGTTTCTAATGTACCTATAACATGCTTAAGATGTTGTGTTAGAGTTAGCCACTTGCAATTATTACATACTTATTGACTGAATCATTTACTGTCAATTATACGTACATTCAAACCGCATTCGATCACAGCGACTTACAAGTGTTGAATGAGAGCTTCCGACAATGAGAGTTGCCGACAAAACCGATTATTGCCGTGAACATGCATAAACGTAAAAATCTAATCTTAATAACTTGCTATCTACATCTATTTAATAATAAGTCCGCAATTCACAAGAATTGCTGTTTTTAGTATTGCCAATAGTCGCAATCTAATATCATAGAATATGTTTGTTATGTAACGGTTCGTTTAGTTGTCCAGACAACGTAAAAAATTCTAGAATTTATAGCTTTAATAGGATATGTTATTTGTGTTAAAACTATTATGAATACCGTATAACTATTTATTATATCCGTTCACGTGATTTCTTATAGTAAAAGTTATTTTCCCATTCGCAGTAGCATTTATAGACGCAACTGGTTTCGAACTTTCACGTCATCTAAATAACTGTATTTTATAATGTTTAATATTCAAGAAATCTAGCAATGTTTGATTCTATTATTAAAACTAATTTCACTTAAACCACTGTTTGTTTAAAATTTACTTCTTTATTTACCAGTTACAAAAACACGTACTTCAATACGGTTAAATTATGATTAAAAAATTTCTTTATCTCCCGACCAAAATCAAGAAAAGTTTAAGTTGTTGAAGTAAGTTAATCGGCCATAGTAAATAATAGTAATTAAATCAATTATTAAAGAGTATCTTTTTTTTGTTTTAAAGACATCTCCCGCATTAGGAGTATACATCCCGTATCTCGGGGGATTTTACAAACATACATGAAACGGACACAAAGTACACCCAGACTTAGAACAACAATTTGTGGATCACACAAAGTGTTCTCCCATGTAGGATTTGACCCACAACACTTGGCGCAGTAGGAAGCGGTGACGACCACTAAAACCACTAGGCCAATCGTACAGTCCTCCAGATTTGATTATCAATAGGTAGTAATTAGAAAGGATATTGTAATATTCGTATCCGTATTATAATATTGTTAAGTTAGGTAAATAGTATTGTTGTTCCGTTTATATACATCATCATCATCAGCCCATAGCAGTCCACTGCTGGACATAGGCCGCTCCAATCGTTTATATATAAAACTAATAAATTGCCTACTTTCCAGGACTCTGGTGGCATGTCTCCACGTGTGGCTGGACACCTATCCGGAAGACTTTCGACAACCTCCACACCACCCCGCACTGCAACAGCTACTCGCCTTCACACAGGTTCATTTACCTGGTACAGAACTACATTCGAAGGTATTATATTTATAATTTGTAGATTTAACTGCGACCATCTATAAGTTGTTCTAGTAATAATAAGTTGTTACGTATTTGTTTCAGGTATTACAGAAGTTAGCTTTATTCAGTACGGAGCGAAATGGTGGATTTGGTATCGGCGGTGCCGGCATGTGCCTGGCGCCGGGCATGCGCTTGTCCGCACACCATACGAGCACTTACCGCTTACCACACGTCCCCCACCGACACTTTGCCGAACAACTCACTAGAATGGACATGGAATTGTTCAAGAAACTCGTTCCTCATCAATGTCTTGGAGCAGTCTGGTCCAGGCGAGACAAAGAGCGGGCTCACGACGCAGCTACTGTTTTAGCCACTGTCAATCAATTCAACGCAGTATCATTTAGAGTAATTTCGACCGTTCTAGTTGAACCCAATTTGAGACCATTGGAGCGTGCCGATATACTGGCGGCTTGGCTTGACATAGCTCGAGAGCTGAGAGTTCTCAAAAACTTTTCTTCCTTAAAAGCCATTATTTCAGGGTTACAAAGCAACCCTGTTTATAGGTTAAGAAAAACGTGGGCATTACTTAATAAGGAGAAGTCAGAATTGTTTGATGAACTTGCACGAATTTTCAGTGAAGACAATAACAGATGGGCTCAGAGGGAACTATTAATGCGTGAAGGTACTGCTAAGTTTGCTGACACGGTCGGTGAAAATGATCGTCAGCTTCAGAAACTGTTACACGAAAGAGGTTCTCCTGGTGTCAGTCACGGAACGATTCCCTACCTAGGTACTTTCTTGACAGATCTTACGATGATTGACACGGCCATACCAGACACAGTTGCCGATGGGCTGATTAATTTTGACAAACGTAGAAAAGAATTTGAAGTACTCGCTCAAATAAAATTACTGCAGGGCGCGGCGAACGCTTACCATTTACCGTCAGACTCGATGTTTGACAGATGGTTCGACTCCGTTATTATTCTTGACGACCGAGAAGCATATCAGCTTTCGTGTCAAATCGAACCACCAACAAATCCTCCTAAGGAGAGGCGACCCAAGAAGATGAATGACTCCAACAGTCAGGGTCATAGAAAGAATGATTCGATAGCGAGTACTAGTTCGAGCAACAGCTCTCAGTTTTATTGTGAGACTGACGGCACGGGTACTGCGTGGAAGAGAGATAGCTTGGAGCGACGGATTTCACCAACAAGATTGTCGCATGGGTCCTCCTCCTCGTCACTGCCCTCGTTAGATGTATCCCTATCGAGTGCTAACAGTGGACAGAAGACTGCTAACGGTAAAGCCGGTGGAAACAGCCCGGCAGTTCGAGCCGGACCAGACTTTTACATTATCCGCGTGACATTTGAGTCAGACTGCGTTGAGACAGAGGGCGTTGTTCTATATAAATCTATAATGTTATCAAACAATGAACGTACACCTCAAGTCATTCGGAACGCTATGCTCAAACTCAATCTGGACGGAGATCCCGATGGATACACTTTAGCGCAAGTTTTACCTGATAAAGGTATGTATCGAAAATACTTAAATAATTCTACATTATTTTGATTGACAGTATGGATATTCTATCTATTTCATGACAATTGCCTCTTGAACTTAACTTATAGAAAATAAGAAAAAAAAAATACTCGGTAAACTGAAGTAGGCACTAATTAGGTACAAACTTTTATTGGCCAACCGGTCTCTTTATTTGTTATTTTCCTTATACATTTACAATACAACTGCTTTAAACAATATTAAACATATACCGAATTTAACTGTATCTGCTGTTGCTTGTTTCATTTTCGTTGAAAATTAAATACTTTCGAGCCAGAATTAATCAAGTTATCCCGTTTTATTTATTGTCCTGTTTTAAGCAACGGTGAAAAGAAATTATGTTCTTTATGTGTATGTGTACCTATATAATGACTTATGGTTAGAAGTATTTGTATCATAATAATACTATTATTTATCATTCTGACTTACAAATGTATATTTTGTTACAGAAATGGTGCTCCCTGCGAACGCCAATGTCTATTATGCAGTGAATACGGCTTATAACTTGAACTTCATATTGCGTCCGCGCAAGTCGCAGCAAATCGAGCCGGTTGTCAATGGGAAATCACGGGGCAAACGGCTTTGACTTTGAACTCAGTGATATATTTGCAGTGACGTGTTGCGTTTGTGTCATCTCTTAACAAGTGACTCAGTTAGTGATGAACAATTAGCGCTATTTGCTTCACCCAACGATTAATAAAATAATTGTATGATAATCGAGGATTGCGGTCGACAGCGATTGAAAGAAATGAAACGACTTTACTCAACTTAAAGAAGATTAATGCAAATAATTTTTAATCATCCAAGTTTTTGTTTTTCTTTTTGTTTGATTTATTCAAATTGTTTGCTAAAACTCGCATTGTTGTCTACTAAATGATTGGAGTTCGCAATTAACCTCGTTAGAAACGAAGTTGCTTTGGTTATTTATTTTTCAATTTAGTGAACGTTTCTTTGATGTCTACGTTACATACTTCAATACAGGCAGTTTAACACTCTTAATAACAATTTTATATAACTATGTATGTACGTGGAGAAAAATGTTCAAAGGACATGCTGTAAAATTAATAAAATTCATTTTGAAGTCTGCGTTTGTATTGTACTCATGTAAATAAAATATTCTAAAGCCACCTTTAGTTCGCATATATTGTGAATTTAACTGTCTATGTATATGTGAAATGTTATTTGTATATAATGTTTTGTAAATAAGAATCTCAATGAGTAATGTTTGTAGTGAAATACTGAGCCAAAGGCAATGTGCGTATGATAGCAAGGTGCTGTACATTTCTGTATAACATTTTAGAAGCTTTAATCTGAACGTGTTTTGATATGTAAAATTTCGTATTTTATTACATTATATAGTTTTTGTTTTAAGACTCTAGGAGGGTACTAGCGAGAACAATATGGTACTGCCGGATTTGTAAAGTTGTACTAAAATTGTTAATTAAATCTGTCATGGCTGTCTATGTAATGTTTTGTTAACAGGTATTCGAAGTCTTCAAATTTTGTATACTTTTACAAGATTTAATCTTTCGATGTCTTTTTACTGGCACAGAGCTAACACAACCATTCGCAGTTCATATTGTCTGTAGTACCTATATTCGTCCTTACTTCCCATTTTGAATAAAACTTTATGTCAATATAAAAATGTAGATTCAGTATTGTAGTAGCAATTTATATGTGTTCAATGTTGGTCTCAACTATTACAAAATATAGCTTTATTTTATTTTAAACCAAGTTTCAATGTCAGTACGTGGGTTTTGAATCTGATGTACTAACTGCCATACAAAATCGACTGTTCGAAAGTTTTACTTTCTGGCAGATCTCCGAGGTCTTTACTAATTCTTTTGACGTGACCATAAACATACAATATAAGATTCACGGCGTGCCTAACGTAAATTATTATTTAAAAATATTATTTATCTTCATTGTGTAAAACGTAAATTAGTGTCCTCTGCGTATATTATGTATATTTTTTATTGTATATGTTACCCTACCTTACATATTAAGCGCTCAGTGTGACAATTGTAATACTTCTTTTTTGTAAATTTCTGAATGTAATTAAAGTGTAATTTTGTAGTTTTCCACCAGTGTCGCTGTAACATGTTTATATTTCATAAAATAAAAGTTAACGAAACCTTACAAATCTTTTTTTTTAAATCTTTATTTAAATATACATATCAATAACCTATAATATCACACTGCTGAGCTCGTGTCATGCTCAGGAGAGGGTTAAGGCCATACATCCCCACGCTAGCCGAGTGCAGGTTGGGGACTGGCGAGACGAGGTTGTGGCTACTTAATCTTGCATTTAAATATAATCCTGGGTTATCCAAATAAAGAAATAATTAGGATTTACCCAAATTTAAATAATTTGTATTTAAATTTATTCGGTTGAGTATCGCAGATATTGTTCTTAATTAAAAGTTACAAGGTCAATAAACCCTTGTATACTTACTTCAAAGCAGGCAGAGCCATCTAATAGCAGTAACTGTAAACTGTTTTAGAGGGTAATGTCAAGTAACTAGTCTTCGGTTTTATTGTATTCGTATACTCGTAGTTTATATCTCAAAGTATGACGAAATAGTATTTTCACTGAGATAGTGTCAATCTTTTAAAGTTTTAAGAAAATAATTTCTAAATACATTACAAAGATGATTTTATTTCACAATTCGGGATATTATGCGCATTTTAATAAAATTTGTAACTAGGTATCCAATTTCAAACAAACCATTAAACTATTTTGATAGAAGTGTAAGGTTTGTTGATCACCCTAATTATAGGGCAAGGTAGTCGTGTGAACCAAAGTGTAGGTATCGTAGTTTTCTGTTAATGGCTGTGGCGCAGGGCATCTGTGTGCTGCGAGCCACCACCGGTTGACAGCAGCTCGGCTGAAAATTTCATGGCCAACGTATCGAGCGGGGGACGGCGCGCAGTCGCGCCGCGTCTCTCGCCCGAACGCCTCGTGCTCCGTCAGCATCACGCCGACACTCCGACACACGCTCCGTGACAAGCTGCGGTGTCGACACCGCCGCACAACAACAACACGCGCGCAACCTCCGCACACTATCTCCTCACACGGAGCGGTGATCCTCGCGCCCCAGTGCGAGGCATTGGTCGTGCCACGTGTATACTGCCCGGGCAGAGATCCGACATGTGAAAAACAAAGGCTTTGTGACAGCGCCGGCAACGGCATGCGGTGTCGTAGAAATACGCGCAAAATGAAATAATAAGGTGAGCTTTGGCGTTGTTTTACTGATATAATGGTCTAGTTATAAGCTCAATATTTTGTGTTAATTTAATATAATCGATTTTGGATTGGACTTCGTTAATAGAGACAATTATAGTCTGATATGTAATTTACTGTTATCGTAAATATAAAATGAAATAAAACTCTACGTTTCTAAATGAATACATTTGAAATAAACATTGGAAATTCAAGAATAATCATAGACGTATAAAGTAAAAAGCTTTTGAAGCAGATTATCTTTATTGGGTCCACAGGAAAGTCAATGTTATTGAGCTAGTTTGTATTGTGGGAGCGGTCGAAGTCCGTTCGCACCGCGAAGCTCTATGACTGCCGCAATCTGATTATGGCACACCTTGTGAACTACAAGATATTTACTTAGCGATATTTCCTATAGGACATTAGTTGAGAAACTGGTCTGAACATATCAGTCATCATTTTTAAGATTGACATTTGAATGTAGACTCGTAGCATTTCGTAGCACGTCGTAGCTCAGATATGTTAACCAGAACTAGGAGATAGGACTGGGGTTTAAATGTGGCATTTAAGTATTTTTAGGACGAAATGCTATCTTTAGTCTAACATCGTAAACTGATATTATATTTTATTAGTAGAATTTACTAAATATATTTTTAAATAATATATTTACCAAAGAAATGTACCGTCATCATTGAAATATTTGTCACATCGTGCATTTTATTCAAAATGACATTATGTTTGAATAAACGTGGACCATTAATAAGCTACAAACTAATGAAGGAAAAGCTATTACCCTGATTAAAAAGAGAAAGCTTTTACAATTTATACAGCTCGGTATACAAAAGTTCCACGTTGTAACATTGATTTGGTAGTTCTGGTTATTAAATATACGTTTGAAACGAATCGTGCATATAGGTATTTAACAAGTTTATTATTTTATCTACGTCAGGTATCATTTGTCGTGACGCAGGGTCGCGTGCAGGTTGCCCGCCGAGCACGCAACGCGTCCAGACCATGTAATAACTCAGTTATTTTACATTTATATGAAAGAACCCCCTTTCAAACGTTACTGGGTTATATTTAACGACCAGAAATTAACTTCAGCCAATAAAATCTTTAAACGAAGAATTGAACTTGCAAATTTGTTTTACTATGAAATTAAATTGACTTATAAAATAGTTGAGTGTGTTTTCGCAAACTACATTTGCAAAATTTTACTTTTACTTGTAGATTCAAGTTTACGCAAGCAAAATAAGAAGTTTTAAGAAATTAAAAGCTGTATTCGATTTAGTATAGAATTCTATTTTTATAACAAACTAATGGTCCCTCGCGGTTTTAGCTGCTTTTTAGCCACAGTTTCGATCTTTGTCCGTGTTTTGCTTGACCCACCATATATTAAGCAACGAATTATCTTAACTTTTTTCGTTTATTCTTAAAATATTTTAACAATTGTTCTGCCAATATTATTAGTTTAATTATTATTACTGTGGGTCGCTATGCTGCATTGTCTGCATTTGCAATGAGTATGGTGGCGGCAACACTTAGTTGTACCTACTCATGCTTTCCATCAGGCAAAGTAGAGTTACTTTGACAAACTTTAAAAAAACGAGTCTGAAAAAAACGCTTATAAAAATAATAATCGGTTCAGTCGTTTTTATACGTATATACCTATACGTGTTGTAATCAGCCCGACCATTTTAACTATATATTAGGATTATTGATAAAAGATGTTGTTTTCACTATTGCAATAACAAAAAGGTTTAAGTGAACTTTGAATTTAGAGTATCATAGACGTTTTAGTGAAAAAATATAACAAATATTTGATAGGTGCTTATATTTACATTTTCTTTGAATTTGGTTAAATATATATCTATATTTTTTTTATAACTGGTTTTTATTTTACCACTATCTTTCTTATTACAAAAGATAAATTATATATCATGCCGTGGGAGCCCCACGCTTCGGTATGCATGGGCCGGCTCGACCGGAGTGATACGGTAAAATTAGGAAAGGTCTTTTATGTATGTACTGGTGGCCTTCAATCTTTGGATTTAAATAGTTTATTATTACGCAAATTAGACAACCATCGGAACGCAGTATAACAAACTGACTACTGCTATTCAGATGAAATAAGCACAAATAATAGACATGGTCTAATGTGGGGTTACAGCGGGCGGTCTGAAATGTAAGTGTGCACTATAATAGTTCTATACGAAATCCAGGACCTGGCTTATTATTTATATTTCAATTCCGAGGAAATTTAATTCTATTACAAAGGAAGAGTATGAAAACTAAATAAGAAACAGGCTAAAATAGTACCTAAAAGTAATACAACAAACGTTTAATCCTTAAGAGTGGGCAGTGAATACAAAATGCATTTTATTCTGAACAACGCGATTCTTACTTTTTACATTCGCTGAATACAAAGATGGTAACAAAGTTTATTTAACGTAAAGTCCCTCTTCTATGGCCATAGGTTCAAGCAATGATCATTTAATATTGAAAGGTTAAGTTTATTACCATCAGATTTTAACTTCTTGAAAATACGATCCTAAATGTAGAAAAAATTGTTTTTTTTAATATTATTATATGGCCCCGCCAAAACGACTTTACTCTGCCTGATAAAAAGCATAAGCCAAGAGTAGTGGTCATCATACTCATTGTGAATGCAGATAATGCCACAATGCATTATGGTGACCCGCATCATGGCGGCCTAGCGATGCTTCCGTACCATTGGGCCTCCAATGTGAATCGGAATGTATGGTGAATTTCATTTGATTTGATTACTACTTGAATTCAGACGCATTGAAACTTAACCTACGTAAAGACATATCCTTGCTCTCTGAAACTCCCATTTTTAAGATACAAATAATTAAATAATAAATAAATATTCCGGACATCTTACACACAACGCCATCTAGTCCCAAGCTAAGCAGAGCTTGTGTTATGGGTACTAGACAACTGATATAAATACTTATATACTTTTTTTTTTGTAAAGACATACATATTATTCATAGAAAACACCCAAACTCCGAAACAAATATTTGCAGATCATACAAACATTTGGTCCGACCCGGGAATCGAACCCGAGACCTCAAGCTTAGCAGTCGCATACGCTACCACTACGCCACCGAGGCAGTTGAAGGCAAACATACATACCTTACTTTAAAATCGGTAGAACTAACTTGGTAAGGTAATATTATGAATGTTTAAAGGCTTCTCCATCATGCGTCATAAGTCATGACACACGCTCAAATTTATGTGGTTACTAATGACGTAGGTTGCGGTAAACAGTAACGTGAATATCTTTAAACATTCCTTTACAAATAGTATTGCTAATAATCGATAAGTAGTACATACTACTCTGTACTCAGTATTTGATATGTGATACATTATATATAAGTCATAATGAATTGATCTTCATTAGTCTCACTATAACTTTGAAATTAATAGACCGATTCGGCTGAACTTCTTCTAGAAATATTCGTAAAAATAGAGGGAATGTTTAAACAGTGTGAAAAATATTAAACTTCACATGTACGAAGTAGCAGGTACAGCTATAACATACATATATTAGCTTTAATATATTTGGTATGAAGTATTCATCAAGTCTTTAGTAGTCCAGTGATAGATATAGTTTTCTCCTTGCGAAAGAGGTTTTGGCCTGCTATACCAAGCTTGACAGGTATAGAGCCTGTTTTATCCTTCTCTTTGCAGTGCTATTGTCCTGTTATTTAAATAAGGACATTGCATAATCTTAATCCGTCAACATGCGGACATGGCACTGAGGATTTATTATCTTTAAGAAATAATTTATTTTAGAAAAAATAATATAATTCATAAGTTATAAGTAAGATACCTCATAATTATTCTGCATCCACTGCGCACATTGTGAGTTTAGTCACAGCACTCACAGCATAATAACTCAATTAGCGAAGAGGTAAAGTTTACATATCTTTCATACAGTTATGAAGCAGAACAAAAAATTGAAAGACAATAGCAAAAACAGAATATTTTTTGATGTTTTATTTTAATAATAAACGTGAAACCATCATACATCATCATCAAATACTATGTAAATGTATGTGAATTTTAAACCTCAGTTTTATGCATTAAATTGTTTCTTTGTTACTTAAATATTGAGACATTCAGTGTCGTGGAGACACTCATAAATTTATCCAGTCTAGTAAGAGTTTGTCAAAACAAAATGGTAAATAGCATATAGAGCATTCAATATGTAAATTGGCACTTACTGTATATTTTTGTTTATGAAACGTTTATTAAAGTTGTGAAAGTTGTAAACAGTTACTACGATTAGGAATTTTACAACCACTTCAATTATTCTCGTTAGAAGCCCCGAAATTTAAAAAATAAAATAAATTAGAAGTTTTATAGCACCTACAATTATGGCGAAATAATAATATGATGAAAATTTTATTAAAAATGCTTGGTTATTCAAACAATATTTTGTTTTACCTTATTTTTACCTAACCATTTTGGTTTGGTCTATAAATAAAGATGTAAACTAGATCACAGGCTTACTGAAATTCTTTCACTATCAACAATATAATGTATGTTAACCAACCCTCATTATTAGTTCGTTAATGAGGGATTTCGGGTATTGATTGCTTTATTATTCCGACACATTCACTGTAATGACAATAGTAGACAACGATGACGATGTGTACCTGTGTGAAACTAATAATTTATTGTACATTACATACAGGCCGCCAATTTTACCTCCTAATTTTGTTTTACGTTTGTATCTGGTGTACAATAAAGTGATTATTATTATTACATACAATTATTTACCAATGTTACGAATATTAGATACAATTAAAATAAGTACATAGGTAGGATACTTTACATACTAATGTATAGTGCGTGTGGTGACGGATTAAGCAGCAGTGTCACCAATCATACAGTTGTATTCTGAAGAACTTTAGGTCGAATTTAAATGTTTATTGAATTAGGCTCGTCGCCGTCTCTCCGTACGTTGGCGTTGACCCGACGGGGTGGTGTATCGGAATCGTACCGACTCTGCGCTTGAGAAGAGAGGGATCCGGGAATTACTGTTATTAACACATCCGGACCACTCCCAGCGCCTGCCAGCACTGACGCGTGCACTCTCTTCAAGTAAACTCTCAATTAAAGCGACATACGGCACGCACACGCGTAGCGTCACCTCCTCGCGGCTGGCCACTAAAGCGGATGGAGAAGAAAGTCCGTTCCTACCATCCGCGGCCACAATCAGGGCGGCATGAGGCGCTGGTAAGCGCGCTTACGCCGCCTGGTTCGCCGGCAGCGAATTGGGTCTGAGTGATGGTCATCCTTCCGGGGCATCACCCCCGCCTCCTTCTGCAAAATTACGTCTTCGCATACGGTTGGGACCTCCACTCGCATCCAATAGGCCGCCGGCGTACCGGGCGGCGGAGGCGTGCTTACCAGCACCTCATGCCGCCCTGAGTATAACGTACGCGTGTGCCGTACGTCGCCTAATTAAAGAGTTTACTAACAGACAGTGCCCGCGTCCTGCGGGCAGTTGCTGGGAGGGGTTCGGATGGCCTAACAACAGCAGTTCCCGGATCCTTCCCATCATAAGCACAGAGTGACACGCCGTGTGGTTTTAATTGGTCCGATTCAGACATACCACCCCGCCGCAAATCCTGGTGGAGTGACGGCCCGTGGGGGTCTCCAAACATACGTAAAAAAGCTGTTGTGGGTTTAATTGCTATACAGGACTAATAATTGTATTGAACTTGTTTATAAAATTAATGTATTTGAATACATATGTTAAATAGATTTATGATGTTATCCTAGCCGATCTCGGCCACGGCAGCCAGGCCAGTCCAATACATTGCTGAGACTATCCCATAGCTATCATACTGTTACACAGCTACTTGCTACACGACTAGTATTCACAAATTAAGGTACGAGTAGGTAAACGTAAGTTCTTTGTTACTAAAGTTATGGGTATTTTAACCTTGTTTTCCTGCAAACTTAAATTATTAATAATATTATCAAAGCTATTATACGGCATTTGTGTACTAAATTTGATTATTAATATTGTTAATGTTTATAAAGGTATGTGAAACTTTTACAATCACAAGGACTTATGGAAACGACACTCTCGATTATACATATATAGTAAGCAATAATCAAAATATGTATCGTGATTAACGGCTATATAAAAGTACCCTGGTTTAATTTTATTATATCGAAATCTAGAACGTATTATTTAATATACTAGCAACCCAATCTGCTTCAAATGGGTAAAAAAGGCATTCAAATATTATTTAAACACTAGAATAAATTTAATCTTGATTAAGACAAGAAAAAGTTGTCTAATTAAATAAATAAAGATCTACGATCTAAAATTAACTTACTTAATTAAAAAATATGCTCAAATATATTTTTTATATTCTCCTGTGAACTTGGAAGATATTTACAGTATTGTGACAATATACTCGTAATTGGTGTGTTTTAGGTATATTTTATGTATTTAATTGTAATAACCTATCTATAGGTACATTAATTACCTTTTTACTAACTAACTGCCTCGGTGGCGTAGTGGTAGCGTATGCGACTGCTAAGCAAGAGGTCTTGGGTTCAATTCCCGGGTCGGACCAAATGTTTGTATGACCTGCAAATATTTGTTTCGGAGTTTGGGTGTTTCTATGTATAATATGTATGTATTTACAAAAAAAAAGTATATAAGTATTTATATCAGTTGTCTAGTACCCATAACACAAGCTCTGCTTAGCTTGGGACTAGATGGCGTTGTGTGTTAGATGTCCGGAATATTTATTTATTTATTTATTATTATTAAAAACGTTTATGAGAACCTTATGAAAATGATTAATGGGAAGGACTTGTCCGAACGAATTATATAAATCCATAACTCGAAGGATTTACTAGTAGCCCCTGCGAAGTTACAAAGACAACCTTCTGGCCCCATCATCAAATCAAATCAAGATATTATTCGAGGTACTGGAATATAATATGAACTTGATTTAGGTGTGTCAGTTAGAAGCAGATTGAAATTTATCTAAAGTACTTACTTAACTAGTTATTTGATAAAAAAACTAATTACGTGCAACTTTATTTATAAAGTTCTGTATTAAGTTTGATATAATAGAACTGTCACAAATTTTCACATTATAACATCACAACAACAGCCCTTAAAAGTCCACTGCTGGACATAGGCCTGTTTTTAGGAAGGTGTTTTGGCCCACTATACCACACTGGTACAGGTTTTATTTCGAGTTTTCTGATTCTTCGTAGTTTGATTCCTTAATTTTTTTTTTTTTTTAAAAAGACAACTCCCACATTAGGAATAAACATCCTGTGTCGTGGGGGACTTTACAAACATACATGAAACGGACACAAAGAACATCCAGACTCGGGACAACAATTCGTGGATCACACAAAGTGTTGTACCGCGTGGGATTTGAACCCAAGACACTTGGCGCAGTAGCAAGCGGCATGGCGACCGCTGACACCACTCGGCCAACCGTGCAGTCAATTGACTCTTATGCGTATGATACTCACAGAATGAATAGGGATGGTAACATTCCGTATTCTTAATATTTTTTGTGTTTTATTTTATTATACGAAAGAGAAAAAAGGTATTGAAGATGGTGTACCAAAGATTTTTTTATTATATTTAACTATAGAACTGACCATAAATTCAAAAAGCACTCATGGATGTGATCCATCCATTCGTCCACTCATCCATCTAGACGATGGTGTTTTAAAAACAAATTTTATTATTGTTTTCTGTTATCTATAAAATACTTCCTAGCATTAGAATTGTTAAATAAATTTGTCATGACGTCCTATAAATGTATAAAACTACAATTTAAGTTTTATTACTGTTGTTAGTTTATACTTACTGTACAATACGAAGACTTTTACGATTTCAGTCAAATTTATGTATCTAGGGGTTGTTCAATATAAAATCGATCGGTATAAATGTAATATAGTTTTCCTCTGCAATATTGCAGAGTATAATAGGTATAGTGTAGTGATTTTGAAATTTCGCTGCGCTTATTATATACCTATTGGCTTAATCTAATAAAATGTTTTACCAGATATTAGAAAGGTAAATCATTCTGGTTGCTAGATGTATGTGGTTTAAGACTTCATAACTAATTAATCCATACTAATATTATAAATGCGAAAGTAACTCTGTCTATCTGTAGGTCTTTCACGCCATAAATCAAAAGTTACTATTCCACGCGGGCACAGCTAGTATGTTCCTAAGTACAAACGTTTGGGTTACTTGACAAATTTCG